>CM032328.1:56908015-57508015 GCA_019022515.1 Quercus aquifolioides | reverse complement strand
TTTGAGTTTAGAGTTAAGTTTAGAATATAATAAATGAGGACAATTAATAAAATCTTAATAAGAATATGGGTTGACGCTAACGGGCGCCGCACAGCACCCGTTAATGTGATAAAAATTCGAATAAAATATTCATGTCTTTTTGGGAATATGGAAAAAGTTGAGTATTTAATAGGCGTGTGTCAGTGCAGAAAAAGGAAGTCAAATTATTTTGCAACCGGACCAAAATGCCCTTAGACCCAGAATTGAAAAGGCGTGTTTTTTATCTCTAAATTACCCTCAGCTTTATTATGAACTCCCAAATTTATCCCTGCTCTATGAACACAAAATACACACAGAAAAGGCATATGGAGAAAATTATAGCAACATCTGGGTAGGTACAAGGACCTCCATCAGACCATCACTGATCTCACTCTAACATCAAATATAAATTTTCTAACACCGTTGGGTCAAGATGACGAGTCCTCCAATGCATCCATGTAACTTCAATTCCAATTTGGTTTTGGGGATACAGAGTGAGAGAGGAGTTGGTCTTGGGTGAAGTTGAGAAAAATTAACTCTTAATGCTTTTCAATTGGCAGGTAAGAGGATGGATGAGATATTTGAGAGAGTGGGTTCTTTGAAGATGTGTGTGCGTGAAGGAAAATGAAGAAATGTAGAAGAAGAAAGAAGAGAAAGGTGTGGAGGAAAGCAAATAAAGGAGATGAAGAAAGTGGATATTTGTGAAGAAATGGGTGGATGAGATAAAAAGAGGAAAAAAAATTAAAAAAAGAAAAGAAAACAAAGGGGTCATACACTCATACGTGGGTGGGTGTTAGGTAAGGGTATAAAAAAACCTTTTATTTAATAAAAAAATATAATTTAATATAATGATTGATGAGACTATGACAGATATACATTTCATGGTGTTACTAATGCTAAGATATAATTAAGTACAAGAGATGTTACATTCACAATATTTTTACAATATTTTCACAATAAATTATAGGTGGTTAGTTGTTATTGGTTCAAATTTAAACCTAACACTAAGATTACTTTTTTTCCCAATAATAACAACTAGTAACAACTTATCACTTAAAATTTGTTGTAAAAATATTGTGAAAATATTATGGATATATCATTTCTCATTAAATATAAAAGGCTTGATATTAAAAAAAAAAAATTATGAAAGAAACTATAATCCCTTATATCATATTATATATAATAAAAGTTACGCTTAAACACGATGATTCTGTCAAGTGACTTCATTAAATTGTAAATTTTTTAAAATTTTTAGATTTTAAGAAAAAATATATATAATTTTTCTTCTTCTATAATTTCTAAATTGATAAAAATCTTAAAGAACTAAATAAAAGTTGCCTCACATGATACAAATCTTAATTTGATTATAGTTGAATTACACTTGCTGTGCTTAATATGTATCAGTGCAGTTTCCTTTAAGGATTATGTATTTAAATTGAAGTAAAATTATATTAACCTAAGACTTTTTGTTTAAAGTTGCAACTTAACAAACATTTGCATCCATGGATTGAGCTTTGAGACGTTTGTTTCCCAAAAAAACAATGCATATGGTCTCAATTTACAATTAATGCTTCTAAAAAAAATTGCAATTACTGCGGTGACAGATCATAATGTGGTCATATGGGGTACTGCAACAGGGTGGCAATTCATGTTCGCGGGTCGGGTTCGTGTCGTGTTGAGCCATGAGTATTCGGCTATATAGGTTGACTCGAATCCGACCTGTTTAGTAAACGTGTCAGGAATCCTTAACCCGAACACAACCTATTTATTAAACAGGTCAACCCGATCCGACACGTTCAATTTGTTTAATTAACAAGCCATGTAAAGGTCAATACAAATGACCCATTTAATAATCTATTTGATTAATAGGTCATACCTAACATATATAATTTTTATCAATTCTCATATATCTAAAATTAAAATACAATTCTCATAAAAAAAATTAAAATTCAATTATAACTACAAATATAGCAATAAACATATAAAAACAAACCATTAATGAAGCAATAATATCAAAATAAATAATAACTTTACAAGCTAAACGGGTCAAACAGGTCAGACAGGTTCGCATGTTTATTAAATGGGTTAACCGTGTCAACCCAAATATGACCTGAACCCATTAACATCAACCCATGATCTGTTTATTAACGGGTTAATCGTGTCAGGTTCACTGGTTGTGTCGGATTTTGCCACCACTAGTATTGCTTAGTTCTTGTGGGGGGTGAAAAGTCTAACCTAACGTATTAGGCCCAAGGCCCTATTTGAAGACCACTGTTGGTCTGAAGAGATGAAAATACTCAAGCATAAGCCCATGCAAAAGGAGCATGTCTGGAGAGGAGCATGGTCATAATCCGAGGAGACGTCAATTGTCCGAGGAGTCCAATATCCTCGGATCCGAAGAAGCTTGGTCCGATAGGTGTTTGGGAAGTTCAAATGATCCCCCTGACAAGTGTAATGATGGAAATGAACCTCAGGCACGCATGAGGATAGCAGGAACGGAGAAATATCTAGGAGACAAACTTCAACCACCACATTAAATGCATTGCACCTACTTTCCTGGCCGCATTTATGTGGAGAAGACCCCTGAACAGTGCACTCTCAGCTACCGCCACTCACACAAAGTTAAATAGGGTACATGACGGGACATGCACTCAAGTGGGCGTCAAGATGATGAACAAGTGGACGATGAAGATGAAGGGATGGGGTACTATATAAGAGGGAAAGCCCTCTTATAATAGGGCATCGAAAATCAAAAGTGAGAAAGGAGAGAACTCCATTACTGTAGCTCTAAGAATTGTAACCCAAGTTCATTCAATACAAATTCCTCTTCGGACGTTTATATTTGCACTTGTCCGAGCACGATTGAATGCCAATTTATTCACAAACACTGCGATCCAATACTGTTTAATTCATTATTAGCCTAGCTCTTTCACCCACTCTCTACAAATTTATTGTCTTGGGTTCATTGGGCTCACAATCCATACCTTTTTGGGCTTGAGCCACAAAAATTGACCCTACAGTTCTTATATGCTCAGATGTAATAGGTTCCGTAACAATCAAATATACTTTACGTCTATGTATTATAAAAAAAATGAAATTCAAAATAAAATCCTAAATTTCTTTTTTGAACTTGAAGGGAATAAATCCTAAATTTTAGGAATTTTCTTTGTGAATTCAAAATGAAATTTGTTATTTGACATTTATGATCTTATTTCTAAATGAAGTTATCCTTCATTAATGAGGGTATTTTTGAACCACATAAAAATCCAGTTGAAAGAGGGGAATCCTTTAAGTGTAGTGTATTATAATCCAAATTCTTCATCTGATCCATCTAATCCTTATTTTTACATGTAGTGAATTCAAAAAGAGATTAAATTTAGTTGGTTTTCATCTTTGAGAAGTAAATTTAGTTGGTTGGTGCCGTGCCATACAACTACAACCTACAATTGTATCTATCTAAATATTATCAACAAAGCCTAATTAAAATAATAGGTAACATTAAAATGGCTATGACTGGTAATTTATAGGTAAACTTTTACATTTATATTACAGTCTAGATACTTATATTTTCATAATTTATAGAATTTTTTTTGGTTGTATATGCAAGAAATTTATATATGGTTAACACTTCTACTACTCTACATGTTAGCAAGTATAATGAAAATATTTTTTGTTTTGCTACTCATTTTTCAAGAATATTAACCATAATTAGTATAATTTAAAATATCATGATCTCAACTGGTCAAAATCAATAAGAGTACTTAGCTAACCAAAAAAATTTAAGAATAATGCCATAATATTCTCAAAATAAAAATATAACACCCAAAAAAGAAAAAGAAAAAACACAAGAGAAGCATCAATTAAAAACTCAAAAATAACAAAATATTGGATTCAATCCCAATTCAAAAATACAAGTTCAAGAGCTTCTACCTAACATTTCAAACAAAATGGAAGATGCCCATGTTTCACATTTTTCTTAAGTATTGACTTACTTGTTTAATGAGTTGGATCAAGTTTATGTGAGAACTAACAAACCGTTTAATAAAGGCATTTATACTTTCCGATCTTCCGGTTGTTGTCATTCCACCAAAAAAATGTCCACGAAGGTAACATGGTACCCAAAAGTCCTTGATTTGATATAAACCAATTACATGCTTGTTAGTAAGCATGCCATACTTTTCCATAACTTGAGTCCATTGACCCTCAAATTCTTCACATGAGTCTAACTTGTATAACTTGTAGAACTCTATGCACCAATTTGAATATTGATTACGAAGAATAGATGTAAACCAACCACTAAACTTAGCGGTAATATGCCATATACAAAAGGCATGTTTTGTGAGTGGTAATTCTTTTGATATTGCCTCCGTAATCCATGGATCTTGATCTGTCAAAATTGCCATGGGTTGTTTCTTCATTAAACATACAAAATTCTGCTAATAAAAAAATTTGTATTAGAACATGTTAACATTTCAAATGATATGTATTAATATTATTCCATTAATTAATTAAATAAAATGGAAAAACGGTTGTACAAAGTTATAAGATAAATAGAGTACCTTCATTAGCCATTGAAAAGCACTAGTTGTTTCATTTCGAAGAAGTGCACAACCAAAGAGAATTGTTTTTCCATGATTATTGACACCAACAAAAATACCAAAAGGCATATCATAAGCATTTACCTTGTAAGTAGTATAAAAAACAACCACATCTCCATATTTTTGGTACCAATCAAAACTATGAGGATGTGACCAAAAAATATGCTCTAACCTTTTCTCTTCATCAGTTGTGAATGCATATTGAAACTTAGAAGTCCTTTCTTTAGCAACTTTACAAAATTGTAAGAGATCCATAGCATCATTCACAGCATGCATCTTTCTCATTTTCACATAAAGATTACGAATGTCCCGTTGAAAAAATGGAAGATGTCCATGTTTCACATTATTCTTAAGTTCCATAACACGTATTATTTCTCTAATTGAAAGTCCAGCTTCTTTGTATAAGAGAATGCAATTTTTATCATCTTTAGTGATAACTCGATTGGCCGGAAGAAATCGTACACTTGAAGGGGACAACAATTCATGATTGTGATCTACAACAAAAATAGTGACATGTCATTCTTTTGGAAAAATGTCTATTGACTTTCGCAACACAATAGTTAGCCGAGCTTTGCATTCACATTTTAAAGACATTCTATTTCGTTGCTCCTTAGATGGATCCACCATTTTTAGTGGTTGCCTACCTTCCCGATGACAAAAGAAATTACGTCTTCCTATTTCTCCATTTTTTTTCTCTGAACGACCTTTTCGAATTGTAAAACCATTTCGATTTGCATAATTTTTATAGAAAATGAAAGCTTCTTCTTCACTAAGAAAACATTGACCAACAAAAGGCTCAAATTCATTTTTGTAGGGACCGGTTTCGAGCACTCTCTACAGGCTGAGAGAGTGGACCCAAGCCCAGCTAACCCTCCAATAAATTTATAGAGTATGGGCTTTAGAGCTAGGCCTTAGCAAAGAATGCAACGGCCATGCATGGTTGTACGTGAATGCTGGTATCCTAAATATGGGTTCGAGTACACAATAAGGCTCCTCGGACGGGTTTATAGGGGTTGAAGTTGTTCTTATTTCTTTCAAATGAGGTTACAATGGTTGAGAGAAAATACTCTGCTACAGTATTCCTTTTTTCTCTAGTTTTCCGTCCGTCCCCATCACAAGAGGGACTTTTTACATTATATACTTCTCCTTCAGTTGATCCTAGCCCTACATTTGTCGATCAGCCCGGTTTCCACTTGAGAGCTTGTCCCATCAGCCGCATTCCCATACCTTCAGTGGGTTGCAGCGCCCCAGATGGCTCTGTTCAGAGGTCCTATCCTCATTAATGCGGCCAGAGCGTTAGTTGAGGGCATTTAATGTGGAGGTGACAGCTCACCTGGGACTTGCTCCTCCACCATGCTTCAATATCCGGTGATTGGTTCTTACTATTTGCTCCTTGGATGCTTGGGGAGATTCCCCTTAAAGGTATGCTGTTTGCCCTCCTTCTGACCTCGGTCACCCGAGGATGTAACCATCCTCGGAAATGCTCCTTGGGCCCTAGGCTTTAAACTTTCGTCCTCGGACCTCGGACCTTGAAGGCGTCCTCGGCGTGGGCTTCTGGGCCTAGCTTGGAATGGGCCGGGGTTGCTGACTTATTCTGGCCCCACAATAGCCCCTCAAAATCTTGATGTCCGCATCCTCGGGCGGAAAGGAGGATTTTGACATCCTCGGACCTGCTTCATGTCCAATCGAGTCTTGTCCCTCGTCAGCACTAGAGCCTTTTCAACTGCCCAAGGTGCGTTACTGGCGCTTCGGTGCGCGTAACGTGTCCTGCATTAAATTCGGGCGGCTTTATGCTCCCCACGTTCAACGGGCAGATGACAATCTAACGGTGGGGATGCGTTTGGCATTTATGGGCGGGAAAACTTGCGCGGCTCTTCTATCTAGGGTATAAATACCCATTTGAACCGCTCCTTCCTTCTCCATTTACAATCAAGAGCTCCTGCGCCTCCATTCAGAGTCCAGCCAAACTTTCATCTCCATCTCCAGCATAAAAAACCAGTCCGAGGAGCTCCTCCTCATTTTTGTAAGTCACTCTATCCCTCTCTGAGCTTTTTCCCTCTCTACTCGTCCTTTTCTTTCATTCGCTCTTCTTTTAGTTCGCTTAGGCGTCATTTGGGGATGGGTAGACTTAAGAAGCATGTTGGCTCTGAGGAGGCGATGGAGAAATTCATCGCCGATTACAAGATACCGGCCAACGTGGGCCTAAGGTATTGTGAGGAGGGGGAGTGGCACCTCCAGAGGCAGGAGGGCGAGGTGGTGATTCCCATCATCGCTTTCCTCGAAGGGGAGATGAGGATCCCCATGGGGCCGGTGATGAGGGGTTACCTCACCTACTTTCGGTTAACCCCCACCTAATGCGCCTCCAACATGTTCAGAATTCCGGGCAGTGTGGATGCCCTTAACGAGAAGATGGGTCTGAGGCTGACCCATCATGATGTTAATTACTGCTACAACCTTCAACATCTGAAGGGCAAGTCCTACTACATGAGGACGAGGGACGATAGGGTCCGGCTCATCCAGTGCCTCCCCGAGTCCAACAAGGGGATGAACGAGGATTTCCTCATCGTGTCTGGAGCGTGGCACGATGGCCTTCACTGCCCGACGACAGAGGGCACACCAGGTGGGGCAGTGGGAATAGGAGGGGATTCAAAGATTTTGGCTTCTTTTCTGCATTGTTTCTTCTTGTACTGTTTAGCTTCTAACCATGGATGTGTTTCTTCTTTGCAGATCCGCACTCTTTTGCGCGCCATTTCAGCTTGATCAATAGGGAGGACTTGCAGAAGGTGCTCAGGTCTGTGGATTTTGAGAACGAAGCAGACCACCAAGTCAGAGCTGCGCACAAGATTTTGGGGTACACTCCACTCCAGAAGTCGTTTGCGGCCCCAAAGTATGTGATCAGAGCTAAGGATCCTCGGCTGCAGAAAATAAAAGTGACCGAGGACGGTTTCGAGTTTCCCAAGGATACCTCCACTTCAGAAGACGTCACAGTAGCAGTCCCCTCGTCTTCCCACACATTCCCAGAGGCCGCGAAAGAGGGCTTAGAGAGGGAAGGGGACGCTGCAGGTTGTGGTCCTGCCGAGGACGATTTCAGTGTTTTCGAGCAATTCCATCAGTCCGAGGACCCTTCTGGAGACTTGGGTGATCCTCGTCTATCCGAGGCAGACTTTTTAGCGTCAGAAAAATCTTCTCGGCTCAAGATAGGCTACAAAAAGAAAGCCCAACCCTCCCTACTCGACCTAATCGAAGGTCAGCCGGGGAAGTCCAAACCGAAGCCTCCTCCTCCTCCTCCAAAGGCTCGTCCTGCTCAGACCAGGTCGGCCTCAACACAGCCCAAGCTTCCTCCTCCTCCGCCTCAGCCGAGCCCGCCGTCTAGGCGCAAGCCTGCTGACCCCAAGCAGAAGAAGGACAAGGGCAAGAGGACCCTTGAGGACAATACTGGGCCCACGCGGGAGGGCGATGGCACTCGTCGGCCATCGAAGCAATTGAGGATAGGCTCCTCAGCGCAGGATAAACAGGTCGCTCTCCCGCCCGAGGTTCAGGCCTGGCTCCCCGCCCCAATGCTCCGTGGGGCACCCCTGAGGGATGACTCCTCCCTCAGGGACTTTAAGGATGGCGAAGGCGCGTATGTGGCCGACGCTGTGGAGAGATGCCTACTCCTTCCCGCGGACATGGCGGAGCTGGGGACCATGAGGAGTAGGGACGTCTTCCTCTGTCTCAAGCGATACTTGGGGATGGTAAGACCCTTAGCACTTGTGCTTTTTCTTGCTTCAGTTCTTTCTGCTTTCCTTTCTTTTTTGAGCTCGACTAATTATGACTTGTCTGTTTCGTTTGGCAGGCTGTACAGGCCACTTTCAGGTTGGAAGAGGCGGCCAGTGAACATGGTAAGGCCATGGACGAAGAGCGCGAGAGGCGCCTGGTGGCCACTCGGACCCTCAAGACCTCCGAGGAGGACCTTGCCAAGGCGAGGGAGGAGCTGAAGCAAATGACTCAGGCTAGGGCCAGTGCAATGTCAGGCCTTGAGAGTGCCCAAAGGCAGGCTGAAACTCAGACAAAGCGTCTGGGTGAGACAGAGAAGCTGCTGAAGCTTGCCGAGGAGCAGATAACTGGCTTGATGAAGAAAGTGGCCGATGCTGAGGAGGCCAAGAGGGTGGCTAAATGGGCCAAAGGGGAGGCTGAGAGGGTCAAGTTTGAGGCCGAGCAGGGCAGGGAGGAAGCCTGGGCCACCAAGCAGGAAGCCGAGGAGGCAGCCTACACTGCCGGGGCAACTGAGACAGCAGCTGCCTACAAATCCCAAGTCCCTGGGGTATGTAGGCGCTACTGCTCCGAGACCTGGAGTGAAGCCCTCAGACAGGCTGGGGTAGAGGCCTCTTCTGATTTGTGGAAGGAGGAGAACATGTACTACCCTCCTGTTATCCGCGAGGCTGCCCCAGATGGCTCTGAGGCCGAGGAGGCTGCTGCGGAAACTACTGCCACTCCGGGCGAGGGGGCCTCGGATGCTGGGGCCACTGATGAGCCAGTCCAAGGGGGTAATCCCTCCTCGGTGATTGAGTTGAGTGATGGCTCCAACGAGGATGCACCTCAGCAGGCTGCAAAGCCTTCCCTCGACGCCCAGGTTTCTCCTACGGAGGGGGTAGCCATTCCTGCTGTGCCTCTGTAGGCCATCCCCCTTAGCCAGGGCTCAGAGGACCCTGAGGCAGCTGCGGGCCAGCCACCTACCGAAGCGGGCAACTAGGCTCCTTGGCGCTTCTGCCTGCTGGACTCCATTTTTGTATCTCTTTCTTCTTTTTTGCTTTACTTGTAATGTAACTCCATTGGTGTAATTCCCTTGAATTTAATGAAATGAGAACTTTGTTTCCTTTTCTGTTTGTTGTGGCTATTTACTTGCACATTATCTGCTTTTTCTTTACTTGCGCGGTTTTAGCTTCAATTGCATCTCGGCCAATCGTGACATCAGTTATTGTAATGAGAGGGCATGTATGCTCTGATGCACTTTTCATTTCCTAAGGACCAGATAGAATTTCTTCGGGTAGACACTTAGTGTTTCTTCAATGTAGTTAGCTTCTCCTTAGGCCTGAGTCCGAGGACCATGCAGAGCCTTGGTCCTGCTTGATACTTAGCTTCTTGAGGTAAATAGTGCTTGATACTTAGCTTCTTGAGACAAATAGTGCTTGATACTTGAGTTTGGCTGTAAGTAACTAGTTTCCCCATAGGTTTGAGTCCTTGGACCATGCAAGACCTAGGTACAGTTGCTACCTTCAAGATAAGTGGCTAGCTTCCCATAGACTTGGGTCCGAGGACCATGCAATACCCACGTACAGTTGCTGCCTTCAAGATAAGTGGCTAGCTCCCCATAGGCTTGGGTCCGAGGACCGCGCAAGACCCAGGTACAGTTGCTGCCTTCAAGATAAGTGGCTAGCTCCCCATAGGCTTGGGTCCTTGGACCATGCAAGACCCAGGTACAGTTGTTGGCTTCAAGATAAGTGGCTAGCTCCCCATAGGCTTGGGTCCGAGGACCATGCAAGACCCATGTACAGTTGCTGCCTTCAAGATAAGTGGCTAGCTCCCCATAGGCTTGGGTCCTTGGACCATGCAAGACCCAGGTACAGTTGCTGCCTTTAAGATAAGTGGCTAGCTCCCCATAGGCTTCGGTCCTTGGACCATGCAAGACCCAGGTACAGTTGCTGCCTTCAAGATAAGTGGCTAGCTCCCCATAGGCTTGGGTCCGAGGACCATGCAAGACCCAGGTACAGTTGCTGCCTTCAAGATAAGTGGCTAGCTCCCCATAGGCTTGGGTCCTTGGACCATGCAAGACCCAGGTACAGTTGCTGCCTTCAAGATAAGTGGCTAGCTCCCCATAGGCTTGGGTCCTTGGACCATGCAAGACCCAGGTACAGTTGCTGCCTTCAAGATAAGTGGCTAGCTCCCCATAGGCTTGGGTCCGAGGACCGCGCAAGACCCAGGTACAGTTGCTGCCTTCAAGATAAGTGGCTAGCTCCTCATAGGCTTGGGTCCGAGGACCGCGCAAGACCCAGGTACAGTTGCTGCCTTCAAGATAAGTGGCTAGCTCCCCATAGGCTTGGGTCCGAGGACCGCGCAAGACCCAGGTACAGTTGCTGCCTTCAATGGGCTGTAAGTAACTAGTTTCCCCATAGGCTTGAGTCCTTGGACCATGCAAGACCTAGGTTCAGTCTAGCACCCAGATGTAAGCGGCGTTGGGGCGCGAGACGTGTGATAATGACAGGCAGAACATCTGAATCAAAAAGGACTTCTTTATTAATAGTAATACATTTTCAGGTTATTTACATTCCATAGACGAGGTACAGGTTTATCATCTAAATCTTCTAAATAGTATGCTCCTATCCCACGACTTTTCTCAGCACTAGGTCCCCCGGTGCTAGTGGTCTGAGCTTTACATTGGTGTCATATCCCTGCTTGAGCTTTTGCTGGTAGTGGGCCAGCTGGATCATTGCTTGCTCTCTTCGTTCGTCTACCATGTCCAGGTTCCGCCCCAGCAGTTCATCATTGCTGCCTGGAGTGAAGGAGCTCGTCCTTAGCGTTGGGAAGTTGGTTTCCAGGGGGATTACTGCCTCCGCACCATAAGTCATGGCAAAAGGTGTTTCTCCCGTTGAGCGCCGGGGCGTAGTCCGATACGTCCAGAGGACATGGGGCAGCTCTTCTACCCATCTCCCCTTGGCATCATCCAGTCTCTTCTTAAGCCCATTGACGATGACCTTGTTGACAGCCTCGGCCTGTCCGTTACCCTGCGGGTAGGCCGGCGTTGAGTACCTGTTTGTGATCCCAAGCTCACAACAGTACCTCCTGAAGGCTTTGCTATCGAACTGGAGCCCATTATCCGAGATGAGGGTATGAGGGACCCCGAACCGTGTAACTATGTTCCTCCAAAGGAATTTCTTCACGTCTACGTCCCTGATGTTGGCTAGTGGCTCGGCCTCGACCCACTTGGTGAAGTAGTCCGTGGCCACCAGTAGATACTTCTTATTCCCTGGTGCCTTGGGGAAAGGTCCCACGATGTCTAAGCCCCATTGGGCGAATGGCCATGGACAGGACAAAGGGTTGAGGACCCCTCCGGGCTGATGGATGTTTGGGGCGAACCTTTGGCATTGGTCACACTTCTTGACATATTCCTGGGCCTCTTGCTGCATTCCCGGCCACCAGTATCCTTGAGTGACGGCTCGGTGAGCCAGGGATCTCCCCCCCGTATGGCTCTCACAAATTCCTTCGTGCAGCTCTTCGAGCAAGGATTCTGCCGCTTCGGGGTGGACACATAGAAGGTATGGCCCAGAGTAGGACCGCCTGTATAGCTTGTGATCCTCGGACAACTAGAACCGAGGAGCTTTCCTTCGTATCTTTTCTGCCTCTGACCTCTCCTCAGGCAGGATGTCATCTTTAAGGAATCTCACTATGGAGTCCATCCAGCTGGGACCCATCACAATTTGATGGACGGGGATTACTCCCTTTGGCACTTCACTTGCCCTCTCCAGGTGCTCCATAAGTATGATCCGAGGCAGAGCCCCTGCCGAGGAGGTTGCGAGCGTGGCAAGTGAGTCGGCATGACTGTTCCCACTCCTAGGAATATGGGACAAGCTGAAGGGGCGAAACTCTGACTGCAAGTGCTTGACTTGGCTAAGGTATTCCTGCATTCTCGAATCCCTGGCTTCCATCTCCCCCTTCACCTGCCCTACCACCAATCTGGAGTCTGAGAACATCTCTATCGACTTTCCTCCCATCTTTTGCACCATGATCATCCCTTGCAGTAATGCCTCATACTCGGCCTCGTTGTTTGTGGCCGTGAATCCGAGCCTCAGGGATTTCTCAATGACATGCTCTTCAGGGGATACTAGGACCAGCCCCACTCCGGACCCCCTTTGGTTTGCCGCGCCATCCACGTACACTTTCCAACATGGTGACTTTGGGATGGAGATTGCCCCAACTGATTTCTCATCACGGCTTTTATCCTCGGTGTCACTTCTACGACTGGTTCAGCGAACTCAGCCGTCAAATCCGCCAATACCTGGCCTTTTATGGAAGTCCAAGGCATGTACTTGACGTCAAAAGCCCCCAGAATTGTGTTCCACTTCGCGACTCGACCCGTGTAATCAGCGGCCCGGAGTACAGCCTTCAAGGGCAATTGGGTTAGGACAACCACCGTGTGAGCTTGGAAGTAATGGGGGAGCTTTCTCGTGGCGTGGACCACTGCCAGTATGGCTTTCTCTAGGGGTAGGTATCTAATCTCTGCTTCATGCAGCGACTTGCTGACGTAGTAAACTGGCTTCTGAACGCCATTGTCTTCCCGTATCAGCACTAAGCTCACTGCGTGGGGTGCCACCGCCAGGTAGGCGTATAGGACCTCGTCGGGCTCAGGATTGGACATGATAGGCGGCCGGGATAGATACTCCTTGAGTTGCTGGAAGGCTTTGGCACAATCCTCGGACCACTCAAATCCTTTCCATTTGTTGATCAGGAGATAAAAGGGCCTGCATCTGTCGGCCGACCTGGAAATGAACCGGTTCAGCACCGCGATCATCCCAGTAAGCTTTTGGATCTCCTTGGGGTTCTGCGGAGGCTTTAAATTGTGAATGGCCTTGATCTGGTCAGGGTTGACCTCGATCCCATGGTGGGTGATCATATACCCCAGAAACTTGCCAGAGCTTACGCCAAACGAGCATTTTGAGGCATTAAGGCGGAGCTTATGCTCTCTCAGGACGCCAAATGTGCGACCGAGGTCCTCCAAGTGCTTGGACACCAGCTTGCTCTTCACCACCATATCGTCAACATAGACCTCGATGCTCTTGCCTAGCATCGGCTCAAACATTCTCGTCATCATCCTCTGGTAGGTGGATCCGGCATTTTTCGGGCCAAAGGGCATAACCTTGTAGTGGTAGTTCCCTATGGGTGTCACAAATGCTGTCTTCTCTTGGTCCTCCAAGGCTAGTGGGATTTGGTGATAACCCTGAAAGGCATCCAGGAAGCTCATCCGAGGATGGCCTGCAGTCGCATCTACTAGCTGGTCTATTCGTGGCATTGGGAAGGGGTCTTTTGGGCATGCTTTGTTCAGGTCTGTGAAGTCTACACAAACCCTCCATTTCCCACTTTTCTTCTTGACCACCACAGTGTTGGCAAACCATTTGGGGAAAAAGATCTCCTTAATGGCCCCCGCGTGCTTAAACTTATCGACCTCTTCCCTGATCGCATCAGCGTGCTCCTTCGATGGGCGCCGAGGTGGCTGCTGCTTGGGGATCACAGATGGGTTGACGTTAAGGTGGTGACAGATGAAGGATGGATCAATCCCAGGGGCGTCGCAGGGGTCCCATGCGAACACGTCAAGGTTCCTCTTGAGGAACTCGAGTAACTCCTCTTTCTCCTGTGGAGGTAGCTGGGTTCCGACCTGGAAGAACTTCTCCGGATCATTGCCAATTACAACCTTCTCCAGGTTTTCGCATTTAGCATCCTCGGCAGGTGCGTCCGGAGGCGCCACCTGGGTCTTTGACTGCTATGAATCTTCCTCGGCTGGGGCCGAGGGCTGTGCATCGATCCGATAAGATATGGCAGCCACCGTGCACTGCCTAGCTGTGGATTGGCAACCTCGGATCTCCAGAACCTGGTCCCCTGACAGGAATTTCACCTTCTGGTGCAAGGTGGAGGCTACGCCATCCAAGGCGTGTAGCCAGGGCCTCCCTACGATGGCTGTGTAGGGGGAGTATGTGTCCACCACTATGAAGTTCGCCTCCACTACCACTGGGCCTATCTGTACGGGCAGTCTGATCATGCCCTTTGGGATGACGAGCTTCTCGTCGAAGCTCATTAGGGGGGAGCTGTAAGGTGTGAGGTCTTCCTGTTTTAGCCCCAGCCCCTTGTAGAGGTCTGGACACATGACCTCGGCTGCGCTGCCACCGTCCACCATCACCCTTTTCACGTCATAGCCCCCTATTCTGAGAGTGACGATTAGGGCGTCCTCGTGTGGTTGGATGGTCCCAATCTTGTCCTCCTCCGAAAAGCTCAGGGCTGGGGGAGGATTCCTCCTGGGCCTCTTTGGCCCCGTCCGAGGGTCCTCGGCGGGCAGTTGGGCCACAGACAACACTCGCAAAGGGGGTGTGCCTGTTCTTCCTGGCGCGGCCAGGATTATATTGATCGTCCCGGTGGGCTGCCCCATGGCGGCGTCCCTCCGAGGCTCGTGGTAGGCTCGGCCCCGCTGGTCGCTAGAATGGTGCAGAAGGTGCTTCAGCCTTCCCTCCTGGGCTAGTTGGTCCAGGTGGTCCCAGAGGTTCCTGCAATCCTCTGTGGCATGTCCGTGGTCCTGGTGGTATTGGCAGTAACGATCCTGGTTGCGCCTACCAGGCTCCCCCATCATCTTAGCCGGCCATCTGAAGTATGGCTCGTTCTTTATCTTTTCCAGAACCTTGTGCACGGGTTCTCGGAATACTGCACCGACAGTCTGGGCATTGGTTGGCCCGAATTGCCCACCGAAGTCCCTCCTCGGACGGGCGTTGTTGTACCTGTCCGACCTGAAATCCCTCCTATCCTGAGGGATAACCTTCTCCTTGCCCTTGCCTTGCAGCATATCTTCCTCCACCCGCTTGTAGGTGTCGATCCGATCCATCAGCTGCCGCACGCTGGTGACGGGCGTTCCGGTCAGGGACTTCCTCAGGTCATGCCCCATTGGTAGCCCATTCTGGAATGTACTGATGGCGACGGCGTCATACTTGCCGTCCAGCTCGTTGTAGATCTCCCAGTACTTGTCCGAATAAGCCTTGAGGGTCTCCCCGTCACGCATAGATAGGGACAGCAATGCACTCATGGGCCGAGGAGGCCTGCTGTTCGTGACAAAGCGGGAACCAAAGGCTTGGGTCAGCTGTCTGTATGAGTCTATGGAGTTCGTCCTTAGACCGTTGAACCACCTCATCGCCACAGGTCCCAAGCTGGATGGGAAGACTTTGCACATCAGTGCCTCATTCTTGGAGTGGACAGCCATTCTCTGGTTGAACTGGCTCACGTGCTCCACGGGGTCCGTCTTGCCATTGTAAGCAATGAAGGTTGGCTGTTGGAACCGCCGAGGAAGCTCTGCCTCTTCTATACGTCGCGTGAAGGGCGACCTGGAGAGCTGATCCAACGCCCTGCTCATGGCGTCGCCTCCTAAGCCCCTAGGGGTTGGGTTGGCACGCCTACGCCTCTGGTAGCGCTCCTCCTCGTGGGAGAAAGTCTCGCTGGGGGGCGTTCTTGACCTCTGCTTGTATTCGTCATCGCTCTCGTCATCGGAGGGCAGGTCAGGGCTGAGTTCGGACTGTCTCCGCTGCGCATGGCGTAGCTTCCTCTTCAGATCGTCTATCTCGCGCTGCATGGCCACCTTATCATCCTTTCTCTGGGAGGCGTGGCTATGGGCCTCTTGCGACTGCGTGGCCTGGCCATCGTCTCGCTTCTGGGGAATGTGCCCGTCCCCCTGGCTTTCACTCGCCGTTGAAGTACGCACGCTTCCTTCTCAAAAACGTCTGTTGTCGTTCTGACCGCCCCCGGGGACGCCATAGTGACCTTGAGGCCGTGACTTCGCCGGTTCTGGTCGATTGGGAGTCCTTTGGTGAGGGCCTGATCCTACCATGTTCGACTGTTGTCCTTACTAACGCACAAGCTCTTCCCACAGACGACGCCAATTGTAGGGACCGGTTTCGAGCACTCTCTACAGGCTGAAAGAGTGGACCCAAGCCCAGCTAACCCTCCAATAAATTTATAGAGTATGGGCTCTAGAGCTAGGCCTTAGCAAAGAATGCAACGGCCATGCATGGTTGTACGTGAATGCTGGTATCCTAAATATGGGTTCGAGTACACAATAAGGCTCCTCGGACGGGTTTAGAGGGGTTGAAGTTGTTCTTATTTCTTTCAAATGAGGTTACAATGGTTGAGAGAAAATACTCTGCTACAGTATTCCTTTTTTCTCTAGTTTTCCGTCCGTCCCCATCACAAGAGGGACTTTTTACATTATATACTTCTCCTTCAGTTGATCCTAGCCCTACATTTGTCGATCAGCTCGGTTTCCACTTGAGAGCCTGTCCCATCAGCCGCATTCCCATACCTTCAGTGGGTTGCAGTGCCCCAGATGGCTCTGTTCAGAGGTCCTATCCTCATTAATGCGGCCAGAGCGTTAGTTGAGGGCATTTAATGTGGAGGTGATAGTTCACCTGGGACTTGCTCCTCCACCATGCTTTAATGTCCGGTGATTGGTTCTTGCTATTTGCTCCTTGGATGCTTGGGGAGATTCCCCTTAAAGGTATGCTGTTTGCCCTCCTTCTGACCTCGGTCACCCGAGGATGTAACCATCCTCGGAAATGCTCCTTGGGCCCTAGGCTTTAAACTTTCGTCCTCGGACCTCGGACCTTGAAGGCGTCCTCGGCATGGGCTTCTGGGCCTGGCTTGGAATGGGCCGGGGTTGCTGACTTATTCTGGCCCCATAATTTTCTATTGAATGTATATCCTCATATTCTTCAATAACCCCAGTCTCATCTATTGGACATTCATTCCGATCAACTATTTCCCCTCCACGTGTGTTATTATTTTTTCCATCATTCGGAAACTCATTTAACTCAACACAATTCCTTGAAACACTTCTATGAATCTCACTTGCAATTAAATCATCATCAATTTGTGCTATATTAAAACAAGAATTAAAAAAAAAAAATCAATATCATATTATACGTTAAATGAAATATGGATTACAAAAAAAAAATAATAATAATAATAATAGTACCTTCTTGAGGTAGTTCATTTAAGTCAAAGTAATTCAATGGAACAAGTTGATGAGTCTCACTTGCAACTAAATCGTCATCCATTTGTGCTACATTAAAACAAGATTAAAACAATCAATATTCAATATCATATTTTAGGATAAATGAAAAAAAAAATGATACAAATAAAATAATATAATAGTTCATTCTTGAAGTAATTCATTTAAGTTAAAGCAATTCCTTTTAACAACTTGACGAGTCTCAACTTGGTGCTATATTAAAACAAGAATAAAACAATCCACATCATATTTTAGGATAAATGAAAAAAAAAATGATACAAATAAAAAAAGATTAACCTCATATTCAAATATATTTAAAAATAAATATGAATTTAATAAAATAAAATTATTGTACCTTGCAAAATAATTGTTTAATCCTTCATTGAACATTTGAACTTTTCTTCATCTTTTTTTTTTTCCTTTTTGAAGTGGGTTTGATAATGGTAAAGTGAATGAAAGCGAGTTTGATATTGGTAAAATGAAAGAAGATGAAGAGTAAAATATTGATAAAGTGAAATTGGATGGGAAATAAAAAGTAAAATAGAGGGAAATGTGTTAAAGATGTGTTAAAGGGGCATTTTTGTCATATATTTACTGAACAAACCAAGATACACGTTTTACACCCACCAAAGTTGAAAAGTTAGTTTTTGCCCATTTCCTATGCATTGGGACCAAGGGGCTGGTTTATTAACAGGTGCTGGTCAGCACCTGTTAACAAAACCGTAAGAATATTTGTAATAATGTGGGTCTTTTTTTAACCGCTGGATCTATTTAAATCCAACAGTTTAAAAAAAGTGTAACTCGACCAGCACCTGTTAACAAAACCGTAAGAATATTTGTAATAATGTGGGTCTTTTTTTAACCACTGGATCTATTTAAATCCAACGGTTTAAAAAAAGTGTAACTCTAAAGAGTTACACCAGATGTAACTTGAACCTATATAAACTTACACATTTTTTACACCATAGATTTTTAAGTGATCTAACGGTTAAAAAATACCATTAAATGCTATTGTTTTCCACTTTATTACTTAATTAATACTAGCATTCTCTCTTTCTTTCTCTCTCTCCTTATTTATTGCTTTCCACCATATAATATTCTTTTCAACACAATCTAACAAAAAAAAATTGAAAAAAAAATCCCATTTTCATTGATTTCACAAAACTATCCATAACAAGAGTCAAATGACTTTCAATCTGCTCCTTAAAATAAATAAATAAAGGCACTTAAAAAAAACTTCAAAATCTGAGAATGACTATAGACATACACACGTTTTATCTTCGTGAGAACAACTATTTGAGAGTGTCTATTTACTGTTTCTTAAGGGTACTTTTCGTTTTCAGGCACATTTTATAATGAAGATCAATTCACTCCATATGAAAAGTGATGATTGATCACAGGCAAGAACCAAGAAGTTTCTTCGAATTAGAATACAAAGGAATACACAAAATTCGGCGAGAAGGATTAAAAATTTCTGCCTCAATTAAATGAATTGTATATCAATTATATATATTTCGTGCTAGGCATAAAGCCTTGGATATGTGTTTTTCTATTGAATATAATATTTGTAATGGTTGAATTTATTCATTAAAATAAAAGTTTTGATGGTTTTGGGTGAACTGTTGCTGTTTGAATGATTACATTTAAATTGACAGGGCTTAGATTCTTTAGAACCACAACCACCATGATATGTGTAACTACTTGGATGTGGTTTGGAGTCCTCTGTTTTAGGTGATTGTTATTAGCCTCTGTTTTAGGTGTATGTTATTATCTTTGGGAAGATCTCTATTGTAACGTTAGGATTAATTGTTGGTTAGTTTGGATTGTTTTTCAATTATGAGTGGGTCCCTTCATATTAGGAAGAAGTCCTTGTATTTCGTTTTTGTTGTTATCAATTGCCGTATTTAAGCAGTAAGACAATAATGAATAAATCATCAAATAATTAATTTCGAGCTAAGTCTCAAGAGGCCAGGGTTTCCTCAGTTAAATCCAATTTTTATCTTTATTTTCCCTATTGTTATCACCAAAAACCCATCATAGGTAAGGATACTGCCTTATACATACCAAAGTGGTATCAAAGCTTAGGGATGGACCAGAGGGTGGAGTAGTTAGAACAGAGTGTGAGTTCTCTTTCAATAATACATGAAAGCTATATTATATCTTTCACTAAACTTGAAAACATAAGTATTGGAAGATCAGTCATCATCCGAGCTAGTTTCCTCTACTTGAGAGTCACCTTCCTCCTCAAAGTTATCTTGTGTAATTATTCACACTACGATCTCCTCCCTAACATTGGTCTGCAATATTTTAGATTAAATTGAATAAATATACAAAAATTATAACTATGCAAATTTTTATATTTACAGTAAATAATAAAGAATTAACTAAAATATATTCATTTAAAAACATTACCACAACTACCATGATAAATGACAAAACATTAAAAATAAATCCATACTACCGACACAAACATTGCATCTATCATAAATCCTTACTACTATCAAGAACCTTGCAGTTCTCCTGTCAAGAACCTTGTAGTTCTCCTGTGAATGAGAACTTTCAAGAATACATCTGCCACCAATAACCACATTAATAGTACATCCCCATCACTCTTAACAATATATCCATCACCACAACAAGTCACATAAAATTATATATGCACCAAGAATAGCAATTAATTGAAAACAATAATGAGCAAATTTATCACTTATTTCAACAACCTCAATAAAATAGAAAAAAAAAATTAATGTTAGTTATGCTGGAAAAAAAATTATATGTGTAATAGGTGCTTGCATATAATTAAGACTAATCAACAGATTGGTTGGGACCACCAATACACACAAACTTTCAAGAATACATCAGCCACCAATAACCACATTAATAGTACATCCCCATCACTCTTAACAATATATCCATCACCACAACAAGTCACATAAAATTATATATGCACCAAGAATAGCAATTAATTGAAACTATAATGAGCAAATTTATCACTTATTTCAACAACCTCAATAAAATAGAAAAAAAAAATTAATGTTAGTTATACTGGAAAAAAAATTATATGTGTAATAGGTGCTTGCATATAATTATGACAAATCAACAGATTGATTGGGACCACCAATACACACAAACATTACACTATGATCTAGTACCAAATTATCAAGAACTTTGCCTACAATATGAGATTGTGTATTATGAAAGAGATATATCTAACCAGACCCAAAATTTAGATAAAATAAATCAACCAACAAATCCATTTACTAATCCACTACATTAACAAAATAAATCAAAATATAAGGATCTAAGAAAACTAACTTGGGCTATAGAGGTGGGAGCTTTTTCTTCTTCTTTCTTTTCTTAGTGAGTGAACTATAGTGTTAGTTTTTAGTGAGCAAAAAGGGAGGTGTGGGATTGAAAAAAGAAAAAAAGGGGGCGTGCTTGTTTTTTAGTGAGAGAGAGAGAGGGAGGGAACTAGGAGGTAGGCTTTTGTCTTTTTGTTTTGTTTTGTTTTTTTTTTTTTTTTAAAGTTAAAATGATATTGTGTGTGTGTTTTTTTAAACAACAATATATGTGGGGCTGGGTTTTTACAGCAATGTGACTTTTTTTTTTTTGTTTTATTTATTAAACTTATGTATTTTGTTTATGACAACATTGTCACTTTCTTTTTTTTGGTCACTTTGAAATATCACTTTTATTTGTAATTATTATTACTATTAATAAAAGATAGAAACACTATGAAATCTCACTTCTTGCAATTTTTTTTTAGCAAGTGTTCTTTTAAAAAAGTCAGGGAAATATAACCTCAATATTGTTTAGGTGGACTTATTTTACAGAAATATAAGCTCAATATTTAAAAATAAATAAAAATAAACTTTGTGTATTTTATTTGGCAAAATCACTCCATTTGAAGGGAAAAAATATTTTCCACTTGACATCCCATTAACCAAATTTTGTTAAATTAATATTAAGAATGTTGTGTACTAATCTGCTCACAAATTTCCAAAATTATCTTATTTCATAATTAAAATTCATTGATTTCAATTTTTAATTAAGGAGTATTTTAAAATATTTAGTATGACATTTTTAAAAAGTTTTTCAACAGGTTGTGGAGAGAATTGTCGTTGCAAGTATTTTGGTGCTTGATAAATTTTGCATTATTATTCTAAAATTTTCATTATTGTATGTACTATTCATTGTTAAACTTTGATAAATAAAATTTCTTAAAAAAGCATGATAGTTGAAAAAACCCTAAAGTACAAACCAATACTCAAAACCCACTCAAAACCTCCCTATTCAATCTAATTTGATCCTATTGAGTGGTCATAAACTCAACTTCGATGGTTGACCATGTTTGACCAAGTTTTGCAAACTTTGACTACTCATTTCTCAAAATCTAACCGTCTAATTGTTGTCATACTTCGCCAATACCAATATCTCACCAAATTCTTCCAATCCAACGGTCGGATTTTGGATTTAAGTCTAGAGCATTGTGGATATGTGTTGTTGTACCAAGACACCAAAAAATTTTGATTGGTCACGTTCTCCTAATCCAACCGTTTGATTGAGCTCAAAATCCATCA
The DNA here is from genome assembly GCA_019022515.1 of Quercus aquifolioides. Classification (NCBI taxonomy): domain Eukaryota; kingdom Viridiplantae; phylum Streptophyta; class Magnoliopsida; order Fagales; family Fagaceae; genus Quercus; species Quercus aquifolioides. The sequence continues at coordinate 57,486,029 of CM032328.1, read as the reverse complement.
AAACCAATATTTTATCCCACTCTTTCAATATAATGGTCAAATTTTTAATCTAACTCTTGCACAAGATGGATGCATGTCATTGTATCCACCTATCATGGAATTTCAATCAATAAAAATATACAATACTCTTCCAAGAAAGTCATAAACTATATAAATATTACTGAGAATCGAGAAAATGACCTAAAAAATTTAACCAAAAACCTGCAAAATGACCCCAATGGATTTGCATATGATCTTTGACTTTGCCATTTTTCAACTTAAAATTGATAAAAGCATAAAAACCCAAAAAACCTTAAAACACTGACCAATACCCAAAACCCACTTAAAACCTCTTGATCTACCTAATTTGATCAAATCTAGTGGTCTTGGAACCAACTTTGAAGTTTGACCAAAGATTGACCAAGTTTAATAGACTTTGACAAAGTTTCGTAAAATTTGACTGCTCAATTCTCACAATTTGATCGTCTGATTGTTACTGTAATTTAGAAACACAAATATTTTACCACATTCTACCAATCAACAATCAGATTTTGGATCTCCATCTGGTTGCATGGTGGACATGTGTTGTTGTACCCACCCATTAATTGGGAAACTTTGATTAACCCCGTTGACACAATTTGACTATCCAAAATGGCTAAAATATGCCATTAAAGTTAGGAAATAACCAAAATACCCATAAACTTCTAAAGTGTCAAAAGTGCCCTTAAAAGTTTCAAAATAAATGACCAATATTTCCCTTAAGTACTTGGGGGGGGGGGGGGGGGGGGGGGGGGAGGAGGTTCTTGAAAGATATATATATATATATATATTTGCAATTTTTAAAATTAAGAAAAGAATCTAGATTTTTAAGACAAAATTGAGGAAAATTTACCATTCAAAGAAAATAATAATTTTTTATGGCCATATGTATGTTGGAAATCACCTTTATTGTGACAGATTTACCTCACCGCCACTAATACCTTCTTTTCTTAAGAAACTTTTAACTATTAATGATGACCAAAATGTATGTCGCAAATAACAATGCAATATATAGTGATGGAAAACAATCGTCAAACACATAAAAATAAGAGCATGAATTACCCCCATTAAAAAAAATTATCATTGTCGACGGCTTTGGCCCATCGCAAATATTAGTTATTGGGAGGGATCCAATTCTATCATTAATACATTCTTTCTTTTAAAGAAAATTAACTATTTACGACGGTCAGCATGTTCGTCGCAAATACAAACTCAATTAGAAAAATAAAAAAAATTAATTGCGATGGATAAATGTCGTCACAAATATTGTGAAAAGTAAGGAGGGAATTTTCCCTCCAGAATATTTTCCCATTTTCGATGGCTTCATGGCTGTCACTAATACCCTCTTTTATATTTACAATGGAAGAATGTTTGTCACAAATAATAGTACCATAAAAAATATATATTTTGTATTTTCGATGCACAAAAGCCGTCACAAGTGTTAATAGTTCCAACGGTTTTTCTTCGGTCATCATAAATAATACCCTATTTTATATTTACAGTGGAAGAATGTTTGTCGCAAATAATAATACCATAAAAAAATTATGTTTTGTATTTTTGACGCACAAAAACTGTCACAAGTGTTACTAGTTCCAACGGTTTTTATTTGGTCGTCGTAAATAATACTTTATTAGCGATGAATATTTTTATGCCGTTGTAAAAAGTAAGGTGGGAAAATTTCCCTCCAAAACAAATCATACTTTCGACAAAAATAATAGGCATTTTTGACAAACTCATTTTGTCGTCACAAATGTTTTAATATTTGACGAGTAATTGTCGATGAAAGAGACTTGCCATCGAAAAAGCTAGTTTTTGACTTTTTTCGATGGCTTTTTGTAGTTGTTGAAAATGTTTCGTCACAAATAACAATCTTTTTTTGTAGTGTTGCTGTTTGAATGATTACATTTAAATTGACAGGGCTTAGATTCTTTAGAACCACAACCACCATGATATGTGTAACTACTTGGATGTGGTTTGGAGTCCTCTGTTTTAGGTGATTGTTATTAGTGTCCTCTGTGTTTAGGTGTTTGTCATTATCTTTGGGAAGATCTCTATTGTAGCGTTAGGATTGTTGGTTAGTTTGGATTGTTTTTGAATTGTGAGTGGGTCCCTAGCATGTTGGGTTGTTGTGCCATATATAGCATCCCTTCATATTAGGAAAAGTCCTTGTATTTCGTTTTTGTTGTTATCAATTGCTGTATTTAAGCAGTTTGACAATAATGAATAAATCATCAAACAATTAATTTTGAGCTAAGTCTCAAGAGGTCAGGGTTTCCTCAGTTAAATCCAATTCTTATCTTTATTTTCCCTATTATTATCACCAAAAAACCATCATAGGTAAGGATACTGTCTTATACGTACCGCACCACCTGGATCTAATTCTTAATTTCTACTTTTGAGTTAATTTTGACTTCATTCTTATTAAATAACATGTACTCCGCAAGAAACGGTGAAGCTTGTATACAATGTACAAAAGTGCAGCATTATCTCCGATAGTAATCACTATATATATTTGTTTAATGTTTAGTTCATCTTTTCGAAGACGGAATAGTAGGAATATTTGGCCGACTTGGAGTCTTCAATATTATAATCGTAGGTAGAGATGAAAATTTAATTTCTGACTTCGCAATTTATTATTTATTATTATAAGTGAAATATTCTACGAAAAGCGGGCATACTTGGAAAGACCATTACTCATAAAATTGATATATAATTCATTTAATTGAGGCAGAAATTTTTAATTCTTTAATTTTGTGTATTCTTTGGATTCTAATTCTAAGAAACTTCTTGGCTCTTGCCTATGATCAATCATCACTTTTCATATGGAGTGAATTGATCTTCATTATAAAATGTGTCTGAAAACGAAAAATACCCTTAAGAAACAATAAATAGACACTCTTAAATAGTTATTTTCACGAAGATTGTGCCCGTTTGGTACATGTGTTTAAAAACTGAAAATTGTTATTTGAAAATATTTATAGAAATACGTGTGGGTGAAAAAGTGTGTTGAAACACGTGAAATGTTGTTTAAAAACTAAAAATGATTGTTTGAAAACTATCACCAAACGTGTGTGTATAGTTGTTCTCAGATTTTGAAGTCATGCAATATTTGTTGTTTTTTATGCCACCTGACAATCATTAATGTGTTGTTGTTTTTCTTGATTTCCCAGGCTAATTTAGAAAAATCATGCAGACTTAATGGATGCTGCCCAGCACCGGTTAACAAAAGCCTTTTTTTTAAGCTCCTTTCTTTGTTTATTTTATGGAGCAAATTGAAAGTCATTTGACTCTTGTTATGGATAGTTTTATGAAATCAATGAAAATTGGATTATTTTTCAATTTTTTTTGTTAGATTGTGTAGAAGAAAATTTTATAGTGGAAAGCAATAAATAAGGAGAGAGAGAGAGAGAGAGAATGCTAGTATTAATTAGGCAAAAATACAAAACTGACCCTCTAACTTTTAGTCTTTTTCATTTCAGTCATCTAACTTTCAATTGTTGTTAATTTTGTACTCCGTTAAACTCCAGTTATGTCCTGCGGTTAATTGAGCCAAAACGACGTTGTTTTTGGTTTTTTTTTTTTTTTTTTTATAAATAAATTTCGGAATTTAAAGAAGGGTCATGCTAACGAGTGCCCTTAGAGCACTCATTAATAATTCATTTTAAGAAAGTTTTCAAACCACTTTTATGTGAAATGAAAAAAGCTGTCAAAATATTAATTACATTTTTTTCATTTACTATAAAAACTTTCTTTAAATAGATTATTAACTAGTACCCTAAGGGCACTCGTTAGCATTTCCCTTTAAAGAAAATTAAATATAAAAAAAACTGATATTAAAAAAAAAGAAAAAACTGAGGAACCACACCCAAAACACTCATTGAAGCTTGGCCCTACATCCCCTGATTCATTGAAAAATCGATGACGTGAACTCTTTCTTGCATTCGAACGCTTCGGAACCATACACAAGAAGAGGACCCTTCCTGTTAATGTAGCGGCGGTTTCTCATCTTACCTTTCCTAAGACGGATCGAATGGCTCTCCTTTGCCTTATCGGAGTTGGGGGCAACACCGATTTGCTTCAAAGCCTTGAGAGCGCAGAAGTCTTCTCCAAGCTCTCAGCCGAGTCACTGATAACGAGTGGGAACTCAGGAACAGACTCGATTCTGTGACCACGAGCTTGAACAAGAGATGGGATGGCAGAAGCAGCAATGGGCGAAACAATGGCGTATCGTTTCTGGTTCATGTTGACTCTCCTATGCCAATGACGCCAGATCTTGGTAGAAGCGAACATGCGACCACCGCGACACATGTTTCCGAAGGCTCCCTGACCGGCACGGTGGGTACCATCACCGGGGACACGGGACACTGCACGTTCGGTACCCCAGACTCGGTGGAGATCTGGTTTCCGGCTTTCTTGGACACGGTGTAGGGTTGGCGCTTGTTGTTGGAGATCTGGGCGTGGACGAAGTTGACGATGTCGGGCTGGATGGAGCCTTTCATGAAATCGGGCAAAGCGACGGTGGTGATGGTATCAGTGGCCATGTCAGATTTTTTTTTTCTTTAAATTACGAAATTTATTTTTAAAAAAAAGTTAAAATGACGTTCTTTTGGCTCAATTAACGGTAGGACATAATTGGAGTTTAACGGAGTACCAAATTGACAACAATTGAAAATTAGAGGACTGAAATGACAAATCGAAAGTTAGAGACTGAAATGAAAAAGACTGAAGTTAGAGGGTCAGTTTTGCATTTTTGCCTATTAATTAAGTAATAAAGTGGAAAATAATAGCATTTAATGGTTTTTTTTTAATTATTAGATCTTTTAGAAATCTATGGTGTTAAAGGTGTTTATAAGAGTTATATCAGGTGTAACTTGAACCCACCTATGTCTCTCTCTCTCTCTCTCTATATATATATATATATATTTTTTTTTTTTTTATAGAAGAAAACCCCTTAAAAAAATTGATAACATGACAGTTGAGAAAAAACTCATTGAACGCATGCGCTTGTATATAAAGGAAAATGCATTTTCATAGTGATTACTTTGGCCATCATTAATGCATGATTAAGAAGATAATGATAAATTGATTAAAGGGTCATTAGCAAAGACTACTACTGATAACCGACAATGCATTTTGCTATTTACAGCACTTCGAAGTTTGAAATTCCAAATCCAATATATTTCATTTCCCACAAAAAATTTAGAGCAAAGAGGTGTCAGCGCCGGCCTTATAATTTGCTATACAGTAGTCTCACATTATAATCGTGTGAAATAAATGCTTCTAACCAACTCTCTTAACTGTACACCAAAACCATGTTCACTTTTTTTTTGGTCACTCCCCTCTATATATACTTTTCCATAGCTTTTAAATTCCACACTCATGCACACAGCAACTATTAAGTTCCTTCATTCTTTTGCTTTACATTTCTAGGTGCTTTGCCTATTTGGCAATGGAGTATAACAAGATGTGGGTTGTGTGTGCAGTAGTGTTGGTGTTGAGTTTATGGTATAGGGTAGAAGGGGATCCCCAAGTACCTTGTTACTTCATTTTTGGGGACTCATTGGTGGATAATGGCAATAATAATCCACTACAATCTTTGGCTAGATCAAACTACATGCCTTATGGGATCGACTTCCCTGGTGGACCGACTGGAAGGTTTTCCAATGGGAAAACCACTGTTGATGTGATTGGTGAGCTCCCTCTCTTTCTCTAAACTTAGCTTAAAAACGAAAACGTTTTTAGTTAGCCACTAAAGCGATAAACTTCTTGATAAGTTGTGATTAGAACAACATTAATTTTATATGGTTTACTACTAACATAATTTTTATACACTTAATATGACCATTTCATTAGTTGTGAAAAAAAGTTGTCTTTTTAGGTTTGTTGTTGGTAAAAATGACAGTTCCCTTTTAGGGGAACAACAATGTATTTGTGTTTTCTTATCTTTAGTAAAGTGCAAATTGTCATGTTCTAGAGGACACATGGTGACTATTCAAACTCATTTCATGCTGAATATTTTTCAAGAAAAATCACCATTGTCATGGGCATATATGATTGCTCATATTCATTGCTAAAAGAGAAAAAAAAAAAAAAATCAATGAGTTAATCGAGTGAAGCAGTCAAATTGTTTCTTCATTTCTTTTTTCCAGTTTCTCAACTGACTTCATAGAGTATATCTTGCTCCCATAAGTCCTACTTTGGTTCCTTTTTATTTATTATTGTTATTTTTTGGCCTGAAAAGGATTTTGGGTTGTCTTTTTTTAGTTACTCTAATTAATGTTAGTTAGAATAGAAAATAATGGTTAGCCATATATGAATGAATATTTGGGTACACGTCTGCATTGATTATAATCCTTTAATAAAAGCATGTGTTATTTTCCTTTGTAATCGTAGTTTTTGTCCCAAATTAGTTAGTAATTTATTGTACCTATCTTGAGCTGTGTGCCGGCCTAGTTACGTTGCACATGATTTTTGCACTGAAATTTGAAGCAATGGTCACATCAGCAATTATAAAATTTTTTATCAAATGTTTTGTGATCATATTTATGGGTCATACTAACGAGTGCCCTAAATGCATTCGTTAATAATCTATTTTAAGATTCTCTATTATTTTCCTTCACAAAAATATTAAGGGGAAAAAAAAAAACAAGTAAATTTTGATAGGGAAACTTTTTGCTTCCATATCTGTATTCATTAAATTATGACTCATAAAAAAATGCCTTTAACGTATTTTAACACAAAAACATTATTTAGAGTACGTTCGGTACATTGTAATGATTATTATATAGGAATAGGAATAAGTTAATAGTTTGTTGATCATTTAGGAATAAAATCCTGAATATGCATCTACAATTTAGTAGAGTATAAAAAGAACGTGTAATTAAATCAATTTTAAGTCAAATTTCCTAAAATACACTTATTTAGGGTGTTTAAAATAGAGCTAATAATCAACAAGAAGGAAAATTTATTTTCTTTCCTTTTGAAGATGTGGCAACTAATGGCTATTTAGGAAATTTTTTTAAAAAGTTATTACATAAAATAAAGGAATAGATATTCAGTACTTTTAATAAGGAATGATTATTCCTCATTTTGAAGAATAGCTATTCATAAGAAATAACTATTCATTGTAATAAAAACATAACCAAACAACCGAATAGTTATGCCATAGTAATATTTATTACATTACAGTGTCTATTACAGTCTACCAAACGTGCTCTTAAGAAATAATTATGTGAATTGGGAGTAAGGTTGCTACCATGCAATTTGGATATGATATTTTTAATAAAAAAATTACACCAAGCTTAGTAATTGAACTCATAATATTTGAGTATACACCATGTTGGAAATCTAAAAATACTTTTCCATATCTACACAGCTGAGCTTTTGGGTTTCGATGATTATATACCTCCCTATGTAAGTGCAAGTGGCCAAGACATTTTGAAAGGAGTGAATTATGCTTCTGCAGCTGCTGGAATTAGGGAGGAAACTGGGCGGCAACTGGTAACTATTTTGATGCACTGTCTTTTTTAACTAGCAAATATGACTTCATATCGTGTTATATACATATAGTTCACCTATGTATCCCTTTTGTCTTTGTAGGGAGCTAGGATTAGCTTCAGTAGGCAAGTGAAAAACTACCAAAACACAGTCTCACAAGTGGTAAACTTGCTAGGGAATGACTCAGCTGCAAATCATTTGAGCAAGTGTATATATTCAATTGGATTGGGCAGCAATGACTATCTTAATAACTATTTCATGCCCATATTTTACTCAACTGGCAGCCAATATACACCTGAACAATATGCTGATGCCCTAATTCATCAATATAATCAGCAACTCAAGGCCAGTGCTATATTTCTTTAATTTAATTTTAGAAAATTTTCCTTAATTTATCCATATACTCTATTAACATATCAAAAGCCAATTATTTTTATGGTGGGAATAATGGAAAAAGGCCATTATTGTTGTCCAAGATATATAGGCTCCACCAGCCATTTACTTTTTATTGGGCTTTGAGGAAATGGGCCTCATTCAGGCCTACCTCATGTGCGCACCCTTTATGATAGTTCTAGTTAGAAGAAATTGTTCTTTAATTCACAAAAATATTAAGAAAATTATCTAACACTCCGAAATGTTTGTTTATGTTACAGGCTTTGTATGATCATGGAGCAAGGAAGATGGTCTTGTTTGGACTTGGTTCGATAGGCTGCAGCCCCAGTGAATTGGCTCAAAATAGCCCGGATGGTAAGACGTGTGTACAAAGAATCAATTCAGCCAACCAAATATTCAACAGCAGGTTGAAATCTCTGGTCAAGACACTCAACAACAATCTCTCAGATGCAAGATTTATTTTTATAGACGCTTATGGGATCTTCCAAGATATAATAAACAGCCCTTCAACTTATGGTAATTAAATAATTCTTTTTTAGTTAAAATTTTCTGAACTTTGTGCACTGAGTATGACTTTTAATTTTCATTAAAATATGACACGAAATATTCATAGTTCTCTTTCTTTGGTAAATTTTAGGTCTCAAGGTTACGAATGTTGGGTGCTGTGGAATAGGGAGGAACAATGGGCAAATTACATGTCTACCTTTGCAAACTCCATGTAAAAATAGGAATGAGTATCTGTTTTGGGATGCTTATCATCCAACTGAGGCAGGGAATGCAATTGTGGCCAAGAGAGCTTATAGTGCTCAAGCTGCATCGGATGCTTATCCAGTTGATATCCGCCGATTAGCCCAGATTTAGAGATGGATCTAATGGGTGCAGCTGGCTCAATAAGATAGAAAGTTCTTGTTATATTTTTCTGTATCACTATTATTGTTGCTATGAGTCTAAGATGTTGTGAGGGTCCTTTTTCAGACAGTGTCTAGGCCAAAGCTAAAGCAAGTTCCCTGGGCCTTTGAGTTGTAGTTTAAAGAGACTAAGCTTGGTTCACCACAGCTAAATGGGTTGTTTACAAACCAAGTGGTGCACAGAGCAAGAATCCTACAATACATATATACTAGCAAACAAGAATATATGTATTGAACAGTAAGAAACAGTAAAGAGATAATGTAATAAAAAGAGACACAAAAATAATTGTTAAGGATCCTTAAAAAATTGTGAGATATTTCATTACTTTCATTAGTTGTAATTTACAATGTGCTCACTAAGATGTGTTACAAGGTCCAAATAAGCTCAAAAATTACAGACTTAGATGGCTATCCAAGCCTCTAAGATTTGCAAGATTTGAATCCCTTTGAATCCAAGTATATTCTATAGTGGCTGTTTCGGGATGCCGGACAATATTTTTCTTTCTTTTACTATTTTCTTTGAGTTTTTTTTTTTTTTTTTGATAGAGTTTTCTCAATGATTCAGTCCTGATTCACTCTTGCTGAATGCTCCTCCAATGTTGGCCGCTTCTTCCTTTTATAGTGTCACTCTATGGTCCCGGGGTACCATTGATTCCCCTCCTCTACTCCCCTGGGTACCAGAGCACACGTTGTGCCAGCCATTCTGATGGCTGGTCATTTCCTTGTTTCTCATAGTTTTCTTCTTTTGGTGATGTTTCCCTAAAATCTTATTGTTGACTTTCCATTCCAGGATGTCCTTAGAGGGCTAACCTCCAATCTCTCTTCCCTCAAGACTTTTAAACCTTACATTTTCAGACTCAGCTTTTTGGTTGTCCTTACTTTTGTCATTTTTCCCAGGTGAGCCGAATTCATTCTTGCTAGATTGAAGATTTTCCTAGCTACTTCTCTTTATAGTTCTTCTTTCTGGGTTGCCCAAGGTACCAATCCCCTTGTTCATGAATTGTTACTTTCCAAGCCTTTTGGTTCCTTTTTGCATCATAGGGCGATTGAGAAGGACGCATCTGTCCTTCATTTCTTGTGTTTCTGGGTACTTTTTTTGAATTGTCTCAATCTCCTTCTAGCTGTGGTGCACGCCCCGAGGATCCCGAGCCCCTAGCAGCCTCTGGGTATCTCGGCCCAGTTCTTTCACTGGACTCCTTTTGATTTTCTGATTTTGGATAGGCTGGGCTTTTTTTCTTTCCTCCCTTCATTTCATGGGCCCTAAGGCCTATCCGTTCATGGGTTTTGGGCTTCAAATTTTTTAGGCTTACCATCCTTTTCCCTTGTGGTGAGCTTAACCACTTTAATATTACTTTCTATAGAGTTGGCCTATTGTGCTATTTTTGGGCCTTGGTGTTACGATTTTTTAGACCTTAACATTTAGCCCCCCTAGCTCGTGGGTTGCCTGCAGCCCACGCGTGAGTAATTTAGAGTTTTAATTTCCGTAGGTCTTTCTTCTTCACTATTTTGATTAACTTCAGGGTTTCCCTTCTTTGTTCTTCAAGATCCTGACTTTCCCACTACCTTCGAGTATCCTGGTCCACTTTCTGTGTTGCGTTTCCTTCTTTCGTAACTCCCCCCTTTGCACGAAATGTGGCAGTTGATTTTTGGAGTGAAAACTTCCCCCACCCACTTTGTACGTTCCCCGTAACTCCCATTAATAACTGCCAATAACTCTCTTCTTTAAAATTTAATTTTTTGGCAACTGGCGTGCCTTTCCATACATTGTATTCTCCAACTGCTCTTTGTGCCATTATTGCAATTACTTCATATTTTCCTTTTACTTCCTAGAGTCTTCCATTCTCAAGTTTATCTCCTCCCTTTCCAGTTAATCTGCTTCTCTGTTCTCCTTTACATTTTCTTCATTCTTTCAACTTCCCTACTTCCAGTGTACTTTCTGCTCTATGGCTTCCTCTTCCTCTCATAAAAGGAGGGAGCGTACTTCTAGCCCCTCTGAGGGCGAGAGTTCTTCTGGTTTCGCACAGGGTGAGTCACAGGGGGTCATAGAGCACCCGACTTTCCCTTTACGGGACCCCTGGTACAGCCCTCCAGCTTATTCTTTCCTCTGGTGTCCCATGGTGAGGCCCTTCCGTCCCCTCACGCGTAGTATTTTTCGGCCAGGCGGGTTTTGCCAGTTCCGCTCAGGTCCCAGACCCAAGAGAGATTTTAGATCTCCAGATTAGGCGGGGATCTCGGGAGGCGGTTCCTATTTTCTTCGACTTTGTTCTTGGGAAGATCACTGGTTGGCCCATATGGGTGGATAAGGAACATTCTGACGAGGAATTTGTGGGCTGTCTGGAGCGTGCCAAGATTCTGAAAGCCGTGGCAATTTTCAGGAATCTTGAGGGTTTCAGAGACGCTAAGGGTCTTAGGAACTTTGTACGCCGTTGGTGCCCCTCCCTTCATACATTCTTCTTCTCTGTTGGTGAGCTCACGATCACTTTGGAGGATGTGGTCAATAACCTCCTCCTTCCGGTGTTTGGAGACGAGAGTCCTTTTGACATTAACCTTTCTAACGAGGATCTTGAAGTTGAAGACAAACTGTTCAGTCATTTTGGCGAGCATACTACTTCTCCTAGAGGGAAACCGGCCAGAATGGGTAGGTGGGTCCTAAATCTTTCGCGAGAGAAAGAAAAGGTAGTCAGGCAAGCTGGGTTCTTGGCACTTTGGCTCAGCAAGTTTTGTTCAGTGAGTACCCCGGGTACGGGGTTAAGTCCGTTTTCTTCCCATTGGCAATCAGATTAGCTTGGGGTGCTCAATATCCTCTAGCCCCAATGTTTTTAGGCCATGTTTACTCTCAATTGGATCTACTTCACGGAGATGAAGTTGAAGGCGATTCTTACTATGTGATCACCTCGTCCCTCCACTGTGCCATTCTCCAGGTATTCGTTTGGGACCGTTCTTTAGTTACTTTAGCAAAATGTAGAAATTTGAAGTTTGTAAAAGACAAGTTCCAGGGATCCCCTGATGTAATTAAAGATCTATGTGGTAGTTCTACTAATAGCCATCCATTGTTGAGAAATAGTACCCCAACAGTAGCAACTGCTTGTAAAGTCTTTTTCTCCTTAGGTGACTTCCACAGTTACTAGAATGGACTTCCCTGACTACTTCTCTGGCTTTCCTTGGCCCCAGGCATCTCAGGGGATCCCCGCTGTTCCCTTTTTTGAATAGGATCCCGTTCTATAAGAAGTACCTGACTACAAGTTTCTTGAGTTGGTGGGCTAATGTCCTGTCAGTTGGTAGGATCCCTTGAGCCAAATACTTCATGAATGGAGTTCTCCAATCTTCTGTAATAAATACAGCATAGCTTTCTTCCTTGTCCATTGAAAGTTGACATTTTTGGCACTTCTCCTGTATGGTTGCCGCTTCTTTGTTCATATTTGGCTAGTAGTACCCCACGCGTTGCATCCTTTTGTATAGGCTGATTTTTTCTGCAACCCCATTGGCCTGACTATGTAGCTTTTCTAGTTTCAGCTTTCCTTCTTTCTCATTGATACACCTGGATAGAATCCCTCCGGGCAACCTCCTATATAGCTCCCCTTCTATCAAAGTGTAGTCTTTTAGCTCCTTGATACTTCCTCCATATCCTGCCTCTTTCATTTTTTCTTTGACTCCATTCCTCCAATCCTGCTACCTTGGTTCTTCAGGGAACATCATTTTGAGGATCTTTATGATGGAATGTTCCTGCTTACTTACTCTCACCAGAATGTCTCTCCCTTTGAATGGTACTTGGGATCCCAGGGTGGCTAGTGCATCAGCAAACCTGTTCTCACTTCTTTGGGTGTACTCCATGCTAAAGGTCTGGAATTCCTGCTCCAGTCTTTGCGCCCAAGTTCTGTAGGCTGTCAAACTATACTCTCTTAGTGCAAAGGCACCTTTTACCTAGGAGACCACGAGATTGGAGTCTCTTAAAACTCTCATGTGTTTTACTCCTATGCTGAGTGCTACGGTCAACCTAGTCAAGTATGCCTTGTACTTAGCTGCATTATTCGAACAGGAAAACCTAAGCTTAAAAGATAAGGGCATGGTGTCCCCATCTTCGTAGCTTAGTACAACTCCCAATCTATTTGAAGTTGTCGTTGCTGACCCATCAAATCTGATTGTCCACTTCTTTCCTGGGAGCTCTGCCACTGCCATTTCCCCAGGGATTTCCTCGCTTAGTGAGCATTCCTCTTTTCCTGGGAATTGGGCGAGCAAATCTGCTATGGCTTGAATTTTGACAGTCTGAGGGGGTCTTGAGACCAATGTCATATTGAGAGAGTAAGACCAGCCACTGTGCTATCTTTCTTGTCAAGAGGGGCTGGTGAAGGAGTGCTTTTATGGGATGTGACTTAATCACCAAGAGGATTTGGTGGGCTGAGAAGTATCGTTTTAGCCTTTGGGACGTGTATATAACCACCAGACATGCTCTTTCTATCCTGGGGTACCTGGTCTTGGTATCCTTAAGTGTCTTGCTTACATAATAAATGAGCTGCTCATTCCCATCATCGTCTTCCTGTGCTAGCAGGGCTCCTATAGCCTGGGAGTTTGATGCTAAATATAGCAACAAGGGTCGTCCATGTACTGGTGCTTGTAGGGTGGGAAGATGATTCATGATTTGCTGGATCCTCTGGAAGGCTTCCTGCTGCTTAGTTCCCCAAATGAACTCAGCCCATTTTTTCAACAGTTTGGATAAACTACCTGTGACTGAAGCCAATCCTGGTACAAACCTTTTGATGTAGGAGACCCTCCACAGGAAGCTTTTGAGCTTTCTTACAGTTGTATGCCTTTTCATTGTTGCAATAGCTATGGCTTTGGTTGGATCCACACTTATACCCCTGTGATGTACTAGGAACCTAAGAAACTTTCCAACAGATACCCCAAAGGCACACTTTATGGGGTTCATGCGTAGTTTGTACTTCCTGCACTTTTCAAAAACTTGTTCAAGTATCTGAAAGTGTCCTGTCCTGGTTTTTGAAAAAAGCACGCGAAGAAGCACGATCCATGATATAGCAGATGAGATAATTTCATGACCAGTTGGTGATTGTAGATTTATATATTTATTTTGTAAAAGAGGGGCATATCTGTTTTTACCGTCTTTCTTGACATGCTTTTGCATGATCATGACCTTGATGATTGAGTTGATATAAGAATTCAGGGAAAGTTTTCTAAGATATTGAAAGATATGCTAACACAAACTAGCACAATATTTAGATCCCCAACAAACAATTTTATGGCATAACCACTTCTAAACCTACTTAACAAATGATGTCCAATGTAAGTGATTAACCAATTTCCATTGCAAACATATTTAGTAATTAAAATTGAATGTAAAGCAATTTAAAGTGAAGGGGAAAAAAAAGTGGTCAAACCACACAAAAACACTAAAGTGTGTTATGGAAGAGAAAATTGGAACCCCCAGTAAAAAAAAAAAAAAAAAAAAAAAAAACCTCTTTGTTGACTTACATAATTGGAAATCCATTGTAGAATAGATGTAGTACATTATTGAAGTAGACGCTCCAAGCCTACATCTCCCTAAGTACTTGAGTCTTCTGAGCTCTCACTAGCATTTAACTTCACCGACTTATTTCTTCTATAGAACAATCTCAATTGAGCAACCAACCGCTAGTCACTAAGTGAAACTTGGATTTTTGGCTTGAACTTCTGAAGATTCCTGGCAACCAATAACTAGAACACTCGTAGATGGTGAAAATAAATTGGTAAAAAAAAAAATATCATTAATTATTTATGCCATTTTTTTCAATAATTTGTTACAATTCACTCATATGGCAAAATTATACTACAAAAGTTTAAATTAATCAAAATACCAATATAAATTAAAGCAAATTATCAAAATAAGTGTTATAAAATAAAGTCATATATATGTTTGATTTGGTTGGGCTAGATGAGTTGGAAAAGCTATTAACTCAAACCCGACCTAACTCAAGGCTAAAAAAAAGTTCCAAACAACCTATCAATCCACGTAAAACCCAACTTCAAGCGTTGGGTTGGGTTGACAAATTTGGTGCAAACTAGGCCCTATTTGCAAGCTCCTTCTTCACTTCTACTGTTCTACGTACTTCAAACTCTCTATTTATTTTTAACTATTCCATTTAAATATTCTTTTTACTATTTCTTTCTCTCTCTCTCTCTCTCTCAATCACTCACCACAACTCCACTCTTTCACTAATCACCCACACAAATATAGTTGCTGCCATGCCATTACCCAAAGCCATAACCTGCACAATCGACTTTAGCCACAAACATTCATTACCAAGCATGGTGACCGTACACGCTTATAGAATACCAAATAAACCTGCGGATCCCCACTAGTTGCGCACAGAAAGCCCCAATTGGCTGGTGAGACCGGTAAAAAAAACGTAGAAAATTAATGTTTCTCTTTTTTTGCTAAGATATAGTACTACCAAAATTACCTTGCTTCCTTGTTTGCGTTTTTATTAGCATAGAGCTAGTCTCAATATGGGTAACAAATAAAGGAAATTGCTAAAGACACAAATTGTTTTACACAAATAGCTGATACAGTGAGAAATTATTGGAAAGTAAAATGTGATATTATTAGCGAGTTCAGATGAGAACCGCACAGACAAAAAAAACATATGGGGTTTTGGCTCAATTAAATTTTAGTCAAAGTTAACAACAGTTTGCCTAGAACCAAATCTAGGCTGTCGCGCACTGTTTTGAATTAAACAAATTAAAACAGATTATCAGCCTAATATGTGCCTTTCTAAATTTATCATTTTCTACAACGAAACTGTCGGCCTTAGATGCACTCTGGATTTGTCTATACATATATATATATATATATATATATATATTCACCTCCCATTTTCTTTCACAATTGCGGGGCAAGATGAAAACGTGGGAACTGGTATTTGCTGCTCTTGTGGTGGTTTTAAACCTGCAACTTCACGTTCATGGAGTGCCGCAAGTACCTTGTTATTTCATTTTTGGAGACTCATTAGCGGATAATGGCAATAATAATCAACTCCAATCGTTGGCTAGATCAAACTACATGCCTTATGGGATCGACTTCCCCGGTGGACCGACTGGAAGGTTTTCCAATGGGAAAACCACTGTTGATGTGATTGGTGAGCTCCCTCTCTTTCACTAAACTTAGCTTAAAAACGAAAACGTTTTTGTTAGCTAGCCACTAAAGCGATTAACTTCTTGATAAGTTGTGATTAGAACAATATTAATTTTATATGGTTTACTACTAACATAATTTTTATACACTTAATATGATATGCCATTTCATTAGTTGCGAAAGAAAATTGTGTTTTTAGGTTTGTTGTTGGTAAAAATGACAGTTCCCTTTTAGGGGAACAACAATTTATTTGTGTTTTCTTGTCTTTAGTAAAGACTAAAGAGCAAATTGTCATGTTCTAGAGGACACATGGTGACTATTCAAACTCATTTCATGCTGAATATTTTTCAAGAAAAAGCACCATCTCACGGGCATATATGATTAGTTATATTCATTGCTAAGAGAGGGGGAAAAAAATCAATGAGTTAATAAAGTGAAACAGTCAAATTGTTTCTTCATTTCTTTTTTCCAGTTTCTCAACTGACTTCATAGAGTATAACTTGCTTCCATAAGTCCTAATTTAGTTCCTTTTTATTTATTATTGTTATTTTTTGGCCTGAAGAGGATTTTGGGTTGTCTTTTTTTAGTTACTCTAATTACTGTTAGTTAGAATAGAAAATAATGGTCATCCATATATGAATGAATATTTGGGTACATGTGTGCATTGATTATTATCCTTTAATAAAAGCATGTGTTATTTTCCTTTGCAATCGTAGTTTTTGTCCCAAATTAGTTAATAATTTATTGTACCTATCTTGAGCTGTGTGCCGGCCGAGTTACGTTGCACATGATTTTTGTACATGCATTAAATATGAAATTGAAGCTTTTATTTGGAGCAATAATGGTCACATCAGCAATTATAAAAAATGTTTTATGATTATATTTATATATATGGACTTTGTTAACAGATGCCGGCCAACACCTGTTAATGAACTAGTTATTGATCATTTATTACCTATCACAAATTCCACTGCATTGGAAATTGACAAAGTTTTACTTTTCAGCTGTAATTTATTACAAAATAATTTGACTTTTTCCATCTAAATTGACACACATTTAATGCATATTCAATTTTTTCTACATCCCTAAAAAAAAGTGAATAGTTTATTTTTAATTTTATCACATTAACGGGTGCTGTACAACACCCTATTTATATATAGATGTTCTCTTTTATTTTCCTTCACAAAAATGTTAAGGGAGAAAATAAAAACAAGTAAATTTTGATAGAGTAAAACTTAGATACAGTATTTAGGTGTTGTTCCTTAGATTCTCATTTTTATGAGTCATTATATTATAACTCATAAAAAATGTTCTTAACGTATATTAAGTATTATTAACACTAAAACATTACTAAAGAAATAGTTATATGAATTGGGAGTAAGGTTGCTACCATGCAATTTGGATACGATATTTTTAATCAAAAATTACACCAAGCTTAGTAATTGAACTCATAATATTTGAGTATACACCATGTTGGAAATCTAAAAATACTTTTCCATATCTACACAGCTGAGCTTTTGGGTTTCGATGATTATATACCTCCCTATGTAAGTGCAAGTGGCCAAGACATTTTGAAAGGAGTGAATTATGCTTCTGCAGCTGCTGGAATTAGAGAGGAAACTGGGCGGCACCTGGTAACTATTTTGATGCACTCTCTTTTTTAACTAGCAAGTATGACTTCATATTGTGTTATATAGATATAGTTCACATATGTATCCCTTTTGTCTTTGTAGGGAGGTAGGATTAGCTTCAGTGAGCAAGTGAAAAACTACCAAAACACAGTCTCGCAAGTGGTAAACTTGCTAGGGAATGAAGACTCTGCTGCAAATTATTTGAGCAAGTGTATATATTCAATTGGATTGGGCAGCAATGACTATCTTAATAACTATTTCATGCCCACATTTTACTCGACTGGCAGTCAATATACACCTGAACAATATGCTGATGTCCTAATTGATCAATATAATCAGCAACTCAAGGCCAGTACTATATTTCTTTAATTTAATTTTAGAAATTTTTCCTTAATTTATGCATATACTCTATTAACATATCAAAAGCCAATTATTTTTATGGTGGGAATAATGGAAAAAGGCCATTATTGTTGTCCAAGATATATAGGCTCCACCAGCCATTTACGTTTTATTGGGCTTTGAGGAAATGGGCCTCATTCAGGCCTACCTCATGTCTGCACCCTTTATGATAGTTCTAGTTAAAAGAAATTGTTCTTTAATTCACAAAAATATTAAGAAAATTATCTAACACTCCGAAATGTTTGTTTATGTTACAGGCTTTGTATGGTTATGGAGCAAGGAAAATGGTCTTGTTTGGAATTGGTCAAATAGGCTGCAGCCCCAGCGAATTGGCTCAAAATAGCCCGGATGGTAAGACGTGTGTACAAAGAATCAATTCAGCCAACCAAATATTCAACAGCAGGTTGAAATCTCTGGTCAATACACTCAACAACAATCTCTCAGATGCAAGATTTATCTATATAGACTCTTATGGGATCTTCCAAGATATAATAAACAGCCCTTCAACTTATGGTAATTAAATAATTCTCTTTTAGTTAAAATTTTGTGAACTTTGTGCATTAAGTACGACTTTTAATTGTCATTAAAATATGACACGAAATATTCATAGTTCTCTTTCTTTGGTAAATTTTAGGTTTCAAGGTTACGAATGCCGGGTGCTGTGGAGTAGGGAGGAACAATGGGCAAATTACATGTCTACCTTTGCAAACTCCATGTCAAAATAGGAATGAGTATCTGTTTTGGGATGCTTATCATCCAACTGAGGCAGGGAGTGCAATTGTGGCCAAGAGAGCTTATAGTGCTCAAGCTGCATCGGATGCTTATCCGGTTGATATTCGCCGATTAGCCCAGATTTAGAGATGGATCTAATGGGTGTAGCTGGCTCAATAAGATAGAACGTTCTTGTTATATTTTTCTGTATCACTATTATTGTTGCTATGAGTCTAATATTTTTCTTTTGGCGTAAATGCACTTTTAGTCCTTACACTTTGCACTTTTTCTATTTTAGTCCTTACATTTTATTTTTACCACTTTAATTTAGTCCCTAAACCAATTAACGCTTGACATTTAGGCCCTTACCGTCACTCAACTAACAGCAAAACCTGACGTAGCTAACGGTGAAATAAAAAAAAATAATATAATCACATAGAATACAAAGGCACGTCAGCATAAAAATTTAAAAAATTAATTTATTAATTTTAACTAAATAAAAAAACAGAATTAAAACCCAAAAATCACTAAAATTAAGATCTAAAAAGTATCTTGAACAAAATTAAAAAAACAAAATATTGGAAAAATTCATAAAAACATGTTTTTTCCCCAATCTTTGGTTGGAAACATGTTCAGACTATCTCTTTCTTCCAATTCCATTTCCAATTACATTTCCTAACTAAAACCAAACAAATCCTTATAAACTAATTTCTCTTCTCCAATAAAAAAAAAAAAAAAAAAAAAATTCTCTTCTCCTCTCTCTGAGCTATTCCACAGTCCCCATCAAATTTCTCCAAACCTCTATCTCTACCTCTCGATCTCGCTCTCTCGGCAAGGGTGATGACAACGGCGAAGGCGACAACAGAGGCTTAAAGACTGTAGGTGATAGTGGCGGCGGCTTGAAGATTGGTTGTTCTGGGTTTTGCTCGCATGGGTTTTGGATATAGATTGATGCTTCTGTGCTTGTTCTGAGTTTTTCTAGGTTTCGAACCGATGCTCCACTGCTGCTACTGCTGCTCTGCCGCTGCTCAGCCCAGCACTCTAACCCCCTCTACCCATTTTTCCCTTTGCGATTTCTCTCTCATGAACCCATATTTGCTTTCTCTTTTCCAATCGAACCCAGTTGAGACAAAGAAAAAAAAAAATAACAAAAATCCATAACAATATCCTCAAACCCAGATTTGCTCTCTCTCTCACGAACCCAGATTTGCTAACAATATTTATCAGCTCCTAGAAAATTCTTTTTCTTTTATATTATTATTATTTTTTGCTATCTTTGGGTTCAGATCTGAGATGTTGACATGTTTTTGTTTTTATTTGTGTGTGTGATTTCCATTGTAAGATGTCTGGGAAGTGTGTTGATGTAGTTTGGATCAAATGTGTTTTTTTTCATGTGGGTATCTGTAAAAATTTAGGATTCTATGGTGTCTCGGTGGTGGTGGCAGTTAGCTTTTGGTGGTTGGGTTGAGTTTAGGTTGTTGTTGGCTTTGGTGGGTTGTTGTTGGTGGTGGTGATTACTGGTCGTGGGCATGATGGATAGAGGGAGAGGAAGAGAGAGATGTGTGTTCTTGAGTTCTTTGATCTGGGTTCGAGTTCTTGTGATCTTCATGTTCTTCCCAAAAACTAATGAGTTTTTATTTTTATTTTTTATATATATTTAAATTTTTTTAATATAATTAATTAATGTGTGTGATTATATTATTTTTTTATTCTACTGTCAGTCACATCAGCTTTTGCTGTTAGTTGGGTGACGGGAATGACCAAAATGTCAAGCGTTAATTGGTTTATGGACAAAAAGTGGTAAAAATCAAATGTATGGACCAAAATGGAAAAAAGTGCAAAATGTAGGGACTAAAAATGCAAAATGTAGGGATTAAAAGTGCATTTACGCCTTTTCTTTTTTATTGATAAGTTGCTATGAGTCTTATTGATAAGTTGTTATGAGTCTAAGATGTTTATAATCATAATATCATTACCTCCCCATTCAATTTGTTGTATGCGGAGTATATAAATGTATGGAAATTTTTAAAAAGATTGAATTCAATATCGACCTGGAGTAAAGTTCATTGTTTACATTTTCTTTTCAATGACACATTGGAATATTACATATAGAAGAATAGGAACTATCAGAATCAACTAAAATCCCATTACAACACAAGAAAAAACAAAACAAAAGAACCAACCCCTTAGTTGTTGTGAGAAGATGCTGACGATGCTGTTAGAGATGGTGAGAAGCCAAAGGAGTTGTCAGAGATGGATCAATTGAATGCACACGTCAAGCATTATAAATTGACTTTTATTAAATTTTAATGAAAAAAATGATTTGCTTAGTAATATAGTGGTCATGTGTAGTGCACGTACACGACCACTTCTGTAATTTATAGATGAGAAAATTTTGAGGAAAGGGTCAATTTACTCAATTCTTAGACCTCAAGGGTCAACTATACAAAATTGATAGCACGTGTGTTTTGAATAGATCCAAACCTCATTGAGTTTTATTTATTTATTTTATATTATATTATATTATTTTATTATTATTTTAAATTATACTTTGCTCTCTCTTTCTCCCTCCTAATACCATCTTATCTCTAACTCATAAAAGTTTTGGTATTTTTGGGTTAATGTTTTGTTAATCTTCCTCATTCTTTTATCTCTTTGAAAAATTTCGGAACCATATCTTGCATGGATATTGGTGTTTATGATTGGTGTTCTTATGTGTGATTGATGTGTTTTCTTATTGGTCACACCAATAAAAAAAACACATCAAACACACAAGAATACCAAAGATTGATATGAAACATCGTTTCAATGACGAAAAAAAAGAAAAAAAAAAAGGATCCAACTCCAAATAAATCTTCTATAATAAATAGATTTATAGATTTTCTCAAGTTTATACCCAATATTTGAGATCCACGTGACATGAAACACTATATAAAATTATCTTTGATTCAATGAAGTCATCATGTCCAAGAAATTATCTTTGATTCAATGAAGTTATGATATTGTGGCAGAGAATTACAACCCAAGCCTCACAAATTATCCTTGATTTATAAACTCCAAGAAAACCCAAGAAAAAACCTCGAAATTGCTATGCCTACTTGTACTCTCGTCCAAGTGAAAAAATCAAAATTTTCTCTCTTATGCTGTATTTGAGTTATTAGTTTCCTGGTGAAGAAAAAGTGGTTAACTTTTGGATTTGTGTCTTATATTAACTCTTAATTAACTATGCTATATATTCTCAGAAATGAACCTTTCGATGTCTCACAATTTGTTTCTTTGTGTGCTCCAGATCATTCGTTAATTAGTCTCAGAATTTTGAAATGTGAAGGAAATAAAATACATTGGAAAATGTAGATATATTGATATAAATATCTTCCTCAATTGTTTATTTTAACTGTTTAGAGGCCATATTGCATTGTCCAGATTTATGTCCTCAAATAATGTTCTAATTATGCTTCACTCTTTAGTCTTCAACAATTTCAGCCCTATACCACTGCCAAAGTAATTCTATCCACATCAATATGGCATACCAGAAGATATGCTTGATATACTTTATAGTTGATTATGAATGAAACACTTACTTGTCCCCACTAAAATGCAACATGTTCAATTATTTCTTTTGGCTTGTACCTATCATTTTTTCGTTTGTTTCCCAATGTAGGTCTGAGCCTATTCTATTGTGCAAGAAAAAAAAAATTTGTTTTAGGTGAAAAAGGATGCTAGCTAGTGAAGAGTAATTCCAAGCTAATATTGACAGAAAAGAAGATATAATAATGACATGCAACTTGAAATATGATATAGCTACACGTCAAATCAGGCTTCGATATGGACAAAGCTGAGGAAAAAAAAAGCACGCGAAGAAGCACGATCCATGATATAGCAGATGAGATAATTTCATGACCAGTTGGTGACTGTAGATTTATATATTTATTTTGTAAAAGAGGGGCATATTTGTTTTTACCGTCTTTCTTGACATGCTTTTGATCATGATATTGATGATTGAGTTGATATAAGAATTCAGGGAAAGGTTTTTTAGATATTGAAAGATATGCTAAAACAAACTAGCACAATATTTAGACCCCGAACAAACAATTTTGATGGCATAACCACTTCTAAACCTACTTAACAAATGATGTCCAATGTAAGTGATTAACCAATTTCCATTGCAAACATATTTAAGTAATTAAAATTGAATGTAAAGCAATTTAAAGTGAAGGGGAAAAAAAGTTGGTCAAAACACACAAAAACACTAAAGTGTGTTATGGAAGAGAAAATTAGAGCCCCCATTAAAAAAAAAAAAAAAAAAAAAAAAAAAAAAAACCTCTTTGTCGACTTACATAATTGGAAATCCATTGTAGAATAGAAGTAGTACAATATTTGTTGGAGCATTTTAATATTAAATAATTAAAATGAATAAATGTTATAACATAAATGTAAAGATGTGGGAGTGAATATGAAAGATGAGGAGTTAGTGAAAATATTTAATCCCACATTGAAAAGGAGAGAGGCTATTTTATTCTTTTTAATTATGGTGATTAATGGGCTAAAATAAACTGTCTCAGATATTGAGCTAGATACGTGCGCAAGGGGGAGGTGAAGAGTGGAGGTATCAATATGGCTATTTTATTCTTAACAAGCCCTTTCGCTTTAAGGGAGCCCACTTCAAGAGGTGGAAAGGAAAGGTCATCTTCTACTTGAGTCTTCTCAATCTCAAAGTCTCCTACATCCTCACTAACAAGAATCCATCAAAAGTTCCTACCGATGAGATGAGTGAGGAAGAATATATTCTCCATCAAGAAAAAATAGATAAGTGTACAAAAGATGAATATAATTGTTGCTCTTATCTATTGAATTGTCTTACTGATCATTTCTATGATTATTATGATACAACTTACAATTCTGCTAAGAAAATTTGGAAAGTTTTACAAAGCAAGTATGATACCGAGGACGCAGGTGCAAAGAAGTATGTTGTTAGTAGATTTTTCCGTTACCAAATGGTGGAAGGAAAATCGGTGGTGGATCAAGCACAAGACTTCCAAATGATTATGGCAGAATTGAGATCTGAAGGCATAAAGATTGGAGACAATTTGGTGGTAGCTGGCATAATTGATAAACTACCACAATCTTGGAGGGAGTTCCAAAAGACTTTGTGGCACAAACAAAAGGAGACATCCTTGGAGACTTTGATCACATGCATCTGTGTGGAGGAGGAGTCTAGAGGACAAGATGCACTCATGACACATGAGAGCAATGGTAATTCCACCACCAAGGTAAACCTTATTTCAGCCAATAATAATATGCCCAAAAATCATTTTCCTAGAAATGGTCAATTAAAGCCTAAAAAGAGAGCCTTTAAAAATAATAATAGACCTCAAGGAAGGGGAAACCCGAATAAAAATTACAATAAGAACTAAGGACCCCCTTCACAAGATCAATTTAATAGATCCTATTTTGTTTGTGGCAAGAGTGGGCATATTGCTCGATTTTGCAAATTTTGGAAACGTAAATCTGTCCCACAGGCTAATGTAACCGAAGAGCCTTTAGTGGCTATGATTACAGACATCAATATGGTGCAATATGTTGAAGAGTGGTGGGCAGATTCTGGTGCTAATAGGCACGTCTGCTATGACAAAAATTGGTTCAAATTGTACACTTCTTTTAAAGAAGAAAAAACTGTTATGCTTGGTGACTCTAACAAAACCAAGGTTCTTGGGAGTGGTGAGGTTGAATTGAAATTCACTTCTGGACGTGTGCTAACATTGAAAGATGTTCTTTACACTCCGTCCATGAGGAAGAATTTGATGTCAAGTTTTTTGCTTAATAAGGTTGGCTTCAAGCAAACTATGGAAACTGATAATTATGTAATCACTAAAAAGGGATTATTTGTGGGCAAGGGTTATGCTTGTGATGAAATGTTTAAATTGAATGTTGAGAATAATAAAGCATCTACCAGTTCAGTTTATATGCTTTCTTCTATTAATTTTTGGCATGCTCGTTTGTGTCATATAAATAGTAAATATGTGGGAATCATGAGTAGTTTAGGATTAATTCCAAGGCTATCAAATGATTTTGAAAAATGTGAAAATTGTAGTCAAGCTAAGATTACAAAAAAGTCTCATAAAAATGTTGTAAGAAATACCGAATTGCTTGAGTTAATTCACTCTGATTTATGTGAATTTGAGGGAATTTTAACTCGTGGAGGAAATAGATATATTATCACTTTTATTGATGATTTCTCAAAATATACAACTATTTATTTGTTGAAAAATAAAAGTGATGCTTTTGAAAAATTTCAAGATTTTTAAAAAGAAGTTGAAAATCAATTCGGTAGAAAAATAAAAAGAATAAGAAGTGTAGAGGCCGTGAGTATGAATCAAGTGCATTCAACTCATTTGTTCAGTTTTTGGGAATTATCCATGAAACTACTGCACCATATTCACCTGCTTCTAATGGTGTGGCTGAAAGAAAAAACAGAACTTTAATTGAGTTAACAAATGTCATGTTAATTGACTTTGGTGCACCTTTACATTTTTGGGGTGAAGCTATTTTAACTGCATGTCATGTTTTGAATAGGGTGCCACATAAAAAGTCACACACCACACCTTTTGAGATGTGGAAAGGACATAAGCCAAATTTGGGATATTTGAGAGTATGAGGTTGTCTTGCTTATGTAAGGCTTACTGACCATAAAATGCCTAAATTAGGTATAAGAGCTACTACCTGTGCTTTTCTTGGTTATGCGATTAATAGTGCAGCCTATAGATTTTTTGATCTTGAAAACAAAATAATTTTTGAATCTGGTGATGCAATTTTTCATGAAGAAAAATTTCCTTTTAAATTGAAAAATAGTGGGGGTGAAGAAAATATTTTGTCACAACCTAGTTCTTCTACTTCACATTTACAAAATCAAGAAAATTTTGAAATGGAACCTAGAAGGAGTAAAAGAGCTAGAGTTGAAAAGGATTTTAGTCCTGATTATTATGTTTTTAACATTGAGGAACATCCCCAAAATTTAAAAGAGGCTTTAACATCACCCGATGCTATATTTTGGAAGGAGGCTGTAAATGATGAGATGGAATCTCTAATTTCTAATAGAACTTGGAAATTAGTAGATCTTCCACCGGGTTGTAAGACCATAGGTTGTAAATGGGTCCTTAGAAAAAAGTTGAAACCGGATGGATCAATAGATAAGTTTAAAGCTAGACTTGTTGCAAAAGGTTTTAAACAAAAAGCTGATCTTGATTTTTTTGATACTTTTTCTCCGGTAACAAGAATTACATCTATTAGATTGTTAATTGCTATTGCTGCAATTTTTGATTTGAAAATTCATCAAATGGATGTAAAAATTGCTTTTCTGAATGGGGACCTAGAGGAAGAGATTTATATGGATCAACTCGAAGGCTTTGCAGAGCCTGGACAAGAAAGCAAGGTATGTAAGTTAATTAAATCCCTATATGGCTTAAAATAAGCACCTAAGCAGTGACATGAAAAGTTTGATTCTTGCATAATTGAGAATGGTTATAAATCAAATGAATGTGATAAATGTATTTATTCTAAATCATGGAATAATTTACATGTTTTTGTTAGCCTCTATGTGGATGATATGTTGATTTTTGGCTCAAATATGCATGTTATAAATGAGACAAAATATGCTTGAAAGCCATTTTGATATGAAAGATCTTGGTGAGGCTAATTTTATTTTGGGTATGAAAATTATAAAAGCATGTGATGGAATATATCTTGATCAATCACATTATGTTAAGAAAATATAATTTTCATGATCACAAAAGTGTAGCTACTCCTTTTGATTCTAGTGTTCATTTATTTCCTGTGAATAATGATGATGAGATTTTTAATCAAAAGGATTATGCTAGTATCATTGGTAGTTTGCGTTATGCTACTGATTGTACTAGACCAGACATTGCATATGCAGTAGGAGTACTTAGTAGATTTACTAGCAAGCCTAGTAAAGATCATTGGCTAGCTATTGAGCGAGTCATGAGATATTTAATTGGTACAAAAAACTATGGCTTATTTTATAAAAAGTACCCTACTGTGATTGAAGGTTTTAGTGATGCCGATTGTAGTACTTAGTCAGGTGATTCTCTCTCTACCACTGGTTATATTTTTACCTTAGGTAGTGGTGCTATTTGTTGGAAATCTAAAAAGCAAACAATAATTGCTAATTCAACAATGGAAGCTGAATTAATAGCATTAGCTTCAGCTAGTGAAGAGGCAAATTGGCTTAGAGATTTGTTATATGAAATTTCACTTTGGGAAAAGCCAATTCCACCTATATTAATTCATTGTGATAGCACTGCTGCAATTGGTAGAGTTAAAAACCGGTACTACAACGGTAAATCTAGACCTATAAGAAGAAAGCACAGTATCATGCGATCTTATTTGAGTAGTGGCATCATAACTGTGGATTATATTAAATCTAATGATAATCTTGCAGATCCATTTACCAAGGCCTTGGCAAAAGATAGAGTCTGGAATACATCGAGGGGGATGGGACTAAAGTCCATAGAATCATGAGCCATGTATGAGGATACCCAACCCAAGGACCAGATATCCTGAGAATTGGGTTCAATGGGAAAAATGAATCATACGATGGTTGTAAGAAATGCACAATTTTTTTTTTTTTGTAAATAATTATTTAATTGTTCATCCTTATGATGTAAGTGCATTTATCCTATAATGTGGAAAGGTTGAGTAAAAAACTCTTAATGAAATTTGTAGCTCGTATGAGTGGGGTGTCAGAATTACAGGAGCACCCTTGACAAAATTTCACCTATGTGAGTGTGGGGGTGGGGTCGCTCCCTATGAGATTTGGACTTAATTTCAAATACACTCATGAAACCGGGATCAACACACGGTCGTAAAGTGCTAGCTATAAAAGCTCATGTCAACACTTGGGTTATTATGTGTAAGCAGTGACGCTTAATTTCCCTAAAGCAGTCCTAGTTCAAGTCGGAGACCACTACGACTCTGGAGTTGAGATTGCTGTTTTACTAAGTGAAGGTTCAATGCAGAGCACACCTTCATGATGCATAGTGACCCGTCTTTGCTTGGTAATCTTTTTTTAACTAAAAAAATTTAATATTAAAATGAGTGGGGGATTGTTGGAGCATTTTAATATTAAATAATTAAAATGAATAAATGTTATAACATAAATGTAAAGATGTGGGAGTGAATATGGAAGATGAGGAGTTAGTGAAAATGTTTAATCCCACATTGAAAAGGAGAGAGACTATTTTATTCTTTTTAATTGTGGTGATTAATGGGCTAAAATGAATTGTCTCAGATATTGGGCTAGATATGTGCGCAAGGGGGAGGTGAAGAGTGGAGGTATTAAAATTGGAAATGAATCAGCCTCTTGGATCCTTCTACTTGACAGCCCATTCAGAGTAATTACCATATCAGAATAAATTGGGTAACATTTTGTGCAGAGGTTGTTCTAGCCATACGACACTTGTTAGGCTGTTGTATCCTGGGGGAGACAAGTCAGAGAAGATGTTCACCGGTTACAAAGTTTAGCCAACCAAGGGCTTGAATCTCCTTAAAGAGAGCGAGTACCGCGCCTTAATTCAAATAGTGTTGTGTAATTCCGTTCTTTACATTAATAATATTCAGAAATATTATTCAGTTTCTCGTTGTGTTATTTCCATTATTATTGTGATTGCACCAACAATATTGAAGTAGACGCTCCAAGCCTACATCTCCCTAAGTACTTGAGTTTTCTGAGCTCTCACTAGCATCTAACTTCACCGAGTTATTTCTTCTATAGAACAATCTCAATTGAGCAACCAACCGCTAGTCACTAAGTGAAACTTGAATTTTTGGCTTGAACTTCCACTCAAATATTGTGCTGCCATGCCATTACCCAAAGCCATAACCTGCACAATCGACTATAGCCACATACATTCATTATCAAGCATGGTGACCGTACACGCTTATAGAATACCAAATAAACCTACGGATCCACACTAGTTGCGCACATAAAGCCCCAATTGGCTGGTGAGACCGGTAAAAAAAACGTAGAAAATTAATGTTTATCTTTTTTTGCTAAAATTACCTTGCTTCCTTGTTTGCGTTTTTATTAGCATAGAGCTAGTCTCAATATGGGTAACAAATAAAGGAAATTGCTAAATACACAAATTGTTTTACACAAATAGCTGATATGGTGGGAAATTATTGGAAAGTAAAATGTGATATTATTAGTGAGTTTAGATGAGAATCATTATACAAAAAAAAGAAAAAAAAGGGGGGGTTTTGGCTCAATTTAATTTTAGTCAAAGTTAACAACAGTTTGACTAGAACCAAATCTAGGCTGTCGCGCGCTGTTTTGAATTAAACAAATTAAAACAGATTATCAGCTTAGTATATGCCTTTCTAAATTTATCATTTTCTACCACGAAACTGTCGGACTTAGATGCACTCTGGATTTGTCTATACATATATTTTCACCTCCCATTTTCTTTCACAATTGCGGGGCAAGATGAAAATGTGGGAACTGGTATTTGCTGCTCTTGTGGTGGTTTTAAACCTGCAATTTCACGTTCATGGAGTGCCGCAAGTACCTTGTTATTTCATTTTTGGAGACTCATTAGCGGATAATGGCAACAACAACATGCTTCAAACAAAGGCTAAAGTAAACTACCCGCCATATGGTATTGACTTCCCTAATGGCCCAACAGGAAGGTTTACCAACGGCCTAACCATGTTTGATATGATAGGTTTCTCTCTCTCTCTCTCTCTCTCTCTCTGAACATGGCTTCATGTTTAGCCCTTTTATTTTGTTTTGCTCTGTTTTACGTTAGAAATTTGTACTATATATGCCGACTGCAAATTTTCTCTCTACAGCTCAACTTTTAGGGTTCGACAAGCTTATTCCACCCTTTGCAACTGCTAATGACTCGGAAATACTTCAAGGTGTGAATTATGCATCTGGTGCAGCAGGAATTCGCCAAGAAACTGGGAAACACTTGGTAATTATTTGTTCAATTAATTTCTTGATCCTAAATTGGTATATGGATGCATACATTTGACAAGCACAGCTTAATACAAATCTTCTTTTCCATTTTTTGTGTTCAACTTTTTGTTCAACTTTATACTTCACCAATCATAACTTATTATGTATTCATTTGAATTTTTCTATGAACTAGCCAAAGGTTTAAAAAAAAAAAAAAAAACAAATAACTTAACATGATTGGTGGAACATAAAATAAAACACAAAAAGTGGAAATGAGAATTTGTATTAGTTGTTCTAGAGTTATTTAATAAACTAATTCTTCCTCTATATATAGTAAACATCATAACTAACTATTTAAAGTTTTCACAAATCTATATCAATAATTGATAGCTAGATATAATCGAATTATATTATTTGAGAAATTTTTTTTTTTTGAAGAATTCGAGAATGATTTTTGTTAATGAACATACAAAAATTAAGAATTCACTAATACTTTGTATGGTTATATATTCTGTGTACTTTTTATTATGAAATAGATTATTTAGATTATCAATAAATTAAAAATAATAAATTAATATCTTATAAAATTTTACAAACTTACACAATCTAATCGAGCTTTGGCAAATATATTTTTATACATGTATAAATACAAACATGTACTAATATATATATATTCAAATCGAGCCTCACATTTACAAGCTTGTTCACAAATAAATTATTATATTTAAATTTTGTTTAATTGTTAAACTTGAACTTGGGCTTGGCTTGCCTTGGCTCGTTTAATAGATAAACAAAAATAATAAACAAACACTTTCTCCAATCAAGTCCAAGCTATTCATAAATAACCATATGTATCAGCTTTTGTATGAATGCATCACAAGTGGTCATCAATACGTGACTAAATTTCTACATGCAGGGTGATCGCATCAGCTTGCGTGGGCAGTTGAAGAATCACTGGGTTACAGTCTCACGCATTATTAAAAAACTAGGAAATAAGAACTCAGCCATTAAGTACCTAAACAAGTGCTTATATTCAGTTGGAATGGGGAATAATGATTACATTAACAACTACTTCATGCCTAAGAATTACAACACAAGCCACCAGTATACTCCAGAGCAATACGCCAGAGTTCTTATTAGACAATATTCTCGTCAAATAGAGGTCAGTTAGTGGTTTAGGTGCAATATATTCTTTCATTCTTTTCACCTTAATTGTAATATTTTGACAATCCCTGATCAATTTCCCACCTTCCCTCTTTTTGTTTCAGACTTTGTACCATAATGGAGCAAGGAAGTTTGCACTATTTGGAGCGGGAGTATTAGGCTGCACTCCAAATTCAATTTCTTTATATGACACAAAGGGCAAAGCGTGTGTAGAAGAAATCAACAATGCGGTCACTCTATTTAACCAGCAGCTTATATCACTAGTTGATAATCTGAATAGGAATCTAACTGGTGCAAAAGCTATATATGCGAACTCTTATCTGATGGGGTCTGGGGATCCATCAGTTCTTGGTACAATTCCTCAAACTTGATTTTGTTCTTTTGTACTGTTTCCTATGTCTCATTACTACAAATTTTTGTAACTATATATTCTAAATCTTTTGAATAAGTATATATATAGTGACTGTATTCTTTCCTTTATGCATTTCAGGTTTCAAGGTTACGAATGTTGGGTGTTGTCCAGTAGACCAATATGGGCAGTGCGCACCTTCCAAAACTCCATGCCAGAATAGGACTGAATATGTATTCTGGGACGCTTTTCATCCTACTGAAGCTGGTAACCGAGTCACTGCAAGTAGATCATACAAAGCATATCTCCCGAACGATACTTATCCAATTGATATTAGTCACCTAGTTCAGCTTTAATCATGGAACCCTATTGGCTATGGTTTTAATTTATCATAGAAGAATCTTTTTGAGTTGTTTACAATTCATCACAAACAGAGTTATTAGAACCATGTTCCGTCCATGATTTTTTTGGTAGTTTCCTTCTATGGTTTTATTCTATAAAAGGTGTCCAAATTAGGACAAAGGAAATATCAAACTATAAAAAAAAAAAAATTTTTGGGTTGAATCAAACTTTTGTTTTCCCCTTTTAGAGCTAGCGTCTCTGTTTCCAGGTGGTGACATGATCTCGGGTCTCTATTATTTGGAACATCTTGGGTATATGGTGTTGTTATTTTAGCACCACTTTAATTAATAAAGCAATACAATTTTAAAGATATTTTTTAAAATTCGCATTTATTTTCAAATTTTCCCTAATATTTATATAGAATAGCATATGCTAGTCCCATTAGCTTTGATCACCAACTAGCATAAAAGGAAAACGCTAGAGTTTGGAACTTTTTTTTTTTACAAATTATTGATGTGGTAAATAGTGAATAGTAAATGAAAATGTGACATTAGTGGTGGGGCCAAATAAAAACCAGCAAAAATTTGTAATAAAAATAATTTATAAAAATATTGTAAAATAGTTTGTAATTGTATCATTACTCAACATAAAAGTTTAGGTAAATTATAATTTATGATCACAATTTAATATACATAATTTCAATTTGGATTAAAATGACTGTAAGAGCTAAGAATTTGATGGCCCAAGCCCTCTTAGAATAGTAGTGTCTTATCCATCAAACCAAGCCCAAACAATAGAAGGTTATTACATAGAGGGTGGGAAGACACTTCTAGTGTAATTCTGAGCTTAGCTCAGGTCTAAGGCCGAGGAGCCCAAAGTAACAAAGAAAAACAATTCACGTAGTAACTGAGAGTAAAGCTCTCCTCGGTCACGTTCGAGGTTGAGTTCTTATATATGATTGATACAAGTTTTATACCAGGCAATGCACTGTTCACTTTATTGTTTCTCTAATTCTTCCAGAATCATCCCCCCCTCTTACTGGGAGGTTTTCTCCCCTTTATATATCCTCCTTCCTTGGATCCTAGCCCTCCACTTATATTCCTTAGGGTTTTTCTTAAGATACTTGTCCCATCAGAGTTTTGCTGAATGTGGTAGAAGGGGTTACTGGCTGTGAAACTACTGTTCATGGGTCATTTTCTCATTAATGCAGCTGATAACGTTGTTGTAGAGCATTCAATGCGAAGGGGGAATGTAAACCATTTCAAGAAGCTTCCTCCCACCGTCTTGACCCCTTCCCCAAGTTCTATCCCTTCCAATCGGGTTCTCATAAAACATTATCTCACATCTCCATCCCTTCTTGGGTCGATGAAGTCCTCGGGTTGGATACACTTTTACGAGTGGGATCAAGTATGATACTTCGCATTCAATCCTCTTCGGTCCTCGGACACCCTACAATGACATTTTAGGATCCTATCTAGATTAATTCATTTTGCATGTTTTGGATGAATAAATCACCCATAGTGGTTCCTTACTCATAACAAGTTCAAATAATGGGGATAAGCGATAATCTAATTGCTTAATTTGACAACCACCTACACTAGAGAGAACACTAAGGATTTAATTGTTTTTCCTTTGGCTTAAATTCACATGCAGCAACAAGGAAAAAATTTCACTAACCAATACAGAGAATACAAAGATAGTATAAAGCCACTCAGGCAAAGAATTATCCCTCACAAATAACAAATAGTAGAACAATTTTATGTTTTGCTCTAGTTCTAATTATTTACACTCTCTTTCTTTAAAGAGTTCTCTCTTAATCTAATTGTGGCACACAATTTTTTTATAAACCAAATCGCAACACACACACATATAAATATATACATATGTGTGTATACACATATACATATGTACATACTAGCTTCTGAGCACATGCGTTCTTCTATTTTTTTGGGTAAAGGTTAACAATTTGCCTCTATTATAATTTAGAAATATATATATATATATATATATATATATATATATATATATTTATTTTTTTTTTTTATTTCCAAACAAATAAAAATGATAAACTTTAGAGATAAGTAGTAACTGTATATATATATATATATATATATATATATATATATATATTTAATGTAAAGGGAAAAAAATCCTAAATTTTAGTAGTTCTCTTTTTGAATTTAAAATGAAATTTGTTATTTGACATTTATGACCCAATTTCTAAATAAAGTTATCCTTCATTAATGAGGGTATTTTTGAACCATATAAAAGTCCAGTTGAAAGTAGAGAATCCTCTTATACATACATGCATACATATACATATATATATATATATATATATATATATATATATATATATATATATATATATATATAAAAGAATAGAAGGATGTATTCCTATGCAACCCAACTAGGGTTTATTTGTTGCACCCTCCACATGTCAATAGATCTTGCCTCCATTAAAACACCTAAGGGCTAGCTCAAATTGCAAATACTAATCAAGTTTAAATAGTGCTTGAGAGACGGTACTGATTTGTCTCTAAATGATAGGAAAGACATTCATCATTCATCATTAATTCTTTTATTTTATATTTTACTTGTAGTAGTGAATTTCTGTTGTAACTAGAGTCACTCAATAGATTAGACATTTTTTTATTTTATTTTTTTAATAAATAAATATATATATATATATATATATACGTATAATTTTGAGAAGATCTTTTAATAATATTTAAAAGTTGAAGAATAGTATTTAATGTTTTTATACTTTTATTGAGGCATGTTAGTGTAACGCTTGAATTCACTTGAGTCCATTTGGTTCACTTCGATCCATTAATATTAATATTAATCAAAAAATAAGATCTTTTAAATAATGTATCTCACGAATGTTTTCATTTTTTAATAGTAAAAAGAATTTAAAATATATAGTTTAACTATTTTTTTTATTATTTTTTTTGTAGTTTCACGTCAACAATATAAAATAATATATATATATATATATTGTAGTTAGTACATAGAAATTTTACTACTTATAAGTTTTACAAATATATATAATATGTAAATGTCAAAGCGTGGTATTTATCATTGCTATGCTAGTTTTGAGACACATCAACAAAGTATTTTGGTTCACTTCGGTCCATATCGGTTCCTTTGGTTCAACTTGATTCACTTCAGTCCATTTCAGATCTTTTTGGTCCACTAAAGTCCAATTCGGTCTACTTTGGCCCATTTTGGTCCATTCAGTTCACTTTAGTGTATTCGATCCATTTTGTATTAATTGGGCCTTAAATTGATTCTCTTTATAGGTTCCTTTTTTTTAGGCTCAAAATTATTTATTTAAAAAATATATATATTTGGGTTGAAAAGTATGAAGATTTATTTTATTTGAGCCAAACTCTTTAGTTTTAGACTTTGACAACTTGTATTTCTGAAACACTTTCAATAAAACTCATCAAGGCATCTTGTGTGAAACAGAAATAATAGATTGCATACAAGTATAAGAAATATGTGTATAAAGATAGAAAAGAAACAACACATGTAGAGATAGGTGAAAGAAACATACATCCACATATAGAGAAAATAAGTACAATGTATGTAAAAACTGGTCACAAGACCCAATGTACATGAACAATGTATCTAAAAAATAGAAAAGAAAAAGATATATCATATCCTCACTACATCCCTCAAGTATCAACACTCCCTCTAACAAAAAACGTCCTACACTAACTCTCCCCCTAAGATG
The DNA here is from genome assembly GCA_019022515.1 of Quercus aquifolioides. Lineage (NCBI taxonomy): Eukaryota > Viridiplantae > Streptophyta > Magnoliopsida > Fagales > Fagaceae > Quercus > Quercus aquifolioides. The sequence continues at coordinate 57,450,777 of CM032328.1, read as the reverse complement.
ACTACTCTCATATCCCAAAACTACTCCCCCTTTTTGTCACGAGTGACAAAGGGTAGAGTGTCAAGTAGACATCTCATTAGTAGAGCTAGCATCTCCATCATCATCATCCGAAGCATCATCGTCCTCATCATCATCATCCTCAGAGTCAGAAGCCGCTGGAGGAGGTGGTGAAGGAGTAGTCTTAGGAGCAAAACCACCCATGGTCGCCTGTCATTGTGCAATACGACCAACACGAACATTCACTTGATACAACTCAGTAGAGAGTGTATCAAGGCGAGCATCCATGCGCTGCAGCTGCGCCATGATGTCTCTAAGGGACACATTGCTTATGGAGGAAGAAGGAGCGGATGTAGATGGAGCAGAATGGGATGGAGCTGAACGGGAGGGAGGAGTGGAATCCGGCTATCTCGACCTAAACTGAGCCTCACTACGTTTTACAGTAGCGGCATCTATGGCACACATGAAAGTGAAATGGTCGGACATAAGAAAAAGGATAGAAAAATGGCGTAGAATCCTCGTGATAGCAGAAGGAAAGATGAGCTTATCATGGGTCGCCGCATCCAAATGAACATCTATAATAGACAAAATGAAATGAGAAGGAAAATATATGGTAAGATGCTCAAGAAGGGATAACAAAAATCGAGCACGAGGCTCTGTGATGGAGGTGTAGCGAGAAAGCGGATGAAGTACAAAAGTCATCACCATGTTTAAGAATCTAAGACCTTTAGCAAAAGGTCTACATGATGTAAACTGACGCTCACCCCACTCCGAAGGGCACTCACAGAAAGTAGATATGAGCTCATCCTTGGACACAATCCTCAGACGCTCACAAGAAGGATAGTTAGGAAACTCTATCCTAGGAACCTGAAGCACATCCGCAACAAGCTGCGGTGTGACAAGGATGTGCGTACCTCGAACGCGAGTAAAGAAAAGAGGTACTGAACGATCAATCCCGTGCATGTTAGAGTAAAACTCCTGAATAAGCACGAGAGGACATGTGACCAGGACGTCACACAGTGACTTCCATCCCCTACTGTGAATGACAGAGGGAAGGTCAGTGTCGGCGAACTCCGCCAAAATGACTTGGCGTTCCGAATGAACACCTCATCTAGAGAAGTTCTCCGAGAATGCCTTATGGGCATCATCATCACGGAACCGAAGATTAAGAGGGGCAGAATTAGAAGATGAAGAAGCTCCAAAACGCAGAGGGTTCCGAGCCGGAGTAGATTTACGCTTAGGTGCCATAGACACTACTAACGTAAATAGAATGAGAGAGAGAGAGAGAGAGAAAGAGACAATCAGAAAAGTCCCAAAGCAATTCAAATATATCAAATATATTGAATAGAGAGTACATATGCATGGGGATGCATGAACATGTGACATGCAAAAGAAATTTCATCATGGGCTCAGCCCAATCCAAACCTACCAGCACACAACCATATTACACACATCTAAATGCATGAAAATACCATTCTAATGCAAATGTGATGCAATGCATGAGATTTTGAACACTTTTAAATGAAAACCCATCACAAAATTTCAAGAAAAACTTATCAATTTTGAAAAACCCCAAAATTTTTCAAAAACCCCAAAACCTAAGATTCAAAAACATGAAATGCATGAAGAATGAAGGGAAAAGAGATCATACCAAGTGATTTGAAGCAAGGAAAGGCCGAAAATCACGTGGGTTGAAGGTTTTGAGTGAGAAAAAGGAGTTTGGGAGGTGAACAGTCGCGGACAGATCGAGAGAGATCGAGAAAATGAGAATCGGATCCCGTAAAGGGTATATATAGCACCCTCAGTAAATCTCGACAGATGAGGTATCGAGAGGTGTCGAGCCAGCTGTCGAGAAAGGTGTCTAGGAAATGGTCGTCGACAGATAAAGGTGTCGAGGAACAACCTACCAGAACCAAGAACAGAAGCTCGATCAATCCACTAGGTGTCGAGAAGGTGTCGAGAAGGTATCGAGGAGACAGAAACTTTCTCGATCGATCCACCAGGTGTCCAAGAGGTGTCGAGATTGCGATAAGGAAAAAGCTTAAAAAGCTCGACAGATAGCTAGGTATCGAGGAGGTATCGAGGAGGTGTCAAGCTTGCTTTTAAAAACAGTTTTTCGAGAAGTGAAAAACACAGACATGAATGCAATCCAACATGCACCTCAACCAATGATCCAATCAACATATTAAGCTCTCAAAATTATCTCTCAACAGAAATTTTAAGCACATGGATCCTCAGAAACACACACACACACACACACTAAACAAGTCTAACCAATTTTATATTTCAAAAAAGAGTCAAGACAGTTTAGTGAGCATACATTAGCACATGTAAAACCTTGTGATGGCCAAATCACATTGTAACTGCACATGTATCAAGAATAGCAAAGAATATTGCGTGTTGTGTGTGAAAAACATCGCAAGATTGCATAAGTGTATACATGTTATGACGATTTGAGATATGAGAAAATCACTTTAACTCACACACAATCATAACTGTTTGATGAGGACTATCACCTTTGAGGTACATCCTATAACTCCCACATCTCCTAGAAAACACACTTGCAATCATATTTAGCATTTTTGATCTTTTTGCTTTTTATTTTCTTTGCATATTTTCTTTTATTTAGCATATCATGCATGGGCATATAAAAGAGAGAAAAGAAATACCCAACATGTTAAGCATTGACATTGCACTTTTGCTATGCCGAAGCATACAGATGTCTTTGACACTGCACTTTTGCTATGCCGAACCATACAGGTGTCATATTATGATTGGTGGGCAACAGTGGTGAGATGGTTATTTATGCCTTTCTTTTAGGATTTTCGAGTTCTACCCGTCAAAAAGAGTGATATGAGTGTTAAGTTCAAGAGATGACTTAATCTTACTCATCACAAACAAGAGCCACAAAGCTCACTTGCTTAGTTGTGCATAGAGATGCTCATCTAAGCTACAAAAGATACAAAGTTTAGAAAACTTTGTTTCAGTGGCCATCCAAGGTACACAAGTACCAAAGTACACAAAACACACACTGTTTTTGTACTTTTCTGATTTTTCAATTTTTTTTAAAACAAAATAAACAAAACTGAAAATAAACAAACAAAAACATGTTATCAAAGCAAAGCATAAAACTAGACTGACTCAGAAAATGCAAAACACACAAGTAATGCAACAACAAAAAAACAAGAAGATAGAAGAAAGTGATAAAATCACTTAGAGTCCTTTTTCTTCCACACTATGGAAGAACCTTTCCTTTGATTGAATCCTTGAACTGGCGGTGAAGGGGAAGAATTGAATCCATTCAAGTTCGAAAGGAACATGAGGGCTTTCAGAAGATCTCCAAGAGGAGCAAGAGAGGATTGAAGCTGATTTTGGCTTCCGAATACTATCATGCTGTTGCTTTGTTGAGTGGCTAACCACTTATAGCAATTTGGTCATATGATCGGCAGCTCCACAATGATGACAAAGATGCTGCTTCTTCTGTTTAGGCTTTTGAGAGTTAGCCTTCTTAGCCCTAGGGTTTTTAATATCTTTCTTATCCTGCTTAAGGGGTGCTCCTAAGATAGATTTACCCTTATCTTGGTTCTCACTAGCTAATTCAGTTTTAACATTAGTGTTCTCAATTTCAGTATTATTAGCAGGAGAAACAAAAACAGTAGCACTAGTAGAAGCAGTATTAGAGGAAGAAAGACCATACCCTAAACCTGTTTGATCTGAAGCAGATTTCTTATTGCTGAGCATTTCATCCAGCTTTGCACTTGACGTCCTCTCCAATTGAGCTCTGACTTGAAACAACTCTGCTTCAAGCTTCTTGGTCTTCTCAGCCAAGAAATTGTTCTCAAATCTCAACGTTCCAATAGTCTGATTTGCCTCATCAAACTTTGTGGATAACTCTTCACGATTAAGTTCCACATCGCTGAGCTTCTTGGTAGCCATCCTATACAGTTTTTCATGCTTCTCAGACAGCTTGTATAGTTTTTCATAGGCTGAATGGATATCATCTTGATCATCCATCTTCTCACACTTAGAATCCACCAATTCTTCTTCTTCTTCTTCCACGACTTCAACAATCCCTTCAGTAGGATTGACTGTAGTAGTGAAGGCATTCAAGATTCCGTCATCTTCATCGTCGGAATCATCCTCAGGCTCAGTGTCACTTAAGGTAGCAGCAAGTGCCTTACTCTTCCCAATGCTCTTGAGATATGTGGGGCATTCTTGCTTCATGTGACCGAATCCATGGCATCCAAAACACTTAGGTCCTGTGGGAACAGTGTACTGACCGCCATCCCTTGCATCCTTCTTCCCTTTGTCTTGGCCCTTAGACTGAGAAGAATTGGATTGTCTGCGGTCCTTGTCGAAGTTCCTCCTATTGGCAGTCTTCATAAATTTCTTGAACTGCCTTGTAATGTAGGACTTCATCTTGGAATCTTCATCATCGGAAGAATCATCTGTGGAACTGCTCTTTGCCTTCAAGGCCATGCTCTTGCCTGTACCCGACTTGCCAATCCTAGATAGTCCTAGTTTATAGGTCTGCAAGTTTCCAACCAGCTCAGTTAAAGGAATCTTGTCAATATCCTTTGATTCCTCGATTGCTGTAATCTTTGCATGGAATCTCTCGGGTAGAGATCTGAGCACCTTGCTTACAATCTTGGGTTCAGGAATGGTTTCCCCAAGATTGAAGGCTGAGTTCACTATGTCCTTGAGGATGGTCCATGCTTCCTTTGCAGTTTCAGTAGAGGATATCTTCTTGAACTCCTCATTGGTGACTGCGCTAAATAAGGCATTCAACGCTCTGCTGTTGAAGTTTGCCGCCTTGATCTTGGCTTCATCCCAATCGGCCGGCGCTTTTTTTGGCTTGGTCCAGCCAATCTCTACAGCTTGCCACACCTTCTCTTCTAAAGACTGCAAGAAAGCTCTCATGCGTACTTTCCAGTATGCATAGTTAATGCCATCAAATAAAGGAGGTATGATTAATGACTGTCCTTTATCCATGACAAACAGGTGTCAATGGATCAACATAGCAAAGATTAAACCTAATCAGAGTGTGTCTGCTCTGATACCACTTGATAGGCCAAAAACGTATTGACCCCTTGTGATTAAACCAATTAATTAATTAGTCAAGTTATTAATTAATCAATTTAACATACAAACACGTGGTAGTACAAAAAAATCACCAATAAACTAATTATGCAGCGGAAAATAAATAACAAGATGATTTGTTTACGAATGGGGAAAACCTAACGGCAAAAACCCCACCGGGTAATTTTCAGGTCACCACTCCCGAAACTCCACTATTATCACAACAAGCGGTTACAAGTAAAGGAATCTCAAGTACCTTACCAACCTACAGTTGAACCTTTACCCCAATACCCAATTGGACTTGTTCTGTAGTGACAGTTCCCCCTTTTGATGCATGGCTCCCAAGTACATGACTAACCAATGCGTGGATCCCAATACGCAACTTCAACACCAACTGATAGAGAGGTTGGCTGCAAAGTTCTTTAGTTCGTCCTACACGATGAAGATCAAGAAGATGCTTGGTCACAAAACCCAAAGGTGCAAATACACAGCAACTTCTTCAAGAATGATGAACTAAGGCAAGAACTTTGTCTCTGATCACAATTTGCTTCAACAGAGTTTTCTCAATGCTTGTGCAACTTGTGAACTGTTTTACGGCCCTTAAAACAATCCTTTCATATGTCTAAGGTTAGAAGAAAAGAAGGCCCAAAGACACATTCACGGATCCCAAGAAATCAGATCAGAATTCTGAATTTCTTAAATCTCGACAGATAGGAGGTGTCGAGCACCAGTCAAGCAGGTGTCGAGCACACGGGGCTTGAACAGCTTTCTTAAGCTCGATAGATGCAGCTGTCAAGCTTTAATGAATTTGCACTTTCAGCTTGTTTTCTTGGACAGACTTGATGACTTCAACACTTGATCTTGAAACCTTGTTTCTTAAAGTATTAAAAACACCTACAACTACCCAATTACAAGTAAAGTGCGTTTTGTCAAAGGATTAGCCAATTACATAAAAGAATGACATATGTTCTTTAACAAGTGAAACACATATGTCCTAACACCAGGCAATGCACTGTTCACTTTATTGTTTCTCTAATTCTTCCAGAATCATCCCCCCTCTTACTGGGAGGTTTTCTCCCCTTTATATATCCTCTTTCCTTGGATCCTAGCCCTCCACTTATATTCCTTAGGGTTTTTCTCAAGATACTTGTCCCATTAGAGTTTTGCTGAATGTGGTAGAAGGGGTTGCTGGCTGTGAAACGACTGTTCATGGGTCATTTCCTCATTAATACAGCTGATAACGTTGTTGTAGAGCATTCAATGCGAAGGGGGAATGTATACCATTTCAAGAAGCTTCCTCCCACTGTCTTGACCCCTTCCCCAAGTTCTATCCCTTCCAATCGGGTTCTCATAAAACACTATCTCACATCTCCATCCCTTCTTGGGTCGATGAAGTCCTCGGGTCGGATACGCTTTTACAGTTGGGATCAAGTATGATACTTCGCATTCAATCCTCTTCGGTCCTCGGACACCCTACAATGACATTTTAGGATCCTATCTAGATTAATTCATTTTGCATGTTTTGGATGAATAAATCACCCATAGTGGTTCCTTACTCATAACAAGTTCAAATAATGGGGATAAGCGATAATCTAATTGCTTAATTTGACAACCACCTACACTATAGAGAACACTAAGGATTTAATTGTTTTTCCTTTGGCTTAAATTCACATGCTGCAACAAGGAAAAAATTTCACTAACCAATACAGAGAATACAAAGATAGTATAAAGCCACTCAAGCAAAGAATTATCCCTCACAAATAACAAATAGTAGAGCAATTTTATGTTTTGCTCTAGTTCTAATTTGTTACACTCTCTTTCTTTAAAGAGTTCTCTCTTAATCTAATTGTGGCACACAATTTTTTTATAAACCAAATCGCAACACACACACATATAAATATATACATATATGTGTGTGTATACACATATACATATGTACATACTAGCTTCTGAGCACATGCGTTCTTCTATTTTTTTGGGTAAAGGTTAACAATTTGCCTCTATTATAATTTAGAAATATATATATATATATATATATATATTTTTTTCCCAAACAAATAAAAATGATAAACTTTAGAGATAAGTAGTAACTATATATATATATATATATATATATATTTAATGTAAAGGGAAAAAAATCCTAAATTTTAGTAGTTCTCTTTTTGAATTTAAAATGAAATTTGTTATTTGACATTTATGACCCAATTTCTAAATAAAGTTAGCCTTCATTAATGAGAGTATTTTTGAACCATATAAAAGTCTAGTTGAAAGTAGAGAATCCTCTTATACATACATACATACATATATATATATATATATATATATATATATATATATATATATAAGAATAGAAGGATGTAATTCTATGCAACCCAACTAGGGTTTATTTGTTGCACCCTCCACATGTCAATAGATCTTGCCTCCATTAAAACACCTAAGGGCTAGCTCAAATTGCAAATACTAATCAAGTTTAAATAGTGCTTGAGAGACGGTACTGATTTGTCTCTAAATGATAGGAAAGACATTCATCATTCATCATTAATTCTTTTATTTTATATTTTACTTGTAGTAGTGAATTTCTGTTGTAACTAGAGTCACTCAATAGATTAGACATCTTTTTATTTTATTTTTTTAATAAATAAATAAATAAATATATATATATATATATATATATATAATTTTGAGAAGATCTTTTAATAATATTTAAAAGTTGAAGAATAGTATTTAATGTTGTTATACTTTTATTGAGGCATGTTAGTGTAACGCTTGAATTCACTTGAGTCCATTTGGTCCACTTCGATCCATTAATATTAATATTAATAAAAAAATAAGATCTTTTAAATAATGTATCTCACAAATGTTTTCATTTAATTTTTTAATAGTAAAAAGAATTTAAAATATATAGTTTAACTATTTTTTTATTTTTTTTATTTTTTTGTAGTTTCACATCAGCAATATAAAATATAATATATATATATATTGTAGTTAGTACGTAGAAATTTTACTACTTATAAGTTTTACAAATATAAATAATGTGTAAATGTTGAAGCGTGGTATTTATCATTGCTATGCTCATTTTGAGACACATCAACAAAGTATTTTGGTTCACTTCGGTTCATATCGGTTCCTTTGGTTCAACTTGATTCACTTTAGTCCATTTCAGATCTTTTTTGGTCCACTAAAGTCCAATTCGGTCTACTTTGGCCCATTTTGGTCCATTCAGTTCACTTTAGCGTATTCGATCCATTTTGTATTAATTGGGCCTTAAATTGATTCTCTTTATAGGTTCCTTTTTTTTAGGCTCAAAATTCTTTCTTTAAAAAATATATATATTTGGGTTGAAAAGTATGAAGATTTATTTTATTTGAGCCAAACTCTTTAGTTTTAGACTAAAAGTACCAAAAAAAAGTATAAGAAATTATAGATATGGGCCATAAAAAAAAGAATAAAAATGAAAAATATTCAACAGACTACCTTAAAATTCAAGTTTCAATAATATAGATATTATACTTATAATTGGAAAAAAAAAGTGTTACAATTTCAAATTTTTATAATAATTTAAACTTAACATGTTACACATGTTCCGTGGAATGCATGTGTATTTTTTTTTTTTTTAAATATTATTGGTTATTTTCAAATTAGTCAATCAATTATGGTATTTTTTTAAAAAAAAAAATCTTTTTAATAATATCTTCTTCATTTATATAAAACAATATTATAATTATGTAATCTAAATATTTTTATCACTATATATAGTTTTTGAATGTAAAATACGTTATATGTAGCTGTAGGGATAAAGGGCCTAGGCATGGGTATTGGGCTGTGGGCCGTGTCCAAGGACATCAGGTAGTCCGAGGACAGGTAATAATAACGAAGGCCTATAGAGCAATGGCCCGTGGAAGAAGCTTGGTTATGAGGAATTGGAGATGTTGTCCGAGGAGAAGTACCTTTTCGGTTGGGCAAAGTAGTCATACGTTTGACCTTTCGTCAAGAACAAGGCAACAACCGATCATTCTGGCAAGGATAAACATCAGGAGGGGGTAAGACAAAAGAGAGTTAGAAAATATCTGAGGAGAAAGCTGCTGCCACCACATTGAATGCTCTACAGCCAACCCCTTGGCCGCATTAATATGGAGGTGATACCTGAATAGTAACCTTCAGCCTTACAGCTACCCATGAAGACTTCAGGAAGGTGCTGATAGGACAAGTATCAGAGCTAACAATCTGATCTACACGTGGAGGGCTAAGATGAAGTAAGGGAGGGAAATATAAGGAAGGAAATTCCTATTACGAGAGGATCATCAGATAATCTAGAGAAAAATCACTGTACGCTCAAGGATTGTAATTATGGTTAAGTCTAAGAGAAATACATAAGAGCAACCTTCCTCGGACTTTGCCGAGGAGATTTTCCTTGTTTAAACTGTTAATTTTATGCTTTACATTATCAGCCAACCTACTGTGATCATTGAGCACCCAACTCATTGAAAGTTCAGTTTTAAGCCCACCCTCTACAAATTCATTGATTTGGGCTTTTTGGGCCATTGACCTTTCTTTTGGGCTTTGGGGAATTAAACATGTCCTTACAATTGACGCCGTCTGTGGGAAACTTGAACATTCTTGAGTTCATCACGTAACCATGGTGGGTTTAGGGCCAAGCTGTGAAGAGTCTGTGGGGTTTCAATGTCAAGATCAATTTCTTAATCTTGAGCGGAGGAGAGACCATGAAATTAGTGTACACACCACTCATACAAGTAGGAGTCATTCTAGAAGTGGGAGTCATGTGTCCCAAGGAGAAAGCACTAGGAATATGTAGTTGGAGATTGACCATTTACGGAGGAAACTACGTCGTAAGCGACGGAGAGGGACTCTTTCGAGCTTAGAGCCTTCCTCTGATGGTGATAATGATGATAGCTATAAGCCTAGATCAAGGACTCCCCCTAGTGAGTCTTTCTCGTGTGACGAGGAGCGCCATTATTGGCAAAGGAGTAGAAGTCCACCTCACAAGGGCCTAGGCAATGATGCTATAAGCCGGGCCTTGCGCCAGATTACTAAATCACCATTTATGCGGAGGATTGAAGGAGGAAAACTTCCTCGGCAGTTTACTCAGCCAACATTTACCATGTATAATGGTAGGACAGACCCTGTGGAGCATGTTAGCCATTTCAATCAGAGAATGGCTATTCACTTGAAGAATAAAGCCTCGATGTGCAAGATGTTCCCATCCAGCCTGGGGTCAGTGGCGATGAGATGGTTCAATGACTTGAAAGAATGTTCCATCAACTCCTTTCAGGAGCTTACTAGAGCTTTTGGAGCTCGTTTTGTTACTTGCAGTAGGGTTCCTCGTCCTTTGGATTCCCTTCTATCTATGACCATGCGAGAGGGTGAGACCCTGAAGATGTATTCGGACAGGTATTGGGAGATGTTTAATGAAATAGATGGAAATTTTGATAATGTGGCAATAAGGACTTTCAAGGTCAACTTGCCTGCCGATCACGACTTAAAGAAGTCTTTGACTAGAAAGCCTGCCAGAAGTGTACGTCAACTCATGGATCGAATTGACGAATATAAACGGGTCGATGAGGATCAGCAACAAGGGAAGGGGAAAGCAAAGGTAGTTCCCCAAGACCAAAGGGATTTCAGATCGGAGAGGTACAACAACAATCGGCCTAGGAGAGATTTCGTTGGCCATACTAGGCCTGTTACCGCCCAAGTAGTCAGTATTGTGTTTAGGGAGCCTGTGCACCAAATTTTGGAGAAAATAAAGAATGAGCCATACTTTCAGTGGCCAAATAAGATGGGTGGAGACCCCACAAAATGCAACCAAAGCCTTCATTGTCAGTATCACCAGGACCGAGGACATACTACAGAAGAATGTAGGACTTTACGGGATCATCTGGAGCAGCTGGTCAAATTTGGGAAGTTGAAGCAATTCTTGTTTCAGCCCAATAGGCAGGGGAACTAGGCAGGGTCTGGACATCAGAGGGCTGCTTCTTTAGGACCGCCTTTGGGGACGATCAATGTTATTCTTGCTGCCCCAGGTAGGACTAGTTCTTACCCTTCTAGGGTGATGTTTATAACTCAGCCACTTGCTGAGGACTTTACCCCCGATCCTAAGAGGGGTAGAGTGGAAGTCCGACCAGCATTGAGCTTTTCTGATGAGGATAAGGTAGGAACCTTACAGTCACATGATAATGCCTTAGTGGTTACCCTTAGGATTGGAAGGTATGATGTGAAGATGGTTTTGGTAGATCAAGGCAGTGGTGCAGAGATCATGTACCCTGATTTGTATAGGGGGCTCAAGTAGAGGCTTAAGGACTTGACTTGCTATGATTATCCTCTAGTAGGGTTTGATGGGAAGACGGTCATCTCGATGGGCCAAATTAGATTACCCATTCGGGCAGGGTCGAAAATTGTGGAAGTGGACTTCATTGTAGTAGATGCATATTCCCCCTACACTGCTATTATGGCAAGACCTTGGCTTCATGCCATGGGGGCTGTTTCTTCCACCTTGCACTTAAAGGTGAAGTATCCATTAGGAGATTAAGCTGAGGAGCTGATCAAGAGTCAATCTATGGCCAAGCAATGTTTAGTGGCGGCAATTAGACATCAATCTGGGGGTGAATCCTTGGCCTCTGCGGAATAGGATTTATAGCAATCAAGGAGGACAGCCCTGTCCACAGATGTGGTAGTAGAAGGGGCAAAGTGTGAAGAGTTAGAAAAAAATTGTCATTGATGATGATGAAGAAAAGTTTTTCCAAGTGGGAGTTTAGTTACCTTCTCAGGAGAAGGGAGAGTTAGTTACTTTCAGTAGGAAGAATGTTGATGTGTTCGCATGGAGTGCTTATGAAGCTCTTGGTGTGGATCCAAATTTTATCTGTCATCACCTAAACATTAATCCCTCTATTACCCGTAAGAAGCAACCACTGCGGCGCTCTTCCAATGAACATTAAGATGCAGTTAAAGAGGAGGCGATGAAACTTAAACGGGCTGGAGCAATAAAAGAAGTGTTTTATCCTGAATGGTTGGCCAATATGGTGGTGGTAAAAAAAAGTTATGGAAAGTGGCGAGTATGTGTGGACTTCACTGATCTAAACAAAGCTTGCCTTAAAGATCCCTTCCCAATACCTCGGATATACCAATTGGTGGATGCAACAGTTGGTCATCCTCGAATGAGCTTTTTAGATGCCTTTCAAGGGTACCATCAAATACCATTGACACTGGATGATCAGGAGAAGACTACTTTTGTTATGCCTACGGGGAATTACCATTATAAAGTAATGCCATTTGGACTGAAAAATGCAGGGTCCACTTATCAGAGGATGACCTCAACTTGGCAAAAACTTTGAAGCCTACATAGATGATATGGTGGTGAAGAGCAAGGTAGAGTTTGAGCACGTAAATGACCTTGGAAGTATTTTTGAAATACTGAGAAAACACAAACTACGCCTTAATGCTTCTAAGTGTTCTTTTGGCGTTAGTTCAGGCAAATTTATGGGTTATATGGTCACTCATCGTGGAATTGAGGTTAACCCTGGTCAGATTAAGACAATAAAAAATCTCCTCGGAATCCCAAAGACACCTAGAAGTTGACAGGAATAACTGCAGCCTTGAGTCGATTTATTTCACAATCCACTGACAGATGCAGGCCTTTCTTCTAGTTATTGCATAAGTAGAAGGGATTTTAGTGGATTGAAGAATGTGCCTTGGCTGTTTAGCAATTGAAAGTTTATCTTTCTCGACCACCCATTATGTCCAGACTCGAGGAGGAGGAAGTTCTTTTCGCCTATATTGCTATGGCCTCTCATGCAGTTAGCTTAGTACTGGTAAGGGTAGATAGTGGAGTACAATGACTGGTATATTATGTGAGCAAGTCACTGCATGAAGCAGAGGTTTGCTATTTGCTATTGGAGAAGGCTATTTTGGCCATGGTGCATGCTACACGCAAGCTCCCTTATTACTTCCAGGCTCATATAGTTGTGGTTTAAACCCAACTTCCTCTTCAGTCATTACTCCGAAAGGCTGATTATACTGGAAGGATTGCCAAGTGGAGAATAATTATAGGGGCTATTGACATTAAGTATATGCCTTGGACCTCTATTAAGGGTCAGGTTCTTGCAGATTTAGTGGCAGAATTTACTAAATCTCCAGCAGAAATGGAGGGCGAGGAACAAAACTTAGGGGGAAAACCGGTTGTTGCAATCTCCCTACAAGAACCTTTATCTTGGAAATTGTACGTTGATGGTGCGGCTAATCAAAGAGGATCCGGGGTGGGTGGGGCTAGTTGTGTTGTCCCCGAAAAAGATAACTATTGAGAAGTCTTTAAGATTAGGTTTCTCGGCCACGAATAATGAAACCGAGTATGAAGCTTTGTCGGTAGGGATGGCTATGGTTCAAAAGATGGGAGGAAAAGCAGTGGATGTATTTTTAGACTCAAGGTTAGTGGTGGGCCAAGTAAAAGGAGAGTTGGAAGTTAGGGATTTGAGAATGTAAGAGTATTTGAATCAAGCTAGGCGCTTGCAATTAAGTTTTGAATTTTTTACTTTGCAACAAATTCCAAGGAGCAGGAATACACATGCTAATTCTTTGGCTACTTTGGCAACCTCGTCTGGATAGAATTTACCTCGGGTTATTCTTGTCAAAGATTTACATAAACCCATCGAGGAGAAGAATAGGGGTGTGCAAAAAACCGACGAACCGAAAAAACCGCTTCAAACCGACCGAACCGATGCAAAATTTCAGTTTGGTTCGGTTTGGTTCGGTTCGGTTATTATATAAAAAACCGAAAATTTCGATTCGGTTTTCGGTGGCAAATTCTAATACACCAAACCGACCGAACCGAACCGAAATATATTAAATAGTAATTTGTACAAATTATTTCAACAAAGTTTCTAGTATCCTAGCGGTAAGGACACGTGCTTGTCTCCATTCAGCCTAGGTTCGACCCTTAGTAATAGCCTTTTTATTTTTCCTCTATTTTTCCTCTCCTTATAACCAAAACTACGTCGTTTTGGGGTTTGATTTATAACCCTATTAATCATATTTTCAGTCTCTCACTTCAAGTCTTCAATAGCAGCCGTTCTCTTCTCCCCTTTCCCTCTCCAGTCAGTCGTTCACTTCGTTCACTTCAAGTCTTCAACAACCTCCGTTTCTCTCTCTCTCCATCACACCGCCGTTTCTCTCTCTCCATCACGCCGCCGTTCACTTCAAGTCTTCAACAGCCTCCGTTTCTCTCTCTCTCCATCACGTCGCCGGTACGCTTCTTCACCGTTCTTTTTTTTTTTTTTTTTTTTTTTTTTTTTTTTTTGGGTTTTGTGTTTGCTACTTTGCTTGGTGCTTGGTGTTTAGGTGGTGAGAAAACGTGGGAAAGCAAAGGGATTTTCTGGGTTTGTTAATTTTTTCTGGGTTTGTTAATTTTTTTTTGGGTTTGTTAATATTTTATGGGTTTCTGGGTTTGTTAATATTTTTTGGGTTTGTTAATATTTTTTTCTTTTTTTGCTTTCTTAGAAAATAAATGTCATTGACAGTGAGTTTTCTGGGTTTGTTAATTTTTTCTTTCCTATATTTATATGACTTTCTTTTTGTCCGTTGAAAGATATCAAAGAAAAATGTGACTTTTGAAAAAGCTCCTTTTTCTTACCTTGATATTTGCAATGTTATCAATGTGATGGCAGATGCGCCCAAACGGTCCTTAGCCAACTGGGCTATTAGGAAAGTTTCCCCAAAACAAAATTCTACCTACTAAGGAAACCGAAAAAACCCACCGAAACCGAAATCCAACCAAAACTGATTGATTTTCAATTACTTTGGTCGGTTTCGGTTGAGAATTTTACAAACCAAAAATTTCGGTTTCAGCTGGCCAACACTTAGAAAACCAACCGAAACCGAACCGACACACCCCTAGAGAAGAAAGAGAAGGTTCAAGTTCACCAGAATAATGTCAAACCTAGTTGGATGGATGCTTTAGTTTTATTTCTCAAGGATGGTACTCTACCTGAGGAGAAGGGAGAGGCAGACAAGGTACGGAGGAAAGCTCCTCATCTCTGGTTGTTCGGGGAGCAAAAGTTGTATAAACATTCTTTTTCTAGACCATACTTGTTATGTGTCCACCTTGACCTGGAAGAGTTACATGAGGGAATCTGTGGAAGTCATACAGGGGACAGGTCACTATCCCACAGGGCCCTCACTCAGGGGTATTGGTGGCCAAGTATGCAGAAGGAAGCACAGGAGTATGTGAAGAAATGTGATCAATGCTAGAGATTTGCTCCAAACATTCATCAACCAAAAGGTGTCCTTAATCCTCTGTTTAGTCCATGATCATTTGCTCAGTGGGGCTTGGACATTGTAGGACCATTTCTTAAGGCTGCAGGAAACAGAATATGGCTTCTGGTTGGCACTGATTACTTCACCAAGTGGGTTGAGGCCGAGCCATTAGCCAATATTAGGGATGTGGATGCAAATCAGTTTGTGTGGAAAAACATCGTAACTCAATTTGGGATTCCTCACACCCTCATTTCAGATAATGGACTTCAGTTTGATAGTAAGACCTTTAGGAGATATTACTGTGAGTTAGGCATCAGAAACAGATATTCAACTCCAGCTTATCCGTAAGGAAATGGGCAGGCTGAAGCAGTTAACAAAATTATAGTAAATGGACTTAAGAAGAGGTTGGACTAAGCAAAGGGTAGATGGGTGGAAGAGTTGCCACATGTTCTATGGACATATAAGACTACTCCTCGTCGGTCAACAGGGGAAACACCCTTCTCAATGACTTACGGGACCAAGGCAGTGATCCCTTTGGAAACTGGGTTCCCAACACTGAGGACGAGCATGTTCACCCCTAGCAATAATGATAGGTTATTGGAGAGAAGCCTAGATTTAATTGATGAACGAAGGGAAGCAACCATGGTTCAGTTGGCATGTTACCAGCAGAAGCTTAAACAAGGGTACGATACGAAGGTGAGGGAAAGACCCTTGACCCCCAGAGATTTGGTATTGAGAAAGGTTGTGGGCACTACGAAAAATCCTTCTTGAGGAAAGCTAGGACCCAACTAAGAGGGACCATACTGCATCACCTCAGTGGCTGGTATAGGGGCTTATTTTTTGGAAGATCTAGATGAAAATGTTGTACCACGTCCTTGGAATGTAAATAACCTGCAAAGGTATTACTATTAATGAAAGGCATCTCTGCCACATTTTTGTTTAAAATATTATATGTTGTGTTTTCTTATTCCTTTAAGTATTAAACAGAACATTGGTCATGTTTGACTCCTCGGACCACATACCTTAGGTAAATTAATACTCCTCATTATTTGTTTAAGTATTTAATAGAACCTTGTTCATGCCTGGCTCCTCAGACCACATACTTTGGGTAAATTAATACTCCTCATTATTTGTTTAAGTATTAAATAGAACCTCGGTCATGCCTGGTTTCTAGGATCACATGCCGTGGGTAAAATTAATGCTTCTTATTCCTTTAAGTGTTAAACAGAACTTTGGTCATGCTTGGCTCCTCAGACCACATACCTCGGGTAAATCATCACTTCTTTGGTTATCTAAGTACTAAAGAGAACTTTAGTCATGTCTGGCTCCTTGGACCACATACCTTGAGTAAATTAGTATCTACTCTATCTATGGTGGATGGCCAAGACTCTTGCTGTAATAACTTAACTAAGAAATATGTCCCTGAGCATTACTTAAATCATTTTCAAGTATATCCATGATATATTCGTGGATAAATTAACACTTGCAAATACCTGGATCTACTGCTAAGTGGAGTGTTATGTGAAGTTAAAAAGAGAATCATGCAGTATACATAATCCTTTGAGGTACTTGTCTCAGATACATAAGGTACATTTTGACGTTAAATTACACTTTGTTGAACGTCTTGAGCTGGGAAAGGTTAGCCCATTATCTTGCCATTTGCAGAGAATGTTGTAATTAGATTGCCACTTATACAAACAATTGTCAAAGTTAGGAGTGAAGATGTATCTTGAATCAAAAGACATCATGTTACATAAATACAAGTAAACATAAAGGACGTTGATGTTTTTCATTAAATAAAGCCTTAAAAAGGCAAGGAAAGTACATATCTCGGAATGTAAACAACAATTACTTATAGAAGGAAATACACCCTTTAAAAAGAAAAAAGAAAACCCTTCAAAACATAACTAAGATCCTAAGTGGGCTTGGGAGGAAGATTGGCCTTTGCTGCAGGCTGAGAAGTAGCCTTGGACACCGTTGTTTGGGCCACACCCTTGCTTTTAGGGTCTTCCTTATGGGTACAAGGGAGCGTAGCCAGCACTAAGACCTGGCCCTGGGATGCCCATTTTCCCTTGGCAGAGTCCTTAGCTAGCTCTTTGTCCAGAACTGTCTCCTTAGCTGTTTCTTTTCCTTTCTCCACTGCCTTGGCTTGGTCAATCTCCTTTGAAGGGGCAGGAAGGGCAGTAGTAAGTTCCACCTGACTGGGTTCATGTGCTTGAGGAGCAGTTTCGGTTGGGGAGGTGGAAGGGCCTGCCACGCGGAGTGCAGGGGGGTAGTAGGCATTCTCTGCCCTTCTCAGTAGGGAAGAAGCGTCTACCCCGGCTTGGTTTAGCGCTTCGTTCCATACTTGGAGGCAATAACCTCTACAAACCCTAGTGACCTGGGCCTTGAGGGTCTCTTTAGTCTCGGTTACCCCAATGTCGTATCCCTCTTGCTCAGCCTTGGCAGCAGCTTCCTCAGCCTCTTCCAGTTTCTTCTTGAGAGCCTCTATCCACTCTTTGGCTATGGCCAGCTAGTCCTCAGTCTGGCGGAGTTGTTTGCGTTGAGTCTCTGTCTGCCTCTCAGCCCCTTGTAAAGTAGCCTCGGCATTCTTTTTCTCCCTGTCAACCTCGGTCAAATGGTGTTTAATTCTTGGATCCTCTTGTTGGCCAGCTTGAAGGATTCCACGGCAGCTATGCACCGACCTTCCTCCTCCTTCATTTGCCTATGGGAGTTGTTCACCAGCTCCTCGACCATGTGCGTAGCTTAAATTGCCTTTAAAAAAAAAATGTGAATAAAAAGAAAATGATGATGAGATAAGCCAATTGGAACACTTAGTAAAAAAAAAGGGATGAAGAAGAACTTACCAATGCAAGATCCCTCTTCAGCGTTAGAAACACTTCGTGTTTCTTCATGGTCCTTAGGTCGGCCATGTCATCAAGTAGCAGAAGGGGTTGCTCTAGAGCGTTTGCCATGTATCCAACTTTCCCCTTTTAAGAGTCTTTGATTGAGGAATCCATGGGAAAGGGAGACCCATTTAGCACCAGAGGAGGGTTCCAGGTTGGGACCTTGGAGTGACGGTCGTGCCCCCTTTCCTCTTCTTGTCTGCAGGATCAAGTTAGGAAGTTTGGGCAGGAAGAGAAGTAGGAGGTTTGGTTTGTATGACCATCTCAAGCACTGTACTTCCCGCCTAAGACTCAATGAGGTCACAAAGGCTTGTCTTGGCCTTGCGGTGTAGCACTATCGCGTAAAAAATGCTAGGGGATTCTTGGACACTACTCACTTGTGCAAAGGGAAGGTGGTTGAAGTCGATGGTTGAAGACTCTAGAGACTGGGGCTGGTTGAAAACTTCAAAATCCTTCTCAGAGTCTGAAACTTCAACTACTCTCGTTGTTTCTTTGGGAGCTAGTTGGGAAGGGGTTGCTTCTTCCTCGGCAGTGCGCTAGAATGGAAACTCTACTTGTTGTGTATCTTCTGGGGGGACACCAGTAAGGAACCAGGCACGACGACGTTGATCAAATTCAAGCGAGGGTCTTTCGCCTTTATGACGTATTTAGGAGCTTGAAAGCTGGAGGAGATGGGATCGTAGTCGAGAATGATGTAGGCTACTCTTAATTGTCCGTCGGTGTGGACAAAGATCTCGGCTTGCAATATTATTTTCAGGTCAAGCTCGTTGATAAGATTAAGGTTGGGGATGGCAGAATACTTATTTGCAAATTCAACAAAAATAAAAACGTTGTTAGATTGCAATACAGGTAAAATCAAAATCAATTTACAAATGAAAACAAGAGAAGCAAACAAAAAAAAAAAAAAAAAATATATATATATATATATATATATATATTAGTGAGTAAAGGGGTATTGTTAGAGTCCCAAACCTAAACACCCCACCTAGTGTCCCCTCTTTTGTTGGGCAATGAAGTCCATCATGCCACTCCCCTGAGACAATTAGGAAATCCTTGTCCATACCCTTGTTAGTATCAGGGAAACGCGATATCAGCCTGACTGTAGGGACCCTGGTTTTCAGATAGTATCCCTGGCCTTTAAGGTGTTGACGATTGTATACCAAGTTAACGTCATGATGGGTGAGGTTCACACCCATCTTTTCGTTATGGGCATCTACGCTATCTAGAATCCTAAACACATTAGGGCCGCATTGGGTGGGTGAAAGTCTATAGGCAATGAGGTAATCCCTAGTCACTCTACCCATGGGGATTCTCATCAATCCCTTTATAAAGGCAATCATCGGGATTACTACTTCTCCCTCTTACCTCAGGGCATGCCACTCCCCTTGGTGGCAATATTTGATAGAAACCCCATGTGGAATGCGATAACAGACTTTGAAACTCTCTATACCCTCTGGGGTGTCTACTAAACTAGCGAATCTACCTATTTCAAAGATAACTGAAGGTGCTAGGGTGACGAGGTGAAGTTAGAGGGGCCGAGGAAGAAAAAGTTCTAAATTTAAGAAGAAATGTAAAAGATAACTTACGAAAGTAAAGAAGGGCTCCTCGGACTGGTTCTTGAGAATTGAAGATGTAAAAAGTGGAACTGCCAGAATCTTCAAGCAATATATATAAGAAAGAGAAAAGTGAGCGGGAGGATTCCCGCCCAAATCCCCATAAAATTTCTCCACCGCAAGATCTCCATCACACCGTAGGATGTGGGGGACAGGGCAGCGAATGAAATAAATGTTGGGGTGTCCTGGATGCTAAAGCGTCAGGAGCGTGCCTCTTTGTAGTTGAAGGGACACTTGCATAGAGATAAATGACTAGGATAAGCGAAATTCCCTTCTTTTTTCTGAGGAGCGAAAGAATGGAATTTCGAGGGACTATTGTAGGGATAAAGGGCCCAGGCATGGGCATTAGGCTGTGGGCCGTGTCTGAGGACATCAGGTAGTCAGAGGACATGTCATAATGATGGAGGCCTACAGAGCAATGGCCCGTGGAAGAAGCTTGGTTATGAGGAATTGGAGATGTTGTCTGAGGAGAAGTACCTCCTCGACTGGGCAGAGTAGGGGCCATATGTCCAACCTTTCGTCAAAAACAACGCAACAGCCGATCATTCTGGCAAGGATAAACATCAGGAGGGGGTAAGACAAAAGAGAGTTAGAAAATATCTGAGGAGAAAGCTGCTGTCATTGCATTGCACGCTCTGCAGCTAATCCCTTGGCTGCATTAATGTGGAGGTGATACCTGAATAATAACCTCTAGCCTTACAGCTACCCACAAAGACTTCAGGAAGGTGCTGATAGGACAAGTATTAGAGCCAACAATCTGATCTACACGTGGAAGGCTAAAATGAAGTAAGGAAGGGAAATATAAGGAAGGAAATTCCCATTATGAGAGGATCATCAGATAATCTAGAGAAAAATCACTGTACACTCAAGAACTGTAATTGTGGTTAAGTGTAAGAGAAATACATAAGAGCAACCTTCCTAGGACTTTGCTGAGGAGGATTTTCCTTGTTCAAACTGTTTATTTTATGCTTTACATTATCAGCCAACCTACTGTGATCATTGAGCACCTAACTCATTGAAAGTTCAATTTCAAGCCCACCATCTACAAATTCATTGATTTGGGCTCTTTGGGCCATTGACCTTTCTTTTGGGCTTTGGGGAATCAAATGTGTCCTTATAGTAGCATTATATAAAACTTATAAAAATAGAAAATACTTTAAAATAACACATAAATTATTTAACTTACAAATTTTACATTATATTATTATAAAATAATTATATTACATTTTTTTCACACATTAAGTGGGTTTAGAAATAAAATAAAAGACTTGGACTTTTTGTTGGCTTCATTTAGTGTGACAACACAAAACCCACATTTTTCTACGTCATTATGCTAAATACGTCAAAACAACTAACTCAAAATTCTAAATTAATGCCTTATGTATACTAGAAACTAAAGGTTAGTGTTTGCTCACTTGTGCAAATCCATTTATTGTACAAATATAAGTAAGAATAGAGATATTTTTCCTATTAAAAAAAAAGTAAGAATATATAGATAAATTTCCTTTGCTGATTCATGCGAAATTTGAAAACTGTCCGCTCATGATTAATAGATTTTTAAAGAAAAAAACTTTAAATAAGTATTTTTATTTTTTTAGGAAGAAAACAGCTTAGCTTTTATTAAATAGAAGTGGCTAAATCAGCCTAAAGTACAAAAGAAATCGGGGTAGAATATCCTCTATCCACACAACAAAGTCATAGATACTTAAAGCATATCGAGCAACCTTATTACCTCCTCTCTTAGTATAAGAGTTATTGAATTGATGAAAAGAACTAGAATAATGACCAACATCTCCAATTAGCAGACCATCAGATGACAGCATTCCACATTTATGTTGCAGAGATGACATTAGCGTTAGAGAATCTCCCTCCAAGATAGCATGGGTAAAGCCGAGTTCCGTCGCAAACTGAAGACTTGTATGTGTAGCTATAGCTTCAATAGCACTCGGACTGTAAGCTTGATTTAGCAGCCGGGATTGAGATGCCAACACGAAACCTTCTCTATTCCAAATGGCAATACCAACACCAGATTTATTTTAACAAAACCAGGGGGTGGGGGAAATACTTTAGATAAGTAATATAAATTTTACATTAGAAAAAAGTGTGACACTATCAGTTATAATAAGACGATATTGCTGCCTTAACAGAGAAACTTTCAAAAATATATATTGTTTGCTATTTAACCATATTTAATACAACAAAAACTTTCATCTTTAGTATGATTTTTTTTTAAATGGTAGATTACAATATTCCCTTTCGTCCTATTGTTCAAAAATTTCGAACTACATTTGACCGTTCAACACTACAAAAAACAATAGTTATAATGGTGTTTGAAAAACGCCACTACAAGTCCTAAAAATAGCACTATAAGTCCATTTGGGTTATAGCGGCATTTTTATAGTAGTGCCACAAAATGCCACTATTGCCCTGTGACCCTATAGTGGCGTTTATAAAACGCTGCTATAGGTGAATTTAAAAAAAAAAAGCTATAGCAACATTTTTACACGTCGCCCTAGGTCTCGGGTAGTGGCATTTATAAAATGCTGCTATAGGCCAAAATAATATATTTAAAAAAAATTATTTGGCATTTTAAAAATGCCACTCATCTCCAATTTTCAAATTTTAAAAATTTTAATTTTAATTAAATGAATAAAAAAAAAACAGAGTTAAAACAATATATATATATATATATATATATATATAATGAAGAACACAAATCCGGAAAAGTTAAACACAAGAACACAACCCAAAATACAAACACAATATACTCCAAAAGACAAGAACACAAACCCATAATATCTCATCTCCTTCAACGAAACCAACCTAAGTCCAACACTAAATCCATTCAAGGAACTAACCCAAACACAAGTAAAAGTTCAAGAACACAAACCCAAATTTAAACATAAGCACAAGATCAAAAACACAAGCACAAATCCAAAATCTGGACTAAAAGCAGCCTTGTGCTATTACTTGTTGCTCCAACATTTATTGGGTTTTTCTCTTCTTCTTTTCTTTTAATTATTTAATTTTTTGCAAATTGGGTTTTGCTCCAACGTTAACAATGACTTGGTTTTCTTTTTCTGTTTTGTTATTTTCTGTTAATTACTCAATTGTTACTTTTAAGGGGGGGGGGGGGGGGGGGAATTCTTGCTTTGGTTTTTGTTTTTTTCTATACTTCTCATTGGGTTGTTCTTTTTCTTTTTTGTCGTGCTCATTTGTTTTTTCATATGTTTTGATTTTTTTGGTTAAATCCCTTCTGTTTTTTTTTTTTTTTTTTTTTTTTTTCTTCTTCTTCTTCTTCTAATTTGTTACCTTTTCTGATTTAATAGGGGCATAAAAGTAAATTTATACAAATTACATTTTCTATCTCTCTACTTTTCCACCTCCAAACCAAACAACATGGGGGAAAACTAAAATATTTCTCTCCTCTCACAGACCTCTCCACCTTCTTCTTCTTTCGATTTTCTTTCTCTATCCATTCCCTCTATAACTCTCTCTTCTAGTGTTTTTTTTTTCCTTCCTTTTCCATACCATCAAATCCATTGCTTTCCTTCTCTTGTGGTACTCATCTTCCCTGCTGATCCATGCATCAACACAGTGGGCATTAAATCTGAAAGTTTCAGAGACGAAAACAATGCTTCAAGTTGAAGGAAAAGAAAAGTAACACCAAAATGCAAGCTTCGGCCTAATCCAATAATATTCAACTTGGGTCTTTTGCAAGTCTTTCACAATATTCCTTAAACTAATCAAACAATGACAGAAACCCATATCTCAAATTTGCAACTTTTTACATAAACACGTCACACGTCACATTTCACATCATAATCAAAAGAAAATTTACATCTAAAAAAGAAATCACAAATTCTACAAAGACTATCTTTTCCATACTAAAATTTCACCCAAAAAAAAAAAAGGGTTTTGTAACACATTACAGGTCTGTGACGATGCACTAAACCACCGGCCTCCTTTTGAACTCAATTGGGTTCAGTGCTGTTAGCTTTGCCGTGGCCAAGTTCATGATGCATGTTTGGTTTTGTGGGGTTGAGAAGCAAGGGATAAATGTGGCGGGAAAGATGTGATTATTTGCTTTAATTGAGCACGGAGTTGGATGAATCAATGAAAGAGAATGATTAAGACTTTTGGAGTGTTTGTTGATCTTTGATGATGATTATGAACACAAACTCTACCCTAGGTTGGATGACTTTTTGTGTGTGAGAGAGAGAATCGGTCACAGAGAGTTACAAAGGGAACGAAGAGAGAAAGAAAATCCAAAGATGAAGAGAGCAAAGCAGAGAAATGTTATATAAATTGAAGGAGAAGGACGTGGCATGTTTTCATTAGTTGGCATAAAAGCAGTGTTTTACGCCAGTTTTGGATGGTTAGATTCTAAAAGTTTAGAACAATTGGCAAACCATGAGCACAATCTTGTCTAGATATGGATCTTAGAGTCTATAGGATTTATTAGACAATGCTCAAAATGTTGCAAATTAGAATACAAGAAAAAGGAAGCTGCAGGTTCAAGAATTCGAAATATGCCAGGTTTGATCGATTGAGAACAAGGTTCGACCGATTGAGATGCGAATTATGTAGATTTTAATTTCGATTGGCCTATTGCTCATTAAGCTCATTTAGTAATTAGGGTTTCAGATCTATTTAACATAATATTTAAAGGAAACCCTAAACCAAGTTTTGAGGAGACTTTGGAGGTGCTTTTTTGAGATCGAAAAGATATTGTGCCTTCCTCTTTCAAAGTCACTACCGGAAATCATTCTCATACTATTAGAATTTGTAGATCTGAAGTTGCTGTAATAAGATCAACAACTGTTGATGATCTAAATCTTCAAAGGTGGTCTTGAAGTCACAAATAGACATGGCAAAACGGGTCAAAATTTTCTGACCCGCCCCAAAAAATACTTGACCTGAATCCGATTTTTTTGACCTGAAGCAAAAACAGGTTGACCCATGACTCGACCCGTGTTTTTTGCGGGTCAACTTGAATCGAACCCAAACCATTTTAAAAAAAAAAAAAAAAATTTGATAAAAAAAAAAATAAAATTAAGACAATATTGGTTTCTTTGTTTGTTGTGAGCTTTAAGGAAACAATTGAGACATTTACATAACTGCATGCAAATTAATTGAAAGATGAATGGTTGAGCATTCTGTAATAAATAAAGATTATTAGATATCAAATAGCAAAATACATGCCAAGATAATCTAGTTACAGCAGAGTTAAAAACATAGATTTAAAACTGTGGACATATGTGAGAATTCACAAGTGTGAAAATAGTGAAGTCAAAGTTTCAAATTAGCATAAATTATGAATGCTTAGACCCATTTTTTTATCAATTTATGTCTAAAATAAACGGTTTTTCAAAATAAATTATGATATTTCCTAGAGTGTATGTTGCTAAATAATGATATGATATTCATAAAAGAGACCATGTATAAATAAGTAAACAATCAAACTTTAATATATATCTCAAATTGAAATAGAGCGTCAACCACAATTGATAATAGATTATAAAATTAATTTTCAAGATTGTAAATTTCTTATATGTTTTTATTCTTTGTCAAATGAATTATCCAATAAGTCATTTGTAATTTTGTTTTATATTTTGGGATGTTGATCTTGTGTAGAAATAAAACTTGTGTATTTGTTTTACTTATTTTTATGTTATTTTGTTTTAGATAGCAATGTTATGATTTGTATAATTTTAAAATTATTGAATAATTATTAATAAGTTTAACTGAGTTCATTCTTGATATAAGTGGTGAATTCAAAGTAATGCATTTTGCATCGAGTAATTTGGTGTATGACTTTCTAAATGGCAAATAGATGTTGTTTTCGTTATTTAAAAAAAAAAAAAAAAATTCATGTGAAAAGTACGGGTCAACCCGACCCGCAACCCGAACCGCAACCCATTCGACCCAACCCGAACCCAATTCGATCGGCCCGTTTTGCCATGTCTAGTCTCAAACTGGAGAGTTTGTGTTGCTAAACCTATGAATGAGATTTCAAAGTCATAAGCGTGGGAGCTTGTGTTTCAGCAAATCCAAGAGAGAAGAGTCCGTGGATTAGGAGCTTGCACGTGATCGTGTCAGTAAGTTAAAACTGGAGATAGTAATATATTTATGGTTAAATCTTTTGTAAAAACTTCAATTCTTTATTAGAGGATTTGTTTACCTTTAGCATAGTTGGGTCAAATCTTCCCCATGTTTTTACCTTGAAATGGTTCGTTTCATTAGTTTTCCTGGGTGAATACTTTTCCGCTTGTGCATGATATGATCTTCTACTGTTTAACCCAAATAATCACTTGGCTAATTCATTAGGTTAAACTAATCTAGTTTTAAGGGGTCTAAACAAACATGAACCGAATTTAATCTTTTTTCGAAAATACCCTTAAACAAAGTTCTCAAAAATTTTTATCGTTTGAAGTGCTCATGTTTAGTAGGGATATAATAGGAGATTCAGTAAATTAATATATATATATATATCTAAAATTAAAGCGTAGCATTTATTGTTGCCTTACTTTTGTTAAGCCACATTAGTGCCATGTCATTATTTTATTTCCATTAATAAACAAAATTATTTTATTTCCATTCTTTTTTATGTTAGTATTTAGACGCTTTCACAGATTCCACTTCAACTTTCATAATACCTATGAATCTATGTCCACTATTTTCAACTTCCCACATAATCTCTTTAGTGTCTCAAACTCTCTCTCTCCATGGACCTTCGTTACATATATGGTTCAGATCATCTATCAATTCAAAATGGAGCAAATAAAAGTGTGATTCTCTGCCTACAACTGTAACCGAGCCTCGGATCCTCCATGCAGCATTAATGATGTGTAGTAAATGCGGCACAGAGAACTTTATGTAGTCTAGTGTGAACCCTATGGCACATAAGTTCCAAAAATCACGTTGCATGTTGGCTTCTTCAGGATCTGCTTCTATGATAGGTCCATGTCTTGCAAAAGGCATTCCATCTCCCTCATTTGACAGCATATCAGACTCAATTTCTTCATCAGAGGGGTCATTAATTGCTGATATCTGAACCACTACTTTAGTCCAACCAAATTCACGTACAGTGAACTGGTCATCCATCCAGACAAAACACAAGACGCAAAATACTCAGAGAGGAAAGTGTTAGGTTCTAAAGATTTAGGAATTTATGTATTTAGAACTCTAATGTGTAATATTGGCAAATCATGATCAAAACAATATGTTTAGTCTTGTTTAGGCTTGCTCAAAGTTATATATTTTATGTAAAGTTGGAATCGAGAGGCTGCAGATGCATTGGTGCATTTTGGCCTGGCTTGATCGATCGAAAGTCGGCCAGAATGCTTTTCTGCAGAATTTTCCAACTCTGCCCTAACTCATTAAACGTTTTGGTTTTTCTGTTTTTACCCTAGGTATAAAAGGCAAAACACAAGCCATGTTTTTAGAGTTGCCCTTGTTGTATTGTTACTCATACATTACTGTTTGTGTGAATCTCTTGTGAAATCATTGAGGAGCTTTCCTTCACATAAACTTAGGGTTTTCAAGGTAGAGATTATTTCAACATCTTGATGATCAACTCGGTTGCTGCCATTGGAGTTTAAAGAATAACAAGCGTGGGTGCTTGTAGCTGATTGGAGAATTTAAGAAAGAAGGAGTCCGTGAATTCGGAGCTTGCACGTGATCGTGTCAGTAAGTTCTACTGGTAGGTAGCATTAGGAAGTCAAGCGGGGAGCTTGTAAGTCCTTTTGTATGAATTTCGATTCTTTCATATAGTGGATTCAGTTTACCTTGATGATAGCTAGGTCAAATCCTCCCCAAGTTTTTACCGTGTGGTTTCCTGTGTGATCATATCATTGTGTCTTTTATATTTCCGCTGCTTTATATTTTGATATAATTGTATGTTTGTGATAACCTAGAATTGCATAATTTGACTAAATTAATCACTTGACTAATTAACTAGGTTAATCTGGTTGGTTTAAGGAGTCTAAAACCGTTCAGAAAGGACACAAAGAGAGCACCAAAAGGAAGAAGACAAGGGACCACAAAAGCAAAAGGGAACAAAAAAAAGGATGACCAAGCAGGAAGAAAAGATGGTAAACAAGTGTAAAGGAAAAGAGTTAAGTGGAAAAGTCTACCCCTCGATTTCAACAATGCTGAAGTACCACACGGTAGAAACAACGCATTAATGAAAGGACAGCAAAGGTAAAAGAAAAGGAAGTAAAAAAGCACTGATTGGAAAAGAGTGGAGGTGAGGTTGATAGGACAAACGAAGGCAAAATCGCCGGCTAAGCTGTGATAGGACCAAGCTCTCCTAAAGAGAGAAATTATTCAATTTCTTGAACAAATTATGTGTTACTGTTGCTAAAAGAACAATAATCATTCAAATAATAATTACATTCTCTCTCTCTCTCTATATATATATATATATATGTGTGTATTTGTGTGCAAGTGCGCACATGCATGCGTACAAATTATGTGTTACTGTTGCTAAAAGAACAATAATCATTCAAATAATAATTACATTCTCTCTCTCTATATATATATATATGGGTCCGGTTAATGTATGCCCTTAGGGCATACATTAACAAATCTGTTTTTAGAAAAATTTTATCGGGAATTGAAAAAGCTGTTAAAACTTTTTCAATTTCCGATAAAACTTTTTCTAAAAATGGTATACTATTGTGTGCCCTTAGGGCACACGTTAGTAAAATCCTATATATATATATGTGTGTGTATTTGTGTGCAAGTGCGCACATGCATGCGTGTGAATAAATCATGCTAAATGTCTTATAGTTGAACTGACACCTCCTCGTGCACAAAGTACTTAAGGATTTAAAAGAAAATGATTCAAGTTGTGGATTTATCAACATATTGTAATTATCTCTTTTTTTTTTTAAAAAAGAAAAAGAAAAAAGAACATGGGGTCCGCAAGTATAAGTGTAATATTCAACCACATAAAATTCTACACTAAGGTTTGTCTTGTTTTCATTTTTATACTTTTTTTTTGAACTATTCTTATTATGTTAATTTGATTTTTTTTATTAGTCATATTTACTCTACACTGTATTTAATTATAAAGTTTCTATGGTATATTATATATTTGATGGCTAATTTAAATGATTTCTTGACAAAATTTTGTTTGAAAATTTTGATAAGTTATGTTATATATCTTTGGTTTTTCTTTTTAGTAATGGCAGTTTCTTAATTTATATGGTAAGAATTTTCTTTAGGTGATTCACAAAAAATAACCCTTAACGAATTATTATTATAAAATTTTTACTTTCAAATAAGCTTAAGCACAAAATAAACATTAATAATACATTCTCATGAATGCGTGGGTCTGCGACTAGTGACTTTTAATTTTAGAAACATGAAAAATTTTGGAACCTCTTAAAATGGAATATAAAACCAATTATTTGGTACAGGTGAACATATTTCGCTATTGTTGCTAAGCTATAGTACAAGCCAAATTTAGCTTGCTACAAGCTTCTTTTCGTTCTTATTACTATAGAGCTAGTCCAATTCGGGTAAAAAAATATGGGGTTTTGGTTAAATTTTTGTTAAAACAACAGTTTTCCTAAACCAGTGCTAGTGCTGTTAAGCCTGTTATAACTTATAAGACTGTAACTGTGTTGAATAAAACATAACACATTATCAGCCTCTTATGTCTCCTAATCATATCTGTTGCTAGCGCTAAATGATTAATTTTCTACAGCGCAATTGTCAGCCTCCCTAGATGCAGTTTGGATTTGTATCTTCATTTCTTTGCCTATATATATATATATATATATATGTAATTCTTTGCCCCCAACCAATCTGCATTATTCCTTTTTGCTTTCATTTTTTCATACTTTTCTTTTTGCTTATTATCACCTCAGATTCTGAGTTCTTTTTCCTACTTAAATACTTCATTTGCATCTTTGCTGTTCTCATTTTCTTTCACAATGGCGAGTGAGATGAAAATATTTGAACTGTTATTTGCTCTCCTAGTGGTCTTACATTTGAAACTTCACGTTCATGGAAAGCCGCAAGTACCTTGTTATTTCATTTTCGGAGACTCATTAGCGGATAATGGCAATAATAACTTGCTTCAGACAGAGGCAAAAGCAAATTACCAGCCATATGGTATTGACTTCCCTAATGGGCCAACAGGAAGTTTACCAACGGCCTAAACACGGTTGATATAATAGGTTTTGCCTCTCTCTCTCTCTCTCTCTGAGAATATGGCTTAATGTTATTTTGTTTTGCTATGTTTTCTGTTAGAAATAAGTACTATGTTAAGCGTAGATTTTCTCTCTACAGCTGAACTTTTGGGGTTCGACAAGCGAATTCCACCCTTCGCAACTGCTAACTGCTCGGACATACTTCAAGGTGTGAATTATGCATCTGGCGCCAGGGACGGACCCACGTTGAGCCCAAAGGGGGCCCAGGCCCCCCCTGGGCCCAAAAAAAAAAAAATTTGAGCAAGTAAAAATTTCAAAAAAAAAAAAAAAAAAAAAAATGCTTGGGCCCCCCTACGTTTTTTGCTCGGGCCCCCCTCCCAAAATCATGAACCCCCCCAGCCCATTTTCCGGCCAACCCCCAGCCCATTTTTCGGCCAGTCCATGTAAAAAAAAAAAAAAAACACAACACAGCCTTCAGCTCTCACTAGTCCAACTCCAACACCAAACACCACACAGAGAGCAAAAACACGAAGGAAAAAAAAGAGAAAAAAAAAAAGAGAGAGGAAAGGGAGAGGCGATACAGTCTGTCACCGGAGCTGAGAGTGCGAGACTGAGAGACCCACCACTCACGCCGACGACGCCGCCGAGACCCACACCGCACTGACGGTTGCTCGATCCACTCCCTTCGGCCTCCACTCACCCATTTGGCCATTAATACCCACGCTGGCAAGAGCAGAGAGCAGAGACCCACACCGGCGACTCCAGTCCACTCACCCACGCCGACGACGCCATCTGAGACTGAGACTCACCCATTTTTTGATTTTCTAGTACCCACTTGCCCATCTGAGACTGAGACTCATGACTCACGAGACCCACTTGCCGCCGCCTACGCCGGTTGCTCGATCTGCTCAGCCTAGCTTCGTCACTCCAGCCTTCACAGTTCAGGTATTTACTCTTATCTTTTCCTTCAACTTCAAAGTTCAAAACCTAATAAAATGTTTGTGACTTTGTGATCTGAGAATCTGAGATTGCCTTGTGGACTTATGGTGTTTCATGATTGTGTTTTTACTGATGATGAGTGATGAACTAAATGTTGGTGATTGTGAATTGAATATTTGAATTTGTGTTGCTGCCTGTGGTTTTTTTTTTTTTGGCTTTTTGGCTTTGTGACTTTGTCTGTGTTTGTGAATTGTGACTCTCTCTCTTGTTTATATAGATAAGAGAGAGACAGAGAGACAAGAGTAGAGTTTGTAGAGATTAGTTTTTTTTTTCTTTGTTGACTGTTAGTTGGGCATAATAGGGACAAGTGAGGTTGGGCAACGGGCAAGTGACAGAAAAAAAAAAGGTAAAGTTAAAAACTTAAAGAAAAGTTCTTGTTAGTAGTGCAGCTGTGCAGGGAATAAATTTAGTGTTGGTGGTGGATTCATTAGGTTAGTGGGTCAGTGTCAAAAAGATGGAGACAACCCAAAGACATAAATTATAAATAAGGCCGACCAAACACAAAGACATAAATAAAGGCAGACCAAACACAAAAAAAAAAAAAAAAAAACAAACAAATCATATATTATAGAAAATTGTCACACAAATTTAAAAAATAATGGTGATTCTTATTTTATTTGTAGAAAATTGTCACACAAATATTAAGAAACAATGATTTTTTGGTATTTGTCTTGGTTGATAGTTTATTAATATTATATGGATGCGTATTTGAAATTTTTTTTTCGCTTATCTCTGCCCCCCCCCCCCCCCCCAACTTAAAATTCTGCATCCGTCCCTGGATATTAGTCGCTTAGCTCAGCTTTAATCATGGCTGTGGGCTGTGGATTTAATGTGGTATCACAAACAGCATTGTTAGAGCCATGCACAGGGACGGACGCAGGATTTTAAGTTGGGGGAGGTCGGAGATAAGCGAAAAAAAAATTGCTCCAGAATTGGAACATCGACATTTTCTGGAATTGGAACATCCACATTTTCTAGAATTGGAATAGCAACATTAGTTGTTGGCAATTCCACGTTGACTTCGGAAGAATTTGAAGTTGAACCTTTTCTTTTGAAAAAATCAAGCATTGTAGTTGATTTTTTCATGATCTACAAATAAAATAAGAATTACCATTATTTTCTTAAATTTGTGTGACAATTTTCTATAATATATGATTTGTTTTTTTCTTTTTGTCTTTGGTCTGCCTTTATTTATGTCTTTGTGTTGTCTGATTGTCTCCCTCTTTCTAACACTGACCCACTAACCCAATGAATCCCATTGGTCACTATCGACACTAATTGACCTTATAGAAAAAAAAAAAAAAAAAGGTAAAGTTAAAGACTTTAACTTTACCTTTTGTCCGTTGCCCAACCCCCAACTCGATCCACTTGTCCGGTTGTCCCTATTATGCCCAACTACCAGTCAACAAAGAAAAAACTAATCTCTACAACTACAAACTCTACTCTCTCTCTCTATCTCCCTTATCTATATAGAGAGTCACAAACACAAAGTCACAGCCAAAAAGCCACAAAAAAAAAAAAAAAAAAACACCACAGGCAGCAGCCACAGCACAGATTCAATTCACAATCAATCAATCACCAACATTACATCAGTTTAGTTTATCAGTAAAAACACAAATAAGCACAGTTTCTGTGAATCTCAGATTCTCAGATCATATCACAAACATTTTATATTTATTAAGTTTTGAAGGAAAAGATAAGAGTAAATACCTGTGAGCGGCGGCGGCAAGTGGGTTTGAAGTGGGCGGTGGCAAGTGGGTCTCGCCAGCGTGGGTCTCTGGTAGCAAGATCAACTGATCAAGATGGGTCTCGCTCTCGCAATCGTCACGGCGACACGGTGTGGACATCGGCATCATGGGGTGGGTCTCTCTCTCTCGCCTCTCTATCTCTGATCTCTCTATCTCGCCTCTCAGCTCTCAAGTCTCACTTTCCTTTCTTTTCTTTTTTGTTCTTTTTTTTTTCCTTCGTTTTTTTGCTTTCTCCGTTTGGGTTGGTTTTGGACTGCTGAGTTTGTTTTTTTTTTTTTTTTTTTACATGGGTCATGGGCTGGCCAGAATCTGATGGGCAGCCAAGCATGGGTTCATATTTTTGGGAGGGGGGCCCGAGCTAAAACTAAGGGGGGGGGGGGGGGGGGGGGCAAGCTCTTTTCTCTATTTTTTTTAGAAAATTTTAGTTGCTAAAATTTTTTTTTTTGGGCCCAGGGGGGCCCGGGCCCCCTTTGCCCCCCTTCTGGGTCCGTCCCTGCATGCACAGTTTTATTGTATTTTTTCAATAAAATTTGTCCAAATTAGGAAAAAGGAAATATCAATAAATTTACTGCTTTTTCCTTCTAGAGCTAGCGTCTCTATTTCCACGCGGTGCCATGTTCTCTGGTATCTATTATTTGGAACTAGCTGATGTCCCGTGCAATGCACGGGCACAATATAAGTTTATTTTAAAATATTATATAAGAAATTATCTTTATGCAATGGCCTTTTTAGGAATTTTTTTCAAGGTGTTTCTCAACAAGCATAAATTACATAATCTAATAAAAAGAAAATTTTGTATATTGACAACAACAACAATAAAAAAACACGCAAATACATAAAGTTTACAATTGCCTTTTACGTAGTTTTCTTATCAATATTTGTCCATAATTCTAGCAAAAGAATAAACAATTAATACACTATAAGTTCATTTGAAATATTAATAAAATTATTAATTATTGTTGTTTAGTTGTTTCATTAATTTGTTTGTCTTTTATAAACTATAATTTGTTATATTGTTGTTTCATTAATTATAAAATTATTAATTGTTGTTTAGCCTAACATAATTTAATTTATTTGTCTCTTATAATGTATTGGTTAATTAAATTATTAATTATTGTTTATTAGTTACTTCCCCCTAATTAATTATTGGTTGATTAAATTATTGTTTATTAATTGCACTAGTGCACACCCCATGTGCAAATAATCTTTTTTTGAAAAACAATAATGCAGATAATCTAATTTGACTCAATATATATATATATATATATATATATATATATCGATCAATCAATCAATGAGTACTAGAAGAGAAAGTGACCTGATGGGAAATTACTTGATAAAAGGAAATTATAAATTCCTAAATTGCCCAAGCCCAATCCGGTTTTTCCTTGAATTTTTTCCTTTCCACTATTTTTTAATTCTCTCATCTTTATCTTCTCTTCTTCTTCTCTTTTTTTTTTTTCACTCTTGTCTTGAATGGTTCTCATCCACATATTTAAACTTCTCTTACTTTCCCAACGCCTTAACTTATACCTTCCTAGTTCCTAACTAATCATCTCTCATCTACACGTTCAGAGGTTCTCTCTTTTTCCTATCTTTTTTTTTCTCTTGCAAGTCTCTTCCTCTCGACCCTTCTCAGTCTCTTCATTCTCTTCCTAAAAAATCTCTTCCTCTCCTTCCTTCTCAACCTCAGTTACAAACAACAAAAATGCAAGATTTTTTTGTCATAAAAATCTTGCAGAAACATTGAGTCGTCATCGTGCTTTTTTTTTTTTTTTTTTTTTTTCCAAAAGATTTTGCAAAAGTATTCATCTCAACGTTTGACAGATCCCATGGTGGCAAGGAAGACCGATCTTCGATCTTCGATCTCCGATGCACAATGTGTTCTGGTTCTAGAGTTCGAGTTTGAGGCCCAATGTGCTCAGTTGCAGCGTTGCTTGAGGCGGAGGTGCCATCCATTGGTTGTTGTCATTGAAGTGCTCTGTTCAGGGTGTTCCTAATTTTGGTTGAGGGTGTTCCTAATTTTTTTTAAGGGTAAACAAATAAAAAAATTTAATTATTATATATAAATTTTTTTTTTCTTCAGGTCAGGGTGTTCCTGGGAACACCCTGGGCTGAATGTGGTGCCGCCACTGTCTTTATGACCATGCAACTTAAGCTCCTCCTTTCTTGACTATTTCCTTACATGGTTAAGATAAATAAAAAGCTAATATGAAACATTGCAACAGATTTTCAAAGGTAAAATAAATCCAATCAATGCTCTTATGTCTATCAAATATTGATATGCATGTCGAGGAAAAAGTCATATAGTTGATAGAGCTTCAAAATTGCGAATCCTAGTCATTTTGTTGAGTTTGCAAAAACCATAAGTGTTAATGTAATTTTGACAAACCACCAAAAAGAAATACACATATAGATAATTTTAAGAATTTATTTTGATCAAACCTCTGTTATTAGAGACCTCGAAAAAAGTGCCCCTCAAAAAAAGAGAGATTTTTGGAGTGCTTTCTAGGGCATCTCTCTTTTTAGGTAAATGGTGTGAAGTCGCCACTTATTTTTTTATTAAAAAAAAAAAGAAAAAGCATAAATACATGACTGAATTGTTCTCTTCATTGATTGAAAAAAAAAATTACAAATTTGATAAACCTAAAAATTACATAGCTTTGGGTCCTAGTTACAATCTACCAAAATAATTACATGGCTTGTTGTCCTAGTTACATTCTGCCCAAAATAAAAATTAAAGACAATGCTAGATCTACTTAACCAATGACCTAAATCCGGAGGCTAGGTTACGGAATGGGAACAGTCTAGGCACCCATTCCGCTCAGACAAAGTCTGGTCTTCTAGACTATTGTGATCAATGTACCTTTTTATGCATGTCATGAATAATATGTTGAACATGTGAATTAAAAAAACTAAATCGTACAAATTTATTTATGAATAAAGTCTCTTCTTTTGAAAAGAATCAAATCTATTTTGGTTGGTAAAAAACATGATTTTGATCTGTCAAAATACCAGATATGTTTTGTAGTATGTTAAAAAAAGTGGTTTTTAAAGATAAAAATTCAGATCTTTGTTTATCACATGAAATAAAGTCTTTTGATTTTAAAAAGTATCGGATCTGTTTTTTAAGAACTAAAAAAATGGTTTTTGATTTATAAAAGATTAGATCTATTTTGTGATGATAAAAAAAAAATGGTTTTTGATAATAGAAAAATCAGATCTATTTTTTTATATGTTTAAAAAGAATGAAAAAGATTTTTTAAGAAGAGAGTTTCACTCATAATTTAAATTGATGCAACATGAATTAAATAAAACAAACACAAACACAGTCATGTTTAATCTTTTTCTTTATTTCAAAAATCTGCATATGTTAAAGAAAAATCAGATCTGTATCTAAGAAATATACAAATCGGTTTTTTAATTGAAAAAATTTTAGATCTGCATCTAATAAAGATGCAAATTTGTTTTTATTTTAAGAAAAAGTCAGATCTACATCTAAGGAAGATGCAAATCTGTTTTTATTTTAAGAAAAAGTCAGATCTACATCTAATGAAGATGCAAATCTATTTTTATTTTAAGAAAAAGCCAGATCTACATCTAATGAAGATGTAGATCAGTTTTTATTTTAAGAAAAAGAGTTGTTCACATGCAGGTTATTGACATTGAAGAAAGAGATTATAACAATTGCATAAAAAAAATCATGCTTTAAACAAAACAATGATTAATAATTCAAAGATAATAAAAAAACATTCATCAATTTAAGTAGCAATTTAAGAAAAAGAAAGGGTGATTGACAACAACCTCTTGCATGAGCACTCCTTGTTCTTGAGAGGATGTTTTAGGGTTCAAAAAAACTTATTCAGTTATCTTTGAAACCTAAAAACCCTAATTTAAGTAGCAAATCTTAGAGAGGATTAGCAAATAGCAGCAATTTAAGAGTCTCAAAACGTATGCCTCTCAAAGTGTAAAAAAAAAAGGTTTTGAATTATGAGGTTCAGCCTTTATTTATAGAGGCCAAAAGACTCTAAAAAATAGACACGGATGGTTAGGATGTGAATCCAGACGCATCTTTTTGCGAAAAGATCAAAAAGGGTGTGCCATATCGTCACCCGAAGGCCGTTGGGCCAAAGCCCAAAAGGAGCCAATTCGGCCCTTTGAAAGTGCCGAATGGGCTCTTGGACACCAAACGCTCTTTCGTGTTCGGGTGCCGTTTGGACTCCCCTTCTAGGGTTTTTTGACCAATCCTCGCACCTAGACGTGTTTTCATCCTTTATCCATGATTTTTTTATCTTGCAGACAAATACCCTAAAATAAATCTTGAATGTTTAAATAGCGTGTAAAACACTATGAACGTTTAGACCCCCAATAACAAAAATACCAATTCAAGCTTATTATCAAACAATAAATGTGCGGAACATGAACAAAAGCTAATAACAGAATGGATAAACAATCTAAACCAATTAAAATCACATCCACAACAGAAATTAAATGGCAAAGATTAAGGGAAGAGAGATGCAAACACAAGGACAACACAACGATGTGTTATCAAGGAGGAAACTGAAGCCCTTGGCATAAAACCTCTCTGTCGCTCTCCAAGCGGTCAATAATCCACTAAAGAATGAAGTTGGGATACATGAATAGCAGAAGACCCTCCAAGCCTAATCTACCCAGTGTACCTAAGCTCTCCAAGCTTCTTGCTCCAACGAGGTTGTGCCGAACCTTTGTCTTTTTTAGCTTACCGGATTCTGCTATAGCCCATAGCATCAACCAATAACCATTGGTCCCTTCCTAACTGCTTCTCAAAGCACCAAATAGCCTTCTCACAGATGTGGGTATGATGAGAAAAGGATTTGGGTAAGAACCTCTCAAGGATGTAACAATGGAGAAGGTGAGAGTAGAGGAATTTGAAAAGTCTCTATGTGAAGATTGTGGATGAATCAATCTTGTTTTTCTCTTGGGTTTCTCTCTCAAAATTCTCTTCAGAAGCTCTCTACATTTCGTGGGTATAAGGGTCTACATATAGTGGTGGGTGTTTGGAATGCGAAGAGTCATTTTTCAAAACAAAGCTGGCTGGCGACTTGGCCTCGCAACTTGACTGAGTCTTGAGTTCAAGCCGCGAGCTAACTGAATGGCTAGTCTGGACTTTTTGTCCTGTAGTGCTATAGCTGGCATGACGGTTCAGCTTCTTTGCATGCTTCACGCGCCACCCATGAGATCCAGTCGCGAGTCCCTGCTTCACTGCACATTCTTGAGCATTTCTTCACACTCTCACACACACTACCCTTACAAGATTCTCACATAAATATAGGGTTTCTAAATGCTGAATTACAAGCAAATTTGGCATAGAATAAAGCCAACAAGATGGTTGATTAAATTCAACCTTACAATCTCCCCCCTTTGGCTATTCCGTGACAAAACCCTACAACAAACTCTGGACTTAACGTGTGAGTTCGGAACAATTGATCAAAACTCACTCACACCTAACTCTAGAATATGTGAAGCTCTTGAACCATAAGAACAAGTATCTCCTGAAACACAATCAACACAATATGATCATTGTATGCAGAAAACTTGTAATGCATATGGAGCAAGCACAATGCGATCAAGCAAAATGAAACTAAGTAATAAACCATGGCTTGACCAAAAACGAACAATCACTATAAATAGTGATCACAATGCTTATTCACACATGGAATGAACATCCGGACATGCAAGCTAATAAGCTCAATTGCAAAGTATCATTTGCATGTCCAACACTCAACCAATGCAACAACACAAGGTAATTGCATTAAGGATATAGAATCCAACAAAGGGCACAAGAGTGACGTACTTAAAGAAAATGCATGACATTTAATAGCAAGTACTTAAGCTACAAAGCATGGGTACAAAAACCTTAAAAGCTTACAAAAGTAAAAGGTACAAATCAAAACATAAACAGAATAACATCTTATATATAGAATCAAGTACCAACAGCTTAGACAAAAGTATTAACACCATATCCACACAAGAGTTTATATAAAAATAAATGACTATAAACAGGACAACTCCCCCTTTCAGTATGCACACTTCTCCTTCTTGTGTTGCTCTCCCCTTTACTGTATGCTATCTTTCTCCCCCTTTTTGTTACGAATAGCTAAAGACTCTCTTCTAGCTTTTTCTAAATAGCATCTAACTGTGTCTCAATGGTTGTGAGACGCACTTGAACTTGGTTGTTGGTGGAGTGGAGAAGTCGTTCTAGACCTGAAATCCGCTGATATACACTCTCAATCAAAATGCTTAACCTGTCAGCTTGCAAGCTAGGTGATGCAGATGGAGTGCCAGTTGTTTGCATCTTAGAAGGAATGGGAGAACCAATCTCGGTATGCACAAGTGTAGTTGAACCTTGACCGGATGAAGTGGCATGAAGGAAAGGTTCACTCTTAGGTGCTTTGGAAGAGTGACTTTTGCTGGCTTGCAGTGAAAACATGGACAATGGATGAAGACGATCTGTTTTCTTCCCATCTGTTGGTGGACTTACCCCTTTAAGAACCATGATCTTCATGACAAGACTACAAAAAGGGATACATGTTCGTGCTGCTGATCAAGCCGCTGTTTTCCCAATGATTTGAAAAATGTGGGCACATATATCAATTGGAGCTCCTGTGATTAGGTCACATAGAAATTGCGCTCTCCCAAGGTTGATGAATGCAATGTTTAAAAGTGGATACAAGTTAGAGAACATGATCAACTTTAGAGTCATCAAATCAGGTGCAAACTTTGCAGTCCCTATGGATGTGCCTTTGCTTGAAGCCTCATGGTCAGGCCCAAGAACTTGAAGAATGTCTTGTATCTGAGGCTGTCTATCATCATACGGAGTGAGGTCTACATTTTTCGGTCTAGTGATGTGAAGAACCTTTGTGATGTAGTCTGGATTGATGGAAAACTCTTTTCCTCGTACCCAACATTGTAGCTCCACTCCCGTGTATCTACCATGTGAATAGAACTCGTTAACCAGTTCTTCAATCGGGTCCTCGAAGTTCCCGAACAGATCAGCCCAAACTTTTGCTTCAAATATCCTAGGAATAAATGTTGTCCCCAGGGTATCAAATTTTACAACCCTTTCCACCACAGTGGGAGCCTTTTTTTTAAATGCTGTCAAAGGTCTGTGAATCTAATGGAGTCCTGAATCTCTTAATGTTTGAAGCTTGAGACGAGTGTCGAGTTTGTTTTGAAATAGGGGATGATGGAGGATTAGTTTCAGGCTCTTTTCCTCGAGAGGAACGACAAGACATTTGCAAAATAACATACACACAGCAAAGAACCAAATGCAGCACCACAAGACACAATGAACAATTTGGTTAGATTCGAAAAAAATGAAATTCAAAGGGAGATCTCACTCAATCAAGTAATATGAACCAAGTCAACACCAATTAATCAAAAGCACCCTGATGCATTGTATATTTAAGAATGAAATAGGAGAACAAAAGTGATGATTGTTCAGATACAACTCAGTGCAAAGTAATCACTAAACATCACACAGTCACAAAAAACTGTCATTGTGACATTCTACCATGAACATGATATTCATAAAGCACCACAGTTATGAAACACAATACAGAACACAACCACCAACAGGAAAAACAGTG
This sequence comes from Quercus aquifolioides, assembly GCA_019022515.1. Lineage (NCBI taxonomy): Eukaryota > Viridiplantae > Streptophyta > Magnoliopsida > Fagales > Fagaceae > Quercus > Quercus aquifolioides. The sequence goes on along the minus strand of CM032328.1, from coordinate 57,410,402 downwards.
AGATAAACATCTAACAAACAATATCACCAATACTCAAACAAACTCATTTAAACAATATAAACCAAACCCATGTTTGAATACAATAAATATCACAAATTAGAACCACAACTCACAGATTCAAGAAAATAAAGCTCAAAACATGAAATATGTAGTGAGAAAGAGAAAGTCCATACCTTTTCCTTGAAGATTTGAGGTTGAAATGATGCAAAATGGAGATTTTTTTTCCGAGAGTGACACGGTGAGTTTGAGAGAGAGTTGAAATGGGGAAGACAATGAACAGTCACAAAAGTTCGAGGAAAAACTGAAAAATTTTAAAAACTGTCTTTAAAACGCAAAACACTCAATTTTCGCGATTGAGTCAAGTCGCCAGAGCTAGCCGCCAGAACACTTAAGAAAAAAATTTGAAAAAATTTTCTAAGTGTTTTTCGTGACTGGAAGGTCTACCCGCGAGAAATTCGCGAGGTAAGCGGCGAAAATCTCTGTGTACCCCTCGCGACTGGACCTTCCACCCGCGAACAAGTCGCCACACTGAGCCGCGAGAAACATAAAAACCCAAAATTTGAAAAATATTCTAAGTATTTTTTGCGACTAGGACTTTGACCCGCCAGTGAGTCGCGAAAACCTTCTGAGTAATGTTCGCGACTGGGGGCGTGCGACTGGATCAACCTGCGACTGAGTTGCCAAAACAGGGCAATCACTGTTTTTTGAAATTTTGACAATTTTTATAAAAACAAAATACTTTCCAAAAACAAACTAAAACACTCAAAAATCTTTTTGTGTTTGATCAACAAAGATTGAGCATGTGAAAACATATTTAATCAAGTACAATCACACAAATGAATATGGCATTCATTGAACATAGACATGTGGGACGTGTGTGGATATCAGAAATGAGATAGTCCTTAGTCTAATGTGAAGCTTCAATGATCAATTCAACCAAGACATACACAATTAGCACTAGATAATGTGACCCATCTCAATTATAGAAATATGCATATATGACCTCCCACATACAACTTGATAATCATAACTTTGAAGCTTTTCATTTGGCTTCATATGCAACACATCATTTGATCTTTTTGAAACAATACATCTCATTGTGAGATCGATGCCTGAAATTTTTGATATTTCAATTTGATGAGATAGCCTTTGGCTTTTTGGGCATCATACATTTTATTTTTGGTCGCTTTCCCTTTTTCCTAGTCAAATACTAATATGTGTGACAGGATTTTGCAGCTCAATATCTCTTTTCATTTGGAGATTTACATTTGGTGAGCTCTTTAAGTAGAAGCAATAAAATAAAATAGTGGGAAGATATATAGGCACAAGTCTATGCATGTCTCAAGATCAACAAAACCATTCACTAATCATTCATGACAAGGTTAAAGATCTATTTACAATAGTCACATAGATTTCAAGATTTCTTCACAATGATATGAGTGCATAGGGAACAAGCTAAGCTCGTAGATGCACATAGCCATTAATACAAAGGTACAAGGCAAAACATGCTTTGAGACAAAAACTCAACAAAGTCGATCAAACTTTTTGGATTTTCTATTTTTTATGTGTTTTTGGATTTTTGACACAAAAAACAAGAAAAGATTTATCAAAATCAACAATGTAAAAACATTTAAAAAGAAACAAATAAACAACTAAACAATTTTCAACTCAAACAAGCAAAAAGCACACAACCAAGTATAGTCACAAAGCATAGGAAGTATTAATGCATGGACATGTTGTAATGCTTATGCATGAGTACCCCTATTCACCCACATGTCACGTGCGTTTGGGGTGATATCCCTATAGGATTGGGTACGAGAGTTAGGACTTTCAAACCTTCTAGTGAAGCTTTCCAAGAAGGTGGTGAATGCACCGATCATCTTCATCACGTCCATCACACCGGGATCACCATTTCGACCTCTTGATGACTCAACAGCCCAAGTCCTCTTGTCATTTCTTGCCCCTTGACCTTTGATCAGTTGCATTCTTCAATGCTCTAAGCTTATGACAATTTAGTTTGGTGTGTCCTTGAAGTCCACAATGATGGCAAAAATGGTTCGTTCTCAGACCTCTCTGTGATCTTGGAAGAGATTTCCCTCTGGCTTCAGGTTTGATCATTGATTGGTTATGGGGCTTGTTCAACACCCTTTGGTCAACCACGTTCTTCTTCTTTTCATCCCCTACTTTCTTAGGTGTAGAGGTAGCCACTACATGTTCTTTGGCTTGCACAAACTTCACTTCTTTGGTGATTTTGATAGCTGAACTACTTTCTCTGATATATCCCAACCCGGATTTGTCTGAGAATTGTTTTTTAGAGGAAATGACATCATCTAGTTTCTTGGTGGAGACCCTCTCGACCTTGGCATATGCTTGAACTATCCCAAGCTCAAGAAATTTTATCTTTGAGTAGGCTTCGGTCAGCTCTCCATTCAGCGTCTCTATCTCACACTTGGCCTCCTTATGTCGCACTAGGAGACTTCTATAGTCCTCCTCTGCCTTCTTCATCTTTTTAACGGCTGCCTTGGCCACACGTGCATATTCTCCTGATTTCTTAAGGAGTGAATTGAAGTTTTCTTGAAGGCCCCCTATACTCTCATCTTCTTCAACATCCGATTCTTTTACAATTCCCATTGATTCCTCATCACTATGCTCCCCAAGCTCTTGTACAAGCAAATTCAAGTCCTCCGAAGACTCAACATGAGCAATAGTCATAAAAGCGGAGTAATTCCCTTCTCCGTCACAACTTTCCTCATAATCAGAATTGGATGAATCCGAGTCACTAAGAGTTGTGGCATATGCCTTTCCCTTCGATTTCAAATAATTGGGACATTTTTTCTTGAAATGTCCATGTCTGTTGCACTCGAAGCAAGTGATTCCTTGTGTAGATTGGGATTCCTTACCATCTTTCCTTTTGAATTCCTTTTTCTCCTTTCCGAAACTTTGGAATTTCCCTTTACCACCAAATTTTCCATTGTTCTTGAATTTCAAGAACTTTCAGAAATTCTTCACCAAATATGCCACATCTTTATCGACAATATCCTCATCCGATGAGTCGTGAGCTTCGACCCTTTCATCAACCGTCTTAAGAGTAAGAGATTTGCTCTTCCTTTGTGTGGGCAATGACAATTCATAAGTTTGAAGTGAGCCAATCAATTCTTGGACTTTAATATCATCAAGGTCCTTACTCTCTTCAATCCCTGTCACCTTGGCACGGAAGCTCTCCGGCAATGAACGAAGGATTTTCCTCACAACTTTCGAGTCCTCCGTTTTCTCCCCCAAGTTAAACTTGCCAATGACCACTTCATTCAGCTTGCTAGAATCAAAAGATTCATCCTCACTCATTTTCAACTCCTCGAACCGAGTGTTCAGCATCTGCAACTTGGTATCCTTCACTTTCTTCGTTCCTTCATACGTGGTCTCCAATATCTGCCATGCCTCCTTGGCAATAGAAATGTGAGATATCCTATGGAACTCTTCTGGAGACACACCACAAAAAATAGCGTTAAGTGCTTTGCTATTTGCATTAGACGCCGCAAGGGTTGCCTCATCCCACGTGGATTTGGTAGCCTCCGGCCTAGTCCATCTAAACGTTCATAGCGTGTAAAACACTATGAACGTTTAGACCCCGAACAACAAAAATACCAATTCAAGCTTATTATCAAACAATAAATGTGCAGAACATGAACAAAAGCTAATAACAGAATTGATAAACAATCTAAACCAATTAAAATCACATCCACAGCAGAAACTAAATGGCAAAGATTAAGGGAAGAGAGATGCAAACACAAGGACAACACAACGATGTGTTATCGAAGAGGAAACCGAAGCCCTCGGCGTAAAACCTCTCCACTAAAGAATGAAGTTGGGATACATGAACAACAAAAGACCCTCTAAGCCTAATCTACCCAGTGTACCATGAAGTTGGGATACATGAACAGCAAAAGACCCTCTAAGCCTAATCTATCCAGTGTACCTAAGCCCTCCAAGCTTCTTGCTCCAACGAGGTTGCGCCGAACCTTTGTCTTCTTTAGCTTACCGGATTCCGCTATAGCCCATAGCATTAACCAATAACCATTGGTCCCTTCCTAACTGCTTCCCAAAGCACCAAATAGCCTTTTCACAAATGTGGGTATGGTGAGAAAAGGATTTAGGTAAGAACCTCTCAAGAATGTAACAATGGAGAGGGTGAGAGTAGAGGAATTTGAAAAGTCTCTATGTGAATATTGTGGATGAATCAATCTTATTTTTCTCTAGGGTTTCTCTCTCAAAATTCTCTCTGAAAGCTCTCTACATTTTGTGGGTATAAGGGTCTATATATAGTGGTATGTGTTTGGAATGTGAAGAGTCATTTTTCAAAATAGAGCTGGCTGGTGACTTGGCCTCGCGACTTGACTGAGTTGCAAGTTCAAGCCGTGAGCTAACTGAATGGCCAGTTTGGACTTTTTGTCCTGTAGTGCTATAGTTGGCATGACAGTTCAGCTTCTCTGCATGCTTCACTCGTGTGTATCTTCTGGCGGCTTGCCAGCCATAAGCTAGCCGCGAGATCCAGTTGTGAGTCCCTGCTTTATTGCACATTCTTGAGCATTTCTTCACACTCTCTCACACACTACCCTTACAAGATTCCCACCTAAATACAGGGTTTCTAAATGCTAAATTACAAGCAAATTTGGCACAGAATAAAGCCAACAAGATGGTTGATTAAATTCAACCTTACAAATCTTGATAAAGTTCAGATTATCCACAATTTTATCGTTATCCAATCATCCCTTTTATTCCTATGCATGCATCCCTATTTTTAACACTAAATATCAACCAATCACAAAATTATTTAATTAATTTTAATTTCTTAACCAATCAAAATTAATTTAAATTGATCATGTGTGGTTGACTCTATCTAGACACAATGCACGTTGACTGTGCAAACTTGATCATGCGATATCTTTTGATCCGATGGTCCAATTTGAAAACCGAAAACACCGTTGCGTCCGTTAGAATCTCAAGATCATTTTTATGATATGCAATGAATGAATTGATGCATGTAATGCAAAGACAAATTGATGCATGTAATGCAAGAACAAATTGGTGCATGTAATGCAATCATGATTTTTGAGGTACATAGATGGTCATTTAAGTCATTCTCCTTAATTAAATCATAGGTGCAGGATTGAATGTCTATAGAATGACCCTCATTGATAGAGCTTGGAAAGCGAATGTCAATGTAAAACAAAGACACTGATTTTAGCGACCATGATTTGATTGAAGTTGAATTTTCAAAGATTACCTAGCCCTCGAACCTAAAATCTTGGAACATAGAACTAGTGCCTTATCTTTTAACAAAAAAATAAAAATACCAAACTTATTTGGTAGTTGATGACTCTTGACAATTGGGGTGACCAAGAGACTTTTTCAATCCTGATCTTGAAACTAGAGTTGTCTGTGACCAAAGGACTTCTCTACCTCGATCTTGATGAAAGGCAACTAAAGGGCTTCTCTACCTTTAAACTGGAATTGCTGGAATGCTGGTCCAAGGTCTTCTCCACATTGAAACTGGAATTGCTGGAATGCTGGTCCAAGGTCTTCTCCATTTTAATCTGTATTGCTGAAACATTCTATCAAAGGTCTTCTCCACTTTGATTGGAGTCTTCTTTACTTTAATATGAAATTGCTGAAATGTTGATCAAAGGTCTTCTCTACTTCAATCTAGAGTTGTTGGAATGTCGATCAAGGTCTTCTTCTACTTTGATCTAGAATTGGTGAAATATCGATCAAGGTCTTCTCTATTTCGATCTGGAATTGCTGAAACATTGATCAAAGATCTTCTCTACTTCAATCTGGAGTTCGAATGTTGATCAAGGTCTTCTCTGCTTCGATCTGGAGTTATTGAAATGTCGATTAAGGTCTTCTCTACTTCAATCTAGAATTGTTAGAATGTGGATCAAAGGCCTTCTCTACCTCGATCTGGAGTGCGGAAATATTGATCTAGGGCTTCTCTACCTTGATCTGGAATTGTTGAAATGTTGATCTAGGGCTTCTCTACCTCGATCTGGAATGCTGAAATGTTGATCAAAGGTCTTCTCTGCCTCAACCTGGAATTGTTGAAATGTTGATCTAGGGCTTCTCTACCTCGATCTGGAATGCTGAAATGTTGAGAACAAGTCTTCTTTACTTCAATCTGGAGTTGGAATGTTGATCAAGGTCTTCTCTACTTTGATCTGGAATTATTGAAATGTCAATTAAGGTCTTCTTTACTTTGATCTAGAATTGTTGGAATGTGGATCAAAGGTCTTCTCTACCTCAATCTGAAGTGCTGAAATGTTGATCTAGGGCTTCTCTACCTTAATCTGGAATTGTTGAAATGTTGATCTAGGGCTTGTCTACCTCGATCTGGAATGCTGAAATGTTGATCAAAGGTCTCCTCTACTTCAATCTGGAGTTGGAATGTTGATCAAGGTCTTCTCTACTTCAATCTGGAATTGTTGAAATGTTGATCTAGGGCTTCTCTACCTCTACCTCGATCTGGAATTGTTGAAATGTTGATCTAGGGCTTCTCTGCCTCGATCTGAAATTGTTGAAATGTTGATCAAAGGTCTTCTCTACCTCGATTTGGAATGCTGAAATGTTAATCTAGGGCTTCTCTACCTCGATCTTGAATTGTTGAAATGTTGATCTAGGGCTTCTCTACCTCGATCTGGAATGCTGAAATGTTGATCAAAGGTCTTCTCTATTTCAATTTGGAGTTGAAATGTTGATCTAGGGCTTCTCTACCTCGATCTGGAATGCTGAAATGTTGATCAAGAGCTTCTCTGCCTCGATCTGGAATGCTGAAATGTTGATCAAAGGTCTTCTCTACCTCGATTTGGAATGCTGAAATGTTGATCTAGGGCTTTTCTACCTCGATTTGGAATGTTGCCTGCAAAAAGTCAAAATTTGAGGTTAGACTTTAAATTATGAGAGCATTGTGATTCCATTGTGTTTGGGATGTGTGATCTTCATTTGTTCTTTCTTGGTTTGAACTTTATCAAGAAAAGTTTGATTGACAAAAGATTATATTTTTTATTCTTTGAAACTTGGAAGTTTTGAAATTGACATTTAAAATTTTGAGACTTTGGAACTTTGAGATTTTGAATTGAAATTTGGAACTTGAAATCTGAAGTTCAGAATTTTGAAAATTAAGGCTTGAAATTTTGATCATGAAATCCAAGGTTTGGATTTTTTTTTTTTTTTTTTTTTTTTTTTTCACTTGGGAATGAAAATTTTGAATTGAAAATTTGGAGTTTGAAAGATACTTGAAAACTTTGAAAAAGATTTTTTTTTTTTTTTTGGTTGACTAAGTCAACTCAGTTTAACTGAATTGACTCAGCTTTTAGCTGAGTTTTAAGTGTGGGGGCTGAAATTTTGGCCCCTCACTTCTTTGTCTCTTCCTTTTCTTTTCTTTTTTTGCTTCATCTTCCATCAACTTCTCTTCCTCCATTAACACTATTCACCCTTTTCTTCCCCTTGATTTTTCTTCTTCATCTCACCATTTCTTCTCACAAAAAAACACTTTTCTAAGCTTCTTAACCATCCCTCATCCATCTCTATCAATATTTCTTTAGATCCTTGTGTTTTGAGCATTTTCATCACACACCCATTTTTGGTGAAACCCATTTTCTAAACCCATTTTCTTTGCATCAAAATGGCTTCTTCCTCCAAGGGATCTTCTTTTCTTGCTTTTCATGGTAAGAAATATGATCCAACATTTGATTGACATGATGATGATGGACTTCTTCAAGATCCTAGGACCAATGCTCCATATTGTCATGTAGACACCAAGGTGAGTTTTTTTTTTCCTTGCTTTGAAAAATGTTGTTGCATGTTTCATTGAAAGTTTCATGGTGAGATATTGTCATTTGGTTATCTTGAAATTTTTGGGGCATTGCATGATTGGTCATGTTGGAGAATGTTGGCTTTGGAGCATTCTTGAAGTTTTGTTTTTTCTTTGATCATGGTGCAATTTGGACAATGTTGGTAGCTTATGGAATTTTGACAATGTAGGTAGATTGTGATGTTGTTGGATGAATTTTGGTTTGGATTTTGGGAGTATTGGCATTGTGAAAATTTTGTGTTAGGCTTATGTGAATATGTTCATGATGTATGTGCGAAAAGTTTTTTGGCATGCATAAACTTTGTTTTATGGACATGGCAAAATTTTGTGGGTAAATTTGTGAGTATGTAATAATTTTTGGACATGAGAAAAATTTTGTTGGGTATGTGATGTTGATTCTTGGAAATTTTGTGTGGTTATGATTTTGGCTATGTAAGAATTTATTTGTGCATGGGCATGAACTTGTGGGAATTTTTTTATGGCTATCTTGGACATGTAGGAATTTTTGCATGGCTATGGAAGAATTTTGGTAGTTATGTATGGATATGTGAAAATTTTGGTAATTGTGAAATTTTTGTGGGACATTGATTTTTTGTGGTGGTGGGGCATTGGTTGTGAGAATATTTTTTATGGAAATTTTTGGTCATGTGGGTTTTGGTCATGGAAATTGATGAGTTGAACTTTTATGTTGCAGAGTCTCAAGAGTCGAGGCAATCTCCAAATGTTGAAAAGTGCATGGGCAACATTGTCTCCTAGCATCAAAAACATCATCAATGAAGCTGGTTTTAGTACTTTCTTCGAAGCTTTGTTAAATCAAGAGACACATGAATACAAAGATCTTCAATTACTTCTTGCCTTGGCAGAGCGCTTCTGGGACACTACCTGTACCTTCCATTTTCCAGGCATTGGGGAAGTAATGTTGACACCTTATGACTTCTCTGTTATCACGGGTCTGAGGTTGGGCGGTAAAAGAATTCTTGTCAATGATTCCCTTACTTCAGCTGAGCTCAAGAAACTTCTAGGTGTAGTGCCTTCTAGAATAAAGAGTAACAATATTCCTTTGTCTTGGCTATGTGAGAATATTCCCAAATGTGAGACTATGGCAAAGGGTGCTCGTATGTTCATGTTTCTTTTTATTAGGACTTTCTTGTGTCTGGATTTAGGCAGTACTGTTAATCTACACTACTTGGGGAGCTTGAGAAAAATTGAACAAATCTGGTATTATAATTGGGGCGGCATGGCTTATGCTACTTTGATGCATTTCATGACCCAACTCTCTAGGCAGAGCCTTTCAAGCTTGGGTGGGGCTCCATTTGTATGGCAGGTGAGGTTTGGTATTTATTTTGGCTATGTGTGGGTTTTGGAAAGTTATTTTGGCTATGTATGGGTTTTGGAAAGTTATTTTGACTATGTGGTAATGGTGTTGTGAATTTTTCAAGTATGGATGTATGAGTACTTTGGAGTTGGTCCTGAAATTTGGGAAGAAGTTGTTGACATTTTTCCTAGATTTCTCCGTTGGTTACCCAAACATCGTTTGTCTACAACTTCCTGGCGTTCTTTGGAGATTTGGCGCTTGGTGATTGACAATCTGACTGCTGATGATGTGAATTCTTCCTTCCTTCTCCTTTTAAATCTTTGGCGCTTGGTTATGGCTTGGTCATTTCTCATTCTGAGTTCCTTTTGTGATTTTTCAGATGAACTTAAATCCTTGGGTTGGATGTGAGGGGTATGTTAAGTGCGAGCGGGATCTAGAACTGAATGGCTGCCAAGTTTTGTTTGAATGTGGGCATGGAAAGTATAGATATCTTGGTGATAGGGTGTTGCCCCAAGTTGAACATGAGTATCCTTCTACCACAATTCCAACTCCTCCTTGTCACATTGTTCGGTTGGCTAACTTTCTGACTGATGAAGAGATTGCTTAGGCCCGTGATGGCTATATTGTTGCAAGAGTAGAATGGAATTATTCTGAATTTATCCGAGATCATCTGCAAGGTTGCTTGGTTGGAAGAATGGTATTTCTCTTCTCTTCTAAGATCAAATTTCTTGATCTTGTAAATTCCTTTTCATATTTCTGCTTGGTAACAATACTTGCATGTTGGATTTTCAGCCTCTATCTTTTGAAGGAGAGGAAAGGGGGGAGGAAGAGGAAGAGATATCCTCTCCTCATCATGCTGGTAGCTCTTCTAGCTCCTTCATGGAGACTTATCCTCATTTTTAGCATGGCAGTATGATGTGATGAATCCTGATAGAACGTATAGTTCTATGCCTTTGACAGGCCAGAACATGTACCAAATGTTCCTTGGCCCGATTAGGTATGTTCTTGAATGTTCAGTTCTTTGTCCTTATTTCTTCTTGGCTAGATGAGTGGTTCTTAATCTGGTAGAGTTGTGCTTCAAGTTGATGTGGATCTTGTGGAAGAAAGTATGCGAATGATTGGAGGCTTGCAGTCATTGGCTTGCACTCAGTCCTCCCAATATGTGCTCAATGATGTGAGTTGGGTATGCCATGTTGCTTTCTGAGTGTCTTTAGCTTGAACTGTGCTTGATAGTGGAATTAATGCCTGGTTTTGCTGACTTTTCAAGCATATCGAATGGAAACTGCCGACACTACCAGAAGAACTTTAGAGGAAAGGATCAAGAGCCTCGAACTTGAAAATTGTCAGTACGATCCTCGCTTTTTCGCAAGTCAAGAAGGAAATACTAAAGGTGGCTCCTTTAGAGGTGGATGAAGGAGATCCTCATGCAGGCGGACTTGGAGTCCTAATGATGTATGATTTGTATTTTAATTTTTCCTACAAAACAAAAGGAAGTGCTCCTTAGACAATCTTGCATTAATTTCCATGTTTAACTCTTTGCCCCTTGGATTATGTAGAGACTTTAACTAAGACAAGTTTAGAATTCACCTGATGATGTCTTGTAATGCTAATTTAAACTTATCTGGTTTGGCTTTGCTGGAATCTGCACTTACCTAAATGAGGCGGAGTAGAATGCCCCTAGTTTAAAATGAATGCATGAGTTTTTTGGAAATCTTGATGATTAATTTTTTTTGGGAAAATAGATGATGATGATTTTTTGATTCTTTGAAAATGAATGAGGCATGGGTGAATGCCCTTAGTTTGGAACATAAAGCTGTGAGTCCTAAAAAAACTTGAGTTGATCAATTTTTGAAAACAATGATGCAAGTGATGATTTTTGAAAACAAGTGAGTTAGACACGTCAGAATGCCTTAGTTTGACCAAAAAAAAATCTTTTTGAATGTTAAACAATCTTTAAAAAAAATGTCCGAGAGCATGAAATTGCAAGGAATTGCATGGATGTGCAATGGCCAAAATGGGTGACATGTGGCAAATGAAGAGTGCCATTAGGCACTTTTGGAGTGCCGTTTGGCACTTTGAAAGTACCAATCGGCACTTTTAGAGTGCCGAATGGCACTAGGCCATGTCATGACACTCACGCCATGGTGGGCCGACTCCTCACGCTTTTCCAATGCGTGTTTCGCATTTTTTGAAAAAAATTTACTTCATTTGTGATCATGAAACACTCTCCTAGTCAGCTAGAAACTCTCTGAAACCTGATTAGGAATTGATGTAGCTTATATATATGAATTCTCCCGTGACAAATCTCTGCTTAAAGGTTCGTAAAACATAATAATCACAAGCAAAAGTCATCCATGGCTAGTAATCATAATTTTTCTCATTCAATAATTCATGATATCAACAGATGGATTTGTAGCTTTGATTTCAATACTAAAACCAATTTTACAGCCTACAAATTAGAGGGAATCAAGGCTCTGAGGAATGTGAAAATCAAGTGGGACTTCCTTCATGCTGCTGTGAAATTCTGGGATCTTGAAGACCATGTGTTTCGGTTTAATACTGCTAAACTCTATCCGACAATTGAAGAATTGTCTGCTATCCTGGGCTATGATCCAAGCAAAAAATCTGTAGCGGTTTCTTGTGATCCTAGGCATAAGGAATCCTTGTCTGATGCACTCGGTCTTCCTACTTCTATTACTGATTGTATGATTGAAGGTCATATGGTGAATCTTCGTGCCATTATCTCTTGGCTGATTGACAAACACACCTATGGAGTGACCGACAATATGCAGAAAACTTCAGTTTGGCTTTATGGATGGTGGGAAAACTTTTGCTTTGTTCTGAAAGACGCGATTTTGTGGATGCCCGAGCCATAAGTGTCGTGAATCAAATTAAGGATGGTGATAATCCTATTTCTTTAATCTTGGCAGAAACTCTTCTAGGACTGGATGTTGTATTTTATGGTGGAGAAACTCAGATCTTCTTAGGGAGTCCTTTGACTTTGCAGATATGGCTAATGGAGCGATTGGACATGATTTCCAAGCCTTCATCCGGTAATTACGGGCCCAGCAGTTTTCTTAGCAGGGTTGTAATCAAAACTGAGTGCCAAACTGAAAGTGACTGGGTGAGGTTCTTGGACAAGAAATCCAGTACCTCAATTCAATGGGACTGTTATTGGTGGAAGTGCCCACCCCCTCTACTGCAGTCTCCAGGATCAGACCACATATTCCTTGTTAGGTTACGGAGGGAAAATTTCTACAAGGGAGATAGACACTTGAGGAAATTTAAATATGAGCAAGGAATGCCTAGTGGCAATAGAAGAAGACCTTTCACTCCTGTGAACACAAATCCTACTTCTGTAAAGAACATGCTTTTGGGTTTAGAAATGGCTGATCGAGTGGACCAATCTTTTGTCAATGTTCACTTTCACAGGATGACTACTGAACAAGATTGTTGACAAGGAAGCTGAGATGGTTGCTATGAGAGAACAGTTTCTTAAAGACAACTCTCGATGAAGACAACTATGAATTCAAAAGAAGGGACAATGATGACAAAGTACCTATCATAGAAGAAATCAATGATCAACAGAAAAAGAAAAGATTGAAGACAAAGTGACCTTCTTCTTTTTTGGCTTTGAACATGTTTATTTAAAAGTTGATGTAAAAACCCTTATGTTTAGAAATTATTTAGGATTTGCAGGTTAGGTATTCTGGTTAAGGTATAGGCTTTTGGGGTTTGGTTTTTTTTTTTTTTTTGGTTTGGCTTAGGGTTTGGGCTTTCAGATTTTGTGTAATGGCATTGTTTAATGAAATGGTTGAATTTTTGGTAATTTTGGTTCAGGGGAAAATGGTGGTTTTGGGAAATTGTGACCAAACCAATGCATGGTTGCCTACGTACCCCCTTGATAAAAGGATCAGGTCATCACATAGTTCGTTGATGATGATGATTTTTTTTATTTGCCTTAACTTTTTCCTAGGTCGCCCTTTCAGGTTTTCACCTAGCAAGCTCTCTCATTCTCTTTTTTTCTAACTCTCCTTTTGCATAGATTTCCCTTTTGGGCTTTTAACCTATCTCTTTTTGTTTTTTTTTTTTTAGTCAAACCTAGGAAGGGAAACAACATAATTTACAACCACATCAGATGTGGTATTTCTTCAATTGATCCATGTTGGTTGGCTTAGTAAAAGGGTTCGCATCTAAGTCCATCAACCTTACTGCTCCCCCAGAGTATATTTGCTTGATAATGTATGGGCTTGCCCAATTTTCTTGAACTTCCCGTTTGTATCTTGAACCAGGGCTCAGATTTCTTTCAACACTAAGTCCCCCAACTTCAAATCTCTGGTTCTCACTTTTTTGTCAAAAGCTTTCCTAAGCCTTCTCTAGTAACCTTGAATATGATACAAGGCCTTGAGTCTTTTCTCATCCAGCATGCATAACTGGTCATATATGCTTTGCAACCAATCTGCTTCAGGGATTTCACTTTCCAATACTGTCCTTAGTGAACGGACATCCATCTCAATAGGAAGGACTGCTTCCATCCCATACACCAATGAGTAAGGAGTGGCTCCTGTAGAAGATAGAATTGATGTTCTATACCCTTAAAGTGCGTAAGGAAACTATAGATGCCAGTCCTTGTAGTTCTTTGTGATCTTCTTCAAGATTCGCCCTATATTTTTATTAGCAGCCTCAACTGCTCCATTAGTATGAGGACAGTAAGGTGAAGACTTGTGGTGTTGAATGTTGAACTGTCATAGTAGCTTCTCTGTTTCTCCTTTAAAGTGAAACCCGTTGTCTGAGATAATTTCATGCGGTACCCTATATCTGCAAATGATATTGGTCTGAATGAACTAAGCAACTTTCTTTGAATTCAAGATTTTGTATGAACCAGCTTCTACCCATTTAGTAAAGTAGTCAATGGCTACGAGTATGAATTCATGGCCATTGGATGCTGTTGGGTGAATCTTTCCAATAATGTCTATTCCCCATGTAAAGAATGGCCAAGGTGATGTCATAGTTTGTAATGGCACAGGTGGCATGTACTTCAGATCTCCATGGACTTGGCATTGATGGCATTTTCGAACCTGAGCCACACAATCAACTTCCATAGTAGTCCAGTAATAGCCTTGTCTCATTATCTTCCTTGACAACATATGTGCATTCATATGTGGCCCATAGCTTGACTCATGAACCTCTTCAATTATCTGTTGTGCTTCCTTGGTGGTTACGCAAAGGAGATGAATTCCATCATATGATCTTCTGTAAAGCTTTTCTCCACAAATGATGTAATCAGTAGACAACCTCCAGATGGTTAACTAATCATTCTTGTTTGCAGATGGTGGGCATGTCTCATCCTACACCATTCACCTTCCTCATTCTTTCCCTCGTCATCTTCTTCTATTATCATGCAGTAGGCTGGTTCTTCTTTTTGTTTCAACACTATTGGTCTAGCTTCATCTTTTTTCGGCCCATCCATCATGGATTCCATGGTTGCTAAAGCATCTATAGTTTGATTCTGCATCCTCGGCACATACTGATATTGGATCTTGCTGAATTTTAATGCCCAATTCTGAAGACATTGATGATAAGGCACAATCTTTCTTCTTTGATCTTCCACTTATTCTGTATTTGAGAGATTATTAAGGCTAAGTCTCCATACACCTCAAACTCTCTTAATCCTAAACCTAAGGCTACTTGTAGGCCTATAATGCAAGCTTCATATTCAGTGGCGTTGTTGGTGGCAGGGAAATTAAGTCTACCAGAAAATGGAATATGTGTCCCTTTTAGAGAAATTAAGAGAACTCCAATTTCACTTCCATTTTGATTTGTTGCTCCATCAAAATACATCTTCCACGATTCTACTTCAATCCCCATAAGGTCTTCATCCGGAAAGTCTCCTTGGATCTCTTCAGCTTCTTCTGGTGAACAATGGGCTAGGTGATTGGCAATTGCTCTCCCTTTCACAGATTTCTTAGTCACATACTTAATGTTAAATTCTAACAAAAGCAAAACCCATTTAGCTGTCTTCCCATGTTGCACAGGTTTTTCCATTAAGTACTTCAAAGGATCCATTCTTGCAATTAACAGAACCTTGTAAGCAAGCATATAATGTCTGATTTTATAGGTTGCCCATACAACTGCTACACATGTCTTTTCTAATGGTGAATACTTCTCTTCATAAAGCAACATCTTCTTGCTGATGTAGTAAATTGCATTCTCCTTTCTAGTCTCCTTTAGGTATTGAGCAAGTAAAGCCCCCATTGCTGCATTCGTAGTGGTGAGATACAACAACAATGGCTTTTCAGGAACTGGTGGGACAGGTATTGGTAGTTTCATCAGATAACTCTTGATCTTCTCAAAGGCTTCTTGGCATTGTTCATTCCACACTGTTGGGACCTCCTTCTTGAGCAGTCGAAAGATTGATTCACATGTCATAGTGAGTTGGGCTATGAACCTGCTGATGTACTGTATCCTTCCCAGAAATCCTCGAATCTCCTTTTTAGTTCTTGGGGGCTTCATCTCTACAATTTCCTTGATTTTGTCAGGATCAACTTCTATCCCCTTTAGCTTACCATGAACCCTAATAGTTTTTCGGATGAGACTCTAAAAGTACACTTCTTTGGATTTAACCGCAACTTGTAGAACCAGATTCTTTCAAAGAACTTCCTCAAAGCCGGTATGTGCCCTTCACGATCTTTGGACTTCACTATCATGTCATCAACATGAACTTCTACTTCTTTGTGGATCAAGTCATGCAACAAAGTAGTGGCTGCTCGTTGGTAAGTAGCACCAACATTTTTAAGGCCAAATGGCATGACCTTGTAGCAGTATGTCTCCCATGGTGTGATAAAGGAAGTCTTCTCCATATCTTTAGGAGCCATTTTAATCTGATTGTATCATGAAAACCCATCCATAAACAATAACAAAGCATGACTTGCTATGTTGTCAACAAAGGACATCAATGTGAGGCAATGGAAAGTCATCTTTTGGACTGGCCTTATTCAGATCTCGAAAATCTACACACATTCTAACCTTCCCATCCTTCTTTGGCACCGGAACCACATTAGCTAACCACTTTGGATAGTTGACCACTCTTAGGAATCCTGTATTGTACTATTTTTCTACTTCTTCTTTGATCTTAAGAGTCCACTCTAGCTTTATTCTTCTCAATTTCTGCTTGACTGGCTTCATGGTTGGATCTGTTGGAATGTAGTGTTGTACTATATCTGTATCAATCACAGGCATGTCTTCATATGACCAGGCAAAGACCTCTTTGAACTCTGTCAGCAATGCCACTATTGCATCTTTCTTTGAAGTTTTTAGGGTATTGCCTACTTGGATCATTTTGGGATCATCATAAGTTCCCAGGTTAATGGGTTGGGTATCTTCTTTTATAGGTTCTAGATATCCATGTTTTAATTCCTTATTATTAAGAGTTTCTTTACCAATTTCATAAATAAAAAACATTCAAAGCAAGCAAATAAGTAGAATCAGAAATCATATTAAAAGGGAAAGAGTTTTTAACAGACTCTACAGACTCAACTAGAAAACTATCACAAACAGATTTAACAGGAATAGAAACACTAGCAGAAATAGACTTAATAGGAACAGAAACAATGTTCTTGGTAGGAGTGACTGGCTTGGAGGTCTTGATCTTCTTGGCAAAAGTGACTGACTTGGCGGTCTTGATCTTCCTCACAAAGTCCTCCATGGGGTGTGTGGCTCCCTCCCATGATCAATTCTTCAATTCGGTCGTGGCTTCCACAATGGCAGGTGGCTCCCAGTAAGCTCCTTCTTCCCTCAGCATCAGTACTGTGGGATCTGCATCCATATAATCTGTAGCTCCTTCTTCAACCTCTATGTCTGTAGGATTGTCAGTCACAAAAGCATCCAGGCGCTTTATGCTATCCATCCATTCATCAAATAGATCGTGTTTGCCTTTGTTGCCCAAGTCAATGGGTTGAGGGAGATGCTCTGGCTCATTTTCTTCCATTCTCTCCTCATTACGTTTAGCATTCTCAAGTGTCATGATTCTAAGACTATGGACCGTCAGCTTTTGGTCTAAAGCAGCCAACCTCGCATCTATGTCATCTTCTTCTTTAGTATGTGGGGTTGGTGAACTTGGTTCTGAATCATAATACGACCTCAACTCTGGAACTTCTCTTCCATGCTTGTCATACCTAAGGCCAGACCTTGAGCTAACATTAGTGATATCACTCCAATATGAAAGATGCCTATAAGGATATTCATCATAATACATTTGATTGGCTTGTGCATTCTCCTCTCTTGCATTCTCTAACACATTTATCAACCTGTATTGATCACTATCAGTGTTGCTCCACCTGTTAGCTTCAGCATCATCTTCAATATCTTAATCATAGTAGTCAACATCACTGTCATATTCCTCATAGAATAGGTCTGCATCTTCATCTTCTCTATCACTAGGGGGTTCACCCCAATCATCTTCACTGTATGGGCTATCATAACTTTTACTGCTGTTGTCGTCACTATTGGTGCTGCTGTTATCATCGTCACATCCACTATCTATGCTGCTGTTATCATTGCTACTATCATTCTTGTCTTCACTTCCATCTTCATCATCACTAGGGGTTGTTCCCCCTCCTTCATTTCCATCACTGGTTCTTAGTTCATACGAGCTCTTCAATGTATGCTGGCAGGCCTCTAAGAGTGTAGTCATGGCATCAGGATCCATGTGATCATCAGCCCAATCAGTAGGAACCCAGGTTGTATCTTCCTTCTTCAATTATGGAACCTTATTGTTGCAATTAAGTAGTATCTCGAAACCGGGCACCAATGTCTTTGTTATAGGATCGAATCTCGGTTCCGGGAATCCCCAATATCGTTGACTTTCTCCAGCTTTTACAAACTTCCCATTCAATGTAAGAGCGTAGGGCTTCAGAGATTCCGGAGGACAAGTCCTTTTGCTTTGGCTTTGGCTCGAGCCATCTTCCTCACTTCCATTTCTAACAAATCATCATTAGTGGGCTTATAGCCTAGCCCAAAAGGTGGTGTGGCAGTAGGAATTACTAGGTCTTTAATAGTTGGCTTCTTCACAGTTCTCCCCAAATTCATCCCAGGAAGGTAGTTCATTCTCCTCATCATCACTACCACATTGTTGTTACCATAAGGAGAAAAGTCCATTGGGATTTTCTCAACTTCTTCTTCTTTCTTTTCAAAGCTAGGCCTCTCAATCTCAAAGCCATCCAAGGTCAACGGCTCTTTCTCAAAATCAATACCATAAACAGGTTTAGGCACAGTTAAAGTATCCCCATATATGGTCACAATAGCTCTTTCATGTGGAAACCGAACCTTTTGATATAGAGAAGAAGGTACAGCTTCTGTGTCATGGATCCACAGTCGCCTAAGGAGCATATTGAAGCACGAGGCTATATTAAGGACTTGAAAATCCACATTCTTGACTGTTGGTCCTATGGTAAGCTCTAATGTTATGGTTCCCAAAACCTCTCTTCTACTATTGTCGTATGCCCTCACATGTCGATCAGTAGGCACAAAGTCTTCAATGTTGAGACCCAAGCAACTTGCAGTCTTTAAAGGATACATGTTCAAAGCACTTCCATCATCTATCAAAACCATCGGTATCCTCTTCCCTATGGAATCTACAGTGATATGCAACGGGTCGTTGTGGTGCTTCCCCTTCTTGGTCAGATCCTTGTCAGAATATGAAATAGTGAGTTTCCTCTTTATGGACCCAATCATAGCATTCAGATCTTAGGAAGTTGTGGTTGTAGGGACTTGACTTTGGTTGAGAAAGTCTACTAGATTTTGTTGTTGTTTGTATGAGGCCATGAGTAAACCCCATAAGGTTATGGGGGCTTGTGTATTCTGTAGTTGCTTAAGGACTTCATCTTCGTCAATAGGTGTTTGTTGGGTGGATTTGTTCAAAGCTTCCACTAGGTTGTCGGTCTCTAAATGTGGGGGTTTGAAGTGTCTCCCCCCCCCCCCTTTGTGATGTGGGCAATTTTTGTTGGATCATAGGGATCAACGTCTTGGGGTTTGAAGTGTCTCCCCTCATTTGTGGATGTTGGGTAGTTCTCGGGTTCTGGTATTTCATTCCATTTGTCATATTTTGTGGTGGTAGTACATGTCCTATCCATTAATTCTTCCCATGTCATCATGAAGCACTCGGGTAGGTCATAGATCAAGTCGGATAGGTCTTCCTTATTCTCTTCTTCGGTCATTAGGCAATTAATCCTCGGTCCTTTCCCAAAATTGTGATTGGGCAAGGGATTGTTAGTGATGCTAGGCCTTGTAGGCAGCGCAATCACCTTGTTGTCTATTAGGTCTTGAATTGCATGGCAAAGGGTGAAACAACGGTCAGTTTCATGAGCAGGGCCTTGGTGGTAAGCACATCTTTTATTCACATTAAACCTTGAGGGCAAGGGGTTTGGAATTGGTCTTGGGTCTAAGGGCTTCAGTAACCCTTTTTCTTTTAGCTTGTCATACACTTGGCTCATGGGCATGTATAACTCATGAAATTCTCTCTTAGGCCTAGGCCATTGTCGTACTTGCATAGGTGCAATAGGTGCAATCAATTGATAAGGATCATTTTTATGGATGTTGGAAATTTATGTAGCCTTAGAATTAGACCCTACATTCTTTCTAAACCTTGGAAGGTCATAGTCTTTATTGTGCCATTGTTTATTGCATCCTCAATTTGGGTTCCAACAGCAATTAAAGCTTTAAAAAATATTATGCAAACAAATACTTGAGGTATACAAGTAATAAATTCTTTACAACCATGGCTAACTGTTCTTCCTCACTCGGCCTACTTATCATCTATGTGGCCTTGGCTCTCCACTTGGTAATGAAAGTAGAGAAGGATTCTTTCGGCTCTTGCTTGGTAGTCTAAAGGTCTCTTCTTGTGATATCCACTTCCATATTGTACTTGTATTGCTTGTGAAACTCTCGGCAGATGTTCTCCTAACTTCTTGCTTTTGCATCATCCAAGTTGAGGAACCACCTAAGAGTGGCTTCGGTTAGTGTGTTTCGGAACATCTAAGCAAGTACTTCCTTGGTCGCACCTAAGGGCTGCATAGCCCTCATATACATCTTCAGATGGGACTTTGGGCAGTCGATCCCATCAAACTTGTCCAGGGTTGGCATCTTAAACTTGGGTGGCAACCTTGCATTAGGGAACAAGGAGAGAGAATCATAGTCCATGAGTTCCTCCATCTTACGGGCTCTTCTAATCATCTCTTCCATTTTATTCATCCTTTCGTTGATCTTCTTCTCACTTTCTATGGCTGGTGGATCATGATCAGTCTTGTTCTCCTCTTGATTACTTTTCGAATTCTGAAACTGTTGCATCATATAGTTCATGTCTTCCCTCAGCTGAATTTGACTAGCCACCATGGTGTTGAGTATCTCTTGGGTGTTCATGGGTTCCTCTATGTTTGGGTGTTCTCCCTCTTCTGCCATATTGCTAGGAGCTTCAAACTTCTTGTGGCTTGAACTGTCTTGGAGGTCAAAGATGGGGTTCTGATGTTGCAGTAGTGGAGTTTCTTCTATGCTTGAAGGCTTCAGTATTGTGATGGGAGTGATAGGCTTGGAACTGGAGCTACTGGCTTGAGTGTCAAGCTTAGGTTCTCTTTGCAGCCTTCCTTCAGATCTTGACTAGATTCTCACTTAATGACAGGCTTGGTCGGGTTAATCAAAGCTAAGACCCCATCCACATCCATCAATCATCCAAAACAAACACACACAACATGCAATGTAATTTTAACCGGGACCGACCTAAGAGTAGGTTCTAAGTCATTAAGTTGTAGGGTGGGTTTGTTGTTTCATTATTTCCCATAGCTAGGATGTTACACTTCCCAACTTGTAATGTAATGAACATTGTGTTAGTCCGAGTGACATAGTTTGTCCTATACAGTCAACAGGAAATGATCCAGTGACTTTGGGCTATGAGTTGGTGAGTTCACCACTGGGTACTCGAATCTAATGAAGACTGGTGATCCATGGTTACTACCACCAGAAATTATTGAAAAGGGTTGCATACATATTGTTTGGATGGCACACACTATGACAGTTAGGGAAAGCTTTTAACAAACAATACACACAACAAAATATCATACGCCAAATATCATACAACATAACATCAAACATAAATAAACAAACAAACAAACAACTATATCATGCAAGATCATGCAAAACAAATGTATATATTTGGTCACTTAAGTCTAATACGAAACTTAGCCCTCGACATCCCCAGTGGAGTCGCCATTGTGAAAGATCTCGAAAAAAGTGCCCCTAAAAAAAAGAGAGATTTTTGGAGTGCTTTTTAGGGCACCTCTCTTTTTGGGTAAATGGTGTGGAGTCGCCACTTATTTTTTTTTATAAAAAAAAAATAAGAAAAAAAATAAATACATGACTGAATTGTTCTCTTCATTGATTGAATAAAAAAAAAATTACATATTTGGGTCCTAGTTACAATCTACCAAAATAATTACATGGCTTGTTGTCCTAGTTACATTCTACCCAAAATAAAAAGTAAAGACAAGGTTAGATCTACTTAACCAATGACCTAAATCTGAAGGCTAGGTTACGGAATGGGAAGGTGTTAGGCACCCATTCCGCCTAGACAAAGTTTGGTCTTCTAGACTCTTGAGACCAATGTACCTTTTTATGCATGTCATGAACGATATGTTGAACATGTGAATTAAAAAAACTAAATCACACAAATTTATTTATGAATGAAGTCTCTTCTTTTGAAAAGAATCAGATCTGTTTTGGTTGGTAAAAAAAAAGTGATTTTGATTTATCAAAATACCAGATCTGTTTTGTAGTATGTAGAAAAAAAAAGTGGTTTTTGGAGATAAACATTCAAATCTGTGTTTATCACATGAATAAAGTCTTTTGATTTGAAAAAGTATCGGATTTGTTTTTTAAGAACTAAAAAAATGGTTTTTGATGTATAAAAGATCATATCTATTTTGTGATGATAAAAAAAAATGGTTTTTGATAACAGAAAAATCAGATCTTTTTTTTTATATATTTAAAAAGAATGAAAAAGATTTTTTAAGAAGAGAGTTTCACTCATAATTTAAATTGATGCAACATGTATTAAATAAAACAAACACAAACACAATCATGTTTAATCTTTTTCTTTATTTCAAAAATCTGCATATGTTAAAGAAAAATTAGATTTGTATCTAAGAAAGATACAAATCAGTTTTTTAATTTAAAAAATTTCAGATCTGTTTTTATTTAAAGAAAAAGTCCTATCTACATCTAAGGAAGATGCAGATCTGTTTTTATTATAAGAAAAAGAGTTGTTCACATGCAGATTATTGACATTGAAGAAAGAGATTATAACAATTGCATAAAAACAATCATGCTTTAAACAAAACAATGATTAATAATTCAAAGATTAAAAAAAAAAAAAAAAACATTCATCATTTTAAACAAGAAGCATAAGAAAAAGAAAGGGTGATTGACAACAATCTCTTGCATGAGCACTCCTTGTTCTTGAGAGGATGTTTTAGGGTTCAAAGAAACTTATTCAGTTATCTTTGAAATCTAAAAGCCCTAATTTAAGCCGCAAATCTCAGAGAGGATCAGCAAATAGCAACAATTTGAGAGTCTCAAAACGTATGCCTCTTAGAGCGTAAAAAAAAAAAAAAAAAAAAAAGGTGTTGAATTATGAGGTTCGGTCTCTATTTATAGAGTCCAGAAGACTCTAAAAAATAGGCACAGACGATTAGGATGTGAATCCGGACGCATCCTTTTCCAAAAAGATCGAAAAATGTATGCCTTATCGTCACCCGAAGGTCGTTGGGCCAAAGCCCAAAAGGAGCCAATTCGGCCCTTTTAAAGTGTCGTTCGGCACTCCAAAAGTGTCGAATGGGCTCTTGGACACCGAACGCTCTTTCGTGTTTGGGTGCTGTTTGGACTCCCCTTTTAGGGTTTTTTGACCGGTCCTTGCACCTAGACGTGTTTTTAGCCTTTATCCATGATTTTTTTTTTAATCTTTTTTCTGGATAATTCAGGCTTTTTAAAAACAATTATCTTGTAGATAAATAGCCTAAAATAAATCTTAATAAAGTTCAGATTATCCACAATTTTTTTCCTTATCCAATCATCCCTTTTATTCCTATGCATGCATCCCTATTTTTAGCACTAATTATCAGCCAATCACAAAATTATTTAATTAATTTTAATTGCTTAACCAATCAGAATTAATTTAAATTGATCATGTGTGGTTCACTCTATCTAGACACAATGCATATTGACCGTGCAAACTTGATCATGCGATATCTTTTGATCCGATGGTCCAATTTGAAAACCAGAAACATCGTTGCAACCATTAGAATCTCAAGATCATTTTTATGATGTGCAATGAATGAATTGATGCATGTAATGTAAAGACAAATTGATGCATGTAATGCAAGAACAAATTGATGCATGTAATGCAATCATGATTTTTGGGGTACATGGATGGTCATTCAAGTCATTCTTCTTAATTAAATCATGGGTGCAAAATTTAGTGTCTACATCTGTCAAAGAAAATATTTCTTTTTAATCACTATCATGTTTTATGAGTACATTAAGGGTGACTATAGCCTAAGCGAAGATTCAATACACTTTTAGGCATGTCACAACCATACAGATACTCTAACCAAGCTAATTGCTGAATTAGTACAATCATAAACAATTATTAAATTAGAACCTGTAAGCTCAATTGTATGCTCATTTTAGGCACTGACATTTGTAGGGAAGATGTCTCCCAAATCCTTGCACAGTAGTTGTAGTAGCAACATCATCATTAGTTTAGTAAAAATAAAAAAACATCACCATTAAGCCCAACAACCAAGTGAGAAAAATCATTTATATTTTTTGATAAGCAGAAAGGAAAAAAAAAACATTTATAAGTGAAGGGGTTGATCACTGTAAACATTTATCATTTGAACAACTTTCCTAAGTACAATTAAGGTTTAGTACCATTTGCCTATTAAGTCTTTCTCTATTACAACTATCAGTATCATGGATCATTGCTATGTCATTAGGCTTTTTACTCCTATGACTTTCACCTCCAAATTTCTTTGACAACTCTATGTTTGTGTAATACATCTATGCTATCTTTTTCTAGTACATGATCATACGCCTTCTTTGGAAAAGGTATTTGAAAAATACTTCCTTTATTTTGTTTTGTTTTTTGTTTTCAATTTTTTCTTATTGAATTATAAACTAAATACTTCACATGAACATAATATTTTGGGATTCAACAAACAAATCAATATTTTTTTTCCTATGTGTTAGCAATTATTATTTTTTAATTTCCTTTCTTATTGAATTACAAGCAATTTTTAAAGATAGCTAAACTAAATACTTCAAACAAACATAATATTTTGGGATTGAACAACAAATCAATATTTTTTTCTATGGGTTAAAATTTTTTTTTTTTTAATTTTTTTATTGAAGTATAAATTTGTTTTTAGAGAGCTAAACTAAATACTTCAAACAAACATAATATATTGGGATTCAACAAAAAATAAATAAATAAACTATTTAAGAGGAACATGAAATTTTGAAAATGATCTTACCTTTCTGAAATGAAATGTAAATATTGGGAGAGAAATTATAGAACCATAACTTTTTGAGGCCTAAGGAGACGGGGATATAAAAAAAAAAAAAAATAGATTTTACAACATGTTAAGCCTTTCACCTACATGTGGGGAGGGTCAAGCCTAGGTCATAATATGTAAGGTAATAAATAGGATTGGGCTTTTCATAAGGTTTGGTGATCTAATTTTAAAAGGTAGTCAATTGTTTAGAGTAATTGTCAATAACAACCCATATTTTATATAACAGTAAAAATAAGTTACTGTGATCAATTGGGTAACAGGTAAAAAAATTTAATGAAAGAAGTTAAAAAAGCTAAATGCAAAATTAGAGCGCCATATGGCAGGAGCTCATGCACTCCTGCATAAAGTCTCTGATATTGATGATTGATATCTTGGGTATAGTGTTGTCATTTTAGCACCACTAATTTCCCAACCCAAAAATAAACAAAGATCGATTTAATTAATAAAGCAATTAAATTTTTAAATCGATTTTTTAAATTTTCATCCATTATCAATTCCCCACTACTATATATATATATATATAGCTAAAACTGAGAGAAAATTTAATTAAACTCTAAATTTGAGTCTAATTTTGTGCCACATATCTCATCAAAATTTTAAATTTGTGCCAAGTGAATTATTAGGTGCAATAATCAAAGAGTCTAAATTCAATTAGATTCTAAATTGAATTTTAATTTGAGTCAAATTTGGCGCCATGTGTCCCATCTAATCTGTTAATTTTTGTGGTAAGTGAATTAATGGGTGCAAAATGTTGGAAATTTAGACCCTTTAAACAACCAGATTGCGTAGCCTAGATTAGTTAGCCAAGTTGTTACTTAGTCAAATTATGCAATTCTAGGTTAAAGCAATCAAATAATCATATCAAGATATAAAGCAGCGGAAAATAAATGAACACAAGATATGATCACCCAGGAAACCACACGGTAAAAACCTGGGGAGGATTTGACCCACCGATCCTCAAGGCATAACAGAATTCACTATGAAAGAATTGAAGTTCTTACAAAAGGACTACAAGCTCCCCGCTCGACTTCCTAATGCTACCCACCAGTAGAACTTCCTGACACGACCACGCGCAGGCTCCGAATCCACGGACTACTTCTTTCTTGAATTCCTCAATCAGCTACAAGCTCCCCGCTTGCTTTTCTTTTAAGTTCCAATGGTAGCAACCTTGTTGATCATCAAGATGTTGAAATAATCTCTACCTTGAAAACCCTAAGTTTATGTGAAGGAAAGCTCCTCAAGGATCTCACAAGAGATTCACATAAACCGCAAATATGAGCAACAAAGACTTAGAGAGGTTTGGGTACAAAACCCTAAAAATAAAAGGAGGCACAAGAGGCACTCTAATCTCACTCTCCAAAAGTCCCAAAAACGTTCTAGGGTTTTCCTTATATATAGGAGTGTTTTACTTGAACCCCAAGACGTTTAAATAGAGTTTGGGCTGAGCTGGAACTCTGCAGAAAACGCATCTGACCCGAGATTCAATCGATCGAGCCTAAGCTTCGATCGATCGAGCCAGGCCGAAATGCTCCAGTACATCTGCAGCCACTCGATTCCAACTTTACAATATTTAATCAACTTTGAGCAAGCCTAAACAAGACTAAACATATTGTTTTGATCATGGTTTGCCAATATTACACATTAGAGTTCTAAATACATAAAATCCTAAATCTTTAGAACCTAACAAACTCCCCCTTTGGCAATCCGTGACAAAACACAAATTAAAAGCTCAAAGTTTACAAGTAAACAGCCCATTACAAAAATAATGCTCATAATAACAAATCCAACCTAACTACTATCCATTAGTTGCAAGTGTAGACAGCAGCTCAATTGAATCAACCTGTATATTTCCTGAAACACTAAACAAAATGCATAAACGCATGTGTGACAGAAAAGAGTAAAACAACAGGTATAACATTCTTGTAAAATTCACACAACACAAAATAAAGACATATATGAATGAACAACTCATAAATATAAGTCAATAAGCAGTGAATCACAAAGCAACAATAATCAATGAATATAACATGTATATCAATCAATGTTACTCCCCCTAACATGAATATCCTTGTATTTTCCACACATATCAACATGATTCCCATAAATCAATAATTTCTCCCCCTTTTTGTCACGTATTGACAAAGACAACTCATACAAAGAGTAAACAGTCAACATACGCAATAAAGGATAAGAGAAAATAGAGAATCAAGGGGAACACAAAACAATTCAACTCTATAGAAAATAGAGACAGCTCCCCCTATGAACAACACAGGTTAAAAAAAAAAAACTTTTCTCCCCCTATAAAAATAGGAAAAACAAAACAAGTTGTGGGAAAAACAGTTTTGGGGAAAAATAAAGAGGGTGGGGGAAGATCAGCAGCAGCAGCAGCATCACCAACAGGATCAAGAACATCCTCACCAGTAGGACCAAAGTTAAAAACACACATACCAAAGTTAAAAACTAAGGTGAGGATACACATGAAGAAAAAATATTCACTCTTTCAATAAAATGCAAACATGGCATTATGTGACCCATAAACAGTTGCATGAGTAGAGAAAATATTTGCACATTGATTATCCAACATATCTCTTAAGAAAAATGTTTTCTACAGTTCACACATAAGACATAGCATATACTAGAATGTACAAAACTCAAAAATTAATCAATCAATTTTTAAATCAAGTTGAGTACCCAATTTAGCAAAGTGTATGCATGCTATGTGTGAAAACAATGAGAGATATGACTGCAAAACTGCAAGATGGATACAGAAATTAATGCAATGCATGTGAATCTTAAACACAAACCAAGGGCAGACTGCAAATTAGCACAAAAACAATATAGAATAAAAATCTATATGATGCATGAACAAATACAATGCCATGATGCATGTACTAATGCAGTAAAATATTAAGTTCAATTGAGATCAAATTGACAAAATTGGTTTGAGCATAGAGTTTCTAACAAAAATCCCAAAAATTTGAAAACCACTTGTTGAATTTTTAAACAAATTGATGAATTGAGCATCACATAACACAACTCACAGAGTATAATGCTTAATTACATCCAAACAACAAGCCAATTTCATCAAATTCAACTCAATTTCACAAAAACCCCAATTCGGATCAAGAACAAATCCTTTTTAAAAACCTGATTCGCGACTTTCGATTGATCGAAAAATACATTCGATCGATCGAATGAAACAGTCATTTTTAAACAAATTAAAGCACTTTTTCGATCGATCGAAAATCAGACTGGATCGATCGAACTGGGCAGAGGCTCACTAAATTTTGAGAAAAAACACAGTTTTGAAAGACACAAACCTAATTTTGAAAAACAACTCCTCAAAGCATTAAACAATGAAAGCAAAATGCATGAGTATGAGATGGAATGCTTTTTCAAAACCCCAAATTTTAAATCCAATTTTCTCAAAAACAAGTTTCAATCATTCTCCCATTGAAATTTTCTTAAGCAACAAATATGTTCTGCACAAATCTCAAGATATTTTCAAAATTTTTCAAACTTGAAACATATTTTGCATTAAAATTAAGGAACTTTTAATCTTGGATGGCCACAACAAAATCACACACAATATAATGTACCAAGTTTAGCAAAGAGTAACTTGTGTAGTGTGTGCAACTAGCAAAAGCTTGAGATACATGTGAGGTGATATGTGAATAGCAATCAATCACAAAGTCTACAAAATTCATCACATAGAATTCAAAAGAGACTATCACCTAAAGAGTTACATCCTATAACTCCCACATCTCCTAGAACATAAGCTTGCAATCATGTAAGTTTCTTGAATTTTGCCTCATTATTTAGGTGAAATTTGGCATCAAGCCTAATGGTACACACCAGATTAAATTATGTGAGATGGCATCAAGCCTAATAGTACACACCAGTTTTAAGCATTAAGCATTTAGCATTTAACAGAGGCTACACCTTATGTTCTTTTTGTGCATGTGCTACACTTTCTTGAGCACAAAATCTTATGATATGCACTAAGGTGTTCATGATTGGCTAGTGAACAGTGGTGAGATGGTTATTTATGCCTTTCTCAAAAGGATCAAGTCCGACAGTCAAATAACATGTGACTTCAAGATCAAGACAAAGTGATAAACACCATAAACATCTTTCCCACACAACATGCACTACAAAGCTCAAACTAGTAAAGTGCAATAAAGTTAGCTCATCCAAGCTAAACAAGGTACATAAACTAGTTATGTAAAGATAAGGTGGCCAATCCTTGATTATAAATCCAAGATATATAATACAAAACACAAAAATCTTTTTGGTTTTAACAAACTTTATAACCACTTGTTGAGATTTTAAAAAATTTATGACCAAAGACAAAAAGCACATATTATGCTAAATGAACAATGCAAAAGCAATGCATGATAGTGCAAAAAACTAAACTATAGAGGGTACACAAACAAGAAATATCAATTTCTTAATTAACCTATGAGTACATGTACAAACTAGTACATACTCACACAAAATCAAAAATAGCTTAGCACAAACTATTCAAGTTTCTCCACAATGTCAAGCATGTTCTAAATCAAGAGATATATCATAATTCATGTAATCCTCAAGAAAAATAAAATAAGACAAAATAAAATATTTTTGTCTTTTTGAAATTTTTCAATGTTTTTGGATTTTTCTTTAAAACAAAACAATCAAAGAAAATAAAACAACCAAAAACTAAAACAAAACATGTCCACAATTAATTGAAAGAATTAAATCAAGGACAAGTTAGCAACACTCACCTTGGAGAATCTTTTCTCACCCATTTAGCACGAGTATTCGGCTTTGTAGGTGAAAATCCATGAGAAGTGGAGTGTATTTGAGGGATTACACTAATCTTCTGAGAAAGACTAAAATCCTGCAAATTCCTTTCACAAGCCAACAAGCTCAAATTTTTCAAAAGAATATGAAACAATTTATATGGACTTATGGCAGGAGAAATATCATCACATATCCTAGATTGAAACATAGAATGCTTAAATTTCAATTTATGACAATTATGACGAATGTGACCGGAGACACCACAAAAGTGGCAGACAGGAACAAATTTAGGAACATCAGTATTCCTAACAGTAAGTCTAGTCTCAGATTTTGGTTTTTGCCTCAACAAAGAACAGTTTGGTCTAATATGACCAACAACACCACAAAGGTGACAAGTAGGCACAAAAACAAATTTATTATGCTCTCTAACAGTAGGATTAGACTTAGTTTTAGAAACTTCAGCGTCTACATCAGAACTTTTACCTTTGTCTAACCTAGCAAAATAAGCTTTTTCTTTAATATTCCTCTTGAAATGAGGGATATAGACTTTCTCAGTTTTAGGCTTAAGAGAAACAGAAACACTTCTGTTATCATCAGCAAGTTTGGTATTAGACAAATTTTCCAATTTAGCTTCAACCTCAGCTAACTTTTGTTCCAAACTTTTCATCTTCTCATCTTGAGAGGAAATTTGATTTCTCAAAAAATCATTCTTTTTATTAGACTCATCTAATCTAACAAGCAATTCCTCTTTTTCAAGATTAGTCAATTTTAACTCTTCTTTGAATTTCTTAGCAATTTTCAAAGATTTAGATAATTCCTTACGAAGAGTTTCAAAAGCATCAAAAAATCAGCAGAAACAATAGTGTCCTTTTTATTCAAAACATCACAGTCATCAATAAAATCAGCAGAAGCATGAGCAGAAAGACACTTCAAATTATCCATGACAGCAGGGGTCAAGGATCAGCTCTTAGATCAAAAGATCTAAAACAGAAGAGCTACCCGCTCTGATACCACATGTTGGAAATTTAGACCCCTTAAACAACCAGATTGCGTAGCCTAGATTAGTTAGCCAAGTTGTTACTTAGTCAAATTATGCAATTCTAGGTTAAAGCAATCAAATAATCATATCAAGATATAAAGCAGCGGAAAATAAATGAACACAAGATATGATCACCCAGGAAACCACACGGTAAAAACCTGGGGAAGATTTGACCCACCGATCCTCAAGGCATAACAGAATTCACTATGAAAGAATTGAAGTTCTTACAAAAGGACTACAAGCTCCCCGCTCGACTTCCTAATGCTACCCACCAGTAGAACTTCCTGACACGACCACGCGCAGGCTCCGAATCCACGGACTACTTCTTTCTTGAATTCCTCAATCAGCTACAAGCTCCCCGCTTGCTTTTCTTTTAAGTTCCAATGGTAGCAACCTTGATGATCATCAAGATGTTGAAATAATCTCTACCTTGAAAACCCTAAGTTTATGTGAAGGAAAGCTCCTCAATGATCTCACAAGAGATTCACATAAACCGCAAATATGAGCAACAAAGACTTAGAGAGGTTTGGGTACAAAACCCTAAAAATAAAAGGAGGCACAAGAGGCACTCTAATCTCACTCTCCAAAAGTCCCAAAAACGTTCTAGGGTTTTCCTTATATATAGGAGTGTTTTACTTGAACCCCAAGACGTTTAAATAGAGTTTGGGCTGAGCTGGAACTCTGCAGAAAACGCATCTGACCCGAGATTCAATCGATCGAGCCTAAGCTTCGATCGATCGAGCCAGGCCGAAATGCTCCAGTACATCTGCAGCCACTCGATTCCAACTTTACAATATTTAATCAACTTTGAGCAAGCCTAAACAAGACTAAACATATTGTTTTGATCATGGTTTGCCAATATTACACATTAGAGTTCTAAATACATAAAATCCTAAATCTTTAGAACCTAACACAAAATTTGAAGAGTCTGGATCCAATTAGATTCTAAATCATATATATATATAATTGTGATTGTTTTTAAATTTATTTTTGCAGATGCACAGAATTACACACTAGTATTTATAATAGAATCCCTACTTTATATGCTAATCCATCAACTCTGATCATCCAATAGTGTAAAAATTAACTTGGGTAAATTATAATTTACAATCACAATTTAATTTGCATACTTTCAATTACAACATTTTACTCTCTTAACTTTGGATTAAAATTACATTTAAGGATTCTATCCAAATCAACTGATTTTGCATGTTTTGGATGAACAAATCACCCCATTGTGGTTCCTTACTCATGAGTGATTCAAATAATAGGGATTGGTGTGGTAATCAAATTGCTTAGGATTTCGATGGATTGGTGATGTAGTGGTGGCATGATGGACTCCTTGTTGGAAATGATTAATTAAACACTTAGCTTGCCGGGGGGAATTTTGGACAAAGACTCTTAGTCCTAAATTATTGGAAATATAGTCTGAAAGATTACTCAAATTGATTAATAAAGTTATAAATCAATTTCAATAATATGGTAATAAAGTAAAATAAGAAGTTGCTCAACTAAACAAAATCAACAAGTGTAAAAGCATTAAAAAAAAAATTAGGATTAAATAGAAACTTATCATTCTTGAGTCACGGAACTATATTCGTTGTCCTTAAAAAGTGATTTCATCCCACTGGAATGATGACACCTCACATATATAGCACAGAGATAGGGAAGGGATTGGAGTGATTTTCTCTTCTCTTTCCTTAGATGATGCATGCAAGACATAAAGTCAGTTGCTAAAGAGGGGCTGAAAAGGTTTATTGATACGGAAGGGAGGAGAAAAAAAGGTGGGATATGTTTCTACGGACAAAATTGCAAAATGCCCCTTTTGGGCAAACTAAGCAGCATTTTGCCCTCTTTCTCAAACTAATTAGGGAAATGCCCCTCTTTTGAAAATCGAGTTTCTCAAAATCGATTTAGGCCCTATAGCGGCGTTTTTAAGAAGCCTATAATGACGTTTTCAGGACCTATAGTGGCGTTTTGTAACTCGATTTATATAAAATCGAGTTATAGATAAAAAAAAATTAAAAAAATTGCCTATAACTCGATTTATTGGAAGTCGAGTTACAAAACGTCACTATAGGTCCTGAAAACGTCACTATAGGTCTTTAAAAACGCCACTATAGGGCTCCAGAATTTTTTTTTTATAACTCGATTTTGAGAAATAGGGCAAAACGCTGCTTAGTTTGCCCAAAAAGGACATTTTGCAATTTTGTCCATGTTTCTACCCATCAACCCACACTCCCACACGTTTTCCTCAAAAAAAAAAAAAAAAACCTCTACTCCCAGACGTGATGACTGATGAGAGACTCCTAGAGCATGCATGGGCTTGGGTTACTTAAGACTAATGGGCTGAACATATATCCAATAGTCCTTTGCTCGAGCAAGGTAAGGTTAGAAAGTTTTTTTGTCCCTCGCTTGTTTCAACATTAGAATGAATATATTACTGAATTGGATAATTCATTCGACTCTTGAGATTTTAGTAAGAGTCGAATGAATTAGTCAACATTAGTCAACATTACGATGCAATTGTTTTTGCCTTCAAGACTTCAAGTAGACTAATGTTGAAATTTTTAGTAAATAGTTATGGAAAATTTTATTTTATGTATTAGAACTTCAAATATTATCTTGAGATTTTATTTGGTTTTTTCTTTTTTAAAGAAATTAGTAGAGATTTTATTGAAAAACAAAAACCCTTTATATCATAATAAAGAGATGAGTCTAAAGCCTAAACGGACCTTGAAGACAGCAAATAGCATAGCTACTAGAACATAAGTCCAACATTGAAGGGTTTATCTCGAATTTACAACACAACACTCAATTGAGAATTGATTCACAGCTTTTGTATTTACTCTTCTGTCTTGTTTTGACATCCTTCTTTATCATGATTATAACCTGTTCTTCATAGTATATCATCCCTTCGTGTATGAATACATTCTTTGGCAGCCACTAATAATATACTGTAACCCACCAAGTTAGCTTGCAAATAGTTGTCCTAGTCCTTCCCTTTCAATCAACTATTTCCTAGCAATTGGATTTTGCATCTGAAATTGGACACAAGCTCATAATGATCTCCCAAATTCGTTTAGTGAAGGAGCACTGATAAAATAGATGATCCTTATTTTCAATTATTTCTTTATAGAATACCCAGTTATTGTCAATAGTTACCTAGCCAAGCTTTAAGCATGGAACCCTATTGTCTAAGCTCATCCCATGTATCAGCACATATGTACTTAGTAGAAGCAGATCATAAGGTCATTTCTTCCTCCTTTAGATCAATCAGGCTGAACTTGCTTTGAATGCTAACCACTTTCTCTGATCTAGCTGCCCTTCAGACAAATGGAAAAAAGAAGAATAAGGATAAAAAAAAGAAAGAACAGAAATAAAAATTGAAATTATTTACGTGAATTAATAAGAAGAAAAAAAAATGCTGATGGCTCAAAATGATGCAAATTTTAAGAGAAAAACCTTTGATCTTAGTTTTCATTTAATGGCTATATTACTAACTAGAATGAATGGAGGGACAGCATTAAAAACAATGTGAGACTGAAATCAAAATTTTAAAAATTAGAGAGCAGAATCAAAATAACCCCCAAATTAGAGTGTAATTTTCATTTTTGGTAAAAACTAATTTACTGACTAAAGGTTTTTAGCTATATGAAACATTGAACACATATAAAAAGATGTTTGAAAAAGGTCTTATGTAAAAAATCCTTCCTCCCAGCCCTTTGAGAGAAATAAGTCTAAAGTTTTTTTTTGGACCCAACAAAAAAACTTCAAACTTGTTTCCCTCAAAGGAAATTTTCTTTTTTCTTAGGGTCTATTTGAATAAACTGAGTTATTTGGTGTTGTCTGTGCTGCTTAATGTACTATGCAGCAAACTTCCTAGCCTGGTTATAGTCTTGAGATTTAATTTTGCTGCTTTATATAGGAAGTTTTTTTATTTGATCTTTTTTATTAGGGTGAATTAGATATTTTCTTTGTGACTGGTGCATTTGTTGTTAAAAATCAAATGTAACCGGCCATTTTTTTTTTATAGGATTTTAACCTATTGTGTTCGCTTCTGAAAATTGTCATCTTCATTATCAAATCAAGATATCAATCGGTTTTTAGTGCATGCAAGCGAAAATTGAAATTCAAATCTTTTATTCAACTATTAGAGATTTTACATGTGAAATGTAGTCAGTTTCTTTTTTAGAGTAAAAGATCCAAAATGTAGCGAAATTTTTTTCCACTTATTATATGCAATGCTAATTTAATTTGAAGGTAAAAATGTATTGATTTTATTACAACATTTTGGTGTCTGTTTGAAATTATTGTATGAGGGAGAATTTTAATTGTAAAGGTTTTGAAATTATGAGCTTTTATAAAAAAGAGTTTTAATATTTAAAGTATTTGATCAATTACAATGTTAAAGTCAAGGATGAAGCCAGGGGGTCAAGGGATAAATTTAGATTCTCCATGGCCCCACTAAAGATCCCCCATTATATACTTTTTATAATTATATTTATTTATTCTCTTTTATTTTCATTTTCTTTGTGCTTGTAGATGTGTGTGTTAAGTTTTCTAGAAAATTCGTTTTGAAAAATGATTCATTTTCTAGAAAATATTAACATTGAAACAAATAAATAAATATTAATGTAGAAAATATTAATTGTAGGGTCAATTTTTGTAGCCCAAGCCCAAAAGGTTCGGATTATGAGCCCAATGAACCCTGAACAATGAATTTGTAGAGAGTGGGTGAAAGAGCTGGGCTAATGATGAATCAAACAGTAATGAACTGTGGTGTTTGTGAATAAATTAACATGCAATCATGCTCGGACAGATGCAAACATGAACGTCTGAAGAGGAGTTTTATTGAATGAACGTTGGTTACAATTCTTAGAGCTACAGCAAAGATGTTTTCTTCTTTTTTTCTTTCTTTGTTCCGATCACTTTTTATCAGAGGTCTCTCCTCCTTATATAGCACCCTCTCCCTTCATCTTCATCGTCTACTTGTTCATCATCTAAACACCCACTTGAGTGCATGTCCCATCATGTATCTTCTTTAGCCTTGTGTGAGTGGCGGTAGCTGAAATTGTACTGTTCAGGGGTCTTCTCCACATTAATGCGGCCAGAAAAGTAGATGCAGTGCATTTAATGTGGTGGTTGAAGTTTGTCTTCTAGATATTTCTCCGTTCCTATCATCCCCAGGCGCGCCTGAGGTTCATCTCTATCATTAGACTTGTCAGGAGGGTCACCTGAACTTCCCAGACGTCTGTTTGACCACGCTTCTTCGGATCCGAGGATAATGGCCTCTTCGGACAATTGAATATCTCCTCGGACTATGCTCCATTCTCATCTCTAGGTACGTTTCTTTTACATGGGCCTCTTCTCAAGTACTTTCATCTCTTCGGACAAACAGTAGCCCTCAAATAGGGCCTTAGGCCCAACACATTAGGTTGGGCTTTTCACCCCCCACAATAGCCCCTCAAAATTTTAGTTTTTCCCTCGCATCCGAGGAGAAAAAATAGGATTTTGACTTGTCACGAAATGGCAGTTTGAAACAACAAAAATATCTGAACTTATACGCGTGTGGGCATAGAAGTAGGCGCCTTATAAATGCTGCTGTCGTTTCAGCATTCCCAAAGCGTTATCAATTACTCCAGGCAGCGCTTTGTCTTTGGCATCAAACGGTGGGCTGCTGATCCAACGGACGTGATTTTTTCCTCAGAATTTGGGCGGGATGGCCCCTGACCCTTCGCTTGTTCCCATATAAAGCCTCAATGGAGGTTATTTCTTCTTTACTTTGCAAATCCTCAGAGCGCCCAGCAAACTCCAGCACTCGAATCTTTCAAGTTCTCCCTGCCACCGGTCATAGCCTTCCTCAGAATCCATAAGAATTTCTCAACGAGTTCGGGGATCAGTCTCCAGTTTAGTTCGAGTAAGTTCTTCTCCACTAAAACACTTTGTTCTCTCTTCGGCCATCCTCCTCGGCTTTCAAATAGTCACCTTTGAGTCACTACGTTTAGTGCTTCCTTCTTCCCAGTTAGTGAAGATGGGTAAATTTGAATATCTGGTAGATAGCCCCGCCCAAATAGAGGAGTTTAGGAGAACATACCGCATACCTCAAAATGTGGGTTTGAGGTATTGTCCTCCAGAGAGAATACTAACAGATCGAAAGACGAGCGAAGTTGTAATCCCCATCATCGCTTTTTTAGAAGGTGGGATGACTATCCCTATGGGTCCTATCACCAGTAATTACCTCCGAAACCATAGGCTTAGTCCCGACCAATGTGCGCCCAACGTCTTTAGAATTTTAGGAGCCATTGACGATCTGAACCGTCTTCTCGGATTAGGGCTCACCTGGCGTGACGTGGTACACATGTACGAGTGTCATAGCCAGCAAGGAGCGGGTTATTATCTTAAATCCCGATCCGATGTCGTTAGGCTCCTCTCCTGCCTTCCCAAATCTAACAAAGGGATGAAAGACGACTACGTGATCGTCTCGGGCGCGTGGTATGATGGTCCTCATTGCCGAACCAAGCCAGGAGAGCCAGGTGGGATATGTTAGACTTAGGTTTAATAACAGTGGGTTTAGGATCTCTTTATTCTAACAAAATTTTTTTTTTCTTTTGTATCATTATTTTCAAGTTTCTGACTGCGTTTTGTTGTGATGTTTAACAGATAGAGAACACGTTTCTCCTCGGCTCAGTCTTACAAACACTGCTGCGCTCAATTACTTACTAAGATCAGAGATCTTTGTAAGTGAGGACGGGCAACTTCGGTCGGTTCCCCTTATTCTCGGTTATAACGCACGCAAGACGGATTTTCAGCCGGTCGG
Source organism: Quercus aquifolioides (assembly GCA_019022515.1). Taxonomy (NCBI): domain Eukaryota; kingdom Viridiplantae; phylum Streptophyta; class Magnoliopsida; order Fagales; family Fagaceae; genus Quercus; species Quercus aquifolioides. The sequence goes on along the minus strand of CM032328.1, from coordinate 57,372,959 downwards.
CAACGCGATAACACAGGGAGATTATCATCTCAGCCGTATAGACGTAGCTCAGAAAGGCTTTTTGGCTCCATACGATCTTCTGCCCGTGCCACATCCCAATCCACAGGGTGTACCCCAGCTCCTTCAGCCAATTTAACAGGTTCCTCTTGAACCCGCTGCGGCCGAGGAAGAGTCGCTTCTTCAACCTCTTCGCTTGAGGAGCAGATAGACAAGTTTAAATTCGAAGAAGAAGCTTCAAGAGAAGTTGAAGTGATACGAGTGCCTGACACCGAGGAGGAAGCTGACAGACAATCTGTTGTACACCCTCCTGTTCTAGTAACTGCTCTTCCAGACGACTCTTCGGACGAGGAAGATATGGCAGACTTGAGGAACTTGATGAAGAATAGGGGTAAGAAGACTGAGCAGAAAGGGACTGGTACGTCCCAACCCGTGGTGAGTCTGCCTCCAGCATTATCCCAGGTTCCTGACCCCGGCCTGAAGCCCATGCAAGATTTGAAGAAGAAGAGGCTCCACCTTGAGACCGAAGAAAGGGAGGTGTTGCCACCCAAAGGGACCAAGCAACAGAAGGTGGCAAAAGACCACCGGAACACGAGGGCCTCGTCTATTGAGAGCCGAGATGAGGTCATCGTGGCTGATGTACGCCAAGGAGGACCTCGCATCTGGTCTCCAAGGTTGGAGTTGGATGGCACTCCAATCTCTTAGGACACCTCCCTTAGGAATTACGATGGGGGAAGGGCAGGTTATGTTGCTGAGGCCTTGCAGTAGCCACTCCTCATCCCCCATGACATGGAGTCCTACAGGCGTTTCAACCAACAGGAGCTCTTCCAATCCCTTAAGAGGGATATAGCCATGGTAAGTGAGCTTAGTCTACTTAGTTAAATCGCTAAACCTTTTTGCTTTTTCCCTTTTCTATGCTTTACATTCGAAATTTCCATTCTGTAGGTTACCCAGCAGATCTTTGTGGCCGATGAGTGGAATAAAAAGTCCTATCTTGAAGCCCAGGCAGCGGCCTACTCTCGGACGGAGGCGGAAAAATCTCTGGGTCAGCTGAAGGAGGAATATGCTCATTTATCCGAGCAATTCAAAGACATGACCAACCAGAAGAGTAGCCTCGATGCTGGTCTCAAAAATGCTGAAAAACAGGCCGAAGAGCAACGCAAGCTGCTAAATATGACCGAGATCAACTTGGCAACTGAGAGGGAGTTGGTAAAAGGGCTTAAAGCTGAACTTAAAAAAGCCAAGGAGAACGCCCGATTAGCCGAGCAGAATGCCCAACTGGCCAAGGAGGCAATCGAGGCTGAGAGAAAAGCAGCATACCAGTTGGGGGTGGATGAGACCGGGTCCCAGCTTACGGAGCAATTTGTCTCGGTTAGTCGAGACTATTGCGACATAACCTGGAAAAAGGCACTGGACGCTGCTGGAGTCCCTGCTGACTCGGAGCTGAGACTGCCTGGGAGCATATACTACGATCCTGAGATCCGAGAGCTCCTAGAGGCTGACCCTCCTCCTACACAGCTCCCAGAGGCCTCGGATCAACCTCTGGCCAGCCAAGTCCCTCCTGCCAACCTTGAGGCCCCCAAAGAGTCTGATCAGCTTGGTGATAAGGGCAAACCAGCTGAGCCACCCAAGGACAAGGGCAAGGGGTTGGAAAAGGGGAAGACCTTTTCTGAGCCCAAGGACCAGGCCCCAGAAGCTGCTGCTACTCGGACAGACCAGGCTGCCGACCCTATGGTCCCTCAAGCAAAAGCATAAATACTTAGGCCCCTTTTTTTTTTATGTAAGGTTTTTTTTTTTTTTTTTGGTAAGGTTTTGTAAACTACCCTCTTTTTATCAATGAAACAGTTTCTCTTTTATTTTCGGTATCCTTGTTGCATATTATATGACTTACTTTTGTTACCAAGAACTGTACTTTGTAATTATGGGAATGTAGGTAAACGCGATCACCATATCATACTAATAATGCACATAACTAACATTAGCGCTAAAGAGAGCATTTGGTATAAGAACTACTACTAAATAATAAATGCAACGAGTGTATAAAAGCCTCAAAGGTCTTTTCAAACATGCACAAAAAAGGGGCAAATATAAGCCAGAATTAGTTTAAACACATTCGAGAATCTCAAGCGTGGCTCATTACAAAGTCATATTCCAATAATAATAACTGTATGGGGGATGTTAATTGGCCCATGTCACCTGGTCCGAGGACTACAGGCATGAAGGCATTTAAGTTTAAACGACTATAGAGATAGTGAAAGAGCGATAACTAACCCACATTATCTGGTCTGAGGACTGCAGACATGATTGGATTTAAGTTTAAACGCTTAGAGAAACCGGAGCGGAGTGTTAACTAACCCAAACCATCTGGTCTGAGGACTACAGGCATGATTGGATTTAAGTTTAAACGCTTAGAGAAAACGGAGCGGAGTGTTAACTAACCCAAATTATCTGGTTCAAGGACTACAGGCATGATTGGATTTAAGTTTAAACACTTAGAGAAAACGGAGCGGAGTGTTAACTAACCCAAATCATCTGGTCCGAGGACTATAGACATGATTGGATTTAAGTTTAAACACTTAGAGAAAACAGGGCGGAGTGTTAACTAACCCAAATCATCTGGTCCGAGGACTACAGGCATAATTGGATTTAAGTTTAAACACTTAGAGAAAATGGAGCGGAGTGTTAACTAACACAAATCATCTGGTCCGAGGACTACAGGCATGATTGGATTTAAGTTTAAACACTTAGAGAAAACGGGGTGGAGTGTTAACTAACCCAAATCATCTGGTCCGAGGACTACAGGCATGATTGGATTTAAGTTTAAACACTTGAGAAACCGAGGCGGAGTGTTAACTAACCCAAATCATCTGGTTCGAGGACTACAGGCATGATTGGATTTAAGTTTAAACACTTAGAGAAAACAAGGCGGAGTGTTAACTAACCCAAATCATCTGGTCCGAGGACTACAGGCATGATTGGATTTAAGTTTAAACACTTGAGAGAATACCTCATGTAACAAATTGGGATATTGGATGAAGAAAAAACTCATTAATAAAAATACCTTTTGAGATTATTTACATTCCAAGGACGTGGTATGACATGACCATCTAGGTCTTCTAAGAAATACGCCCCAATGCCAGCACCTGAAGTAATACGATATGGCCCTTCCCAATTGGGTCCTAATTTTCCCCAAGCTGGGTTCTTTGCAGTGCCCACAACTTTCCTCAGCACCAGATCACCAGGTTCTAGAGGCCTTAGCTTTACGTTAGCATCGTAGCCCTGCCTGAGCTTTTGTTGGTAATGTGCCAGCCGAACCATTGCACTTTCCCTCCTTTCCTCAATCAGATCCAAACTCTTCTCTAGCTGCTCATTGTTACTGGTTGGACTGAATGAACTAGTCCTCAGTGTTGGGAAACCGGTTTCTAGAGGTATGACGGCTTCAGCTCCATAGGTCATTGAAAAGGGGGTCTCTCCAGTGGATCTGCGAGGGGTAGTTCTGTAAGCCCAAAGTACATGTGGCAATTCTTCTACCCATTTGCCTTTCGCATCATCTAGCCTCTTCTTTAAGCCATTTACTATGACCTTGTTGACAGCTTCTGCTTGCCCATTGCCCTAGGGATAGGCAGGAGTGGAGTATCTATTTATAATTCCCAGCTCGCTGCAATAACTCCTGAATGCCTTGCTATCAAACTGTAGGCCATTGTCCGAGATGAGAGCATGAGGGACCCCGAATCGAGTGACAATGCTCTTTCACACAAATTTTTGTACATCAACGTCTCTGATGTTGGCCAGTGGTTCGGCTTCGACCCATTTGGTGAAGTAGTCTGTGCCGACCAGAATGTACCTCTTGTTTCCTGCGGCTTTAGGGAATGGTCCCATGATATCTAAGCCCCAATGGGCGAAGGGCCACGAGCTGGACAGTGGATTAAGAGTTCCCCCTGGTTGATGAATGTTTGGGCAAATCGCTGACATTGATCGCACTTTTTAACGTAATCCTAGGCATCCTTTTGCATCTTCGGCCACCAATAACCTTAAGTAATAGCCCAGTGAGCCAAGGACCTCCCTCCAGTATGGCTTCCACATATCCCTTCATGTAATTCCTCTAGTAGTAACTCGGCTGCTTCAGGATGCATGCACAATAAGTACGGTCCTGAATAGAAGCGTTTGTATAACTTCTGGTCCTCAGATAGCCAGAATCTGGTCGCCTTCCTCCGAATTTTATCAGCTTCCCCCCTTTCTTCAGGCAAGATGTCTTCTTTTAAGAACTTAATTATAGGGTCCATCCAGTAGAGTTCGGTTCTGACTTGGTGAACCTGAACTACTTCCCTTTTCGCCTCTGTAGGCCCATACAAGTCCTCGACGAGTATGACTCTCGGCAAATTTTTCGCCGAAAAGGTAGCAAGAGTGGCTAAAGAGTCAGCATGTGCGTTACCATTTCTGGGGATATGCAGCAAACTGAAAGAGTCGAACTCCGACTGAAGTCGTTTGACTTGACTCAAGTATCCCTGCATTCTTTCATCTTTCGCCTCAAACTCTCCTTGTACTTGACCCACGACTAGTCTTGAGTCCGAGAACAACTCCACAGACTTTCCGCCCATTCTCCGGACCATAGCCATTCCCATCAGTAGGGCCTCATACTCCGCCTCATTATTTGTTGCCGAGAAGTCCAGCCTTAACGACTTCTCAATGATAATTCTTTTAGGGGATATCAACACTAGCCCCACTCCAGAACCCTTTTGGTTTGCTGCGCCATCAACGTACACTTCCCAATGGGAGGGGCTCTGCTGGGAGATGATGCCAACTGATTTTTCATCCATGTCCGACGTAGGCGTTACTTCTTCTAGTTGGGGCTCTGTGAACTCAGCCACCAAATCCGCAAGGATTTGGCCCTTGACCGATGTACGGGGCATATATTTTATATCGAAAGCCCCTAAGATCGTACCCCATTTAGCGATCCGCCCAGTGTAGTCAGCACTTCGGAGTATAGTCCTGAGTGGGAGTTGAGTGAGGACAATGACAGTATGGGCCTGGAAATAGTGAGGTAGCTTTCGCGTACCAAGCACCACTGCTAGGATAGCCTTCTCCATAGGCAAATAGCGGATCTCGGCCTCATGCAGCGACTTACTTACGTAATAGACCGGTCTTTGCACACCACAGTCTGACCGTATCAACACCAGGCTCACTGCACAGGGAGCTACATCGATGTAGGCAAACAATACTTCATCTGGCCCAGGGCTGGACATAATTGGTGGCCGAGCTAGATAATCTTTAAGCTGCTGAAAGGCCAAGGCACATTCTTCAGTCCATTCGAATCCCTTCCACTTGTTCAACAGAGAGAAGAAGGGCTGACACCTGTCTGCTGATCGAGAGATAAATCGATTCAGGGCAGCTGTCATCCCGGTCAGTTTCTAAACCTCCTTGGGATTCTGAGGAGCTCGTAAATCGTTGATGGCCTTTATCTGGTCGGGGTTAACCTCAATTCCTCTGTGAGTCACCATGTATCCCAAAAATTTGCCGGGCCCCACTCTGAACGAGCACTTAGAAGCATTTAGGCGCAACTTGTACTTTCTTAGAACCTCAAAGGTACTTTCGAGGTCCTTCACATGCTCAACAATAACCTTACTTTTTACCACCATGTCATCTATGTAGACCTCGATATTTTTGCCCAGCTGTGGCTCGAACATCCTCGTCATCATCCTCTGGTAGGTAGACCCCGCGTTCTTCAAGCCAAATGGCATCACCTTATAGTGGTAGTTACCAATAGGGGTGACAAAAGCGGTCTTCTCTTGATCATCCAGGGCTAATGGTATCTGGTGGTAGCCTTGGAAGGCATCCAGGAAGCTCATCCGAGGATGACCGACAGTGGCATCCACTAGCTGATCAATTTTCGGCATAGGGAATGGATCTTGGGACAAGCTCTATTCAAATCAATGAAGTCCACGCACACTCGCCATTTCCCACTCTTCTTCTTTACCACCACGGTATTTGCCAACCACTCAGGATAAAAAACCTCCTTAATAGCTCCAGCTTGTTTGAGCTTTGCTACTCCCTCTCTTACCGCATCAGCATGCTCCTTGGATGGGCGCCAAGAAGGCTGCTTCTTAGGGGTGATCAGTGGATTTACCTTCAAGTGGTGACATATGAATTCCAGGTCTACCCCTGGGGCTTCGTAAGCACTCCAGGCAAATACATCAAGATTTCGCTTGAGGAACTCTATTAGCTCTTCCCTCTCTTGAAGAGGTAGTTGAGATCCGACTTGGAAGAACTTTTCGGGATCATCTCCAATAACAACTTTCACTAAATCTTCGCATCGAGTGACTTCGTCTGGGCCTTCGACGGGCAATTCCCGAGACTTTAATTGCTATAAACCCCGTTCGGCCCTGGACGAGGACTCGGCTTGGGGCTCATGTTGGATGGCAGCCACCAAGCACTGTCGGGCTGTGGACTGATCTCCTCGGATCTCATAAATCTGCCCTTCAGATAGGTACTTAACCTCCTGATGCAAAGTAGAGGAAACAGCCCCAAGTGTATGGAGCCAAGGTCTGGCTATGAGTGCCGTATAGGGTGAATACACATCCACAACTATGAAATCCACCTCTACCACCTCTGAGCCGGTCTGCACAGGTAATCGTATCTGGCCCTTCGGGGTGACCGCCCTTCCTTCGAAACTCACAAGGGGAGAGTTGTATGGTGTTAAATTCTGAGGTTTTAGGCCTAGGCCCTTGTAGAGATCAGGATACATTATCTCCACAGCACTACCCTGGTCCACCATCACCCTTTTCACATCGTACCCTCCAATTCTAAGGGTGATGACCAACGCATCATCATGGGGTTGGATGGTGCCAATCAAGTCTTCGTCCGAGAACCCTATAACTAGTGGAGCCCCGGATTTAGATCTCTTCAGACCTCGGCCTAAATCGTCTACTGGTGATCGGCCTACCGACATAACTTTCAATGGCTAGGATCCTGTTCTTCCCGGTGTGATGAAGACAACATTAATAGTTCCCAACGGTGGCTTTGAAGGGTCATCTCTTCGTGGCCCTGAGCCCATCTGCCCTCCTCGGCTGCTGGAGGGGTGCAAGAGGTGTCTTAATTTACCATAACGAACCAATTGGTCCAAGTGATCCCACAGACTCCTGCAATCCTCTGTGGTATGCCCATGGTCTTGATGGTACTGGCAGTAGAGGTTATGATTACGCCTCTCAGGGTTCCCCACCATCTTGTTCGGCCACCTGAAGAACGGTTCATTCTTGATTTTTTTCAAGACTTGGTGTACTGGCTCTTTGAATACAGTGTTGACCGCTTGAGGATTTGTCGATCCTGATTGCTCAGCGAAATCTCTCCGCGACTTATTGCTATTGTAGCGATTCGACTTGAAATCCCTCATCTCTTGGAGGATAACCTTGTCCTTTCCCTTCCCCTACTGCTGGTCTTCCTCAACTCTTTTGTACTTTTCTATATGGTCCATGAGTTGACGCATGTTAGTGACTGGTTTACCAGATAAGGATGTCCTCAATCCATGGTCAGTAGGGAGGCCGAGTTTGAATGTGCTGAGGGCCATTGCATCAGAGTTGCCCTTCATATCATTGAACATCTCCCAGTACCTATCTGAATATGCCTTCAAGGTCTCACCTTCCTGCATGTTCAAGGATAGCAGAAAAGATAAGGGCCTGACCACTCTTCGGTATGTGACAAAACGGGAGCCGAATGCTTGAGTGAGCTCTTTGAAGGAATTGATGGAGTCTGCCTTCAGACCGTCAAACCACCTCCTGGCAACTGGCCCAAGACTGGAAGGGAAAACCTTACACGTCAGAGCCTCATCTCTGGAGTAGACAGCCATCCTTTGGTTAAAATGACTCACGTGCTCCACGGGGTCTGTTTTACCGTTGTAGATAGTGAACGTTGGTTGGTTAAAACGTCGAGGGAGTCTCGCCTCCTCAATTCTGCGCGTAAAAGGTGACCTAGAAATCTGATTCAGAGCCCTGCTCATGGCATCGTTCCCTACGTCTCCACGTGATGGGCTTCTGCGTTGCCTCTTGCGATGAGACTCTTCTTCATAAGTATAGGATTCACTGGCTGGTGTCCGAGATTTCTGCTGATAAGTGACATCCTGCTCGTCATCAGGGTCCTCATCAGAATACGAGGAAATCTGTTTCCTCTTTGCATGGCGCAGCTCCCTTTTTAGTTTTTCCACTTCTAGTTGCAGGTCCCAGTTCTTTTCTGCATGGGATGCATGACTTCCACCATGTGACTGGCTGTGACTGGTATGGGTAGTGTGCGCACTTTCCTCACGATCCTGTCTCCTCTCTAGGTTAAGAAAATGGTCCACGTGTTGGGATGCCCTAGATTCTGCTCGTCGTTGACCTCATCCTGCCATCATCAACTGTTGTTTTCACCCTTGCACAAGCTCTTCCCACAGACGGCGCCAATTGTAGGGTCAATTTTTGTAGCCCAAGCCCAAAAGGTTCGGATTATAAGCCCAATGAACCCTGAACAATGAATTTGTAGAGAGTGGGTGAAAGAGCTAGGCTAATGATGAATCAAACAGTAATGAACTGTGGTATTTGTGAATAAATTAACATGCAATCATGCTCGGACAAATGCAAACATGAACGTCCGAAGAGGAGTTTTATTGAATGAACGTTGGTTACAATTCTTAGAGCTACAACAAAGACGTTTTCTTCTTTTTTCTTTCTTTGTTCCGATTACTTTTTATCAGAGGCCTCTCCTCCTTATATAGCACCCTCTCCCTTCATCTTCATCGTCCACTTGTTCATCATCTAAACACCCACTTGAGTGCATGTCCCATCATGTATCTTCTTTAACCTTGTGTGAGTGGCGGTAGCTGAGATTGTACTGTTCAGGGGTCTTCTCCACATTAATGCGGCTAGAAAAGTAGATGCAGTGCATTTAATGTGGTGGTTGAAGTTTGTCTTCTAGATATTTCTCCGTTCCTATCATCCCCAGGCGCGCCTGAGGTTCATCTCTATCATTAGACTTGTCAGGAGGGTCACCTGAACTTCCCAGACGTCTGTTTGACCACGCTTCTTCGGATCCGAGGATAATGGCCTCTTCGGACAATTGAATATCTCCTCGAACTATGCTCCATTCTCATCTCTAGGTACGTTTCTTTTACATGGGCCTCTTCTTAAGTACTTTCATCTCTTCGGACAAACAGTAGCCCTCAAATAGGGCCTTAGGCCCAACATATTAGGTTGGGCTTTTCACCCCCCACATTAATGATATAGTATGAAGTTTAATAAATAAATTATAAACTCATTTTTTTCTTGATATAATAATTTAATTTTCAAATAGATATTAACTTTTTTTCTTTTGTATTAAACATGTTTTATTTTTTTTAAATAATTCAAATAGATATTATTAGATGGTGTCAAATTTTTTTTTTTTCAAATAGATATTATTAATTTATAATTAGAGGATGTCAAATTTTTTCAATTTTTAATATTTATATAGAGATTAATTTTTAAATAAAGGATAAATATATTAATTATTTAATTTATTGAAACAAAATTTTAAGCAAATCTTAAAGAAAGTTTATATATTCTATATGGGTATTTTGAGAAATTCAATTGGAATATTATTCCATTATATCATGATATCATGTTATATCGAACATTGAAATAAAAATAGTAGAGTGCATTTAACCTACTAAACTAATAAGTTGGACCCTACTCAACCCCTATATGACACCTCGTGTTGGGTTTTCATGAGTTGATGGTTTGTGTTGGGTTTAAAGTTTTTTGAAGCTTGGGTTGGGTCTAATTTGTCTTGACAAAAAGTTTTTTTTTTTTTAACCTATGTAACTTGACCCAACCCATACTACTGATAATTTAAAATGTTTATATGTTCATTAATTTTTTTATATATTATTTTAGGACTTATCTTAATTTGTTAGTTCGGTAAATTTGGTATTTTAAAATTTTGTTTCAATCAAATTGAAATATTATGCTCAATTGAGTACATTTTAATCATTGTGTGCATAATTTATATCATATTATATATAATAAAAGTTGGGCTTAGACGCCGTGGTTGTGTCAAGTGGCTTCACCAAATTGCAGAAATTTTCTTAGATTTTTAGATTTTAAGAAAAAATATATATATATATAATTTTTCTTCTCCTATGATTTCTAAGTGGATATTGGACACTCAAGTACACCTAACAATATTGGACACATAGTGCTAAAAAAAAGGAAAGATTTTGATGAACACAAAAACTTAATAATTTAATAATATATATCAATCTCTTCTTTGGATAAATATAGACTTCTCTTAAGGGAAAAAAACAATTTGGTAAAATTAGGTTTTGTTTTTCTTATAAAAATTTTAAACGTCCCATAAAAAAAAAGTTTAAACGATAGAATTAGAGTCCACACATAAATTACTGATTTTTTTTTTTTTTTTTTTTTTGTGGAAACCACGTGAATTAAGGAGTTTGAATAGCACACATAATGGTATGTAGCATATAGTGATATATATTGAGTGTAATATTTATTTTTGTTGTTATCTAAATTTTTTTGCAATTTGGTTTCTTAAAAACTCTATATTAACGAAGACTTCAAGAAGTTTAGGGTATTTGATTTTTACTTGGTTTCCTTTTAGGTGGAGTGTATATATATTCACGGTTATTAGGTGTTTTTTTTTTATTCTCCAACCTATTGTATGGTCTTTTGGTTTAGTCTTCCATTCTTCTATCTATGGCACCTACAAAGGTATGTATTTGTATACTATGATTTTTTTATTATTATAACCGATTGAATAGATTTTTGTTTAATTATTATAACATGTTTTACTTCTCAATTCTCATCATATCTCAATGCTAATGAAGTTATTTACTTCCCTATTCTCATCATATCTTAAAAGTTATTTTCAATTATCAATGCAAACTTACTGCCAAGGTTTTAACTTTTAGTTTTTTTATTAAAAAAAATATTGAAGTTTGTGTGTATGTATAAACCCTCTTTTTTCTTTTGTAGGGTGAAACTCACCCAAGTTTTGGTGTCTCCTCCCCATCTTTCAAAGACAAAAATTAAATTATCATGTGAGTTTCTCCACTTTCATTTTTTTAAAGTTTAGTAATTCGAATTGTTCTTGACTATTGAATTATGGTTACCACCTAAATATGCTTTCAATTATTATTTTTGGATTGATTATAATTATTGAATTCAAGGTTTTTGCATTTATATATGCAATGGTGAGTACTTAAGCTTCAAAGCTTAATATATATAATGCAAACTCCCTGAATACTTTTTTTTTCTCAGAAAAAAGAAAAGAAAAGAAAAAGAGTTATGTAGTTATCTATCATCTTCCATTACTAGACTTATATTTGATTTTTTTATTATTATATAAAAACCTTAGTCTTACACAATATGCATTCATTAAGAAAAGAAAAGAAAAAGAGTTATATGGTTATTTATCATCTTCCATTAATAGACTTATATTTGATTTTTTTTATTATTATACAAAATCCTTAGTCATACACAAAATGCATTCATTATATAACCCAGAGTAAAAGATTACTTTATTTTTATTATTTAATTTTAATTAAATTAATAAAAAATTTCTTTAGTTTGCAACTACACATCATCTATATATATATATATATATATATATATATATATATATATATATATCATATCCTATCATATTATATTATATATAATAAAAGTTGGGCTTAGATGCCGTAGTTGCACCACATGACTTCACTAAATTGCAGAAATTTTATTAAATTTTTAGAGTTTTAAAGAACTAAAAAGGAATAGTATACTTCATTCTCCAAAAAAAAAAAATAGTATACTAGCAAGACTCTAATTCATTCTTATCATTAAGTAGTTTATCTCCAAAAAAAAAAAAAAAAAAAATTATCACTTGCTTCACTTAACTATCATTAAGTAGTTTATCTAAGGAAAAAAAAAGCTACTTCTTCTTTTTTTGTATTAACTTAAACGTAAACAAAAATAAATAAAAATAAATAACAATCTAGCTAATAACCTTAACTATTTTTTTGGGATAAAATATACCTAAACTTTTTAATTAGGTAAGCTCCTTTTTCTTTTTGTTCATATCAAATTATCAACTTCTTCACAACTTAAAATTACCTAATATAAAAGTGAGGGTATACTATCATGAATCTAATTCATTCTTATCATTAAGTAGTTTATCTCAAAAAAAAAAAAAAAAAAAAAAGTGCTTCACGTCTAAAGCAAGTGTCTATCTATCCAAAAAAAAAAATACTGAAAAAAAAAAATTACTTCTTCACGTTAACTTTAACGTAAAAAAAAAATATATATATATATATATATATATCTAATAACAATCTAGATAATAACGTTAACTATTTGTTTGGGATAAATTATTTATAAAAAAAACTAATATGTAATTAAACCTAAACTCCTTGATTGGGTAAACTCCATTTTCTTTTTGTTATATCAAGTTATCAACTTCTTCATAACTTAAAATTATCTAATATAAAAGTGGGGATATATATACAGTTGGGGTATTTTTTTTTCCCTTTTCCTACTGTACAGTTTGTTGATATTATTTAAATACGTTTTATGTATTTGTTGCCTTTTGGTTTCATAACCAGTGAAGACAATTCTGTATCAATTCTATAGCCATATTTCTTTTGTGCTGCTGAGGTCAGGTTTGTAATCTAGATGTAGAACTTTGCAATTTTTTTTTTTTTTTTTTTTTATTTACACTAAGTTTATATATAAAACTGTGCGTTGCATGGAAAAAATTAGAACAAAGGTTTTATTTCTCGAATAGTTCTATCTTTTAAAAGTGGCAAATTTTATGTTACTTTGTCTAAAGATTTTAATCATTAATATTATTGTTAACAATACTGCAAATCACTTATATTGTAGATTCATTAGATATAAAATTCATATGCAAATAGTTTGATACATGTAACTACAAATGATATTATAGCACAATTGGCATGTTAGAAGATAATTTTGTATTGAGGTGCTATCATTTTATATTTGATGTACTCATGCAATTTATTCCTTTCGTTTAATAATTACTTATTTGGTATAATAATTATATATATTCTATAAATTTTAACATAAAACCGTGCAACGCACGGGCTTTTAACTAGTATATCTAAAAGCTTAAATGCTATACTCCAGTTGAGCCACATTAGCAGCCAAGTCAATATCTTTTTTGTTTCTAATTTTTCCTATATATTTTTTAAAACATTTTCTCATTTAAGATAACTTAAAAATTCTATTATTAAAAAATTAAAATATCTCTTAGCCATTATTTTTATTATTAATTTTTTAAAATTCTCCCTCCCTTTTACCTCTTCATCTTTCCACTACTTTCTACCCTAATATCATTCTCTCTCTACCCTTTTATCTTTTAATTTTTTAATTTTTATATTTTTACTATTCTTATTCTCAACATCTTACTATAAATTTGACATTTTCTTTTCCATTCTATGTATAGTTTTCTCACACAAAAAATGTTACTTCTCTCTCTCTCTCTCTCTCTCTCTCTCTCTCTCTCTCTCTCTCTCTCAATTTGTTTGATTTTTTCTTTTATTGTGTCCATACCTTAGGTTGATGAATTTTTGTGTTAATTAGAATTCTATTTTGGGTTGATGTAATTTAGTTTTGTGTTTTAAGTTGTTATCTTTTTTATTCTCTTTGATTATTAAATATTATCCTACTGCATTATACATATAATAATATAATAATATAATGCTCCTATTATATTACATAGCATGACTTGGATAATTTGATGTTTATTGCTATATATTTTATTTTTACTCTTTTTTCTTCTCGATTTATTTTATTCAACATTTAAATTCAGTCACACCCTCTGCACTATTAAATTATGTAGCACAAATCAAGAAAATGGCTAGACACACACTTACCTTCCTTTAGAGAAATCACAATATTTGTGTGATAATGAGTCATATAATTTATAGTCTAGATAGCTCTCTTTGAATGTGTCTAGGCCTATAGATTGAGCAATTTGTAGATTTTTTTTTATAAGAACAATTTGTAGACTTAAAATACTATTAAGAATGGACTTTGATTCAAGAATAAAAAAATATGGACTACTATATATCATTTAGATGAAAACCTTTATCATAGATATATATATATATATATATTGCCACAAATTTAAATCATGCAAAATTAATAATTTTATATTATGTGTTAGCATCATTTCTGCTTCTTCTTCTTCTTCTCAAAAATATTATGTATCATCTTTAAAAGGTGCCAACAATACTAATCTTATGGAAAAAGTTACATTAAAAAATTGAGAAAAAAATGTTTTATATTACAATCTACTAAAAATGCATTTTAAATATTTAAACTTTTTTTTTTAATTTTTATATCATTGACGTATTTTACAGCTACCAAATGTGGTAACTTAGGTCTTAATATTCTTAAGTTGTTTTGGGGAAAAAAAAAAATAAAGGTTATCACAAAAGAGGAGTTAATGTAAATTTTTTTGCAAAACGAAATATTTGCAAATGATGGAATCACTCACAACAATATTTGCATAGTTATATAGTTCTAGCTAAAGTTATCAAGCATACTTTTAGTCTTCAAAAAACACATATCTACTAGTGGTTAAACGTTCATTTTGGATAATTTTAACTTTCCATATAATTTTACTTTTACATATTCATCTATTTTAATTATATTTTTTCTATAAAAAGACTTTAATTTAGATATTTATAAGTAAACAATGAAATAATGATTCATGAATAATAAAAAACCAAAAAAAAAAAATTATCTACACATATTTATCTTGTGCGGGTATAACTTTACATATAATTTTTCATTTATTTATTCATCTACTTTAATTTAGATGTTTATAACTAAATGATGAATTCTATAAACAAGGTAATTAAAAAAATCATATTTCTACAATTCAAAAAGTCACCATTTTTTTTTTTCAAAAAAAGACCTTTTACATTTCCTTGGAATATATATATATATTTTTTTTTTTTTTTCCTTTGGCATACCACTAACCTAACCACTTCATATGTTAAAAAAATAAAAATAAAAAATAAAAAATTTAAGGCTCATTACTATTTCCGTTAAGATATTTTGGATGTCTTAATTGATTAAGACCAAACTAGAGAAATGTCTTTCATATTTCCTTGAAAATTCAAAAGGGAAAAAAAAAATTTGACATACCACTAACGTAACTACATCTATAACTTTTTAAGTCATCAATTATATCTATTTCTTATTGATAACCATAAAAATTACAACTAGCGAGGGAATATACAAAGTAATATAGAATAAATGAAGGAAGAAAAAAAGAAATGAAATCAAACATCAATTAGAAACAGTTATTTGGAAAATAAAAAGGTGGTTAAGAGAAGTAAGAAATAAAATAGAGATAACTATACTGAGGACATTGAAAACTTTATAGTGCAATAAAATCAACCATTACATTTACTTAATTAAATCAATAATAAAAAAATTAAATACAATAATATAAATTTTAAACTTGAAACTAATCAAACGATTCAAACTCTAACTAGGGAAATTATATTTCCTATCATAACTAAAATTGAGATGTTCTTTAGTAATTTAGAAATTATATTAGAAATAAAGTTGAAAATTTTTATAATCTCATTTTTTGACATTTCATTTAATCTTTTATATATATAATCATAATCTTTATATACCATGACTTTAAAAAATCTAATGAACAGTTTTACCTCTTATTTAATGTCTATGTTATGCAAATCATCAACCAGTAAATATATGATAATGGTTTTTTTTTTTTTTTTTTTTTTTTTTTTAAAAAACTCTTTATAAAGTTTAGGGACTAAAATAATATTTTACCTAAAAAATTATCACACGTAACGCATAAGTTTGACTTTAAATATCTCAGTGAAAACTCAATCATTTTCAAAGAAAATTGCAAACTAGACAACCCCACTCAATATTGTGATCTGAGCTCTATGGCAACTCAATTTGTCTTGTGTTATCATGGTTGGGTTGGTTTTTACAGCTACGATGAGTTGGATTGGTTATTTGATTTGGAGATATCTCAAACTAAGGTCTAAGGAGGTCATGTTGGGTTGAAAAATATTCCTAATCCAACCTAACTCGACTTATGTACGCTCTTAATTACAGACATAAGATTCTATTATTGTGTTATCACTTGTCACCACACAAATGTAGAAGGAATACTATTCAATTACAATTTCTTATATTTTTTGTAATAATTATTTTTATTTCCCAGTAATCACCATTATAGTGCACCAAACATGTTGAGTATGGCATACTATTTTTTATAAGTGTAATTGTTCCCAAGACATAATTAGAATTTAGAAGGGTTTTTTTTTTCTAAAGCTACAAATTTTTCCACAGTTTTGCCACAACTTTGCTACATGGCGACTCGTGAGTGTTGAAAATAAAATAGCGAGTACATGATTTCACCACTCATGAGTCGCCATGTAGTAAAGTTATGGGAAGCAAAAAAGGTTGTTACTATTTTAACAAGAAGATCCGCATTTTCAGCCTCAAATGGCTCCTAATTTTTCTAGTATAAGTGGTAAATCAATCATTTCCTACGTCAAAATTGTCAACCTCAGGTGCCCATTGGAATCGCACAATCGTATTCGAATGGTTGTACGTATCACCCGCCTTCATTCCGTTTTTGCTTATATATACTTGTTTTGCTGCTACACATTTTTCATCCTACTTACTTTTAACTTTCTGACATATTCATCTCACATTCTTCAACTTTTCCTCTACGTTCCTACTTCTTTTGCATTTTCCTTTCTTTGTTTTCTTTCATAATGTTGGCTGAGATAAAAATATGGCTGTGGTTACTTGCTCTTCTGGTGGTTTCATCAAACATGCAACTTCATGTTCAAGCAGTGCCCCAAGTACCCTGTTTTTTCATTTTCGGAGACTCCCTAGTGGATAGTGGCAATAATAACGGGCTTCCAACAAAGGCTGTATCTATTTACCCTCCATATGGTATTGACCTTCCTCAAGGGCCCACAGGAAGATTTAGCAATGGCCTAACCCCGGTTGACATATTAGGTAATTTGATAGAGCTAAAGTACTTCCCATATATATAAACATGATCTGTAAATTCGTGTCTTGAAATCTATGCATATTTCAAACGTATACTAGAGAAAACATATGTACTATTTATCTGAATGCATGTTAAGGTTGACATAATCTGTGCATCAACATGTTTTTTTTTTTTTTTTGGTTAGTTGAAACATTCATTTGATCACGGTAGCCAGGACATGAGCTTCTTCATTTTCAGCGTGTTAATTGTAAATTCTTTCTGCAGCTCAAATTTTGGGCTTCGACAAGTACATTCCACCCTTTGCAAATCTCGCTAGCTCGGACATCCTCTTAGGCGTGAATTATGCATCTGCCGCAGCTGGAATTCGTGAAGAAAGTGGGAGTCACTTGGTAATTTACATAGTCAATTAACTTCATCTTTGAATTGGTATTTGGTTGCTTAAATTCTGCACTTGTACTTGCAGTACTAGTTTTACGCATATCTATATGCTTTTGTATAAATTAACACATCACAAGTGATCAATACATGACATAAACTTCTCCGGCTGCCATGCAGGGTGTTCGGATCAGCTTGGATAAACAGTTGGTGAATCACGGAATAACATTTTCTCGCATTACTAAAAGTCTAAGAAGTAAACATTTAGCCACTCAGCACCTAAATAAATGCTTATATTATGTTGGAATGGGAAGTAATGACTACCTTAACAACTACTACATGCCCCAAAATTACACCACAAGCCAGAACTATACTTCAGAGCAATACGCTGAAGCTCTTATTACACAATATGGTAACCAAATCAAGGTTAGTAGCGTTGGTGCAACATGTTTCTTGTTCTATTCCCCTACACATACTAGAACCAAGTTTGAATTTTTTTTTTTTTTTCATAGACTTTGCATAGTTATGGAGCAAGGAAGGTGGCAATATTTGGAGTAGGACCAATAGGCTGCACTCCATTTGCAATTACATCACATGGCACAAATGGTTCTTTGTGCGTGGATAAATTTAACTTAGATGCCCAACTCTTTAACAAGAAGCTTGTATCACTTGTGGATCAACTGAATAAGGAACTAACTGATGCAAAATTTATATATGTGGATTATTTTGGGATTGGATCAGGGGATCCATCCCTTGCTGGTATGATTTCTCAAACTTCGTCTTATTTTTCCTCTCTCTCTATATATAGATTATTGATTTTTGAACAAATATTTTTAGTAATAGTATATTATGTGATTTATGCATTTCAGGTTTCAAGGTTGCAAATGTTGGGTGTTGTCCAGTTGATGAAATTGGGCAATGTATTTGTTCCAAAACTCCATGCCAGAATAGGAGTGAGTACACATTCTGGGATTCTTTCCATCCTACTGAAGCTGCTAACAAAGTCTCTGTAGCTAGATCATATCAGAATTTTTTGAAAACTGATACCTATCCGATGGATATTAGTCACCTAATTAAGCTTTAATCAAGGAGGCCCAGCCGTTGGTCTAATCCTTCATAAGAGATTTTTTTTTTTTTTTTTTTGGTTAATAACTTTTCTCAAATGAAACTGCTAGACATACTTTTCATGTTGTATATGGCATTTTTCTGATTAAGCAATTTCAGCATTTCAGGTTCATCCATGCAATTGTGGCTCTACTCTTCTGATATTTAAGAATGCTATATGGATAGGATAATATCTTAACGAAATAGTATTTCATAAACACGAGAACTGTTAAACTAAAGAAAGTCAAACAATCACATAGTTGTGATTGGCAAAATATAAAGTAGAATGTAAAAAAATAGAACAAATGATTTGTATTTCTTAGGTATGTATTTTTCTTACGTACACTTTTTTAAATCTTAATTTTAAGATTTAGTTGTTATCTTATTAGACACAGCCCTCCCTTGCACATATCACGCCAAGTTGGTGGGATCTAGATATTAACAGGACACTACATGCACTTCCAAAAAAAGACAAAACAACCAACTCTTGCACCCAAAAATTGATGTTATTGCTATATGAGTTGTACCTTGTCTAACTTTTTCCAAGTGATGGCAATATTTGACATGACTTATATAGTATTTTATATAGAATTATTTAATTGAATTTAAATGAGAAATCTAATATACAACACTTAAGAAATTGTATTTAACTTTTACCTAATAAATAATTACTCTCTCTTACTCTTATCATTTATTATTTTTCTTCCAAACTTTCAAACACAGTGAGAAGCTAATTACACATCACTTTTCCCAATTCTTTACACCTTTCAGTGATTTGGTGAATTTGACTGTAACTATTTATATCAACTGAGACAGTGCAAATAAGCTGATTATGTACAGAAGACTGGCAAATCAATTAATGCTACAAAGAGAGTACTTAAAGATCAAATAAGACTAATGATGATAATTATGTTAGTGGTATCTGCAATAGAGTTCTTAGTGCTTGAATAAACATACACAACACGGATCCATCTCAAATAGCATTCTTAGGAGTCTTATGACAGTCTACAAAGCCACAACACTAGGGATAGTACCCTCCGCTCTGTGTTTGACAACATACCTGTAGCTTTCACTTGATGTCATATTTGATATTCTCCATGGAATATAAAAACAGCTGATATTGCAAGGCCCTAAAGCTTATTAACTGCTTAGAAATAGTAAGAAAATATGTATTAGACAAATGTTTATTAGATCATCTTATTCATTATAGTCATGAATAATCAGCAGATACATATGTCAATGATTTATCTTGTAAGGTTAGCCTTAAAAATATATGGTTATAGCTTTCTAAGTATTTAAATCTAGACTAGCAACCGATTAGGTTATTGCACGCTTAAGTAAAGTGATGCTTGAGCACATAGGAATTTCCAAACTTGAAATCAATCCACCTTATAATGCAAAACTAATAATGCAAATCTAGTCAATAAACAAGTCAATGATCCTGCTAGCTACCCTCATTTTGACACAATTATTGAGCTGACTGACTGTAATGTGCGGGACAAAATTCAATCTGGTTGACAAACATCACACTTCAATTGGCAAACATGATCATCAAATGTCATGCATAATTTGTGGTTATCATTTTAATCTCCCATATAGTTCCAAATTAAGATTTGACTGAATTTAGGTCTTTACACGTGAAAACAATTCGATCAATGAAATGTGATGCATGTCATATGCAAGCAAAAAATGATTGTAGATAATTATTGAGGACGATGAAAATGTTAAATCAGGAGTGAGACTCTTACACTAATTGAAGAGACATCTGGTCTTCACGTGGGTACTGATGATTGGGTTGTAATGCATTTACTTGAAAAAAGTTTCGAGAATCATATTGCTGAGTTTGCATGAACTCATAGTTCCCACCTCCTGCTGGCATCACATTCAAGTTCTGCTGGTTTCTCTCATTCTCGGCTATCTATACCATCCACAAAATTCACATACATGTCACCATTATTCGTCTACTACACGCGCTTGCGTGCGTACACACACACACATATAGAGAGAGAGAGAGAGAGAGAGACCTTTGCTCGGAGAAGCTGGTTATTGTTATGCAATTCAACTTCCTGCAATGCACATTTTAATATGGGGAATGTTATAACTGCAACATTCAGTAGCTAAAAGCAATTTGAATAAGAAGATAAATAGATATCTGAATCTAGACAGCTTCAATAATTATAATGAGCTTATTTACTATTTTGCAAACATGAAAATAGATTATAAGGGGTCAAGAGCATGGCCGATTAGTGATATTGCCTAAGTACCAGAGTTGGCATCACCTCTCTCCTACTTATTGTAACAATCAAATTATAAAAATAAATAAGATTACAGAGTTACACACAAAGAAGACATTTATTTTGCAGCTAAACTCGCTGATCCAAGCAAAAATGAAATCGATTGCAACTTGAAATAGTAAAATGACAAATTATATATTTCCAACCTAAACTTTTACCTTATTTATAATATCCTCCAAACTATTAGTTTGCACGATTGACACCTAAATTTGAGAAAAATCTATAACAATACCCATTATCATCCAAATTAGATAAAAATTATGGGTTTTTCATCTCAACCAATGCATGTAATTTTGTAATTACACTTATGGTCCATTTGGATTGAGGGAGAGGGAGGGGGAGTATAGTAGAGTAGAGTAGATTTAGCCCAAAATTATCTTATTTTTAGCCAACTTTACTCTACTCCCCTCCACTCTACCTCCTTATTGCCTCCATCCAAACGGGCCATTAATTTTCGTCTTATTTAACGCCCGATTTAGACCTTTCCAAGTTACCTTGATACAATTCCTTTTGACGGCGCTGGGGAGTGGAACCATTGTAAATGTTATGAAAGTATAGGAGGGAAAAGTTTTATTTCCCACAATAATAATAAAAAAATTCAAATTGAGAACTTGCAAATTACAATAGTCTCCCAATTTTCATATTCCAGAAATAGAAGAGAACCAAACAAACGTGCAAGGAAAAATTATTTGACTAAATCACTAAGTACTAAGACCCTACTAAGCACCCTAATTTTGTCAACCTCACTTTCACAAACATTGTTAAAATATGGGATAGTATTGTGATCCACTGGTGTCAAGCACTTGATATGATTGTGTAATTATATGGCGAGAAGTTTCACATGTAATAATTTGAAATAATTCAACCTTGATTCTTTTTACAAACATTCAATCTAAGGTGAAACCTGTGTCAAAATTGAAATATTATGAATAATAATATTGAGATGATCAAAAATGGAGAACATAAGAGATTATCATGTTTCAGTCACTAAGACCTATGTCATCTTTCATTCAATTGTTTTTTTTTTTTTTTTTTTCTTTGTTTTTATGGGATCTTTCATTCAATTGTTGATCACACATTACAAGGGATTCACAATTTTTTATAATAGGATTTACATAATTTGAAAAATAGATCAACTATTAATTCAGTACATATATATTTTGACTTTGAATTTCATATCAATGTAATCAATTCCTCCAATCCATTAATTCACTCTACATAATCAACTCATCTTCAATTTGTGAAAAGTGTCATACTTCCCAAAAACTGCAGTACTCTATTCTAGGATATACCATATGAAATATCTTAATATCCAAGTTTGTCTATATTGGGTAGCAAGCATATATTGCTGTCCCAGTGCAAAGGTTCTAGGGCTGGTATAAGTAAGAGGTATTAAAAAATATCCAAGTTGTCTAATGGATTTCTTCTAAAAAAAATTGTCTAATGGATGGTATTTGATCAAAAAAAATTCTTTTAATTGGATACAATATATAGAAATTAGATGATAAAATATATATATATATATATATATATATATTGAAATTAGAAGGCACTAAACCAAACTATTGTTTATCCTTATTGGGAAGTTCCAAAATTTTGTGATGAACATGAGTATTGGGATTTTTTTTTTTTTTTTTTTTGGGAGATATAATATGGTAAGAGTTCATTTTAAGCTCATGTATGGTCTGGTTGAGATACTGAGCAGAGCTACTGTATGGTGGATTAGCTGGTAACCTAGTATATATTCTGTCCCTACGTCGCTGTGGTTCTGTGATTCATTTTCTGACTTGTAGTACACCCATGAAATTTGAGTAGCAGAAATGCTGATCCCTAGGGAAAAGTCATATTTAGTACTCCCTTATTTTATGCTGTTACATATTAATTTATGCACCAAAAATATGAGAAATTATTCCATATACTCAGTATTACAACTTAGTCTTGTATAAGGGTGGGTTCTATATGCAAAACCTATATGTGAGACTTACCCTTATGTAAGAGATGAACGTAGTACATTCAATGCACTAAATATTTTCACCAAAAAATATAGAGATATTCCATATTTATAATATAGAAAATTCTAAAGTTATTACAAAATTTATCTTAAAAGACTTAAAGAGTACGTAAAAATGAATGTGATTAATGCTGCTTCAACACGTGACAAATAAACATTTTGATTACTATTTTGTAATTGGTGACACCTTCAAAAAAATTTGTGACTGGTGACATATTAGTTTCAAAAGTTTATGTAGTAAAATTTGTAATCCTCCAAGAATCACTCTTACAATACTGCACTATAAAAACTATGTACTGATGCTTCATTAAGTGGAAAATATTTTATTTATCAAGAAAAAAAAATTGGAAAAGATTTTAAGGTAGAGTTGTCCAAAATTAGGTAAGAAAAATGAATGATGGGAAGTAATTTTACTGCAGAATTGACATTAACTGAATTACATCCTAAACATATGTAAGATGCATGGTAGTTTGTGTGAGTTTGAGTTTATTTATTGTGTCCATATGAGAACACTAGATGTATTGGTATTAAAAGTTTGTTTTGGGTTGAGTTGAGTTGAATTTTGGTTAGTCTGTGTTTATGAAAGGTTGTGAGTGTGTAGTTCTCAAAAGAATTATGCATACGAACATGTTCATAAAATAACTACGGATTTTTAAAAGTCAGAATATTTCCAGTTTGCCATTGCTCAGAACATGTAGAAGTTGTAACCCTAATGTATTAACTAGTAGTTAGTGCTGCAGCAATAAATTTCATGCCAAAATCTTTTAAAGATGCTCCAGTAAATCATCCTTAGTATTTCTTATCTAGTCCAATTTTTTTAGAAATTTCTCCAACTGTTTGTTTTAAGGTGAATAGCTCAAATCAACCTCAATTAGATGGGTACATATTCCATAATTCCTTCTTCTTCTTTTTTTCATGAGAAAAATGCATTAATATTTAAAAAATATGCGTTTATTGTAGCACATCCTTGATTGATAATGACAATTGAGGCTGTCAATACTATATTGAAAATCTGTTGCCTCACACCAATCATATAAATTTATTAAGACATATAACAAGCAGACCTACTTAAAAGATAAGCATTATGCTAGTATTCCCAGCCTCAACAAACATCTTCAAAAATTTTGGACTACTAAGATAGAGAGTAGATAACTTCAAAAAGAAGAATTAGTCAAAGAGAAGGAGTGGTTACCCTTTTCTGCATATACTCAATTTCTGCAAACAAGAGCTCATTCTGGATTCAATGAGAAGAAAAAAGGAAATAAAAGAAAAGTTGATTGTTAGTGGTGACTTAAACTAATGCAATAAACAAATTCAGTTACTTGTTATTAGTAAAACAAAATTCATATATTTGTAAGTGAAAACATGGAAGAGATACCTTTTTGGATCTAATTTTGCTAATTCCTCTCTCTAGTTTACTCTCCAAGCTCTTGAGCTCTTTTACAGTCAAATTGCTCAACGACTCACCCATCATTTGCCTGGAAATAACATTGTCAGAATGAAAAGGTTGCATGCAAGTGAAATAGTATAATTCTAGAGAATGAGATTATCTAAAATATCTTTAGATTACCTGTTTGAATTCTGCAAATTTCCTATTTGCACACGCAGTTTAGCAGACTCTTGCTGGTAGAACTGAGATTCATGTTTATTAAGCATTAGGATCAAAATACCTCATTAAGATAGAGTTTGGCTTAATTCTAGTAAATTTTTAATTGGACATCTCCTATTGTTTTAAATATATATTGGCAAGTAGTTGTGAGTTTTAATCTCCACATTTTATTTAGTTAGTGGGTGATGTGGCAGTTTCTCATTAAAATAAAAGAAGATTCCAGTTTAAAAAGTACTGGAGACAAGCCAAACCCATTAGGATATATTATGAGGTCAATATTAATAGAACATGGATTTCCTGTTTGAAGAAACTACCTTTAGTCATGCAAAATATGTATATATCTAACCTAAATTATGGGTCTAGTATTAATTCTAGTACAAATTCAAAAGCAGGCAAACACCCTTGACATTACTCATAATGTACATCACTATTTTGTTCTGATGGGAAAATGGTTACTCCAAATATTTAGTTTCTGTTATTATCATTATCAGGTAACTACATTGCCATATATGCATTCCTCTAGAGGCAGAGACAACCTAGTGAACTAAGTACAGATGTTTAGAAAAATCTCAAGACCAAACAATGCCTTGATATTAAGACAAAAGTCTACATCCAATGTAATGTAACTTCAACAATAAGAGTTTCTCATCTAAAATGTAAGCTTCCATGTTATTTACACCCTAAATATATAAAGAATATAAATATAAAATAAAATGATTTAAATGGAGTATAACATGTATAAGCTTGGTAATTATGTTGTGTAAGACTTAAGGAGAGAAGGCTAAGTACTAGGATATGTAGTTATTAAGAAGTTAAAAAAACTATTGGTCCGTTTGGATTGAGGGAGAGGGAGGGGGAGTAGAGTAAAGTAGATTTATCCCAAAATTAGCTTATTTTTAGCCAACTTTACTCTACTCCCCTCCACTCCCCCTCCTTCTTCCCTCCATCCAAATGGGCCATATATTGTTAGCTTGTGAAGTGGTTACAATTACCTCTTTGTTTATAGGATGAGGGCAATACATAGAATAACATCATTGAAAAATCATTAAACTGTCTCTTCTTTTATAGTAGTGTAATGTAGCCTTTTTAGGAATTGAGTAACTTAGTTTCAACTCTTATCTTCAATAAGAATATGATTGAGATTAATCTTGAATTTTACTATGTTATTTTCTTCAAGTGATGTAAATAAATTTCTTTAATTCGTTAGCATTTTTTTAATATTTCACTTGCATCATTTCTTTATGGTTATGGTGTTACTAATATCCTCTTAATTAAGGAAATTCCAAACCCACTTGAGAATCTTCATTTGTCTCGGAAAAAGCATTTGGTAAACACTCACTAGGTATAATTTTAGTTTCCAGTGCCTTTACCCCAAAGATCATAAGATGGTAAATATTTTGTGGTCATATGAAATTCATTCTATCCTATCTTTTAAAAGAGTAGGAGTTCTTAAACTCGCATTTTATCTATGAAAGCTTACTTTGGCAAACCTTCCTCTAGAGCATTAAACTTAGGTACATTTGCTAATCATCACCATTACATTGTGCAAAACAATTTCAATAGCTATTTGTTTTCAATTTTTTTGTTGGACAATATTTGTATCATTTTTGTGGCATGGAGAGAGAGAGAGAGAGAGAGAGAGTTAAGCAAATTATAGAAAACAAAAACCTTCCTCAAGGCCATCAATTTTAAAGTTAAACAAATTGTGGCTCACTAGGGTTTTTTTGGTCTTGTATTAAATAATGATCAAAGTTAACTACAAGTTGAATTACTCTATTTATAAAGTAATTTCAAGGAAAAAGAATCACTCAATTTCTAAAAGAAGTGGGGGCAAAGTAACAAGGTTCAAAGATCAAAACCAAAGTTTCTTCAATATAATACAAACCAGCACAAAAGAAGATACTAGAAAATAATTCCAATATAACCTTGAAAACTATATATGTCAGCTTCCACATATGGTTTTGAAAACCTTGATTGTATAGGTATATGGTTAGGGGAAAACTCAAGTGTATCAATAATCTTTCTGTACTATACTCTTGATAAGTAGAACTTTACCATATTTTGGTTACATGATAAGACATGCATTATAGCATTGATGCATGAACTTGATGTGAAAATATAAGCTCACAAAATAAAAAAGGAATAAGAATTTCAAATTTATAAGTGTTCATATATGTGTCTATGAAGGGAGAGGGGGTTGACTTGTGTTAATTAATTCTACAGATATATCATCACGCCAATGACAAGGTAATGGATTGATAGCTGCATTATACTATTTTTATAAGGTTCAAAAGAGAACAATCATGTAGAATACCAAGCACATAACTTGGACTGTGGGAGAAATCTAAATAAGACCATGATGCTTGGTCTGGTGACTGTTAGATCACCATTCCTTGGATATGATTCCAAATTTATTGGTCCATTTATGAAAGAATCAATTTCTTTTTCTTTGGAGAATTAGAGAGTGAGAACCAAAAAAATTACTTGAGTTTTCCTGGAGCAATATAAAGAAAAAGAAGGTGTACCTGAGTGTTGGCTTCAGCAACAGACCCAGTATTGGAGGAATCTGCACATGCCTTCTTGTACCTCTCAATGGTTGATTTCACACTACAATCATAATGTTCACAAAATGTTTATAAAAAAATACAATATGCATTTTATTGGAATAGTAACGTGCAAATGGCATGATTGGTTGATTAGAAAAGTTCCATGTTGAATAACAATGATAAGAGTAATTCAAATAATATAATTGGACTTTAACTCATAAGTTTAGGCTTAAACTTTTGGCTTAAGTGGTGCCTCAACATGTCAGTTGGCACCTCATGGTGTTTTTAAGGAGATGTCCAATGTTCAAATTTCTACTCCCTAACTATTGAATTATAAAAGAAAAAGTCTCGATTGCAGTAAAACCCTAAATTGCATAATTTTATCCTTTTGCAATTTTTAAAACATTCAAAATGCATCAATCTATTTGATTTTTATTAACAGTCACTATTCATGGAATACAAAGTTTAGTACTTCTTTGCACATTTATGTATTATGTAACAATTTCACCATTTTTCTTGAAATGGAAAAATATGTAATAACTGTTAGATGTTAATTCTTAAAAGAAATGTGTTACTTCAAATGAGTTTGGACAATGAAAGTCTATTTACTTAATATCTTTGGCTTGTGTTAGGTATCATAAAAATGAAAATTTATTAATTTATAAAACAATATCAGCCTATTTAGTTTATATTTTTTGCTTGTCCTATAGATATCAGAATTATCATATGAATTGCGCAATGAAAGTGGAATTCCACAGAATAATAATAGCCTAAGCATTTTAGTCTACTGATAATGGAATCATAACCTCAAAGAGCAGATTACCTAAGTTGTCACTTGGGTAAAAAATAAAAACAAAATAAAAAACTAGGTCTTTTTTTTCATATCTGGAAACAAAATGACATAATTAATTTGACTGTTCTTGTTTATCTATGCCCCTTTTTTTTCTTTGAGATCTGTGCCATTTATTATAAATCTCTAGCCATAAAGAAATATCTACATTATCCATTGTTTTACAGCATGCGAAACCTTAATCTATACTAAACTTGGTGTTTGACTTGTCATAGCTGTGAATTATGATAGTAGAACAGGTATTTATTATATTTATTAGTAAATAAATAAATTTTCAAAAAACAAATTAGTAGAAAATTTTATTTTAAGAAATATTTTTGAATGTAACAAATTTTTGTTTAAAATTGAAGTAGACATATTTCCACACAAAAAAAGTATAAATTTGATCTTTTGACATGTATAGTCTTAATAAAAACTAGATTTTTCAATTTGAAGTTTCCATATACATAACAGTTTTTTCTCTCTTTGAGTCGGAAATTTATTTTATTTGTAACAAAAACAACAACAACAAAAAACATAAAGGTTTTTATGTCACCCACCACCATGAGATTGAATTTTGAACAAAAATTACTAACACATGCAGTTACTATTTTTTGCATAAACACTAAAATAGTGAAAAAGCACATGCCAATTTTAATCGATATACCAGGCACCCTAATAAATTTCTCATTTATCTTAGATGCATTACATTGAGTTCTTATATTAAATTCAAATATCTGATTGCATTGACCAATAAAACACAAAGAGTATAATCTTTTTCAAAAATAATTAAATTCAATTCCAACGTGCTTGAATTTAGTTGGGGTCCTAATGTACTAAACCTAAGTTACCATACATAAATTAACTCATATTTTGATACCCTAATAGATCATCGTTAATGTTAAACGTAGCATCAATTACTCTCTTTTTTTAGATACTTTGATAGTTACACTTATAATTGAGGAGGAGAGATTTGAATTCTAAATATCTTTATTGAAAATGTTAGAAGGTGTCAACCAATTAATAAGCTACAAAACTCCTAGTGACAATTCGATAGCTGAGGAATAGGGGATTTAAATCCATGATGTTTACGTTAGAGATACTAAAATGTATCAATTGAGTTACAAAACTCTTCGCATACAGCATCAATTACTCAATTATAATTCTTCTTAAGAAAAAATACCCAACTATAATCTAAGTATCATTAAAATAAGTTTTTTTCTTGGGTATCATTGAAATTAAATAATTCAATGATAAGTCAATAGCATATCTTTTATACATATAATATATTCTTAATAATAATAAAATAGCATGCTTGACAGCCTAAAGAAAAAACTCGAATATTTTACTCAATAATAGATAGATTATTATTATTGGAAAATAAAATAATATAATAATAACCTAAGCGTGTGTATAACCCCAAATACAGATGTCTTCATGAAAGCAAATGTAAGCTTGTTAAGCTCTGAGATTAATAGCAAGTAAAATAAAGAATTATTAACCGTCAGATCAACCAACTTTCTCAGTTAACTGATTCTGATACGAAACCCCTGGAACAAAGACCACTTGATTGATTCAAAATCTCAGTTTCTTGAGTCAGAGTTGATTCAGACAGAGTCCTAAGTAAATGTGACATGATGTGATGCAATTACAACGTTAGAGTAGATATAGATTTGGTAAATAAAAAAAACCAGGCTAATATATATATATATATATTTTTTTTTAAAGGTCTAAAATTAATAATATAAACAAACCCATAAAAATCACAGTTGAGATTTCAGAAGAGCCACCATTTTCAATGTGCTAGCTGATACCTTAATTTCGTCGAGCCACTGATTGGCTGTCTCTGCCATGCTGGCACTACCTCCTACAATACCATTGGCTAAACCATACCAACGGATAGATCTTTTCCACGTATCAAATACCCATTACACAATGGCCATTCTCCTCAGACCACATTCTATTACCCACCTCGAAATTTTACACACAAAAGTTTTAAATTTTGGTATTTAAAAAAGGACATGAAAAAAGTAAAAGTTAAAAAAAATATAATTAAATCAGTCACTTCAGTCTGAAAATCTGAGCACATCAAAGCCGTCCGTTCAATCAGTAGCCGCTTCTCATTGCATGAAACAAGCTAAGTGCTCAGAACTCTCTCATTGGCTCAAACTTGTCGTACGTTGTCTCTGCTCAGTCCTTTTTTACTCACTCTCTCTCTCTCTCCAAAAATCAAAAAAAAAAAACTGTGTCTTTCTAAGGCTTACATAAATATATCTATGCAAGATCTTTGGGCAAATGTAAAGCCCAGTATATAGTGCCAAACAGTGACATTATGATAACCCAAGATGAAGCATTCCCATTGGTTTATAACTCTCTTTCACTCTGTCTGAGTACTCTTTGCTATTTCAGCTGTGGTAAAGAATTTTACCCCCCATGAGAGAGAGTTAGAAAGTGAAATCTAAGAAGACAAGAAATTCCCAAGAGAGAGGAAAAAAAAAATATATATATATATATATATTAATTTACACCCGAGGATTCAGATGAATGAAATGAAGAGAACCCAGAATAGGAATCATGACACACAAACTCTTTTGTCAGAGGTCCAAGATGTGTGACGTGACCAAAGATTCTTTCAACTATGACAAATCTTAGTCTGGTCCTCAAAGTTTTCAAACCCTAACAATACCACCACACCCCAATTCCTGAATAAATTAAAATATAGGAAAAAAGAAACATTATCTCTCTTGTTTTGATTGGTTGTGGATGACTTTTTTTTCTTGATTTAAGGATGGATTACCCATTAGAGTGTTTGGACAAGTTGATTACTCTATGTAGTTGCTAATAAACCCTAATTTGGGTATGTTTGACTGTGAGAAAAATCTTGCACGTGGTGCAACTGAGATTTTGGGGATCTTTTCTTGAGGGTTAGTGAGGGAAACCCTAACTTGGGGTGTGTGTATCTGTGACCTGATTTAGTTGTGAGTGGTTAGAAAAGGGAGTTTCTAGTAAAATTCAAGAGAAACACCCATCTGGGTTTGAAACCCTAAGTTGGTCTTTTTCTTTTCTTTTTTCTTTTGTCTTTGGAAAGGACTTGACAATTATTATTATTATAACTATTATTTTTTGCAATTGTACTTTGTGATCTTGATGTCAAACTGACGTGCCATTAAGGAAGTGTCAAGGAGAGATGGAGGGATTAACGTGACAGCTTTTGTTGTAGGCCTTCTTAGCCCCATAGATGACATCAAAGAGAGAGAGAGAGAGAGAAGAAAAAAAAGAAAGGAAACAGAAAATTTAACAACAATGGAGGAAGATAAGAAGCTGATCTCACATGCCTGCATACATTCCCAAATCACTACTTGTTTCTACTTACAACCATAATACTTCTATTTCCATATATTACACCAGATCTATCTATCTATGAGACCAAGAAGAAAAAATATGATCATAAGAAGAAAAATAAAAATAAAAATAAAAGGGGAAGAAAACCCATTAAGCACATAGAGGGTAAAAAAACAAAGCAGAAGAAAGAAAGAAAACTGAATCTTAGTTAAACAAAGAGATATAGAACTCAATCTTAACTGCACCATAAAAATGATTATGTTCTTGTGCTTTACTTCACCCAAAAATCTATTGCAGAAGGGAAAATCTTTCTTAAATAGAAAACACCAATTAATATTTTCAAACTTCAACAATTTAGAGAAAAAAAAAAAGGACTAATTGACCGTTAAAAAAAGTGGCCCTTGGAAGGGAAGGTAAAGAAGAAGTTGAAAGTTTATAAATTTTGAAAAATTAAGATTAACAACAACAAGCAATAGGGCTAAAGGTCTTGAAAACATTAAGATGAACATGAACAAAGCTATACCTGTTGTTAGCATACTCGTAAAGGCGGCCACGGGTAGAGAAGACAATTAGTGCAACCTCAGCATCACACAGAACAGACAACTCATAGGCCTTTTTGAGCAGACCATTGCGTCTCTTACAGAAGGTGACTTGACGATTGGTGGTGTTTTCTATCCGCTTGATTTCAATCTTTCCCCTGCCAATTTTTCTCTGGGGAGAGAGCGACATGGATTGGTTCGGATACACCATGGTTGGTAGCTGAATCAAGCAGAAAAATCAATAATTCATTTACCAAAAAAAAAAAACACTTAATATGCAAGACCATTTTCTCTATATTTGATTGACAAAAAGTTGAAGGAAAAGAAAAATTAAGCAATGAAAAAACTTGAAAGCATAATTAGAATATAGCTAAGCTTCTCCAACTCCAACATGTTGTGAGCTGCAAATTTTTATTTCCTTTTCTCATTAATTCTTGGTATTAAAAAAAAATGTGTTAGTAGCTGAATCTGGGTTTCGAGTGAAAAAGGCTTATTGACAGAAAAGAGGTGAAGCACTTGAAAAAGGTTTTTCAGATTATGTTTAAGCATTTTGCTGACTAACCTGGTGATGAAACAAAGGGAGTGGACAGCAATTAAGGAAAGAAGAAGAGTTTTCTTCCTTGGGTTTGCTCTCTTCTTATCCACAAAATATGTATTTTGGACAGGAAGAGATACAGAAAATGGAAGCAGGCTGGTCTAAGAGATGGGGTATTTAACTATTTATAAAGAAAAAAAAAAGTACTTTCATTCAGTTTAACTAATTTACAAAAGTCTCCCACTTGCTCTACTATTTTATTGGGTCTTTTTTTTGTTTTTTTGTTTTTTGCTTTTTGTTTTTTTAATTGGAGGAGGGAGGGTATCTCTTTTTTGGTTTTTGGTTAAGTATTGGAGATGAACAAAAATACAAGGCTAAAGATGGGAATCACTCTTAAGTACTCTCTCTCTCTCTCTCTCTCTCTCTCTCTCTTTTTTCCTTTTTTTTTTTTTTTTTGGTTTTTTTGTTTTAAGTGTTTTTCATGTGAATGGTGGATACCATTAGGAGTAGGGAGGGATAGAGAGTGACATGAAAGGGACATCTGATTGGGACGTTGGGCTATGCTGCATAGTTATAATTTCTTTATAAACATCGGAGGAAAATATGAGCAAACTAATGGGTTATCTCAATTTCTTTTTTACTATAGTTTTTTACTTATTTGTATTTTAAAAAATGAAGCAGAATAAGTGTAAAAGAAATAAGTGATCCTCTTCTCTCCATATCCTCTTCTTTTTATGAAATTATTCTTCTCTTTTTGTTTTTATTTTCCTTGTATAATGAAGATATAATTTTTTTTAATAAAAAGTTTCAACATATGGCGTCCACTCTTGATAATAACTCTCTATCATCAAAGCAAGACATTTTGGTGTAGGCAAGAATTAATTAATACATAATTTTTTTTTTTTATACAAGATAGAAATTCTACTCTAACATAATTTAAAAGTATATGTATGTGAAGCTCCCTTCTGAAGACTTGAACCCCGATCCTTGCCCCCCACACCCTACAAACACTTATACTTGTGGGGTAACTATCGCACCAAGAATGTGCGGTGATATGAAAACATAATTTTAATATTATAATATTTGGAACATCTGTATTTATGGTCCACATAAATATGGAGTAGCTAGAGTAAGGAGGATGGTTTATAAATGAGAGCCGTTATGGGAGTTAAATGTTCTTTTACAAGTAAAATCAAAAATAAATTAAAAAAAAAAAAAAAAAAAGCTTGCAACTTTAGTCACTCATTTCTTTCTTCTTCATTCTTTGGTAAAGTATATTTTTGGTCCCTAAAATATATAAGGTAAGTCAGATTTTGGTTTCTTAAATTTAACAAGTTAGATTTCTATACCTCAAATACTCAAAATTGTAATAATTTACGGAACTTTTGTACACAGAATGGGAATCGCGTTAGAAATAGTAATTTTTATTATTAAGAATAATAAATGTTGTAATGGAATAACAATTCCTATACATAAGTTTAGTTGTTATGTATGAAAAAGTTGTGAAAGATGATGAATATTGAAAGTTTGAATTTTTTAGAAATATATTAATTTAAAAAGTTCTTACATGTAATATGGAATAACTATTACAACCATTTTAAAAATGAATAGTTATTCCACTATTTAAGAAATGGATATTAGTAAAAAAAAATAACTATTACCAATAATAAGGATGCAGCCCAATAACCGAATAATTATTACACATGAATAACCATTTCATTACAATATCTATTATAACATACCAAACGTACCCTATGAGTCTTCACAGGTCGGTCTATAAAAAAAATTAAAAATTTAAAAAAAAAAAACTAGTTTAACACCATTTTATAATTCATCCAACATCACATTTCTTATTTTTCACATCACACTAATTAACAATATTCATTTTTTTATTCATTTCACCCTCTTCCTCACCGTCATTCTTACTTCCAAAACGCACCACCACATGACCAACCAAAACCCACAACCCACAACACCTATGCTACCACCACCACACCACCCCACGACCCACCAGCAAGCCACAAAACCCACAGCCAGAGAGAGAGAGAGAGAGAGAGAGAGAGAGAGAGAGAGAGAGAGAGAGAGAGAGAGAGAGAGAGAGAGAGAGAGAGAGAGAGAGAGAGAGAGAGAGAGAGGTGAAATAGAATATAAAGTCAGAGAAGAGAGAGAGAGAGAATAAAATAATAATTTTTAAGTTTAACACCAAGCTACAGTAAGTTGTAACAGTAAAAACTTACTGTAGCAAAGTGTCAAAATATTTTAGCAATATACACCCAAATAAAGTTGATTTTGAGTGTATGTGGTTCTAAAATAACAATTTGGGGGTTTTACACCCCAACGCTAACACTCTAAGTTACTCATTTCATTTTATACTTTTACATAATTACGTCTTACATGGCTAACAATGTGGACATTAGTAATTTTAGTGGTAACAATTAGTCATGTTATTAAAACTACTTTTATATATTTCACAAATAGGAACTATAGCAGTAGTTTTTAAATGGCCGCTATAGCACACAAGCAGGAGTTATAGTAGCAGTTTTTAAATTGCTGTTATTTTCTAATTTTCAGTAGCGATTATTTTTTTGGTTTCAATAGACTAGGTATATCATTTTTTTAAAATGAGATATAGCATGCGGTTTTTTGAGATTCTAGCAGCTATTTATAGAACTGCTGCTATAGATTTTTCTATACCAACGGTTGCCATAACCGCTACTCTAACTTATAGCTACTGTTAAGTTTTAGATTGGTAAATTCTATGACATAATTTGGATTGAGTTTTCACTGTCGATTATATGTTCAAAACTAAAATGTCCAAGATTCAATTCAAGGGAGACTATTAGTATTACTAAAGATTTTGACTGCCATTTGATCACTCCTTGATTGATCAAAATCAAAATTTAGGTAATCTTTCTATCGCATCTCGATTAATCGAAAAATAAGTTTCAACTGATGCTCGATAGCTGCTTGACGAATTTTGGATTTAGTGAGTGACGTGTTTTAATGAAGTCTATTATAAAATACTTCATATGGTTATATAGGCCGACTTTGAAGAGCTAGTCAGAGAAAAAAATCCTAGCTTACAACTTCAAATCCATGAATATGTCGAGCAAATATAGATATCAAATAGTTGTTGAGTAATTAAATTAAAGCTAAAGCCATAGGTTTTTTTCACAGAGTTGCCAAAACGGAAGAAATTTAGGTTTTAAATTGGCAAATTCCACAATGTTGTAATCTAAATCGAGTTTGTTAATATCTATCAAATGTTCATGACTAAAAGTCCAAGATGCAACTTAAAGAAAACTTTACTGAAGATTTCTATTGCCAATCAATTGCTCCTCAATTGATCTAAATCATAGTTTTGATAGCCTCTCAATTGCTTCTTCATCAATCAAAAGATGGGTTTCAATTGATGTTTGAGAGCAACTCAATCAATCAAGAATCACAAATTTAGTGAGTGATGTGTTTTAATGAAATTGGTGTTTGTTATGTTGATGGCTTGCTTTGGTAAGTTATATTGACCAAGTCCTAGTTAGACTAAGAAAATTCTAGCTGACCTTATTCACACACTCTCTCTTTCACTTTGCATGGTATGTCTTACAATAGCATAATCTCTCTAGCTTTTTTTATTTGTGAAGAGTCTTTTTGGGTCTATTAAGTATTTGGAGTTTTTTTGTGAGTGTCTTTGTGCTACCTTTGTATTCTCCCTGTTTTCTTAGTGAAACTTTCTCCTTAATGCCAACCATGGATGTAGGCCTAAGGCCAAACCATAAAATAAAAAAATAAAAAATAAATAAAAATTATGCTCCCTATGTGACTTATTTTTATATTTTTCTATTTCTATTTTGCATAATCCCATTATGTTTGGTTACACACTCAGCAAATAGGTATCAAAACTTCTACTATCTCCTTCGAAAAGAAAAAAAAAAACTCCCACTATCTCAACAATGCTAAACCCTAGGTTGAAGGCCTAAGGGCTTGTTATACAAGATTTCATACAGTTGTTGGGGTAGTAAAAACTAAAAATTTTATTGCGTAGATGGAAGAAGTCCATCTTGATCTTATTCACGTATGTTTGAATGATTTGACTTAATAAAAGCATCTAAATCATAGTTTGGTGCATATGGTTCTATGAATTTCGGGGGATTTTTTGGAGCATGGGCCATTTTTTTATATATATGAAATAGTGAAAATAGGTTAGTGCTATGTATTGGTGGTGATGGTGGCGGCAGCGGTTGACATGGGGGATACCAAGCTTGAGGAAAGTGAGGCTTGTTGCTTGAAGAGAAAGAGAGCACTTTGTCTCTTTTTTTTTTCTTTTTTTTTTTTCTTTTTCTTTTTCTTTTTTAAGAAAAATATAGTTTATATTTATTTCTATTTTCTATTTTTTCCTATTCAAAATGACATCATTTAGAGTGAGTTAAGAACTTAATTAAACCATTGGAATCATGGTATTGACATTCTTGTCAAACTCAAAGATATAAATTATAAATCAAGATATTTGAAAGACCAAATTGACAGGGAGCTCTAAAAATATTTTCTAAGGTAGTCACTAAAAAACTTAAATGATACAAAATCAAATAAAGAAATAACTTGAATATATATATACATATACACACACACACACATACACAAATACATGAACTATTACAATTTTCTTCTACTAACAAAGAGAAAAAGAATAAAGGGATTTATAAGAGATATAGTGAAAATTGATAATACTGAAATGACAGTAATAATGTGAGAGAGCCTAAGATAATAATACTTGCTATGACTGCAAGCCGAGTCATCGAGGAGAACAAAATTATTATGGCTGTAAAACCAAAGAGAGCATACCTGCTAGCATCGCCAAGAAGACCTCATGACCACAATAATTCTCTTGGTATTGTTTTTTGTAGAAAAAAAAATGAAATTAGGGATTATATTTATATAATGTATTGAACGAGTTACAAATTTGAATAATTAGAGATTTTTGTTTTTTGTTTTTGTTTTTGAATAGGTTTTTTGTTGACGATTTTTTTTTTTTTTAACGAATTTGTTCAATCGTTATTTGGCCTAGTCATGTTTTGTTTGGGTTAATAATTGTTGTTATAATTTTTATTATTGTTATCTTTTTTTTTTTTAGGGGTTAAGGATTATGGGGGCCAAAATTATTTTTGGAATAATACTACATACACAACATTTTCAGAACAAATTTTTTGTGACAAAATGTTATTAGTAGATAAAAAAATGATGTCAGTATTGAACCCAAATTAGAATCTGTAACAACTTACCACTTAAAATTTTTTGTAAAAATGTTGTAGACATAGTATCACTCATAATTTTGTTGATCTCAAGTTTTTGTGAATATCAAATTAGGATATTTAACATTTTTTTAGAGTAGTCAAAATAGATTAGTTTAAAGTGTGTGTGTGTATACAATTTTGTTTTAAGTCAAGATGTTCCTTTGAACACTCTAAGCTAATTTGAACATGGAGTTGCCACTGGATATAGCATTTCTCTCTCTCTTTTATATATATATATATATAATTGGATAATTGGAGGTGGTGGATTTGAATCTTAAATATTTATTTTAGAAATATTAAGATGTGCTAACTAATTGAGCTACAAAAACTTCAGCAATATATAGCACCATAAATAGAGTGTGAAATGTATTTTCGCCAATTCTAAACATCAGAGAATAGTACATCTTTCAGCTTTTATAGCAAAACGCCAGCCACACCCATGGCCCCATCCCTCTCTACCCATTCTCTATGGTTTTTTCTTCCTCCCAACTCTTCAGTACTTCTTACCTTATATTCAAACAAAGAATTTATCACCATGACAGAGGCGAAGACAACTGCTATGTGACATCCAACCTCTATATATCATTTTTATTTTGAACTCATTTATGGTAACAATAGAAGTAACCATTGGGGCATTCTGCACATCAATTTGTTTCTCTCTTTTTATTTGACAACCATATAGCTAGTTCATCAAGTACTTTGTTTTCATTTTGTGTTTGTGTGTGTGTGTGTGTGTTTTTTTTAAAGTTCTTGATCTGTTTACGTTTACTTTGGGAATTGGAGCATGCTTTGTTGATGTGAGAATGAATACTTCACAGACTCACGTTACTACTAACCCATATATGTCTCTAGAGTCTTACTCTTAAGTCTTGGTTCTTCTTTCCCTTTCAATTTGATATGATCCAACCTAGAAATGAGTACTTTGCACCCACCAGAATAGTATTACTTTGTTCAATTTGTATTTTGTGCTGTGTCATTTGTTTGTGGAGGACATGTCACTTGTCTATGACCAATTCAGCATTATACATGTTAAAACATTGCCATGACAAGTCGTTCTATTGAGAAGAAATGTGTAATGTTATTTACCTATAGATATTGGGAAACATGTTCCATGTGTTTCCTTGTTAGTAATAGTACAAATGGTCAAATTGTTAAACCATCCAGGGGGTTAATGGGTTGTTTCCTTCTTAAAGAAGAATGGATAGTTCTTTCTTTTTTCTTGTTGTAAATAAAGGGATTTAATCCTTAGAATTAAACCCCACAAGAAGAGGACAAATGCTATTAGGCCATAAGCTTACTCGCAAAAGAAATTGGATGGTTGATGCACCATGATGATCACTAACCATCTTAAATTTAATTGACCATTACATCTGTTTAAAAATGTTATAGCTCAATTAATAATTTTTTATTCTTATAACCAAGTCGCCTAAGGATCAAATTCAATTACATAATTATCCAAAAAAAAAAAGACCACCACATCTGATCCATAATGATAAAATAAAAATGACTAAATCTCATTCTATAATTATAGAAAACTTTGAATCCATAATTATATATATCGGAAACATTCAAATTAATTTTATTAATGAAATTATATTTTCTAATTTACAGTCTCGGAGCCTAATTATATGCTCTACAAAGATTAATTAGCAATTAAAAATATTCTTAAATAGATACTATATAAAAAGACTTTAATTTTATCAGGTGAACTGTAAAGATGTCTTCTTCTTTTTATAAGATAATAAAATCCTAATATCTATAAATCAAAAATTTTATAATAATAATAATGATGATGATGATATTCTTCCAGGAAATAATAATTGAGCTTTATATTTCGTCATACGATAATGACTGAACCGGCCCCTCCAATTTTATTTTATTTTTATTTTTATTTTTTTTGAGGTAAAGTGATAGAGTCAAAGTCGTATTTTTGAAAGAGCATATACCTAGAAAATGTATTCTCTTTGAATTTTAATTGACTTGCAATCTAATCAAGGATTGAAATTAAATCAAATCAAAATTCTCAAACTCATTACTTCTAGATGCATATATTGCTGTCAACAAAATCAATGGGACCTTGGAATTATAGGTTATGGACTTGTCAAATATGACATTCTCTCCATTCCATAATTTTGCCTTCAATGTAAAGAATTTCCACCACTTCTAAGTCAAGCAACTCAATTTTCTCTTGTTTGATCTTTTCATCGCGATTTCTTAAACAGTAGTGTATTGAACATTTAATTTCTTAATTGTACCATACCTTCATCTTCTTGAAAATAAACTCTGTTGTTCTCTTATTGTAAATTTTTATAACTTCAAATTTGGCTTGAATCTTCAACCTTCATATTAATCCTTTTTTTTTTTTTTCTTTCTTAAATATTTGCATAAAAAATTCCTTATGTTGGTTAAAATAAAAATTCATTATTCTATCTGAATTAGAGAACATTCCATTAGCTATAACGGGAAAAAAATGTTTTGTCAACATTATGTTATTATTTTTTTATAATTTTTTTTTTTTTTTTTTTTTGAAGAAAGGTAATGGGTTTTTTGATAGGTAAACAATGGTCTAATTAATTATTTGTCAATAAATAAATTTAATTCTTACCTTAATGAATTTTTTTATATTGTATCTCTTTTTTTTTTCTTTTTTTTTTCTTTTTTTTTTCTTTTTTTTTTTTTTGAGAAACTTTTTATATTGTATCTCGTCCAACCAATTTGCAGCACAACCATCTAGGCTTTTTTTTTTCTCTCTCAAAAAAAGTTAGAAAGCACAACCATCTAGTTTATATAATGGAAGCTCATTTTTCTCTTCACAAATATTTGCATAATTGAATTTTTTTTTTTTTTTAAACCAAATAACCAATTAACCAAATGAATTCTTCTTGATATTACATCAAAGTATGAGGGGCCCAAAAAAAATAGTGGAGGAATTATTGATCAATAAACCTATATCCATTAACTCCATAGTTGCTAGCCAAGAAACCTGACACCCACATCACAAGCTTATATAGATTCCACAAAATCTAGGAAATCATAATGTTCATACTTAAATCCTTGATGTCCTCGTAAAGGATCGCATTGTTTTGCAAGCCACGTGGTGTTATCATGTAGGTTTTGTACCATTTGTCATAACCTAAGGAAGCAATAGCCTCATTTACACTATATCCTAAAAGGATTAGTTAAGTTACAATTGAATCTTCTCATAATCATATATATTTTCAAATTAACATAGTACATGTTCGATATAGTAGTCAAAACATACCTGCGCAACACACAAAGTCCCTATTTGGTGTGGTTGTTAGTTGTAATAAAGGATAAATTATACTAATACTTACGAGGTATGGAAAAATTAGATTCTGTATAAACAATTTTCAAGAAATGATCCCATGCCTTCAAATAATCAAAGTAATTGACACTTTGCCCACGTTAATGAATTATTTGTGGGCAAAGTATTAATTATTTTGATCATTTGGAAGGTTGAAAAGGAGGTGGGATATTAATTATTTTTATCATTGGAAGACCAAGTGTCATTTCTTCAAAATTGGGTTAATGGATCAAAGTTCATTATACCTTGGAGGTACTAGTATAATTTACCCTATATTTTGTTTACAAGTATGCCCATGAAAGAATTATGATTGAGAAAAACTTGTGAACAATACGATTTGCTTGGGGTGAATGTTGAGAACTCATTCAAGCTAAGGCTAGCTAATTGCCCAACCAATCATCAAAGCCTTATCTCAAGTGCTAGCTCATATTCTTTTGATTTATTAGTGGTCAAATCTCATTCTTTTGATTAAGCATTTCAATGGAATTATTTCTTAAACTTCTTCACGCATTCTTGTCAGCCGTAAAATATCAAGTTAAATTCTTTAGATAGTGAGGGAAATGATTAATATATTAATCAGAAAAATAAACATTTTATTAAAGCTTCACCATGCTAATCACTTTGTGGACCTGATATATAAATATTAAAAACAAAGGGTCATTTCTTATGTGGGTCTTACCCAATCGCATCAACTTTACCTTAATATTGGAATCTTGTGGCAGCTCCTGTTGCATTTCATCTACAGAATTATTATGTCAAAGTCTAGTGATACAAAATTCTATAGGTTATGAGTAGCCTACAATAAATGTGACGTGAGTAATAGTTTATATGAAAGTAATACTCTATTAATGATAATTTGTTATCACACTAAATTATAAATAATAATAAAAAAAATAAGAAAAGGTGTGAAAATTATTGAGTCTATGATAATGTAATAAAAAATTTCACAACTTTTTCACCATCCTTAAATTTATATGTTAGTATAATTTTTTTTTTTTTTGAATAAAAATTGATAGATTATAATTGTTGCATAACAAAATAGAAAAATCGATATATAATGTAAAACTGATAGATTATCTAACAAAATTGTGTTAAAGATTATTATAAAATAAAAAAATAAA
This sequence comes from Quercus aquifolioides, assembly GCA_019022515.1. Taxonomy (NCBI): domain Eukaryota; kingdom Viridiplantae; phylum Streptophyta; class Magnoliopsida; order Fagales; family Fagaceae; genus Quercus; species Quercus aquifolioides. The sequence goes on along the minus strand of CM032328.1, from coordinate 57,331,001 downwards.
AAAGTTGTTTACTTTATAGCAGTAACATTGTTCTTCTGATTCTCAAAGAAAAAAAAAACATTGTTCTTAATTATTTCTAATATATATAATCTCACACAAATTCTTAAACTCTCTAAAATACTCCTATCTTTTAGTTAAATAATTTTATATTGAAATACACAAATTGATTAAAAGAGTAATTTGTTGTTCCTAAGTTTTAGGCTTTTTCCTTTCTCTTCTTTATCTGAATTACCACCTTTTTTTTTTAATTCAAATTTTCAAACTTTAAATCCACACACAAATAACCTTTTTAAAAAATCACATAGAAAATATCTTAAAAATTAGGACACTATCTTTATCTCTCTTTTAAACATTATAATACTAAATAAAAATAAAAATTTTAAAGCCTCATTGCACGCACAAAGCGCATATAATGAGGCTAATGTGCGTGTGTGTGTATATATGTATATAGCGATATTCTTTGAGGTAAAAAAGAAAATTGTTCCATGCATCATCCAATGTGCTCATGAACATCAACACATGATACAATGATGACATATTTTGATCATTCTTTGTTGAAATTGCCAGTATTGTCGATTTTGTGATTGAATTCATGGAAAATTAAGCAAATTTTCATATTTTGATTTTTCCTCTGTTGTTAAGTAGATATAAGTTAGCGGTGGCAAATGGGTGGGTTTGGGGTGGGCATAATTGGGTTGGGTATATAAAACTCATTTGCCCATTAAAACCCATTTAACTAATTACTTCTAACCCAAATCCAACACAACCCAATTATTATGGGTAAACCCCAACCCACCCAATTACCAAAATGCCACTAAAGTTCAGTTCCTATCAGGCAATTCAATTTATAATTATAAAAATAAAAAAATAAAAAATAAAAAAAGGAGAATTCAACAAAAGAATCCAAATTTTCTGTATCGATACCAACAAGCTGAGCTACGAAATCTTCTCTATTCTAGAGATGAAGTTTCTGTTCGACTACGACGACCAGAAGCTTTAGATCCCCAAGCAGATCGCTTCGGCAGCCAAGTCCAAGCCGGAAACTTAGCCTCAAGCTCAACCGCAACCGACGATGGTCAATAATGGTGTATCAGCGATCAAGAACCAGAGAGGCAAAATCTGCATTCTGAGCATCGACGGAGGAGGCATGCGAGGCATTCTCTATGTTTTTATTAAAACGTGATTGGGAAAATGAAAACCCTCTTGAAACCTGAAACGTTTGAGACTCTGAGGGTTGGTTTTTTTTTTTTTTTTTTTTTTTGTGGAAAGGACTGGGTTGAATTTAGGTGTATTGTATTTGGGTTAAATGGGGTTCAATGGGTTTTTAGTTAAAACCCAATAATTACTGGGTCCAATTGAGTTGATGTCCATTTAACCCAACTAATAATTAGGTGGGTTTGAGTTTAATTAGAGTGAATAGATTTGGGCGGGCAAATAAATTTGGGCTTATTTTGCCACCACTAATATATATAAATTTTCCAAAACCTCCAATGCACCTTCTAGTAAAGTAATGGCTTCAACTTCAAGTCAATATATTTGCGTCCTTGTAAAGTAAGACGATAGAGCTTGGTAACTTATCTACGTCCTCATGAGGTCAAAACACTTTATGGTCTGCAACAAGAAAATCTCTCCCATATCTGCTATGAGGACCACATTGAGGGCAACTAGTACCATATTGCTCTTACTTTTCACATATTTTAAATGCTAAAAAAAACACTATTTGATCTTTCTTTATTCAGTATAATTAATTTTCGTTATAAATAAATTATGCAAATGTAATATTAAAAAGATAAATGAAAACTAGTATGAGAGGAAAATACCTAAAGCATTTCTTGTTAATGCTTTTTTAAATGTAAAAATATTTCTACAACCAAAAAAAAAAAACTTGAATTAAAAAATAGGAAACCATTTTTCTAATCTTACGGTTCAGTGCTTACCACGAGTAAATATAGTTGTAATTATGTTGATATGACTTAAGAATTATTGCACCTTAGGTTTCATTATTATATGCTGTGTTTCACGGGTCATCCAAATGTAATGAAAATTCAGAAAAGAAGTGGATTGGATTGTTTAGCTCAAAAGGGTAAATAAGTTCAAGTTCAATGTATAAAAAATGAGTATGGTTCAAATCACACCTCGTGTAATTCTAAACAATATCACGCTATCTAATAATTTTTTACTGAATTAACATTTTTTAAACCGTTGGATTACATGTCATATATGTTATTAATATGCACATCAAATTTCAGGCCAATCAAATGTTATTTATCATTCGATTCATAAACTCATCATTAATACATAGTTTTAAACTACAAAAACTTGAAAGTCAAACATTTGATAGATGACATGACTATTGATCTTCGATTATTTTGAAAATTTGCAAGCATAACAAATATTAGAAGAAAATTTAAATTTAACGGTAGTTTATCAAAATTCACATTTAATAAAAAAAATATATATTATATAATATAATATTACTTAAAGTTACAAAATAATTATAATTTTAGCTTATTCATAAAATAAAATAATATATATATATATATATATATAGTGCACATTACAAATCCCCAAAAACAAAAGGCAAGTACACGTCAGTTTCATGAAAAATAATATTCTCTTGAGGGGACCACAAGGCAACATAGGGTCCGTTTGGATAGCACTTATTGTTGCTGAAAGTTGATAAAAACTGATTGTTGCTGAAAACACTGTAGCAAAATAATTTTTAAATGTGTGAATAGTGTTGTGGGACCCACTTTTAATATTTTTTAATACATAAACAGTGCGTGAACAGTGCACGCACTGTTCATGCACAGTAAATTTTGTCCCCCCAGTCAACAAGTGCGGCCAAAAAAAAAAAAAAAAAAAAAAAAGAGTAAAACGTAACTCAACTTTAAGCAACAAACCCTCCTATCCAAACGCAGTCATAATATATTGTGTTGGACATCCAAAATGATGCTGAAAGGTCCAAGTCTTCAATGCAAAACCTAATCCCATAACTGCATTATAGAGGTCACAATCTCACCTCCTTCAAAATCAATTATTTTCTAGCTAGCTTGTGCGAGCCAACTGCTAGTTTTCACACTCAGTTTAGATACAGTTTATTTTACTGAAATTAAAAAATTATTGCTAAAAGTACTGTAAATAAAGATAAAAGTTAGTTAAAAGAATATAGTGAAACTCATAAATAGTGTCAAAAAGTGCAGTGAGGCCCATGAATAGCAACAAAAATAAGCTGAATAGTGAAATAATTTTAATTTTTCATCTCTACCCAAACGCGCACTCAGCTACCTACTTATTAATAAGAATGTTCAGCTAAAATGGGGGCTCAAATTTGAGTGTGGCAAACAATTGAAGGTTTTCCTAAAAACAATTTCAGACAAAAACATTTTCTATCTTTATTGTTTTTTATGTATTTAGTAACAGAATGTTCCTACGATACATAAATTAATTAATATATTTATATTTAAAGTAAGATGGATCACAAATATCAGTGCACAATAGGATAATTAATATAAAATGAAATTTTATTTTAAGTTTTATGACAAAAGTCTATCATGTATAATATAAGATCAAATTTTATTTTAATTTTTATGACAAAAGATCATAATATTTGTTAAAATACTGATTGTCCTAAAAACTTAAACTATTGAGATATGGTAAATTTAATCATTTAATAATATACTTCTAACACTCCCCTTCACATGTGGGCCGAAACCCAACACGTGAGAATTTAAATGGAAGGTAGAGTGGAAGAGACAAAGATCAAATTCAAACTCAAAATCTCATACTCTAATATCATGTTAAATTACCAATTGTCCCAAAAGTTTAAACTATTAGGATATGGTAAATTTAATCGTTTGACCATATACTTCCAACAATATTACCCTAAGGTAGCTATATGATTGAAGTATATCATATAAGATCATTGTTTTTTTAATCAAAACTAAAAAATTTAACCATTTATATGATTGAAGCCTAGCATAAAAAATAATTATATATATTTTTTAATTTCAAAATTTATAATACATTTTAAGGATGGTTTCAAAACAAATCCTATAATTTTAAAAGTTTAAAATTAGACTCTAACTTTAAGACTGTTACAAAGTTAGAGTACCAAAGGCTTTATAGCTGAATTGACACATCTCTATGTACAAAGTGCTTGGGGGCTTAGGGGGGAAAGGGTTCAAGCTGCTGGGTTAGCAGCATGTTTTAATTATCTCTAAAAAAAAAAAAAAAAACTTTAAGACGGTTACAAATTAAATTCAATAGTTTCATTAGATCATACCGTAATTTCTTTTAAAACCCCAATCAAACCAAAAATAAACTCCCAAATAAAACTTGTAAAGTTTAGGGTTTAAATTGATATGATTTAAAAAGTACAGGGTTCCATTTGAAACCAGCAAAATTATAAGGTTTAATTTATAATAATTTTAAAGACTTAAACAATAAAAGTCTTAAAGCGAAACTTTTGGAAATCTGGTAATAACCTTAAACAATAAGCTTGGTCCTGAACCATAACCTGAAACTTTTGAAACAACAGTGGTCAATTTGAAACCACCCCTAAATATATAGGGTTAAAAATCTTTTTTTTTTTTTTTTTTGGTCAGCAAGGAGATAATATTAGATTAGGTAATTATAAGTCTGTTACAAAACACACTAGCTATATCATCAGCTAGAATTCTTTCCACCACAGGCGGCGGATTAGGGTTAAAAATCTTTACCCATGTAAATTTAAGCGAAATTTATAAGCTGAACTTATTGGAACTTTGGTAATAAATTTTCATTGAGAATAAAATTAGCTTAATAATTTGGACATAATTTTCCTCCAAATTAATTTGAAAGAAAGTTCCTCCAATCCAAAACATGGCAACTAAAATGACTATCAACATGTACCTAATAGGCATATGTCTTATTTAAATGATTTAATACAAGTAAATGGTCTTTTGATCTACAACCTAATGGTAATTTGGAGGAATCTCCTCCACCCGGTTTGAAGAAAAAATTTATCCTAATAATAATTTAAGAAATAATTACATATTACCTACCTTGGTTTGGGCCAATTTTATGTTACCTACCTATGGTTTGAAACATGTCACTTTATTACCCACTTGAATTTAACTTTAATTAAATTAAAAAAAATTATAGATTTGAGAATCAAAATCCCCACCTCTCTTTTTTTGAGAATTTTGTTAGAAACACATATTTGACAATCCATGAAGATGAAAGAAAACAATTTTTTTGACCGACATGTAATCTACATTCTAAATTTCACATACACACAAAATAAAATAAAATAAAATAAACTCCAAGTTTTGCCTTCTATTTCTTTTCCTCCCTTTGAACGTCACAAACATGATCACAAAACATTCATACCCATCTCCGCCAAACCACTCCAAAGCCACTAGTCCAATCTACAAATCCAATACCTAAACCTCCGTGAACCTTCATTATCTATCCAATCAATGCTTGCCAAGCCACCTGTGGAAAAAAAAAATCAAAGAAAATCATAAATCAAAGATAAACATAAACAGTAGTACAAAAAACCTAGTTAGTGGGGCTTAAATAAATATTTAAGAGAAAAAACACTTTCTCCTTTTTATGTTTGGAATAGTTCACAATTCCCCTCTTATTTTTTTAAATAAAGTAACCAACTAATTTTTTCCTCAATGTTGGGAAATGAGCTAATACCCCAATTGTATTTATTTTAATTGCATTAAATTTAATTGAAAAAATAACGAAGGGAAGGTATTTGCACATTTTCTAAACATAGAGAAAAAGACAAAAACAAAAAACAAAAAAGTAGTTGGTTTCAAAATATAAGGGGAGAATTGTAAACAACATACTTTTTCCCAATTATATATATATATATATATATATTAAAAAAAAAAAAAAAAAGAAGCAAAGTAGCTAGTCCTTGTTTAAAGAATGAGGTAGGGGGCTAACGACGGCGTGAGGAGAGACGAGAGAGAATGAATAGTGAATGGCAACTTGACAATCAATCTATCTTTGTCCTTATTCTTCTTCTTGCCAATGCAGATGAGACTTGTTGTGGCCTGATGGGACGGCATTCAGTTTTGTGTAATCCTGATTTTTGGTGTGATGCTTTGAAAAAAAAAAAAAAAAAAGAGAGAGAAGAGAGACTTTAAAAAGACATATTTACCATTTTCTTTTTAAGGTGGTCTCTAACCAAGACTTATAGAGTTAACCTCATTTGATTAAAGTGAGAGTTTTCAAACCCCATGTAGGTAAGAACAAATCCACCCAAATCACGATGGGTAATTTACAATTTCATTTCTAATTTTAATGTATCAATGATATGATGAGAATTCTTTTATTTAATATGTGACATAAAGAGGGAGCGTCCATTGTCAAAACTACAACTCTTTTTTTTTTTTCTTTTTTTTTTTTTGACAATTGGATATATAATTAAGGTCAGAGGATTTGAATGCTAGACCATTCCCTTAGATACACCATTGGAAGTGGCATCACAACTATAACTTTAATTCCCACCTTTTATTATAGGTATGGTCTATGATTTTTTTTTAATGAACAGTAAGGACAATGAGAGAGAGAGAGAGAGAGAGAGAGAGACCTCTCCACACTTAGGGTGTGTTTGGTTGGGGTGAAAACAAGGAGGATGGAAAATAGGGAGAGGAAAATAGGGTGGAAAATGCTATTTTCCACTGTTCGGTTGAAGAAAGAAAATAGGAGAGACTGAAAACAGGGGAGAAAGTTTTCCCTCCCGGACCCACTTTTTTTATCCTCCCAAATTTGGAGGAAAATTGGGGGGGGGGGGAAGTGCTATGAAATGCATGTTACACAAATACCCTCTCACCTACCGCTCACTTTATTCATGAGCTAATGACTTTTGCCTCTTTTCATCCTTATCACTTTACCTTCACAGCACATCAACGTCTAGGTTTTGCTGGTTACAAAATCTTTTGCCCAATTAAATTTATATGTACACTATTGTAATTTTTACATTATAATAATAAAAATAATAATATAAATTTATATGTATGATGTGGTAAATTTTATATTATTTAATTAGTACAAATAAATCTATTTTTTACATATTATGTAATAAGGGTATAATAATCAATTTATATAAATTACATTTTTCATCCTTCCTTTTTTCTCTCCAACCAAACAAAAGAGTTTTCCACCCTCCCACTTTTTCATCCCTCCAACTAAATACACAAGAGGGAAAACCAAATATTTTCTATCCTCCCACTTTTCCATCTTCCCACAATTTTCTATCATCCCACTTTTCACTCCTCCAACCAAACGGACCCTTAATGTCACATTACGCTTGCTTGTGAACTTTTTATTTAATTTTGAAGATGAGGGATGAGAATCAAATATTGTTTTTTTTTTTTTTTTTTTTTTTTTTTGAGAAACAAATATTGTTAGTTTGTTACGCTATTCACAACTTTCAACAGTGAATTCCAATGCACAATTAATTTCTACCTAAAATTGTGCTACGTACGATAGTGTAAACAATTCATAGATTGGCCCTTTGTCATAACCCCCAACAATTTTGATTATAAAGCTGCCAACTTTATGGACAACAGCGGCACTCATCACTGCACAGATAATCAATTAAACCCTATCATACATTTCATTTTCCGGTTAACCGACTCCATTATGTTGTATACTTGTATTGTTTCCAAATGGGTTTTAGTTTTTTATTTTTTATTTTTTAATAATTCAATTTTCAAGAGATGGGAAATTTGAATTTTAGATTTATCTATTGAAAATACCAAAAAATGTTAGTTAAGTCGCAATGCTCTAGGTATTGCAAATGTGAATTTAAATATTGGGTATACAGGTGTATGTAAAGTCCTGCATTGAATAGAAATGACAAGCGGGGGTGCAAGTAGAGTTTCAAGGATGAGCGTGTGGGTTTGACACGTGGTTTCTATAGATTGCCCATAGGAGGCCCATGCATGGATGACGCGTTGGTGAAAGGAAAAAGAAAACCATATGCAAGGGAAAGTTATTAGAACTCGGTCAAAGCTCACAGGGAGGTAGAAACTCACACTTAAGGGGGAGATTGTTGGATATACATGTATGAGTGAAGTCTTACATTGAATAAAAATAACAAGATAAAATGGTTAATATAACATAGTTTTTTTTTTTGAAGAGGGAACTTCCTCGTGATTCATTAAATAGCAATAGAGTCAAGATACACGGCTTGCACTACAGGTGGAGGGGTCTCCTCCAGCCAGATTACATCATGTGACACAAATTTTGCATGCCTAGCTAATGAGTGGGCTACTGTGTTGGCACTTCTTTGAGCAAACTGAACTTGTGACCATCCAAAAGCTTGTAGCAAACAGAGCACGTCCTGCAGAATATGGCCAACACAAGATGACAGATTTCTCTTCCTCGCCAGCGCAGCCATGACCGATTGGTTGTCTCCTTCAACCACCATCTCCCTAAATCCACACTCCAAAGCAAACTCCACTGCACGTCTACAAGCGAGAATTTCAGCTTCCTCACTGCATGACACCGGTGGTCCCTTGCCTGAAAATGCAGCCATAACCTCGCCTCGATCATTCCGAACAATAGCTCCAAAGCCTGAAGCGTCTTCCTCCTTAAATATTGCCGCATCGAAATTTAGCTTGAACCGGTTTAGGGGTGGTGGTTTCCAACTAGTTGGGTTCGTGCTTGGTGAACTTGTGGCTAAACAGGATCGAGCATGCCGAAACTCTTCAATATAGTCTTCTGCCCTTCTATTCAGAACTCCAGGTGCCTGCAACTGTTTCCCATGTATCAAAGCATTTCTTTGATTCCAAGTTGTCCAAGCCTGCACAAGGAATAATTCTAGCTCATCAATAGTGAGCCTAGCCATCAGCTCCTCCCATAGTTGTAACATATCCTCCGGACCCACATGGCACTTCTGCAATCTAACTGAACAACCAGACCATATGTCTTGCGCCACACCACAGTTCCATAATGCATGGATTTCAGTTTCCAGTTCCGTCTTGCAAGCTTCACAGCGGTTGTCTGTAATGATCCTCTTCTTGGACAGGTTTACCCGAGTTGGCAGTATGCCACAACAAGCTCGCCAGCTAAAGACCTTAATTTTGTTTGGTATCTTTAGCTTCCATAGGGTCTTCCACACCTCTCCTCCCACAACTCCCCTAGAACATTCAATCCAGTTCAGCTCCTTCCAAGCTTTTTGTGCCTCACGATACCCCGACTTAACCGAATACACTCCTGATTTCTCACCACTCCAAACCACTGTATCAGCTATATTTCTGTAGCTTAAAGGTACACGCAAAATGGCTTCAGCATCCTCACGATGGAACTTCTGCCAAATGACTTCATGGTCCCAACCTCTAGAATCCGGATCCATCAACTCAGCAACCATCATCCCTTCTTCAATGTTGGATGTTGGATGGAGCACTTTTTTTGTAATATGGTTTGGAATCCAAGCCTCATTAAGAACTCGAATATGGCGCCCATTACCTACTCTCCAGAATGTCCCTCTTTTCAAAATATATTTTGCTGCCATGATGCTCTTCCATGTGTAAGAGCTGTTCGGCGAGTCAATAGCCTCCAGAAACTGACCTCGTGGAAAATACCTTTCAAGCATTGAAATAGCAGAGAATCTTGATCTTGCATCAACCTCCAACCCTGTTTGGCAAGCATTGCTAAATTGAATTGGTGTAGATCCTTGAATCCCATCCCTCCTTCTCTTTTTGGTCTGGTGAGTTTGTCCCAGCTTAGCCAATGAATCTTCCTCTCATTTCCAACCTGTCCCCACCAAAATCGTGCACACATAGATTGAAGCTCCTCACATAATTTAACCGGCAACTGAAAGACATTCATAGTGTACATTGGAATTGATTGAGCCACGACCTTTATTAAAATCTCCTTTCCTGCTCTTGATAGAATTTTACCTTTCCATCCTTGAAGTTTTTTCCACACTCTATCTTTCAAAAAAGAAAAGGTGTGATATTTACTCCTCCCTACCAAAGTTGGTAGCCCCACGTAGGCCTCAAACCTCTCCACTTCACTTACACCAAGCATGGCTTTGATCAGCTCCCTTTTCTGAGATGACGTATTGCTACTAAAATAGACTGAAGACTTCTCCATATTTATACACTGACCCGAGGCTTCCACATATAATTTCAGAATCTCCAGTATCTCCTGTGTCTCCTTCTCTGAAGCTTGACAAAATAAAAGGGAATCATCAGCAAACAAGAGATGTGAGATTTTTGGGGCTCTCTTGCAAATAGAAACACCGTGGATATGTCCCTCCATTTCTACTTTCTGCAAAAGAGATGTGAAACCTTCTACACATAAGAGATATAAATAGGGTGATAAGGGGTCTCCTCGCTGGAGACCTCTTGTAGGAGTAATCATACCATATGGTTTGCCATTAATCAGTACAGAAAAGGAGGTTGTGGATACACAGCTCATCACTCTATCAACCCAGCATCCTGGAAGACCCAATTTAAGCATAATCTGCTTCAGAAAACTCCATTCCACCCTGTCATAGGCTTTGCTCACATCTAACTTCAAAGCTAGATTTCCTGTTTTACCCTTTTTCCGTCCATGCATCGTGTGTAATGCTTCATAGATTCAAACCTTAGTTGAACCCAAACTCATAGATTCAAACCTTTTGAATTAAGTAGTGTCTATATATATTATATTGACTATTCAATTAAAGTCTTCGCAAGGTGTGACATTAGATCCGTATGAGATTTTTTTTTTTTAAGGTGTCACAAAAAATGTTCCTCATCAGTACAGTTTATTGAAGCTATTGAATTATAATGAACGTGTATATAGGATGCCTATATATAAAGGCAATAGAAGCAAAATACGAAATTAAATATGTTAGCATAGCCCCAATTCTAAATAAGGAAAACATAATCTCAGACAGAGACGAAACCAAGAATTTCATCTTTTGGGTGCGAGTTGAGCACAAATCCGATCCGATCTAACATGTGGACACCCTTAAAAATAAAAAAATACTCCCAAAAAACTATTTTTAAAACATTATTTTTTTCTCAAGTTGTCGTAGTAATTTTAGCAACACAAACATACAAACATAGTTAGCCTCCATTTTCTTTATTTTTTTTTTTTAATTTTTTATTCTTATCACAAAAATTAGTAAATTGACTAGGCAAAAATAAAAGCAAAGGGAAAGAGAGAATATATTTTCCAATGCCAAAGTTAGGCATTTTGTAGTTAAGAAAAAAAAATCATTAATAAGATTGATCCAAAAAATTTCCTTTCACAAAACTAAATTGAGAGAGAGAGAGAGAGAGAGAGAGAGAGAGAGTTTTTGCCCCAGTTAATATCACAAATAGAATTGAGAATCTTAGGGTACTGGTAGTTTATGCAAGAGTTGGCAACACTTCTTGAGGGGGTGATGCCTTCAATATGATGTCACCACTTAAGGCTATAAACAAGCTAAGCTGAGTATTAAAAGTTTAGGTTTGTTCATTTATTTTTATTTTGAACGCATGCTGAGTTCGAACTTATCACTAAACAAGATTACATATTCAAGTTTGATTTATTTTCTTATCGAAAACTCAAGCTGTTCACAAGCTACTGGAAATTTTTTTTTCCTATATATAATAAATTACGTACCATGACTAAATTTTTTTTATTCCTTCACAAGTTTAAGAATGTTTACTACAAATAATTTGTTTATAATATTAATAAATTGTAAACAATAATTCGATATCAAATGAAACTATTTACAAACTTATACATTCCAATCTAAAGTTTATACAAATATATTTTTATACAAATATGCATATAAAAATTAATATTATATATGGTTAAATTGAGTTTCATGTTCATAAGTTTTTTCGTGAATACATTATTATTTTTGAACTTAGCTCATTTAATAGTCAAACTTAAACATAGGTTTGAGTTTGGCTTGTTTACTAAAAAGACGAATATAAACAAGTTTTTCCGCACTTCAAATTTTAATTATGTATATACCATAGAAGAATCTAAGTATACATATTATTCAAAAAAAAAAAAAAAAAAGGCACCCGTTGTCCCTTGAGTAGTTCTGTCATGATCTTAGACCTCCTAAAACTCAAGGTGGATTACAGGAAACCCTTTTAGGATTGGGGACAATACCACTAAAGCACTATTGTAGATGGTACTCATTGGAAATGTTGGCAAACTGCTAATCTTGAGATGATATGAAGCGAAGCTAGCTGCAAAGTACCCTAAGGAAAATGATGGCAGTAAAAATGGTGGTCGATCTCGTTATGTTTAGTCCACTTGCGAAACATGTCAATATGGGTATGAATCATGCTATATTGTTCCGATCGATGCCCATATGCCCATATCCTGAAACATCCATTACAAGCAAAGTAGTTCAGACATGGCACTAGCCCAGACTCAATATTCTACCTCTGTGCTAGAGAAAGCAACCACAATTTTTTTCTTGGTTCATCATGAGATGAGAGAATCATCAAGTATAAGTTCTGAGCCGTCTGGCTCCACGGAATCATAATTATCAAATTATACCTAAAATATACTGGTTAATTAAATACATGTAAGCTAGTTCATTTGACTTACTACCCATTAGTTAGTTTTTTTTCTTTTTTTAATTTAAAATATAAATTATATTCTAGCCTATTCTCCGTGAAACTTGAACCCTGGCTCTCTAGCTCTTGCCCCCTATACAAAAACTTGTCTTTGTAGAGCAACTATCAGGCCAAGAATGCGTTAGAGCAAAACTTGATTGCTTCATAATAAGATATCCTTAGGACATTGGTTAATAGACCATTTTTAAAAAATTTAATACTACTTTAATGTGAAATATAAAAAGTTATCATAAAAATCAATTGCTTTTTTTCTTTTTCCATAATATATTTTTAAAAATATTTTCTAAACTAACATGCTTATATAAAAGCATCCGTTAACTTTTATATATATCATTGATCTTTTCCAAAAACCGAAGGCACACTTTTGTCCTCTCTAAACTCAAGATTTGAGGTTAGGCAGAAATTAAAGCAGAGATGAACGAGCTAATCAGGTGACATTTCCCTATCCTTATTATGTTTTACCTTTCTTTTTGATTCGTTGCCTCAACCGTTTCTAAAGAACCTACAAGGGTAAGGGGTATATGCTTCGAATTCCTATTAACAGCATAAATGTCCACTTCATTTAGGTCTATCTTGTTTCTTTTTTTATTTTTGGCATTCTGATCCAAATCCATTAAGCACATACTTGAGCTTCACGTGCTTTTCTCCTAGATGACTTGGTTCAATGCATAAAGATCACGTTGTTTTTCCAAGATGCATGTGAGTTTGGTTCAGTAGGTGGCTACAAAAAATAAAATAAAAATAAACAAATTTCAAATATTATCCATTTCATCAATTTTTCATGGTTCAAATTAGATTTTACAAATTTAAAAGTGCTAGGTTATTTAAAATTTTAAATGAAAGAATAATTTGTATACTATTAGATTTAGAAAATAAAAACTAAACCATGAAATGGTCAAAATGAACAGTTTTTGAAAGGTAGAGAACCTGCAATTAGAGAAATTGTTCTCATTATCGGCTGTGAAATTCTAGGTTGTCAGCAACTTCAGGTGCTCCATCGCAAGGGTTCACATTTGCACCTGTGAAATCCCACCTACCATTGTGACAAAAACAATGTAGGTGCTGCTATATCCCGTGCCCAGAATCAAACATATAGAAATGGTAACTAAAGAAAATCATTATTTTAATATCTATCAAAGGTTTACTTCCTAAATTTAAGAAGGAAGATAGCGCATATATATATATATATATATATATATATATATTATTCTTATAGATAACATGTGAAAGCTCGAAAATGTGTTGAAAACACAAGAGCAATTTAGACCCCCAATTAAAATTACGGCTTGGTTGATTTTACACTAACTTAATACTAAGTGCGGAATAGTGTAAACCCAAGCGTATAAGCAATACAACTACTCTAATCCATATTTAAAGCAACACAGCAGTAAAAATGAAATGAACAAGAGTAGGGAAGAGAGATGCAAACACAGAAAACACCGAGACGTGTTTTCGAAGAGGAAACCGAAGAACTCGACGAAAAACCTCTCCACCGCCCTCCAAGCGGAAATCGATCCACTAGACAATCAGTTGGGATACATGAGTTAGCAAGAGACCCTCCAAGCCTAATCTACCCGATGTACCTAAGCCCTCCAAGCTCCTACTCCAACAAGGCTTCTCGGAACCGTGTCTTGTCTAGCACCCCGGATCCCGCAACAAGCTCCATGTTGCATCTGCCATTCCAGGCTTCTTCCAATGCTTCCCAACAGCATCAAAACGTCACTCAACACTCTCAAAGGGTGTGGTAAGTGTTTGGGCTATCAACCTCTCAATGGTGTGGAAATGGAGAGGAAAGTTGAGGAAATACCACAAGCAAGTGTATAGAGAAAGGTGGGGATGACAATCTCTAATTGCAAATGTGTTTGGCTAGGGTTTTCTCTCTGAAGCATTCCTCAACATTTGTGGGTAATGGGGGTATATATAGGATAGGTGCAAAATGTGTGAGTCAGTCAGTACAGGCTGGCAGAACAGCATGTCTCGCGGGTGTCTCGCGGGAAGGTCTTACCCGCGAGATACTCGCGAGAGACAACTGTCTCCACCTGCCTGACTCTTCGCATTCCAGCATGTGCAAGGCACATGCTTCACTTCGCGGGAAGTTAGGTCGCGACATACCCGCGAGAATCCTTCAGCCTCCAAATTGCTTGAGTCTTCACACACTCTCTATCACACAACCCTTACAACAAATCCCACAACAAATACAGGGTATAAACGATTGATAATAATTACAATCAAATTTGGCACGGAATAAAAGCCAACAAAACACATAGTTGTAAATAACAACTTTACAATCTCCCCCTTTGGCCATTCCGTGACAAAACTCTAAAACAGACTCTAGACTTAAACGTAAGTTTGGGAATAAAGGCAAAACTCACTCACACCTAATTCTAGATTCTGATAAGCTCTTGAAACATATGAACAAGTAACTCCTGAAACACAACAACAAAATATTATCATTGTATGCAGAAAACTTGAAAAGCATATGGAGCAAAAATATCATGATCAAGCAAAATGAAATAGAAACACTAGATCATGGCAAGATCAAACAAGCAATTACTATACACAAGCAATTACTATGCTCATTCACACAAGGAATGAACATCCGGATATGCAAGATGATAAGCTCATTTGAAGAGTACCATTTGCAAATCCAACACTCAACCAATGCAAAATACTCGAAGTATTTGCATCTAGGAACAATCCTACTAGGGCACAAGAGTGTTCATCACTCAACCAATGCATAGAACGTATATGCATCTAGGAACAATCCTACACGGGCACAAGAGTGTTGTACTGAAGTAGAATGTATGACATTAAACTTCAATTACACATGCATAAAGGCTGCATAAACAAAGTACTGCATATGCATGGCACAAACCATAAAAGCCTACAAATTATGCAATGAAACAAACCCTAAAAGCTTACAAAAGCATCATGGGTACAAAATATAAAGTACTTCCCTATCATATCACTCCCCCTATCATGAATCATAGGAGCTATGATGAACTTGGAACATATATACTTGTAACCTGAAACACTTGCACAAACCACATTAGACCCTCAAGATAAATCAGGTGATAAAAAGACAAGTATAATGTAACAAGTAAAATGCGATCAAGTAACATTAACATGTTGTGAAACATATGAGCAACTTGATCAAACACATGATAGTCATATGGAAATGACTACAATGATCATATAGCAAAGCAAATGATCATCCGAACATGCAACCAATAAAGCACAATAGCATAAGGGTAAAAGCATGTCCAACACATAAGCACGATGCAATGAGAGCAATAAAGCAAATCAAAGCACCATAAAGTAACGAGAAAACAAGCATAAAGTAGATCAAGGTTTTCTCAAAAAATGTCTTCTCCCCCTTGGTATATGCATCTCCCCCTACGAATGTGCACAAGGTAGAATTTCTCCCCCTAAGAGTGTGCACATGAGTCATATAGAAATGACGAAACACACCAGTATACTCTCCGGAATATTCTCCCCCTTTTTGTCACGAATAGACAAATGAATCATGAGGAAGGAGGGAAAGAAGAAAATATTAAGATGATGCATGAGGGATGCAAGATGAATGAGAAAATGAAGCTCAAACATAAGACAAAAACATTTTTTTTTAAAATGCTACAAAGCATGAAGAACATGACATGCTAAGGATGATGAAACATGATATGGACCTAGGCATGACATAGACACAAGAACATGTTAAATGTGTTAAAAGGTCTAAAAAGACTTAACTAGCATGAGTGAATGCAAAACATGTCACGTGTTCAAGTGTGTGTAGCAAAGGTGCAACTAGTGTGCATTTAGTGTGCATGTGAGATGCATGACCAATGCATGAGCAAGGCACTCAAGGGGCAAAGTGTACAAAACACACCACCAATGATCAAAACATGATAAACATGAATAATTATGGTGATCCCCAAAGTTTGGTACTCATCGGAGTCCAAAACAACGAGAAAATGCCATTTGGGCATTTTATCAAACACTTAGAATGCACACACTACACATGTATGATGAACAGTGCAAGAACATATGAAAAACTTGCCTAAATACATGTTATATATGCCACAAGGGGCCAACAACCAAAGCAAAGCATCATTTTAAACAAAGCCCAATCAAAAAGATTGACAGAAAATAAGTTTTCCAACTCCCATTTGAGAAAATCCCAACTATGAACATAAAAACCCCAAAAACGTAATCTAAGGATCAAAATCAATGAAAAAAGTGAAAGATTACCTTAGAGATGTTTATGGAATGTAAAACACTTAAAATTAGTTGGGTTTTGATGTAGAAACATGAAAATAAGTGTTTGGGAGAAGATGGGAGAAGTTTAAAACAAAAGACCCACGAAATGCCCTTTAAAAAGCTGATCTGGAAATTTTCGCGGGAAGCTGACTCGCGAAAGTACTCGCGAAAATTTTCGCGGGTAAGCCTTACTCGCGAGCTACTCGCGAAACAGTCGCGAAACTCTCTGTCCAAAGCTGAAAAAACTTTAAAATTGGACCATTTAACTCCCAGTTGAGCCTATACATGAAATAGGTCACAAAAACACCCAGAAAACATGTTTTTCACACAAAAACACTTTAAAAACTTTAAAAAACATGGGTGATACAAATCACTTCCAAAAGCAAACAAAAAGAACAAAAATCTTTTTGGTTTGAACCACATATGGTTGAGCACACACACATCACATTTGAACATGTACAAACACACAAATGAAATAGGCATTCATTGAACATTAAACTTGTGTGTTGTGTGTGGGAATCAAGTGTGGAATAGTCCTTAGACTAGAGTAAAGCTTCAATGATCAATTCAATCGAGTCATACACAACTGATACGAAATCAAGTGGACTATCTCCATTATAGAAATGAGTATATATGACCTCCCACACATTGAATACATAACTTCAGAAGCTTTTCATTTGGCTTCTGTATAAGGCATAACAATTGGTCCATTTTATTTTGTTTGGACAAAAAATCTCATTTTGAGATTGGTGCTTGAAATTTATGATATTTCAACATTGATGATTAGCCTTTGGCTTTTTGAGCACCATACAAATCACATTAACAGAGTCGCTTTCCCTTTTTCCTAGTCGAATACTAGTATGTGCGACAGGCTTTTGCAGCTCAATATCTCTTTTCATTTGGAGATTTACATTTGGTGAGCTTTATTTGCAAAAAAAAATAAAGTGGGAAGAGATATAGACAAAAGTCTATGCAAGTATCAAGACCAACAAGACTATTGACCAATCATTCATGACAAGCTTGAAGATCTATTTACAACAATCACACATAGTTTTCAAGATTTCTTCCACACAGAAATAGGTGCATACAGAACAAGCTAAGCTCGTAAATGCACTACGCCATAAGTACGAAGGTACTAGGCCAAACTCACATGAGATATGTGCTCAAACATATACGATCAAACTTTTTGAATTTTTCACTTTTTATGTGGTTTTGGATTTTTTACTCACACAAAACAAAGACATAAAAGTAAGATCAAAACAAAAGTAATGCATACAAATAAATGCAAAATGCACAAATGCATGAAGATATGACATTCAATGCATGAAGGGTCCTACAAAGATCGAAAGAATTAGATCAAAGACCAAAGGAGCAAAAGCTCAACCATAGGAACCCTTCCTCATCCAAACAGAATGATTGCTTGGAATGAGTGTCTCAAGAGAAGTGAGACGAGGGTTGGAAGAATGAGAACCGGAGATGCACATAGTCAAGGAGTTAAGAGTATTAAACACTTTCTTTAACAACATGCTATTTTCACTCAAATCCGGTTTATCATTTGTAACACAACTTGCAAGAAGCTCAAGTTTCTCTTTTCTTTTGATTCTTTTAAAAGCTTGAAACTGAGAGCAATGAGGTCTAAGATGACCAAGGGCACCACAATGGTGACAAACAATGTATTTAGGTCCATTAGGCTTTTTGGGAATGGATCTAGCTACTTGGGTTTGTTCTCTCTTCAACTTAGAACATTGAGGCCTTATATGACCAATCACACCGCAATGGTGGCAAGTTGGAACAAACTTAGATCCACTCAATTCCCTAGGATTGGACCTAAACAGAGGCTTAGGCTTAAGAGTCTTTCTCTCCACTTTTTGATTTCTTTTATGTGGAGGAATGTACACCGATTTGTCCTTTGAGGCAAAACACACATTAGGCACAAAATCGGGTACCACAACATGATTGCAACATATATTTTCATCATTTTTGACAATAGGTTCAGCAATCAAACACTTGGCATGCATCTTAAGAGATTCATTTTCAGATTTAAGATCATCAACAAGTTTGTTAGACAAAACAAGTTTAGCATCCAAGTCCATATTCAAACACTCAAACTCTTTCAGGTTTTCAAGAGAATTTTCAGCAAGCTTTTTATATTTTTCAACCAATTTATTGGATTCATTGAGCTTAGCAATCAAATCATCCTTTTCACAAATGAACTTGCTCAAATTCTTTTGAAACTTCTTAGCTTCTTTCTTCAAGAGTTTGTCAACAACACCCATGGATTCATATAACATGGCATCACAATCATGAGGATAAACACTCATAGAGGCATTTTCACAAACACATGACATGCTACAATCAACAACATCCATACAAGCATGTAAAGCATTATCCACGGCAAAACACACAAGGGGTCAAGGATCACACTTAGGTATTAAAACCATAGCAAGTGTACCCGCTCTGATACCAATTGAAAACTCGAAAATGTGTTGAAAACACAAGAGCAATTTAGACCCCCAATTAAAATTACGGCTTGGTTGATTTTACACTAACTTAATACTAAGTGCGGAATAGTGTAAACCCAAGCGTATAAGCAATACAACTACTCTAATCCATATTTAAAGCAACACAACAGTAAAAATGAAATGAACAAGAGTAGGGAAGAGAGATGCAAACACAGAAAACACCGAGACGTGTTTTCGAAGAGGAAACCGAAGAACTTGGCGAAAAACCTCTCCGCCGCCCTCCAAACGGAAATCGATCCACTAGACAATCAGTTGGGATACATGAGTTAGCAAGAGACCCTCCAAGCCTAATCTACCCGATGTACCTAAGCCCTCCAAGCTCCTACTCCAAAAAGGCTTCTCGGAACCATGTCTTGTCTAGCACCCCGGATCCCGCAACAAGCTCTATGTTGCATCTGCCATTCCAGGCTTCTTCCAATGCTTCCCAGCAACACCAAAACGTCACTCAACACTCTCAAAGGGTGTGGTAAGTGTTTGGGCTATCAACCTCTCAATGGTGTGGAAATGGAGAGGGAAGGGTTGAGGAGATACCACAAGCAAGTGTATAGAGAAAGGTGGGGATGACAATCTCTAATTGCAAATGTGTTTGGCTAGGGTTTTCTCTCTGAAGCATTCCTCAACATTTGTGGGTAATGAGGGTATATATAGGATATGTGCAAAATGTGTGAGTCAGTCAGTACAGGCTGGCAGAACAGCATGTCTCGCGGGTGTCTCGCGGGAAGGCCTTACCCGCGAGATACTCGTGAGAGACAGCTGTCTCCACCTGGCCTGACTCTTCGCATTCCAGCATGTGCAAGGCACATGCTTCACTTCACGGGAAGCTAGGTCGCGACATACCCGCGAGAATCCTTCAGCCTCCAAATTGCTTGAGTCTTCACACACTCTCTATCACACAACCCTTACAACAAATCCCACAACAAATACAGGGTATAAACGATTGATAATAATTACAATCAAATTTGGCATGAAATAAAAGCCAACAAAACACATAGTTGTAAATAACAACTTTACAACATGTATTTTTAGCCAATTCCGGAGTAACTTGGAGAAGGAGCTTAGTTGAGAATGAGAAAGAGAATTAAGTGGTCAATAATAAATTACATCATATTCAATGCCCAACAGCTCATTTTGCTCCCATGATGTTGTAGGAGGAGTAATTTTCAATACTAATCATGATTTTGACATCAAAGGAGATAGAGAAGTAATAATGATGACTGATGAGTCTTAATTTGCCGCCTACTGCTCATGATGTGTTATAGCATTACTACTCACCTTAACAAAAAATATCATGTGAAATTGAAGCTGATTCAATTTTACTCATCCTCTTTTATATTTTATATTTTTCATTTTTTTTATTTGCATCTTCTTTGAACTTTCATATATATATATATATATATATATATATATTTATTACGGGAGTACATCTTTCACCAATACTTGCTTATAAGGACAAAGTTTCTCTTCAAACTAGAGAAATATTTCAAACTTCTCCTATATATTTTTATTGAATGTGAATTTTGGAAATCTAACTGTTGAATTTCATGTTCTTTATATTCTTAACACATATGTCAAATTTTATTCAAATCGGATTTTATTTACTATTCAATCAATAAATTTATTTTTTATGTGCATAATTTTAGATCATGGAAACTTGAAATTTAAACATTTGATTGATGACATCACTATTTATTTTTGATCTTTTTGAAATTTTGTAAGCATGGAGGATATAATTAGAATATGCAATTCAACAGTTAAATTTTTAAAATTTACATTCAATAAAAAGATATCGGCAGAGTTTGAAGGGTTCAAAGAGAAACATTTTCCTGCCTGTAATAGGTTGATAGTTTGCCCAGCCCGAGGTCCACTTACATATCTTTGTGTAATTGCAGTGTCTTATGACTTTTTTTTCTTTCTTTCTTTCTTTTGAGATTGGTTAGAGATATTTACTTAATTAAACAATTCTCCTTCTCCTCACCCTAGGACCACTCGAACATGGGTCCTCATACCCCTCAAAACCTTGGGGAAATATCAACTCGCCCAACATGGGCAATCAATGTTCTATGACTAATTGGTATTAATGTTGATTACTTATTGACTTTCTAAGTTGTAGCACATGTTCAAATGCTAAAGTTGGAAAATTCGCTAAAATTCCAAACAAAAGTGAAAAAACAACAATGTTATTGGGAATATTCTTTACAACTTATTAAAGTGATAGATTACAATTAGTACAAAATCATTAATTTTCATTGAAATTATTAGTAATATCATTTTTATTGTACACTAATCATAATTTACAATTTCAATAATTGAAAAACATACTGTAAAAACAAATTTTAAGGCAAAGGCTCCTAAAATTAATGGTAGCATTTTCACTTCAATAGAGCCACAAAATATAAAATTTTACTAGTGGATAACCTTATGAAAGTGCAAGGGAAAAAAATTGAGAGAGATTCATTTTATATATATATATATATATACAAGATAGAAATTCTACTTTAGTCTAATCTAAGTGTATATGTGTGTGAAGCTCTCTCCTGAAAACTTGAATCTAACCCTTGCCTCCCACACCCCACGCCCCACAAACATTTGTACTTGTGGAGTGACCATCGTGTTAAAGGTACACGGTGGTCAGAGAGATTCATTATTGATTGCTTTAAGTGGAGAGACAATTAATTTCCTTTTTATTTAAATTTTTATATTATTAGGGAGCTAGTTTATTTATTTATTATTTTTTTGGGAAAAATAAACACACAAAGAGATGGGGTTCAAAGTTCAAGCACAAAGACATGCTACAAACTATACTCAAATGTCACAATATCTTTTGAGGAAAGATAAGACAAATTATACTACACATGATGTGTTTGTTTGTTTAGACCCCTTAACGTAGATTGTTTAACCTAATATATTAGCCAAGTGATTACTTAGGTTAATTATGAGATCTAGGTTAAACAGAGAGGGATCATATCATGCACAACAGCGGAAAAGTAAAAAACACACCGATATGATCACCTAGAAAAACCAATGAAACGAACTGTTTCAAGATAAAAAATCTGGGGAGGATTTGACCTAACTATCCTCAAGGTAAAACAAATCCACTATAAGAGAATTGAAGTTTTTACAAAAGATTTAACCCAAAATCTATTGCTACCTTTAGTAGTAACTTACTGACACGACCACGTGCAATCTCTGAATCCATGACTTCCTTCTCTCTTGGATTTGCAGAACACAAACTCCCATGTTTGTGACTTTGAAATCCCACTCAAAGGTTTCAAATCACAACTTGTTGATCTTGCAGCAACTAGATTCCACCAGCACTTGATTGTAGATCTTGTTCCAGTAGACACTTATAGAGTTAGAAGGTACAGAACCTCTCAGATCTCACAAGAGTAACTCAATTGTCTTCCAAGAGTTTTCAAAACATAGTTAAGGTTTTCCTTTTATATTTAGAAGTGTTGGACTGAAACCCTAAACGTTTTCGCGGACTTGAGCCTAATTTATAATTTTGCAGAAATTATTTTTCTGCGATTTTCAATCGGTAGAGACTGATCTTTCGATCAATCGAGCTTCACAGAAAATGACTTCTTTTTCCTGCAGCTTGAATATTCTTGAGACTTGACTTGAAACACTTTGAGCAATATCAAACACTTATTCTAGATATGTTTTTGTTCTCGATTTGCCAACATATACAATTTGAGACTCTAAACATTTAATTCTAAATCTTTAGAACCTAGCATACACTTAAGTAATGTGGAATAATTATCCTTTTTCATATATATTATTAAGGAGCTCTTAGTCCTTGTCTTTTTTATCTTTATTTATAATATTTGAATCGTGCTTAAGTGTCCTTTTTCTTTTCTTTTTTTCTTTTTTTTGAGAACAAACACACACATACATAAGGGAGAGAGAAAGAGGTTTTAACACAAAGGCACACCACAACTCTACTTAAAAGCCATGGTAACTTTTAAGGGAGTGTGGGGCAAGTTATACTACACACAACACACTCTCTTAAGCAATGTGGGACAATTACCCCCCTCCTTTTTTTTTTTTTTGAGAAACAAACACACACACACACACACAAGGAAGAGAGAAAGAAGTTCTAACACAAAGGCATACCGCAACTCCACTCAAAATTATTGTAGAAAGTAAAGATTTAACTATAAAGTTATAATATTAGAACTTTCCTGATATAAAGCTTTATTAATTGAAATGGTGGCATGTTTTGAGTGGTTGATAAATTACATTGAAAGTAATTTAAAGTTCGGATTTATAAAATATAAAAAATTAGTATCATAAGGTTATCTTTCAGCATTAAAAACCACTTAAAATTATTTAGCAAAATTGTTTAACGTTTCGCAATTAAAGTCCTTTTCTATAGTGCTAGACACTACTAGACTCATCATAATTCAGTGGAGCTTCTATCTAGCATGATAGAAAGATGGTTTCAAAAGACATTAAACAAGTGATGTGAGAAATATATATATGTCACACTTAATCCTAATTCTGGTGTTTGATTCGAAAGAAGATATGTAAATGTTAGGAATCATGTTGAAAGGTATATGAAAAGCATAATTGTCTAAACTTTTTCTGATAGATGTTATACATCTAGATAGGATTTGAAATCTTTGTACGTGTTTGCTTTATGAAGATTGTTCTATACTATCAAGTTAAGGCATCAATTTTTTTTTTTTTTCTTTTTTGTGTAGGCAGGTTTCTTTTTGCTTCATATATAATGTCTAAACTAAAACCATTATATTTTACCTGGATGAGAAATTGAGAATTATTTAAGGTTTTGCTTCTTTCTCCTTTTGGATTTTTCATATCTATGTAGTTTTAGGTCTCATCAACTTCTTCTTCTTCTTCTTTTTTTCCTTCCTTTCTCGGTATCTTATGCTGGAACCTTTTTACGTATCAAAAAAGAAATTGTATTTTTTAAAACCACCTAAATGTTAGAAATTTTCCTTCTGAAGAAACCTTTTTTTTCTGATAACTCACCTTAGATTTTCTATTTTAGGACTGCTAGACACAAACTTTTCACCATTTTAGTTTTGTTTAAAAGAAAATATATAAGCGGTGATTCTTGATCTGTGAACTTAGAATTACGAGCACAAATTTGTCATATGTACAATACTTACTGACAATTGTTTTTCTCAGATTTATCAAAGATGGAGGAAAGTCCATACTTTTTTGGGTCACACGGCCAAAACCTGAAATGAAAATAGCTAGGCAGTAGAGTAGCTTGAACATATCAAACTTATCTATAATGGGAAAATAAACTTCATAAACTTTAGGAGATGGAGAATTGAAATGTCATTTCTTCATTGAGGACTCATGTCAATTAAGCTTTTTTTGTGTCAGATTTGACTTATTCATAGTAGCAAAGGTTTTTTTTGCTTTTCTTTTGATTAGAGGCCAGATGAAAAGAATGGTGATGATCATTGATAGAATAATATATTTTTTTAAATGCATGTGCTTTAAAATAATGATCTAGTCAATGGAATTCGCATACTTTTATTTAATAAAAAATGAAAATATTTGATCAAATACATGCAAAAGATCAGCCTTCAACTATTTTTTTTTTTTTTTTCCTTGCAGGATTTTTTTATTTTGCCTTATTACTTGATGCAAGGTATTCCATTCTCCACGTCACAATAAATTACACACATTAGAGAGTAGGTTTGCAAACACAAACAAAAAATGGCTTGTATTGACTCAAATTCGTACTTGGATTAGACAATATTCCCGCAGACAAGTCTACTATGCCGACTTTGTTTGCGGGTTTCTATGTATCTAATGCATGTTCATTTTAGAATAATGTTAGGAATTCATGTGAAAATGTTGAAATCCAATCAGGAATTAACATGTAAGTAGAGTGTAAATTTGGACGTGGAAAAATAGGTGTTCTTAGCATTATTCTTTATTTTATAGAGAGAGTTTAAGTTGCTGCATGCAAATAATTTAAAACCAAATCTTTTGTCATGTGTTTTTATGAGAGAGAGTTCTGATTTTTCTTTCTCATAAAATTGTTGTGTGCATTCTTACAATTCTCTATTTTGCTTGGTGAAACTTATATATTGTTATTGCTCATGGAAATAGATTTAAAGCTGAACCACATTTGGTTAAAAAATACAAAACTGAATCATATAAACACAAAACCTTTGTGTTGTGTTCTATACTTCATTTTTTTTATACATAAACTTACTGTGATTAATTATACTTAGAACAAAATGATATTAAAGTTTCTACTGTCTCGGTAGGATGAATTTACTTTTAAAAAATCTTTGTTTCATTTAGGCTCCTAATATCTGTATTAATGTGTTTATCTGAAGTATAGGAAGATAAGTATAATTCACATTATCAGATCAAACATAATATAGGGGCCACAAAGGTTACAATTGAATTGACAATTTCAGAAGTGCATTCCTGTTGAAGAATGCGACAAGACGAGCATAAAGTACTGGAGTAATCCATCAAGAAATAGAAATTGGAATCGATTGCAGACTTGCAGTCAATTTCAATTTTATACTCCGAAATTTTGATCTCGATGCTTGAAATTAAAGCCTTTACCTTCATTTGCTTAATTTTTATATTCAAATAATATGGTAATATTTAAAACAACACTATTAGATCCATATAGACTGTCAACCACTCTGATTAAAAAAAATTTAAAATTAAAATAGAGGGTCATTATAATGTTAAATGAAAAAAAAAAAAAAAATCTTAATTTATACATGAGATTTAGAAGAAACGGAATGCAACATAAACAAGAAACTTTTTCTTTTTTTAAAGATAAAGTTGCAACTTACCTCCTTGTGCAGATAATTTGGCTTATCAGATTTGGGGTATAACTTTCAAGTGCTATATTCATTTGACTCCTAAGGTTTACACTTAAAATGAAATCGTTAGAATTCTGTCCAAACTCCAAAGTACCCTTATTTAGTTTATTTTAATCAAACGTCAAAACGTAAAGATTGACAAAAAAAAAATTGTGCTACTAAATTTTTATTGGGTCAAAACATAAGGGGTCTGTTTTAGCCACAATTCCATAACGAAATGTAACACAAAGCTTCGTAGAATTTTCTTGTGGATTTATTTCAACAAGCATGGATTATTTCACAAGATATTATATGATAGGGTAAACTATATATTTGGTCCCTATCCTTTACACCATATCTCAATTTGATCCTTAACTTTTTAATTGTGTCAATTTGGTCTCTAATCTTTCAGTGCCTTGTTAATTTAGTCCCTACCGTTATAATTTGGATGGAAATTGCTGATATAACTAATGGCCAAAATAAATTAAAAAAATAAAAAAAAAAAAAGGTTTTTGTTGATGTGGCAATGAACTAATTTTTTATTTTGGCCATTAGTCACGTCAGCAATTTCTATCTAAGAGATAACGGCAGAAACTAAATTGACACAGTATTGAAAGGTTATGAACCAAATTGAAATATGGTGCAAAAGATAGGGACCGAATACGTAATTTACCCTATATGATAAAACTGCTTAACTGAAATTACTTCTCATTGCGAGGGCCCTCACTTCTTATTCAATTTTGATATATAAATAAAAATTCAAACACCAAAATGTTGAAGTATTTTAACAGAATACTAAAGATCAATAAACTTTTTGTGCTATGCTTTACCATGCACCTAATGAATCATATATAAAAAATTGTCTTGCATATAATGTTCGAAATATTTTTATAAATTACATTTTTTTTTTTTTAAAGAGTTTCAACTTATGGCATCCGCTTCTAGTGATAGCTCTTTATCATCAAACCAAGATACCAATCGGTTTTTGGTGTAGGCAAAAATTGAACCCTAAATCTTTTATTCAACCATCAGAGACTTTACGAGTTAAGCTAACTGGAACCCACTTTTATTATATGATTTCAGTTTCTTTCTCAAATACTATAAATTATATGTTGGTCTCTCCTTATTAAGCATTTTGTATTTATGTTTTTGTAAAGGAGAAGGTTTTGGTTGGAAAACACAACCAGCAAATGAAAGGCAGAAAGGTATATGACCATTGGTGTCAATTTAATGAGGCTTTATATGTATATATGTATGTTACTAGTATGAAATAATTTCTATAATTAATTTGCAATAATAGGCAAAGTAAATTAGCCTTTTATGGTAATAGTTAATTTTCATCAAAATAATTCAAAGGTTTTTTTACCATAGCCTCTATATATACAGACCACCATGAACGGCAATTAGAGATATAGAAAGAAATAAGAAGAAGATAGAAAATGGTCATTTTGAAATATAGAGCTAAGACTCACCGTCTACTTTCTCTTATTCTCACTTTAAAAAATATTTTCTTCTCAATTCTATATTTCTAGGTAAAAAAGTACTATTGAAAGCTTCTTATCCTACAAGTGGTGTAGGCTTGAAGGATAATCAGCAAAGCTGACTGAGTTATTATATTTCGGGGGCGGCACACACAATATTTAGTTTACTACACCAAAAACCTCGTAGACGCATGTATCGTCTCAAAACAGTGACATGGTCCACGCCTCAACCCTGCCATCTAAAAACATATATGAATTGATGGTAATTTGCTTCTAATGTTGTGAGACTACTTTGAAGCATCATCAAGGTAATATCTCTATATTATTCTCTAATTTTATGGTAAATTTCAATTATGAGAATTTTAATCATTTATATGATATGTTGAATGTAATAAAATTCAATTTATTTATCAATTATTGTTCTTAGAAACAACGTGTAACATTAGGTTTACCAATTACTTGCAAATATTCCCAAAGTTTGTAGAGTCGTAGGGAATATATATTGATCTTTTCTTATGTATTAGATATTCAATTCGGTTTTGGGTCATCACATATATGTACTATACTTTACAGCTTACTATACAACAGAAATCTCCAAATTTGTTACTTATTAGGACATGGCAAAGATATAGAGTCCAAGCCAATAAACTGTCGCAATCAAGCTGACAAATCATAAGGGTAACTTTCATTTTTTGTAAAAAAAGAACTAATTATTGTGGTTACTTTCTTTTCTTTCTGTAAGAAAAGTGTAATTATGATTTAAATTTCCTATTTCATGAAACACTTTCTTCCAATGCAATTGCGAGCTGTAAGTGCTCCCTCCTTATAGAAGCATATAGTTCTAAAGTTGGCCCACAAGTTACAGAGATTTTCATTTTCATGATCAAAAAGCAAAGAATCGTAGAAGTCATATAGTCTGATGTTTTTTTGTTTTGGTATTTCAAAATTGTTGGGTTTTTTTTTTTTTTTTTTTTTTTTTGGGAAAACAGTGTTAGACACTTTTCTTAATTTCTTTTTCCTTTTTTTTTATTTTTTATTTTTAGGACCAAATCATAAAATTTCATTCATACTTCAAAATTAATCAAAATTGAGGTATTAATTAAGATTTTTTTTTTTTTTTTGGCCATTCTTATTTTCTAGCCTAATTTCATGCTTAAAACAGACTAGAATTTTCTAAGGATATGTATAGCTGCTTTAGACTTCGGGATTAGTTGTAACTGGTAACCCATAAGCATTCAAACTTTTAGTAATAAAAATTCTTCAAAGAAGTTTTTACTTCTTTCTTGGTAGATTCTAGCATTTTTCTTCTAAATTCAAAGAATTCCTTGTGAGTTCAAAGGTTCGTTCTTGAAATAAGATATGGATGACATTTGAGTTATGTTCAAGGGGGGGGGGGAAGACAAATTATAATGAAATGAGTTTGAGAGTTGAGAGTGAGACACACTACTACACTAGGTTAACTACAACTTAATTGTTTTGCCTAAAAAGCGAAACTAAGAGTATGCAAACAAATTGTCTATTTAGGATTAGGTATGTCACAACTGCAAATATGAGTGGTTGATTATGTACTGTTCCTAACCTAACTAAGAGATTTCGTCCTACATAATCATCTTTAGGTTAACGACCACAAATTGATATATTATGGTTTTCATAAGCTAAAAGTGTGACCAGAAAAATCATTAAGATGCAAAGTAAGAACGGATCTTAAGTTATGTTAGGGTTGAGGAAAAGGAATTATGTGGCTCTTTTTGGGTTGGGTCAAGTGTAATCATATAAGCCAATAGTAGGTTTGATCAACAAACCCACTGAACTTGCTAAGCCTGTGCCTATCTAGAGCATTCTAATGATAATTTTCTAATTTGCCAACAACATTCTAGTTACACTAAAAATAAAAAAAATAAAAATTCTAATCTTTATTCTTCAATAAAACTATTTATTCATAGCAACCCCAAAAAAAATGCCGTAACAATGTGAGTGTGCAAAATTTCCCAGCATTTCGGAGAAAGATTCAATATGTAAAACAATGGTCTAACTTAATTGATATGCTAGTCTCAATTTAATTGGATGAGACTCCATTGATATCCCAAGTTTGTTGAGCAATATTGTTATCTCCATTAATTGGGACCTAATTTAACAATAGCAAATGTAAAAATTAAAAAAAGAATGTTTTGGCCAGCTTTTAGTGTACGTCTTAAAATCAAATGGTTTGAACTTTTAGGTTCGGGTGCAAATCGAACCTTCATCAGCACCATTAGACATTAAAAGATGTCAACTAAACCAATGAATCATTCCTATATCATTTCTATTAGGCTAGTACTTATTGCACACACTGTGTGTATTTGAACAGTGTGTGTTTGCGCACACTGTGTCTGTGTGTACAATAAACACTACCCCTTCTATTATCATTTGCAATGTACTCGTATACATGTTGTGATGCTCCTCTTATGGTATTATTACTTGGTATAGTATTTTTAATGTAGAAGCCCATTGCTAGTTTTCTACACAATGATTTGGTCCCTACCATGTTCTTACCTAAAGTTACAAATCCAAATGGGTTATGCCACGCTACATCAGTCAGTTTCAAGTCAAGCTCGTACCTTGTACTGTCACTTCCCGGGAAAAAAAGATGGCTGAGCCAAAGCCAGTGTTCTCACTATTGTTGCGTCATGAAAGTTGAAACATTGTGTTTTTTTTTTTCATAGTCATTAATTAAAACATGATTTTAATTCTATCGTATATAATTAAAAAGAATTAAACATGGTAATATATATTTTATTTATACGTAATTAGCCTAACAGTTCAAAAATTACGAAGCTTGAATTACCAATAGTAAAAGTCTACTCTCATGTGATTTGGTTGGAATAATACCCTGATTTCAAATTTTCGTACCACAAATTAATCACTCTTTACTTTTTTTTTAGCATTTTCAATTGAGATATTTATTGCTATATCTGTGATTATATTCCGTTCAAAAGTGGAGAGTAGTCGTTCTAGATTAGTTTGTTGGGAGTATGAAGATTAGTAACAAACTTTATAGTTATTTTTGCATTTATTTCCACCTAACTATCCAACTAAGTATTAAAGTACTAACTTTGGAGAGGCCATAGGTACATTGCGTAAACTTTAATTGTTGCCTCATATTCCTTACTGCTTCCATTATTAATTTGAGCAAAGAATATATGTCCAACATTTTGTACTCGCACAGATTTTTCCTGCTTATTTTTTAATATTTGATTGATATAGAGGGATTTGTTTTAATTTTTATTGTTGGTGTAAGAGCCCAATTTGGTGCCCAAAGATTCTAGAATCTAGAACAACAAAGTTTTAATCTCAAATTATCCGCGAAAAAAAAAAAAGACGGGAAAAAGAAATTGATCATTTTGGTTGTTTGAGTACAAAACTAATTTATTACTCAACTAATTTAGTACTCACGAACAAGAAAAATAAAAAGAAATAATTGCCCTAGTTGCTGGGTTGTTGGGTGTGGTTAAGTTGCTTTTAGTCCCTCTCTTTGAAAGCAAATATGAATATATGATCATTCGAACTGAAAAAAGTTAGAGTTAAAGAGTTCCATAAAAATAAAATAAAAGTTAGATTTTAAGAGATTCTGACAAATAACAATGAGTATTCCTTCTAATATTAGGTTGAGAGCTAGCTTCTGAATTTCACCCACAATCTATTTTTATTTTTATAATTAATAAAAATATAAAGTAGAAAAATAAAATAAAATAAAATAAGCTTTGCATGAAGTTTAAAGAGGGCTATGAGCCTATGACATTGTAGTATGTACTTATCATAGTTTTGGAATTTGAATTCCAAAAAAAAAAAAATGTAAAACATTGTTCCTGAACGGAGTGGCAATTGAACTCACTGCAATTGTTTAACATTGTTGGCGAAGGAATGAAATTGTTCTAGGCTGCGTTTGGATGGCAAAATTTTGATTTGAATGTGAATTTGAATTTGAATTTTAGATCAATTAATTTAAATTGTCTTGATTCTAAATTAATTCATTTTAAGATTCCTTATTTGGATCTTTTTATACACCAAAAGATTTGAAAATTTTCATTTTTAATTTCATTATTTGTCAATTCCACAACGAGTACAGCTCCAGTTCTGCCATAAGAAAGATTTCACATAAATTTATGAAAGCAAAACTCTACATAGCCTAAAAAATTTCACATAAACTTACGAAAGCAAAACTATACAAAGCCTGAGAGGAAGCACTAGAATACCAATTATTGAAAACAGCTCTATTTCCTAGGGCATAGAGATCTTAATTTGTGTACAATTTCTTAAAATCTCAATAAAATAAATAAAATAAAATAAACTCACACATTAAAATACACAGCTCATAGAGGTATTTCATTGAACCGTTATTTGCTTAAGTTGATACAAAGAATTTGCATTTCAGTTAGACCAACTTTAAACTCTAATATATCCACACACACACACACACACACACACACACACACACACAAAAACTTTAAACTCTAAAAAAACATAAAATTTCCAACAATTTCTTATCAAAACAAAACCAAACAATTCACCAAACCTTAATAACATTGCCACTCCCAACCTTACCAATAGATATAAACCTACAAAAATATAATCAAAACCTATAAAAGCCATGAAAATGTTACATTCTTCCAAACTGGTATCCAAGAATGAATGAAAAATCATCAACCAAGACCAAAACAGACCAAAAACATTACTTTTTTCAATACCAAAAGCAAATAATTAATCCCAACAAACGCATACTCTATTCAAAATCACATTCAACAAACCAACAATCAAATATAGAAATATAAAACTTACACAATACTCTTGATATTTTGAGGATGCTAATTTGATATTGAAGGAAGAGAGAGATTGAGAGGTTTAAGAGGCCAAGAATTGTTGAGAGAGACAAAACTATACGCTTGGGATTGATGGTGGCATCAATTTCAAGACACACCTCCAAAAAGCTTGAGAAGACGCAAGCGTTCCTGTGATTTCCTAAATTCCATGGTATAAGGGATGATTTGAAACCAATGAATTTACACTCTTGAAATCTCTAATGAATTTGGGCCAAATTTAAATCTTTCTTCTTTTAATTTAACCAAACAAATATTTTGGATTTAGAGCTCTCAAATCCAGGCATCCAAACAGATCACTAGTGAACCTTATATGCTTTCTTTTCTTGATATCATGTAAGTCGAGTTTTGGCAGATGCATAAAATGTTTTGTTTATTTGATTGCCTTTTATTATTAGTTTTCTCCAATATTTCAACTATTTCTCTTGTAAATACATGTAATCATTAGTGTTCTATTTTATGGACAAATTGATCATACTATATGTATTTACAAATTTAAAAATTGCATGATATGGAGACTGATATATATATATATATATATATATATATATATATATACGTATATGTATATATATAAACTATACTGGCAGGTTTCATAAATACTCAAAAATGCAAATATTATTTTGATACATTAAAAATACAAATACCCTTCAATTTTATTATTATTATTATTATTATTATTATTTTACATTCTCTATTGTGAGTTATTAAATTTATTTTTGTTCTTTGTTGGACTTTGTTTCAACTATCATGGAAGTAACTAAATTTGAGCAAGAATATCATATTTCAAATCAATTTTTTCTCATATAAATATTTAAAAAATAATAACAAAATATCATTATACTTAAATAATTAGTGCACCACTTAGAATAATAAGTATAACCAAATAAATATATTTATCCTATTCGTAATCTTTTTAATTACATAGAATGAATACTATAATGTTGGTTCCACACACAAATACATACATGTCACTAAAAGATGCTATGGAATTTTAATGGTTAAATTTAATTTTAGTGAATTTCCAAATATTTAATTATTTATGGCTTTTGCATCAAAAGTTGTCAAAGCAACTAAACATTATAAGGCAGAATGTCATATTATAATTATAAATAAAAATAGTTTCTTATATAAAATTTATAAAAATAATCATATGAATTCCTTTAATATAAATAATTAATGCGCAACACAACTATTGATAACTGATATATGAGTTTATTCATTTGGCTAATTCAAGGAACTAATACTTTGATATACATGAAAACATTATTGAGGTGGAAGCTAAATAAAGAAAATTTCAAGGAATGCGCCACATAACAAAACCTTATGCTTTTCTAGAAAAGATCTCTACTTTTATATATTTTTTATATAGAGAAATGTTATCTCTACAATATTTTCACAACAAATCTCAAGTGGCAGGTTGCTATTAGTTGTCACTGGTGAGCAAAGCAGTAATTTCAGTAGTGAGTTCAAAATTAGAACCAGTAACAACTTATCATCTAGAATTTGTTATAAAATTGTTTTGAAAATATTGTAAACATTGAAGGGAATATAATCATGAAATTCCCAAATCTGTGAGATGCAAAAATAAAGAAAAACATAAGCCAAAGAAAAAAAAAATCACACAAGACAGTGTTTACGTGGTTCGACGAATTGCCTACATCCACAGAGTTGCAAGGATTTCACTATTAAAATACAAGATGCGGCAGTATAATTTTCTCTCTAAAAAACAATATGAAACCTTAATCTCTAAAACAATAGTTTTATATCCTGCACACAGGGTTCATAATGGGTTACAAAATGGGTCAAAAAATTTCTACGACTTAGGCCTTGGTCCAAGCCTCCCTCCATTCCAATCCTTCATGCCATCTCATCTTAAATACATCCAAACTAAAAATGATGTCAATTATCTTCAACATTTCGATGACACCTACCTACTCAGTATTGTGGTATGTGGCTCTGTCAAAGGAAGACGGCTTGCTTTTTTTATTGAGTGATGACAGATTATGGTTTGATGTTGAGGTCAAATGTTGTGGGTTCTGTAAAGTAATTGCTTTGGGTGTTTGGGTGTTTGGTGTGGAAAACAATAAATGTATTTTATTTTAGAAATAAAGAGAAATAAAAAGAAATTGTCTAATGATTATTGATGAGATTAGTTACTTTTTATTATGTTTTATAACTCATAATTTATAGGTTCCTTTGTAGTTTGTTTTACTGTTATTTAGTGCAATATTGATATGAGACACGACGATAAAAGTAAAGTCAATGATGATTTTAGAGTGTTTTTTGTGCTTTATTTTTTATTTTTTATTTTTTAATGTGAAAGCCTTGCTAAAAATGAAATTTTTTAAACTATTTTTTCTTTAATTTATCATATTCTCTATATGCTGCCGCCGGTACTTAAAAATGAATTTTTTTTTTTTTTGGTTGAGATAATGAAATGAGTGTTTGAGATATGGACCTCAATATTGGGTTGTGAAAATGGAGTAGTTGAGGAAGCATTTTGGAGGTTTCTTGAATTTTTGTAATTTTAGGATATGAAATAATTTTATGCTTTGAATTTAAATTTATAAATTCAAATTTCAAAATCATTTAATCAATTTAAAAAATAAAATTTACAAATAATATAATATGTTAGTCTCTTACAAATGTCGAAAAAATTGACTGGTCTAACCTCAAAAATTTAGATTGGTAGAGCAATTCCACTCAATATTTGGAAACCAATTCTATGACAATTTTTTATATATATAAAATATGAATTAAGAAAAATGAGTTTCAAAGCATTTAGCAAAATTTTGGTAAAATATAAATATTATACAGCAAAATGAGCATTATCAATAGGTCTTAAAAAAAACATAAAAAAATGTTTCAAATTAATTTGTAAGGTACCGATGTATCGCGCGCAAAACTATCTAGTAATTGTTTAATAGTTAGAGACTTAGAGGAACAGATAGTTCCGTGTCCACTGGTTCTGTGCTTAGGGCTTACAACTGCACAAACTAAACAAGTTCAGGTTGGCCCATTTTATACATAGGTTGGAGTTGGTAAAGCCAATTCCCAGCCCAAGCCCAAGCTCCAAAGGATTTGGGCGAGGGTAAGCTACCTAAATCAAAGGATTTGAGGAATACTTTCTAACATAAATTTAACAAAACATAATGATAAGAGATTTGAAGATTTTCTAACATAAACAAAAGCACTTATTATGACATTATAGATTCGAAATAACATATTACATTTAAGGGTAATTCCAAATCCACCTATTAATAAAGCTTAAAAATCCATCCTTAAATTTCATTAATAGGAAAAAAAATATTGTTCATTACATACTTTATTCAAGTCACTTGAACTAAAAATTAAAACCCATATTCATCCCCTTAAAATACCTATATCCAAATAAACCATTAAAGTAATCAAAAATTCATCAGTGCAGAACCTCTGACTTGCCCAAAAAAAAAAATAATAATAATAATCATCACGTGCGTGGATTTGCACAACAAATTTCAAAGAAGATTGCATTTACATACATAATGTACATGAACAACTTTATTATCCTTGAGCAATACATGAGATAACTTCGGATTCAACTACCATTAGCTGGATTACACAGATAAGGAAATGATGCTAAGCTTGAATAAACCCAATCATTTGCCACCAAACTGGAAAAAAGTTTCTTCACATTTTAAGCTAAAGCGGGCAGAACTCTCTTATTCATATGCTCTCAGCAGTAGAACGAGATGAACGGCTTCGGCTGCGTCCATTGGAATGATCTTTTTTTAACATGGCCTCCAGGTTTTGAAAGCATCTCAACGGTCTAACCTGTACATGTTACAGGGAGCCAAAGAGAAAAGGAAACCTTTAAGACTTGAAATTTACAATTATCCGGTAGGATTGTGAGATGATTCAAAGAAAGAACCACCATTCAAGATAATAAATGGGTCACAAGAGATGCCAGGACAATAGAATACATGCAGCAATATGAGCCAATCAATAAAACCATAAAAACTAGTGCTTGACATAACCAAGAAGGAATGCCTATTTGACAATCCTAGACATAAAAATAAATAAAAATTAAAAAACCTTTAAGAGTGATACTAAGGATACTATATAACCTTTACAAACTGAAGTGTCATTAATCACAAAAAAGTCATTCTGACAATAATTATGTTGTTGATATCAACGAATTACATTTTTCAGCACATTAGTTTGTGAAGGTTATGTAGGAACCACCGCACACCCTTGGTGCGATGGTCACTCCACAAGTATAAATGCTTGTAGGGTGTGGGGAGTAAGGGCCGGGGTTCAAATCTCCAGGAGGGAACTTCACACACATATACACTTAGATTAGGCTAGAAAAGAATTCTATCTTGTAAAAAAAAAAAAAGGGTTATGTAGGAAAATTTATAACAACTTTAGCAATTTCCAAATTTAAACATGGACTGTGGACCCTACTTTACAAACAGGCCAACAGCCAGAAATTGAAAGAAGTGCTTTGCCTTTGCATATGCAACTTTAGGCCACTCAAATAGTTAACATCATAAAAAATTTATTTGGTTATAAAATGTAGGAAAGTATAGACTTTCCATATTATTGAAGACCAAATCAAGGCATCGATTCTTGGAGAAGATCATGGGATTGGAATAAATTAAGAAATTGATTGTTTGATGAAATTGTGAGATTGAAGCAATCAAATCAAAATTGTGATTGATTTATGTATGTGATTCCCATTATAAAAATGGGTTCTATTGTAATGTATCATTTTCTAAGTGAAGATGTAGTATTCTTTTGAGCTCTTGTTCCATGGATGTAGGACACAAGGGCTAACCACTTAAACTCTCATGTTTTCTCTCTTCCCTCTTCTTTTCTCTACATAGAACCACTCAAGTTTTAAACATGAAACTTACTGTTAACCGCATGCATGCATGCACCCACCTACACCTACAGCTACACCACCCCAATACCCCCACACACACAAAGAGAGAGAGAGTGTATAAACCTTCCAACGCCTTTTATGAGCAAGACTGTTGTGTATGGACTCCAGCCTTGTTATGACTTGTCGAAATGTTGGTCTTTTAGCTGGCTTCTCACTCCAGCACTCCTCAATGAACCTGTAAACAGAAATGATCAGATGTATATCTATGACCTTACACCCATCCACATTCAAAAACACTAAAAAAGACAATATTCCTATAAAGGACCAACTTTGATTGGCAGTCCATAGTCATGTTAAATCAGAAAATTCTCATCAGGCAAAAAAAAAAAAGAGGACAAACATATCAAAATAGAAGTCCGGTGAGAGAAGTAGAGACAAAATAACATTAAAACAGGAGATAGATATTGATGTCCATCATACTGCTACCAATGTTGCCTAACCACTAAACTTTTCCTCAAGCCATTTCTCACTATTTTTTTTTTTTTTTTTTGGGTAATAAAAGGAAGTGGTGTCTTGCCTTTGGTCAAACTATTCCACTCCTAACCATGAGACACCCCGGAAATCCCACAGTCCAATAGTGTGTTGAACCCAAGACAAAGCCACACTGCCTAAACCAAAAACAAATATTGCCGCACAACCAACAGAGATCTTCTTACAAACTAATTTGCAGTAATATCTAACAGATGGAACTTAGGACCTTCAAGTTTTTGGCAAGTCATTCAACTTAGGACTGTTTCTCACTAACCTTATAAAAATAATTTAGATTTTTTTTTTTTTTTTTTTAATTGTCAAAGAGTTCACATATTGACTTCATGCCCTCATATAAGTAAAAGGCAATAATAAATCAAAATCCACACAGAATTAACTGATAATCATCATATTTGATAACAAAATGCCACTCCAAATGTCAACTTTTTACCAAAGCAAGAACTTTGGACTAAACTATATTTTTCATTGATGAAAGCAAAGGACACAATGTAGGTTTACCAAATACGTTTACAAGTTATGAAATAAAGTAGCATAAAACTTATGTCATTTACCATTAACAAATACTGAAAGCTGACATACATTAATATATCAGAGAAGCATATAGGACTTACGCTTTAAGTCCATGTGCATAATGCTTTGCTGAAGAATTGAAAGGAGGACGCACTTTCGCAGCATATAATTTAGGAACTTCATTTTCTTGTTTGGCAGAAAAAGGTAGACAGCCTTCAATCATCTGAAGTACAGGATATTGCAAATGTCACTAGTCAAGCCTCTTATGACCAAATTGAATTTCACGAAAAAGCATAAGATAAGAGTAAGACCACATAAAGTCTCAACTGATCACACTTACCATTTAAAAAGAACGAAGTATGAATTCTAGCTTATTATTACATAATGAATTAGGAGAAAAGAAGGAATGAATATGTAACATGGCTGAACAAAGTTGTAAAAGGGAAATTGCAGTGTCAAACAGAGTGATAGAGAAAGGAGATGACCACCAACACTTCCCAAATCAGTGTGCAAATTGTCTTCCAAGATCATCTAAAGTAAGTTCAATGCGTTAAATAATCAAAGGAATACCCGTGAGACACAATAGTTTCTATCCAAACTGCAGAATAAATCTGCACTTTGGATACACTCTTTTTTAGTTGGTTGGTAGTATAACTCACACATCCTGCAAGATTGAAAGCTGCGATCTCTAACCCACCATTTTGTTCTTAAGTGGTGGAAGTGCCATTTGGGCTAAAGCAAGCAACATCAATCGCATAAAAAGATTGTTAA
This sequence comes from Quercus aquifolioides, assembly GCA_019022515.1. Taxonomy (NCBI): domain Eukaryota; kingdom Viridiplantae; phylum Streptophyta; class Magnoliopsida; order Fagales; family Fagaceae; genus Quercus; species Quercus aquifolioides. The sequence goes on along the minus strand of CM032328.1, from coordinate 57,291,786 downwards.
AATATAGATTGAATATATAAAAAGGCAGGTATTATTTCTCTTCATTAATAGAGTTTTTCTTTTTAGTTCCTAACTAAGAATTTAGAAAAATTTATCTGTTTTGGGTAAGATTCCCTGAAGAAATATTCTAGAATTACAAAAGAAGAACAAAGAATAAGGAAACAATAAGTCGAGATCATGTAAACATTATGAGAAAAGATAAGAACAAGTTAAAAATTAAGTAGGGGGGGTGGAGGGGTGGGAAAGAGAAATTTTGGCTGTTAAGGTAGCTTATACAGCCAGCGATGTTGTTTATAAGAATTTGATTTTTTATACTTCAATGATCAACAAATTTTAAACAAGAGATAAAGAAGGAGCTAACACTCTGAGATATATTAAGAGTTTAGAAATATAGAATGAGAGTACTTCTTACCTCTTGCAAAATTAAAGCAAATGAGAATATATCCACTTTGGTATCGTATTCTTCATTTTTGTAAACCTCTGGAGCAATGTATCGGCCTGTCAATTACAAATTAACATTAACACATTGCAATGACGAATGAAAATTCATCAAGTGTGCATTTTATTGAAATATTATATTCATAGCCATGCAATGTCTCAACCACATTGAGAAAAATTATGATAAAAAGAAATCACCCACAAGAAGTTTCTTGACAAGTAAGAGGCCTATCTTCTTTAACTGTCATCAGCTTGCTAACTCCAAAGTCAGCAACTTTGAGGTGCCCAGAATCATCCCGCAGTATATTTCTGTTATCTTACTCGTAAGAAACATAAAGAATACAAAAATAAAAAATAAAAGCCAGCAGTTTCAGAAAATTGGCTTATAGTGGATTTTCAACTGAAAATATTATAATGCTAATCCTGGAAGGTGTTTACACATTAGAAATCAAAAGAGTTCAAGTTGAAGAAGAAAACTCACGAAGGCTCAAGATCACGGTGAATTATTGGTGGCTTATTCTCATGCAAATAATTCATTCCCCTGAAAATTTTCCAAAGGCAATGTCACATGGGAAAATATCCAAAAAAAAATGTAATTCAGTAAAAAACTTATTCTATTGGCATATTTCTTTCCTTTATTCGGTTCTTTAAAACTTCTCTTTCTTGTAGTTTGTCATCGTCATGATCCTTATCTTTTGTTATCTATGATTATTTTCTACATATTACAGGTAGAATTTTGAAGGAGGTGTCTGTTTTTTGCTTTCTTCAGTCAGGCATGAGCTACTACCTATTTAACATCAACTCTAGCTATTATTCAGTACATAAACAAGTGAAATTGATAACTAACCAGAAGACTTTTTAGTGGAAAAGTAAATAAGATAAATCTCCATTCACTTCATAGAATATACCAAAAAACCCACAGTTATTACGTTTATGTACTATTAGTTATAATTCTCACATTAAAAATGACTACTGTAATCATACTAACAATTCAGAACAAGCAATCATTGTAATTCTTCAATAGCATAAGAAAAAAGAAAGAGACCTTGCAATATCAAGTGCAAATCTCACGGCTATTGTTGGCTTTAAAGCCCCTTTTTTCTTCAAGAATGCTCGAAGATCTCCCTGCACCAATTGTGGCAAAATAATTATACGAAAGAATTTCATATGATGATTTTAACTTTTATTACCGCCAATCAGTTATATATTTACAAACACACATATTACAAGCATATCTTTAAAAGCAAACAAAAAAATCAAGGACTAAAGGAAAGCAAGATTACAAAGGCACACTGCCATAGTGTAGCATAACACATTGCGTACAATTTAAGTTCCACAATGATAATAACAAAAAAGAGGATATACGCTATAGTAAATGCCATTTAGGACAGAACAAAATCAAATTTTGTAGTGCTGACCAAAATAAATTGACTAAATCTAGGACAGAAAATTAAGTAGTTCACTAATTTTAGCCCATGCAGGCTTCATTTAAGACCATGCACTTTAAATAAAGGGATGATAAGTAACAACAGCTATAGATGGTGAGAAAGCAACTCTGATCAGACTGAGCACCAATTTATTTCCATAAAGGCAGAGCCTCTACCTTGATACCGACCAACAAAATGGTTATGCACCAAAACCTCCTTACCAGTGATTACATTTTAAGCTTTCCATAATGCCCTCATACACAGTAAATATTTAATAATAGCTTCTGCAGTCAACAAACAGACTAAGCCCCTTGATATATCCTAGGAAGCGCAGACACTTCATTTAGGGTGTTGTACCAGTGTCGTACCATACCGGTATCATACCGGCTATTTCATGTTATAATTTTTCAGAAATTTCTCATGTCACTGTTTAATATCCGCACCCATACTTGTGTCCGTGTCCGTGCTTCCTAAGATATATCACCATAAATTAAGGCTCTTTCACAATGCCTTAAAATACACTATGCCCGATTTAAGAAATTCTCTCCATGTTTTAGATCACTGCTTCTAACCTTCCATAACCACTTTCCATGCAACACCCCATACTAAGACTATAGAGGACAATTTTTTAGGAGACATGACATAAGACATAAGATTCATTCCTCTTGCTCCTCTCTGATTTTCTTCCATGCATCGATAGTTGGGGGTGGGTGGATTTGAACCCTAAATATCTCCATTAGAAACACCAAGATTGCCAATAAGAATGATATATTGAAAGAAGGTCCTGGAAATCATATTTCTTCGCAGCCCTCTTATTCAACATTTCTTATATAGGAAAATGTGATTACAATAGGAAAATGAATATTCTTGATTGGGACAGCTCACTACCTAGAAACTTCCTGACCTGTTCTAGAAGAGTACTACCCATAAAACACATGGGTACAACCCATATGTCTCTTCTTAATTCTCTAACACTTTCTGACTCATATATGCATATATCACTACAAGCAGTACAATTTCTATCCATAAACAGAGTATAAAAGATAAGAACACTCAACATATGCAAACAACTTAAAACCATGAGAGTGCCACTTATTGAGTAAATCAACAGAAAATTCTATTATATGCTAACCAATCAAAGGATGAGGGAAAAAAAAAAAAAAAAAAACCTTGGGCAGATATTCCGTCACAATCATCATTGGACTACTTTGAGTGACAGCACCCAGAAATTGCACTACATTTGGATGTCGTATCTTTTGAAGCAATGCAAGCTCATCCCTGAACGACTTCCTGCAGAAAACCAACCGCTTTAAAGAGTCCGTCAAAATATGGGAAAGAATTTTTAGCATAATTTTTCTTTTGTAATCCACGAGCAACCCACACTTTTTCCTCATCACTAATCAGTTCCTCTTCAAGCTTTTTGACAGCGACCTGTATGCCACGCCACAATGCTAAATGGAAGGTTCCCTGAGACATTTTTTTTTTCATACCAAATTGGTAAATTCAATACAAGAGGAAGGTAAATAACAAGACAAAATGACACTAACTAGCATATTTGGTCAAACTAAAATTTTTTATTACTATCAAAATTCTAAACAAAGCTATTCCCGCAGCTTGAGAAGGATAATAATTGAAAATAACATTTCCTAAGACTACCAAATTTAAACCCAAAAGCGGTCAGCAAAACTTTGATTCATTCACAGAGCTAGCTCCAGGCATAGACCTAAGCCCCCATTACATAAATAAAAGGGAGAAGGTATCTCATGCACCGGGCGCATAAGACCTTTGTCTCACTGACAGGTGGGCCTCATACCTGTGGGTCCTGCCCTGTCAGTGAGACAAAGGGCGTATGCACCCGGCACATACAACAGTTTTGCAATAAAAGGACCCCAAAATTGTATAACAAGGTTCCAAAAATTATAGAATGATATTTTTTTTTTTTAAAGGAAAAAATACAGATGGGTTTTACATTCTTTCCACCACTCTCAAGAAAGCCCCCAAAACATTGAGTCTATAATAATCCAACCCAATTTAAACCCTAATCTATTTCACCAAAAATATTAAAAATTTATGAATGTGCCGACCGACCATTGACAATCAATGATATTCAAATATTAAAAGAAGCCCACTTAAATTTACTGAAATACTGTACTGAGTTTCATAGAAATTAGAGAAACTTAAAAGCAAAGTGATTTAAACCATTCAAGCTCTCTAGTAAATTATCCAGGTTCACGAAACAAAGCAAACAGCGAAAATAATAGTAATTCTTTGAATATTTTCGATAACAAAAGAGGGCAGTGAAGAAAAAAAAGAAAACAGTACCTTGGTAATTTCGACACTATTGGTAAAATCAATTTCCTTGGGATCGATTTCATATTCGGGAACTTCACGGGGATATCTAACGTGCATTGGTGCCATCTGAGCAGCAAAACCACAGTCACCAATTTGGAAATCAAAAAAAAAAAACAAAAAACAATGAAATGAAATGATTTCCAATTCAATCAAAAAAACAAAAACACGTACGAGTGGCTTAGCACCACGCTTCTCCAAAAGCTTAATCGCATCGTGCTTTTTGTAATATATAGCATCTGCAAGAGGCTGTTTTATAAAGGAAAAAATAAAATAAATAAATAAATGTTTACTGAATTTGTGGATGTCAGTTAGTTAGTTAGTTAGTTAATTGGTTAATTATACTAACAGTGCTGCCCCAGCGATCACTGGGATCGAGTTCATGGCCACGGTCAAGCAAGAGCGAAACGACGTCGGTGAGGCCATTGCAGGCTGCGATGTGGAGAGCGGTGCGGCCGTCGCTGTCCTTGAAGTTGACGTTGACGCCGGAATCCAATAGCTCTCTGATCCCGTCCAGGTCGCCTTCGCTCGCCGAGTACATCAGCCTCACTTCTGGATCCATTGGTCTCTCCACGTCATCATCCTCCTCCACCGCCGCCGCCGCCGTGGCGTCGTGCCTCTCCGGAGCCATCGACGACTGCTTCCCCAATGTGAATCTCACCGCCGCTTTCGTTTCCATTGCCACAAATTTGTGCTTAGCTTGCGGAGAGAACTTTTTGGAAATGGAATTTGAAGTCTGACTTGGAAGGTAAATTGAAATTGGGCTGAATTTTCAAAGTGCGGTAGTTGGTTAAGAGAGAGGGGTTTCACGCGTTTATAGCGCGTGAGGGAAATTTTGGAGCAAACAGTAAGATGAGCTGGCTAAAGTGCGCGTTAAGTGCGCTTTCCTCCCTGCGACTTTGGAAAAATGCTGAGAGAACGAAATAAAATAAAAAGTAATAAGTCGGTATTTTTAAAGAGAGATGCTATGTTCACAATATTTTTACAATATTTTTACAACAAATTACATATAGTTAGTTGTTATTAGTTCAAATTTAAACTTAACACTAAATATTTTTAAAGAGGAATGATACGTCTATAATATTTTTACAACAAATTACATATAGTTAGTTGTTATTAGTTCAAATTTAAACTTAACACTAAAATTAATTTTTTACCCTAACAATAACAACCAGTAACAACCTTCCACTTAAAATTTGTTGTGAAAATGTTGTGAACATATCATTTCTCATTTTGAAAACAAATCATAGATGGTAATATGTTATGAGTAATACTACATCTACAAACTATTTTACAACATTTTTATAAATTATTGATGTGGCAAATTCTTATTAGTTCTAATATGTGTCCACCACTAACATCACATTTATGTTTACCAATAATTATTTGAAAATTACTAAAGTTACATCAGTAATTTATAAAAATATTATAAAATAGTTTGTGTCTGTAGCATTACTCGTATGTTATTGGTTCTTATTTGAATTTAAAATTGAAATTTTTTTTTTGCCGCTCATAATAACCTACTACTTATAATTTGTTATGAAAATATTGTGAACATAGCTCGGGGTGTCAATTCAGATTAGCATGTCGAGTTCGTGTCATGTCGAGGTAGGGATATTCGATTAAATGGCTCAACCCTAACCCGACCTATTTAATAATCGTGTTATGATCCTTCAACCCTAACCCGACTTGTTAATAAGGCGGGTTGACTTGACCCAACCCATTTGACACGCTTAATAAACGAGTCGTGTTAGGTTGACACAAATGTAACACAACTCATTTCAACCTGCATAATATTAAATATAATATCCATCTAGAAATAATTTTTTTTTTACATCCCAAAAAGCAGTGCATACACTTCAAGTCTTCAACCACATTCAAAATAATATAGTTCAACAAAAATATAACATTAATCTAGAAATAAGTTTTTTACACTCCAAAAGAAGTGCATACATTTCAACCCAAATTCAAAATAACAAAGTTTAACAAAAATAAAATAACATAGTTCAACAAAAATATAATATTCTTATAACTCGTCAAATGCTAAGTATCAATATTGAAAGAATTTGAGCAAACAGTAGACTAATCCTGATTATGACCACGATTATCATCCATAGATTCTTTGTTGATGTCCAAATTTATAACATCTTCCACAAGCTCATTCAATTTCATTTGTGCAAGTTCTATGCCAAAAAAAAAAAAAAGTATTAGCAATTCTAGGGTCTGTAAAGTTTCAATTTCCAATTATATTCCTTGTAAATTTTTGTAATTACTCATTTTTCTTTTTAAATTTAAAATATATGTTGGATATAAAAGGTATTTGACAAATCTAAAATAAAATAAATATTTATTTGTTATACGAGTTAAACGAGTTGTGTTAAGTGGATCATTTCGAGTTGACACAAATAAATTGGCGTGCTAAACGTGTCTAGTGCAGGTTACGCGGGTTAACCTGCTTATGATGCGTTTCTTATCGTGTCGCTTTTGGGTTGACCTGTTTATGACCCAAACCCATTAAGGCCCGACCCTAACCCGAAAAAACCTGTGTTGAATTCGTGTCGTGTTCACAGATTGGGTCGAACATTAACACCCCTAAACATATCAGTTCTAAAATTAAAAAAGTACCAAAATATTTACACAAATTGAATGGTCGAGAGGTAGATCTACATAAATTTACTATTCTTTATTCATTACTTGCAGCGCAAGTTGTGGTAATAGTTACATAAAATATAATAGTATCATAAAAAATTACACAATTTTTTACGTAATTAGCCACGTAGCATGTTTTTGAGTGATGGGGGCATAGCTCTACCCAGGGACGGAGCTACTCTTTGACCAGGGGGGTTATGGCCCCCCTGGATTTTGGAGAAAAAATTTTCTATAGGTATATTTAGTGTTCAATTAGGCCCTAAAAAAAAAAATTGGTCATCATTAGTCTCTTCTTACTTATTATTAGCTCACTCCTGGCCAGAGATGGAGCTATGTTATGGTTAACTATCTCATATAATAAGATACACTTGGAGATGAAGATGAGAGAAAGAAATTTCTCATTGAATTAATAAGAAAAGTACAGCTCTGCTTGTATATACAAAGAACAGAGCAATTGAATGAAACAAAATAAGAGCAATTAAAAACAAGCTTTTTAATTTTTACCCAAATCAAGTTCTCATACTGCTCTTTTTGGATTCTCAATATCAAAATTAGCCGAAATTCTCTCTTTTAATGACCAAAATATTAGACAAAAATCCTCCTATCCCCATACGTAGGCTACTCCTCTGCTCTGCACAAACGTTACTCCTATGCTTGATGTTTATTCTTTCAGTATCTTGATATTCGTTGAATCCATTGATGACCACAGTGGATGAATTTTAGTTGTTTGTAACATTATCAGTGATGTTTATTGTCTATCTGAGTTACAAAAGTCAGTTAATAATATTAAAAAGGTTGTAAAGTAGATAGAAATTGTCAAACCAAGTATCAATAGAATTCAAAAGAAAAAACTCAGTGTCAATTGGGCTTTGAAATGTCTAACTAATGTGGCAAGAGCCTATGACAGAACATGAGGCCAAAGAACGTGGTCTTAAAAACATACACAAATAAATGATAAAATATTTATTTTTACTTTTTAAAAGTCCAAACTTTGCCCCGCCAGACCTTCAACTCTGGCTCCGTCCCTGGCTCTACCCCTCATAATTTGCGCAAAAATTATTGTAATTTTTTTTTTTTGTGTGTTCCCAGACATTGTTCGTGACTTTCTTGAGGTAGGTTCGTTACTTGTAGTCGTTGGCGAGCTTTATTTATGAGTGTGGATGAAGATTTGCTTTCAGACTGGCGTGTGGGACCCAGTCTACGGAGAAGCAAATCTGAACCGTAGGATTGACATAGTGTGGGACCCGACCCGAATAAGCGCGTTGAGGTCACAAGAATAAAGAAAGAAGGGGATTATTCTTTTCTTCAGCCTGAGACAGTTGGACCTGGTTGTTTCTTGTTTGCCTTTTCTTTTTGCTTCCGTAAAGTAAGTAATTAAGTATTGATTTTATAAAAAAAAAAAACCCCAGAAAAATAGAACTCTTTGCATTAATGTCCCAATGGTCCGGTTAATATGTGCCTTAAGGACATGCATTAAACTATCTACTATTGAAAATATTTTTTCAAAAATTAAAAAAATTGTCAATATTTTTTCAATTTTCGAAATTTTTTTTTTCATAAATAAAAATTATCGTGTGCCTTTAGGGCACACATTAACAAAATCTATGTCCCAAAAAGTGATTAGCAAAAGTAGAAAGAAAGGGAGTTTTTTTTTTTGGATAAAAGAAGAAAGGGAGTTTTAAATGTTAATGTCCGTCGGTGATCCCTATTTTCCTATTTTGAAGTATTTCTAATATAATAATCAATTTAAAAGTTTTAGGCATGTGGCTAACTAGCATTTGATAATTACCAACTTGTTTTTAATATTTAATTGCCAAAAGGAAAAAAAATATTTAAAAAATCAAAATATCTATCAAGTTTGATAAAATGCAAAACTTAGAGCCTGTTTAGTTTAAGTATTTAAAAACTGAAAATTGTTATTTGAAAATATTTGTAAAAATATGTGTGGATGAAAAAATGTGTGAAAATACGTGTAATGTTATTTAAAAACTAAAAATTATTGTTTAAAAACACAAACCAAACACCCCCTTAGTCTTTTAAGTTTCATCATTTTTTATTTCGGTCTTATAAGTTTAAGTTTTGTCATTTCAATTATTTAGGTTCTATTTCTTCCCAATTAAGTCTTTCGTTTACGTTCTATTAGTTTTTGCTGTTAACTTTTTTTTTTTTATTATAGAAAAAACGTTAATAAAAAAAAAAACCAATTAAATGTGCAAACAAGTATTTATGGGCTTCCATTCGATGGTTCTTCACTCGTCCTTGTTCTTTTGATCCATCTTTGCACACGTGTCCAACCCGAAACAAGGATCCGAAACATCTATGGATTCGGAGTCCTGAGAGAAGTTTCTGGTGCAGTGTGGCGATAAGATAAGTTGTTGAATTTGTTTGTTTAATGAAATCTGGTTGAGCATGACCAGGTTAAGGTCAGATTGGGAGTAATTGGAAGTGGAATTGGAATAAGGGAGAGTGAGAGTGAGGAGAATGGAGAAGAGGTACCTTTCGTTGCGGAGGAAATGGTGGAAATGCCTTCGTATTGTGCTGATTGGAAATCGTGTATACTAATATTGAAGGTAGAAGGAGCTTGAGTAACTTGAGCTGGAGGAGAATAATGCAGAAACTAAATATAAAACAAATATTTAGTTGGCTTTTTGTTTGCACATTTAATTGGCTTTTTTTTAATTAACTTTTTTCTAAAATTAAGAAATAAATATAATTAAAAAAACTTAAATATAAAAAAATGCTAAAATACAATACTGGCCCTCTAAGTTTCACATTTTATCATTTCAGTCTTAAGTTTGATTTTTGTCATTTCAGTCCTCTTAGTTTTAAGTATAGTCAATTCAGTCTTCCGTTAAGTCTTCTATTAAATGCTGCCGTCCACTTACTAAAACAATGCCATTTTGGATTTTTTTTTTTTAATTTCTTAATTTCAAAAAACTAAAAAACATTAATTAAAAAAAAAATCAGAAACTTAACTCTCTCTCTCTCTCTCTCTCTCTCTCTCTCTCTGTAAAAATGGCAACGTTCAGCACCACCCTCATCCTCCTCCATCTTCCTTCCAAACCTTTCTTCTTCTTTAACCTTCAGACCCAATTCCCTTAAAACCCAAACCAAACCCCTATCAATCACCCTTATGGCCTGTTTGGATAGAGGGGGGAAGAAGGGGGAATGGAGGGGAGTAGAGTAGAGTTGGCTAAAAATGAGCTAATTTTGTGCTAAATCTATTCTACTCTACTCTACTCCCCCTCCCTCCCCCTCAATCCAAACAGACCAATAAGCTAACCACCATCCTAGTCCTCTCTTTCATTAGCGATAAAATTGACGAGACCCACCTTGACCTCAAGTCTGCCCAACCCAATGAAGCTTGTGCCATCGTTCGCAGGCCCACTGAAAAACAAAACAAATCCTCCACCACAATCATGTTAATTACAGCGCTTACGATTGCAGTCGATATTGCTAACCTCTTTTCCTTCCCATTGATTTTGATGGTCTAGTCTCTAGGCTTAGGCCTAAATACCACACCTCAGCTGGGCCTGAGTGGGGTCCCGTAGAGTGTCTAGCCCATCTCTTTTTGAGGGTAGGGCTTTTTGCCACCGCCTCTAACTTCGCTGCGGGTGAGAGTGGAGGCAATGCCACGACGCTTGTTTTGGAGGCAAGCCCTTGGCCAAGGGCTTGCCAAATTGCATAAATTAATAAGATCATGACAAATGATTGGAATGCTAAATGCTAACAAAGTTCTTTTTTTCTTTCTTTCTTTCTTTCTTTCTTTCTTTCTTTTTTGTGTTTCAAACATGGGAATTATTTTAACCCAAAAAAAAAAAAAAAATTGGGGATTCTCTTGTACACCCTATTCCTTCTTTCCCATTCTTGTTCTTTTAATTTAACTTGTAGATAATGCCCAAGAAATAGAATCTGGCTATTGTGCTATCTTGCAGCCTGATACACACAAGAGCTTAAACAACCAAGATGGGTTGCCCGTGGTCTCAAGAAGATGCCACTACGTACATGAACCAATTAGTGGAAAGAGCTAGAGACATGACATATGTTCTTCCATTATTACTTTGTGTATTATGCTCAACAGACACCTCTTAATGGTTGATGATGCATAGTCACAGGAAAGTTTGAAACTAATTTATTCAAAAGGCCCAAGAAGATCAATTTTTAGGCTGGGATGTAATGAATATTATGAACATTTATATATGCTTAGTCCAGGAATAAATGTTAAACAAAGTTTTCATAGTTAAGAATATGCTATCACTGTCCAAGAGAGCCTGTGAATTAATTTGAAAAGTAAAATCTTGAAGATTCTCAGATTGAATAAAATTAAAAACATAAAGGAAATACAAAATGAATACTCATAAGTTTCGATAGGATGATCCTCTATGTTTAACATTCAGGCATAGCCGCAACAAAAGCCAAAATGGTACATTGTTGTTGGAAAAAGAAAACAGAGAACACTAACAAAAGAAGGAACATGAAAATGAGAACAGTTTGGCTAGTGAGAATCATCAACCCATCAAATATGAATTTTCAATTGAAATTTCTTACCAATTCCCAAACATAAAAAAATGAAACTGTTAACTTAATAGTACAAAAAGACTTTTGACAAGTTCTATCTCAAACAATAGAAGAAAATTTAGTCAAATGAAACTTTTCATTTTGATTATTAATAATTCCCTCGTAGCAAATTAAAATTTGTTTGACTTTAGTAATAGCAAGTGGCTCGGAAATTCTTGAATTGTTGCAAAGTCAAACATTCTTATTCAAATAAATCATGATAAGGTAGCCGGTGGGAGCTGATTGTTAAACAAGAATCATACTTCTAATATCCCTTTCAAGCTGATGGGGAAAATGATACAAAAGAATAGAGTTTGGGATGGGATTTTGATTAGGAAATTGTCATATAGACTTGTAGGTCCACCTAAGCATAATTATCCTTTAGATTATGTCATTTACACCTCGTGATGATTAGTTGTGATAAAGTAATAAATGAAAGATAAGCATGAGCTTTAGCTGAAATGTTGGCCACAAGCTACAACTGCTGAGCGAGGACAAGATTATAATAGAAAACGTGGGAAAAAAAAAACCTACAAATTTCATTCTGAACTTATGAGGAAGTGTGTGAATACCATTAGCGATTTTTCTTTTTTTTGGAAATTAATAATATTATTATTCAGAGTGTACTATACGAGGGTTTTATTTTTTCAAGGTAAATGGTAGTTTCATGAATTACTATTAAAATATAAACTTAATACTTTATTAGTATATAACTCGTGCATATACATAGTACAATTAAAAATAATCATACCCTCTCCTCATGTATGTGTTAAAAACACATAGTATTCTTAAAAGAAAAAATAGTGAGTTAATCCCATATTGAAAAATGAGTGTTAGTAAAACAGGTTTAAAACTTGTGTTGTATATTTAAGAGTTAGGCCCTTTTGGATATACATCACTGTAAGTTTATTTAAAAAATCTTCTCCCCTCTCCCCTTGTGTGTGTGTTTTAAAAATACTTAGTATTCTCAAAAGAAAAAAAAGTGGGTTAGTCTCACATTAGAAAATGAGTGTAAGTAAAAGAGGTTTAAAACCTGTGCTGTATATCTAAGAGTTAGACTCTCCTTTTATTTTAACTAGCCTATAACTCCATGCATATGCATGAATACACTTAAAAATGTACAACAAGATGCATAATATAATTCATATATATAATTTAAATACTATTGATAGTCATTTTTATATTTTGTTAACTCTTTAAAAACTTTTGTGAGGATATTATTAGGTATAAAATGTAAATTGTCCATGATTTTTTTTAAAAAAATTATTGTGAAACACTTTTTTTTTTTTTACGATTCATTTATTCTAGACTCTTTGGTTTTTGTACTTAATAACTCATTTTGATGAACATTTATGATATGGTCCCACATTTGATTCTAAAAATTAAGAAATAAAACCCTTTAAGAATAAATAATTTAGGAAACATGGTGCAAAATTGGAACTCTAATTTGGAATTCTAATTTGAGTTTCTCCCAGCTTCACCTATTATTATATATATAGATGAGATTACCACATTAGCCACTAACTAAATAAAATGTAAAAATTAAAACTCATTACCACTAGCCATTGTATATTTAAAATAAAAGGAAATATGCAGTTGAAAAAGTACTTGAACTAAGCCAAACTCTTAAAAAGGTGGACACTAAGTTACGAGTCTTGTAACTCAATTGGTTGGCATCTCCTGATGTTTTCATGATATTTAGAATGCAATCCCTCTCGCTTGTTAACTATCAAATTATTAAAAAAAAAAAAAAATACTGGACGCTAAAAATTGTATTATCCTTATAAATTATTTTTGAGATTTAAAAGTACATAGCATTTTATTTAATATGTGATTAAGTTGAAATATCAGGTTCCAATTTATTTTAATTAGTTTAATTGGTTTTTTTTTTTTTCTCGAGAATCATCTTAGTTTAATATGTGATTGAGTTAAAATATACTACAAATTACCTTGCTCTCAAAAAAGAAAAAAGAAAAAGACAGTTAAAAAATACAGCATAAATAATATTTTGTTTATAATAGATCAAAATTGTATAAATAATCTTTAAATTTTCATACATTAATTTAGCAAAAGATCAAAGAATTGATTAAGCAAACCCCCAAAAAAAAAAAAAAAAAAAAAAGTAGTCCTTGAGCAACGACATCAATGGTTGCAAAATCTTGCAAAATACAAAAAGTATTTCATTTTACACATTTTGATTAAAAAAACACCCATATCAGTGGGTGTAAAATTGTGCATAAATGCAAAAATGTTACAGTAACCGTGCATATATGCACGGTTACTGTAGCTTTGCATTTAATATTTTACTAATTTTTTCTCTCTCCTTCACCTCACTCTCCCTTTTTCTCTCTGGTGATTCTTAGTCTCACCTCTCTCTCTCTTTTTATCTCTGGTCCCTCACTCTCACTCACCGATCTCCAAAGCAAGCCGCCATTGATCTCCGAGGAAGCAAGTCGTGCCACTAATCTCCGAATCAAGCTCACTCTCGCCGTGCCCCCGCCGATCGCCGCTGAAGCTCACTCGTCGAAGCTCACCGCCAAAGCTCTCACCGTGCCACCACCGATCACTGCTAAAGCTTTGTTTGATCAGTGGTTTTTGGGGTTTTGATCCTTTTTAATTTTTTGTTTGATCAGTTTTAGGATTTTTTTGTTGATCAGTGGGTTTTGGGGTTTTGATCTTTTTTAATTCTTTGTTTGATCAGTGGGTTTTGGGGTGATGGTGCTTGATGATGGTGGGTTGATGATGGTGCTTGATGATGGTCGCTAATGCTGATGCTTGATGATGGTGGCTGGGTGGGTTAATGATGGTGGCGGGTTGGGTTGATAGTGGGTGTGGATTGATCGTTGATGGTGGGTGAAGATGAATATTTTATTGAATAAATGTGTAGAATAGACAAACTGATATGAGTGTTTTGTAAAAATGGGAATGTAAAATAGAAAAAGTAGGTTTTTTTTGCAAAAATAACAAAATTTTTGCACCCACGGATGCGGATGCTATGTCCCAAAAAGTGATTAAAAAAAAAAGAAAGAAAAGGTGTCACAATAGAGTATTGATTTCTGTTCATAGGTAATCTCTATTTTCCAATTTTGAAGTAATTACAGATATAATAATTAATGTAAAAGTTTTAGCAACGTGCGTAGCATGACATTTGAAAATTACCAATCTTTTTATATTTAATTTTTAGAAGAAAAAAAATTTAATCAAAGTATCTATCAAGTTTGATAAAATTCCCTCTATCAAATCTCCTATTGTGTAAAATTAATAATAACTATTAGAACATTATAAGTTGTCTCAAATATATATATATAGATATATATATATTGTAAGGTAATTAGACCCTCGGCCCAACGAAAATGGATGATGGCCCAATAAGCCCAAAATAATATATTTTTGTTAGAGAGTGGGTTTTACAGATAAAAGACTCAGTAAATCAAGTATGGGCCATAATAGATTGGATTTGTGCCAGAAAGATAAGAAAACACAATTTGAAGGGAATAACACTCCTTGGTCAAGACCGAGGATGAAGTGTTCTTATATTTACTTAAGCTTTTTCTAAGTACAATGTGTTCTTTCTTTCTCTCTTAGATTACATGCCCCATTTTTCACGGGGGCCATTTCCTTATATAGTCCTATTCTTTTCAATCCCAACCTTCCACTTGTTGATCATGTAGGCGATCTTTTGGATGCTTGTCCCATCAGAAACCTCCTGGAAGCTTTGTGAGTAGCTGTGAACTCAGATATCCTTGCTCAGGGGTCATTTCCACATAAATGCGGCGGCCAATTAGTTAGATGCAGAGCATTTAATGTGGTGGTAGCAGCCTTCTTCTCAGATATTTCTTGGTTTGCTGTGGACTCTTTTATCTAAAACTTATCCTCAGAAGTATGGTTGCCTTTTGCACGGTATTCATTGGGCGACCGGGCTCCAACCTTCCACAACGCCTCCTGAGGAAGTTTGGATCCTCGGAGACCCATTTGTTCGTTATTACTTATCATTGTCCTCGACCCATTGATCTACACACTTATCTTATTGTTCGACCATCCTCGAGCTCCCTTATATCCTTGGGCATGGCCCACAACCCAATACTCCTACTCGGCTCATTTATCCCCATATATATATTGTAAAAAGGTTGGCATAATTTCGATTCATCCCTCAAGCCAAATTAGAGCTTTGTGACTTTTCGTGATGGTTTTCAGATTCCTTTAGATTATTTGGGTAGAGTAAAACCAGCTTCTTGTGGATAAGTTTATTACTAATAAAAGAATCAATTGAGAGATGACTTTTTAGCTTATAGCTAAATTATAAATTTTATTCTCTAAGTTTGCCTAAAATTCAATTTAGTCCCCTAATTTTTAAGTTTGTTCGATTTAATTCTCATGTTAGTCTCCATCAAAATTCCGCTGTCAATTTTCAACTTTGTCCAATACAAAACTACATTGTTTTAGGGGTCCTTAAAAACTCAATTTTAAACAAAGTTGTTTCTTAAAAAAAGAAAAAATGAACAAAGTTTAAAGTTAGAAGATTGAATTAAATGAAAGGGAAGTTAAAGGACTAAATTGAATTTTAGAAAAATCTAGAGCGTGCAATTTGTAATTTAGTTTTTTTTTTCTTGGCCGGACTATTCAAGCCGAGATTTTAATTTTTATTCTGCCACGTTTCATGTTAAATTGTTCAAGGCATGAATCCATAACCAAAAAGAATTTTCAAGGGTGCAATTCTAAAAAATAAGTGTAGTATTAATGATGATAGTGAAGTCTGGATAAGTTTTTGACTTTAATGTGGTAGGCTCCGAAGCATCCAGCTCTTGAAGCTCTCTTTTCAATTTAGCTGTAGAGAAAATTTAGGTAGAAACTTCTGCTACAAGTTTTGGTATTACAGATATGTCATCACTGTCCAAGAGAACTTGTGAATTAATTTCAAAGATTCTCAAATTGAATAAAAATGAAAACTTAAAGAATATACAAAATCAATACTCTTTTGTTTCAGTATGATGATCCTCTATGTTTAGTTCATTAGTTTGGTGGATTTTGATTCGCTAAACTGGTAAAATATTTTGTTTCATCGTATAAAGAATTTGAATTCAAACCAAACTTACTATTAAAAAAAAAAAGTTCATTAGTTTCAGAAGGATCCTATGTGTTTGCATCTTTGCTAACGCTTAATTATTTTTGCCTTTTCATTATTTGTTGAGAGAAAACAATTAATTTTATTCATGCATGGATACAAAAGCCAAAATGATACATTGTTGTTGGAAAAGAAAAAAGAGAACACTGACAAAAGAAGAAACATGAAATGAGAACAGTTTGGCTTAGTGAGAAATGAGAATATGAATTTTTAATTGAAATTTCTTACCAATTCCCAAACATAAAAAAATGAAACTGTTAACGTACTAAAAGCCTTTTGACAAGTTCTATCTCAAACAATAGAGGAAAATGTATTCAAATGGAACTTTTCATTTTGATTATTATTAATTCCCTAGTAGCAAATTAAAATTTGTCTGACTTTTTAGTAATAGCAAGTGGCCTAGGCGGGCGTGGGCTTAGTCCCACTTTAGGCTGTGTTTGTTTCGTGTAAAATGTTTTCCGGAAAATACATATTTTCCGGAAATGCTATTTTCCGGAAAAGGAAAATATTTTTAAGTGTTTGGGTGAATTATGAAAATTGTTGTGAAAAATATTTTCATGTGTTTGGATGTGTTAGGAAAATGCTATTTTCCGGAAAATTTTTCACATTTTCCGGCAACAACAACAACACCAACAACAACAACAACAACAATGCAAATTCCGGCAACAACAACACAAATTCCGGCAATAATAACAACAACAACAATTTTCATTCCTAACAATTTTCATTCCTCAGCTCCCAAACAAACATTAACATCATTCCTCAGTCCACAGCCACAAAAATACAAAACCTAAAGACAAAAAATCATCAAATCCGATCAAAAGGCGAAGGCGTGTGGGTCGGGTGTGGGTTCGAAGGCCAGTGGGTTCGAAGCGACGGCGAAGGCGTGTCGGGTGTGGGTTCGATGGCGAGTGGGTTCGAAGCGACGGCGAAGGCGTGTCGGGTGTGGGTTCGATGGCGAGTGGGTTCGAAGCGACGGCGACGGCGTGTGGGTCGGGTGTGGGTTCGAAGGCGACGGCGACGGCGTGTGGGTTCGAAGGCGAAGGCGGTGTGTGGATCGGAGCTTCCTCGTCGGTGTGTGGATCGGAGCTTGGAGCTTGGAGCTTGGAGCTTGGAGACTTGCTGCTGAGTGCGTGTGAGTGCGTGTGAGAGAGCTTGGAGAGTTGCTGTGTGAGCTGTGTGAGAGAGCTTGGAGAGTGGCTGTGTTGCTGTGTGAGAGAGAGTTGCTGTGTGGAGAGAGCTTTGGAGAGTTTTGAGAGAGATGTGTTTTCCGGAAATTGGTTTAAGGGAAAATAAAAGGGGAAATTGATTTCCGGGTGGGAGGGGCTCTTTTTCGGTCAAAACTGAAATTATTTTCAGTTGACCAATTTTCCTAAACCAGCCAAACACCTAAATTTTCCGGAAATGATTTTCCGGAAGTAGTTTGAACCCAAAACAAACACACTCTTAGTCCCACACTGGGTGCGTGCGTTGGTGTGTGTGAGTTCTTATACCGTTCCGCGTCTTCAACTGCTGCTAGCAGTTTTGTGAGATGGCGTGTGGTTCGATCAAAAAAAAAAAAAAAACAAAAAAGTGGCTCGGAAATTAAGTCAAACATTCTTATTCGAATAAACCATGATAATTGATAAGGTAGCTAGTGGGAGCTGGTTGCTAAACAAGAATCGTTCATTTAGATACTTCAATCAATGATGGGGAAGTTTGGGATGAGATTTTGGTTAGGAAATTGTCCAGCTAAACATAATTATCCTTCAGAACATAGTCTGCTATTGACTAATATATATAGATTATGTCATTTAAACATCGTTATCATTGATAAAGTCATAATGTTACTACCATGAAAGATAAGCTTCTTTTCTTTTTCATTTTTTTTTTCTAAATTTTTGGTCATGATAACAGGTGCCCTTAAAACAATTTCTAACAAGTTATTTTAGAAAATTTTTTACATCACTTTTAGAAAATAAAAAACCGTCAAAATAATTATTAATTGCTTTTTTCTATTTTTTATAAAAAAAAATTTAAAAAATATTTTCTAAACTAATACCTTAGAACATTCGTTAACATTTTTTTTTTTTTTTTTTTTTTAAGAAACAGATGAGCTTTAGCAAAAATGCTGGCCACTTCTCAGAGAAGACATGATTAATGAAAAACGTGGGAAAAAGAACCAAGAAAACGTGCTCTCATTAACTCAATTTTGCTTGTAACGTCTTTTTTGTTTTTTTGTTTTTTTCCAGATTGATAAATACAATTCCGAATTTCCAATACGTAAAGAAATAATCCACATATGTTATTTTCAACCATTAATGAAAAGAAAAAAATAATAATATCCTTATACTTTCCTCTAAATACCATTAGCATAATAGCATGTGTTTTTCATTTCCCTTTTCTTTTTCCCTTTTTTTTTTTTTTTTTTTTTTTTGGTGGGGAAGACTGGGTTTGAATAGATTTGGGCTGGTTGGATCGTGCAGTAGACTGGGTTTTTTTTTTTTTTTTGAGAATCGACTGGGTTTAAAATGGATTTTGGGCCAAACATTTTATAAGTGGATTTAGGCCTGCTGAGTGGGTCTATATATATTCAGGATTGATGAGTTTCGCCCCAATTAGGCTGGCAGTCAATCATGGCTTGAACAAATCAAAGTGAACCATTAATAATTTTGGTTTGCCAGAATTTTACATGAGCACGCATGAGTCAAGTGGTTTAAGAAAATTGTGGGTTGCTTGGGCAATTAGAAGAAAGGCATGACTTAAATGTTTGATTAACTAGTTACAAGTCCAAGAGAAGCGTGAGAAAATGTAATATAATATTTTATAATGGAGAATAATATAAATTTTGTAGGTTAAAAAACCCATGTATTATTTAAAAGTATTGACTATTTTTATAAGTTTATATAATGGAATATAAGAAGAATTTTTTATTCAACAACAATATATATTAGTTTTAGGCATGTGCCTAACATAGCATTTGATAATTACCAACTTATTTTCATATTTAATTACCAAAAGAAAAAAAAATTATAAACTGAAGTATTTATCGAGTTAAAAAATCATAGCTCTGCTTGTATAGAAATAATAACAACTATTTAGAACACTATAAGTAGCCACAATTTTTTTTTTTTTTTTTGTGTGAAAAAAGTTGGCTTATTTTGATTCATCCCTAGAATTTTTTGAATCTTTGCAAATTGTTTATAGATTCCTTTAGATTATTTGGGTAGAGCAAAATAAGCTTCTTGCAGATAGATTTTTATTAATAAAAGAATGAGTTGAAAGATTTTTTTTTTTTTTTTGGGCTAAATTACAATTTGCATCTTCTAATTTTCCCTAAAATTCAATTCAGTTCTCCAACTTTTATTTATTTATTTATTTTTCAATTTAGTCCTTCCATTAGTCATAATCAGAATTGCACCGTTAACTTTCAACTTTGTGCAATACAAAACTACACCAATTTGGGGGTCCTTAATGGCTCAAACATTAGATCCAACTCTAGTACTAAGGATCTACAACTTTGTAAGGATATGGTTATGCATTAGCCTCTTGCAATAAACCACATAAAGAAAAGCCATTTTCTTACACAAAAGCCTGAGTCAATGTTCAAATTTTTTTGTGAACTATTTCAAAAGGCCTAAAATAAGTATGACTCTCCTTTTGAGAGTAAAATCTTTCAAAGTAAAATTCTTGTCTAAGTCAAGTCTTGATCCTTTTCTCCCGCTATAAAAAACACACTTAAAAGATGCCCGAATGCAAGGGCTAGTCGAATTTCATAAACCAATTAGGTCATGAAAAATGATTGGAATGCCAAATACTAACATAGTTCATCTTGTTGTGATTTAAACATGGGGATTCCCTTACATACCCTATTCCTTCTTTCCCATTCTTGTTCTTTTAATTTTACTGGAAGATAATGCCCAAGAAATGGAATTTACTTATTGTGTTATCTTGCATTTTGATACACAAAAGAGCTTACACAACGAAGATGGTGGCCATGAGTCTTAGGAAGATACCACCACCTATATGAACTAGTTAGAGGAAAAGGTCAGTGACATTCACTCCAAAAAATTGACACTTTTTTGGGTAATAGTAAACTATAAAATGTCTCAAAACTTTTTTGAAGGCAGATTCTTCAGTTCAAATCACAGAACTTTAAAGTTCAGGACTTGGGCCAAAATGGGAAATTAGCCATAAACTTTAAAAATTATAATTAGTAGGCTTAGTTTTCAAACTATATTTTTTACTAGCATCTCGAGTCTAAGAGACTCGATTTAGGCCTATAAATCGAGTTTTTGAGACTCGATTTTCATGGGTTGATCACGTCTGATGTGGTATTTTTTTTCACGTGGCATCTATCTGGAAATCGAGTTTCTAAGACTTGATTTATAACCCAAAAATAATTACAAAATATACTCAGAAGACCCAAAATACAGAAATAGCAAAAACGCGGAAAGAAAGAAAAAAAGAAAGAAAGAGAAGAAGAAGAAGAAGAAGAAATGGAGATGCAAGCTCAAGCCGACAGCGCGACACAGGCCGCGCCAGACCCAGGTCATAGCGCGACCCAGGTCACAGCGCGTGACCCAGGTCGCAGCGCGACCCAGGTCGCCACGTTCTGTTTTTTTTTTTTTCTCTAATGAACACATATTTTCAGAGTAACTGAGGTCGCTGAAGAACTTGAATAAGTCGATGGAATCATTGTTGTTGTCGTTGTGGTTGTTGTTGTTGAAAATAATATTTTCTTTGTTAAGGTCAGAAGGTGTAAAGGAAATCTTTTCATTTTAAATATGGATGTAAATCAAGTCTTAGAGACTCGATTTACATATGGACGCCACATGGAAAAAGTACCAACTCAGACCTGATCAGAACATAAAAATCGACCCTCAAAGACTCGATTTATAGGCCCTAAATCGAGTATCTTAGACTCGAGATGCTAGTAAAAAATATAGTTTGAAAACTTAGCCTACTAATTATAATGTTTAAAAATTATGGCTGATTTCCCATTTTGGCTCAAGACTTGAGCGGGAGTGTTGAAGCTGGAGTGATCAATAAACGACAATTTATAGTAAACGACAATGACAAATGCAAGCACAAGAAGAAAACGGCACTAAGCAAGAAAGATGTAAACCACACCGTTTTGATTAATGAGCAAACACAAATTGCACGTGCTAGTGAAAGAGGCAAAGGCAGTTAGTCCAGCCAGCTGTCAAGCCGTGATTAGGTGTACAATTGAGAGTTTGTTAGATTAGTTATTTGGAGCCAAGCTCATACTCTGTTTTGATGTATATATAGATTAGATTGCTATTTATCTTGTAAGTGTTTTTAGCCTTCTTCAAGAATCTATCTTATTACAATAATACAACTAAAAGCACAATGTATCTTATAGGCAGCCACAGTCGTACCTAGTATGAGCAGATGAGTCGGAGAAGAAAGCCATCATGAGAATGTTACATAAAAATCTCACTAGCCATGGTGATTTTTTTACTAGTAAACCAATAAGATAAGTTTGTGTTGACAACCAAACCAATCTCATCCTCCGTTCTTTCACGTATTCATCCACGGCTTCTCCAACTTTGTGCTCAATGACCTGACCTCCATGCATCTTTCGTGCAAAGCATCTGGCCAAGACTATTGCGTCTTCTATAGCTGTTGAGCCACCCTGTCCCAAGAAAGGACCCATGACATGCATGGCATCTCCAACTACTGCCACTATTCCTTTTCTAAAGCTTCCTCTTAGCACGTCCCATGGTGCAAGATATCTCAACCGTGCAATAGAGAGTGATTCTAGGTCACTGTTCTTCACCATCTCTACCATTTCTGTAGGGAAGCCATTAATTGAGTCAAGAGTTAGTTGCTGAATGAGCTCTGGATCCTTTGCAACAACTGAACTTGTTCATATAACAAATAAACACTGCCAGTGAAAATTCAAGCCTGCTGCCACATTAACAACTACTAATAATACAAAAATTAGAAAGCAAGTAACATATGCTAGTATCAGATATATAATATAAAAAAATAAAAAAAAAAAGCTCTCTCTCTCTCTCTCTCTCTCTCTCTCTCTCTCTCTCTCACTGGGTGATTATGACGAGAGCATAGTTAGTGTTTCTCTGGTTTTCTTCTAGCTAATTCAAGATCTTAGCGTAGATTTCTGTAGGATACCACTGTTTGTTCTTTTGGATTTTGATTTCTTTGTAGCTTTGGGCACATATATAGAAAAATCCAAGAGGAGAGGAAGTCCTCAGCTTGTGCGATCCTAATGATTCTTTTATTGTTGTTCATGGTGATTTGGCTGGTGGCAATCAAGGGCAAGTAGAAGTGGAGATGATGGGTGATTGTGAGAAATCAGATCCTGATGTAGCAGATCCTTCCATTAATTGTGGTGGCTCTGTTTTGGGGTCACCTAAACAAGGTGTGGCTATGGTGTATGCAGAAGAAGAAACAGAGCGCTTAGTTTTCCTTCATCAAGAGAGAGTGTTGGTCTTGGTAAAAAGGTGGATCAGCAAGGGTCTGGTGTTTGCATGAATGTGAATTTTGTGCAGAGTGAGTCAATTCTTGAGTGGTAGAGGGATGTAATGGTGTTCATGAGGATTTTTTCTTTCTTGTGGGTTCATGGAGAATCCTTGTGGTCAACATGCATTAGGGGTGCATAGGCCAAACCGAGTACCTCATCCAATTGTCCACCTCTAAATAAACACTGCAATGAACATTCAAGCCTGCTGCCACAGTAACACCTAACAACACAAAAACTGAAAAGCAAGTAACATACTAGCACTGCAGGGGAATGATTAGTAAATTTAAATTTAATTTCTAAATTATAATAATATGCATATTACTCTAAGATTATATAAGAACACTTTAATCCTCAATCATAGATTGTTTTGAATTTGCCTTGAAAATTGGACCAACAATAATATTTGAGAATGCCTTGGGCTATCAACAACCAGAGTATTTGGGACCAAACTACAGGTTTGATTCAAAACTAATACAAATCAACAAGCTGCTTCCATTCCCTAACTGCAGAATGTATAGCGGAGTGTGGGGTTGCTGTCAGAAGGTGGCTTGAATTCAGGCTAACGGTTAAATGCGGATATAGATCTAGCTATTGCACCAGGCAATTACCACTTGTGAGAGGTAAAATTTAACATTGCAAAAAAATTATATTATATCTTGATTACATTTGTACAACCTTCACTTTTACATCTCACAACTAAGTAGTTGTTGCATGGCGCACCGGATCCAAATCTGGTTAAATGCATTAGCATGCATTGTCAAGAAAGTGTGGCTTCTATATCTCATCTCCATTAAATGCAAAATCATGCTAGGAGTGACTTTCTTGCTTGGATGCCACCATCTCTGCCACCACCTTCACCACCACCTCCTCCACTGCTGCCTCTACTACCTCCTCTTTTGCAGCCTCCACTGCCTCCTCCTCCGCCGCCTCCCAAAAATTTTTCTAGTCTTTCAATACCAGTGATCACTTGGTCCAACTTATTGATGATAACCTCACCTTGATGCACATCTTGCTTAACCATAGACGATAGTTTTATCTGGCCATTACCAGAAGCTGCTTTTACCATGCTTTTAGTAGCCTTTGCGGCGTTCAAGTCCTTGACACTGTACCCTTTAGCCATAGACTTTAAAAGCAGCTCGGCGTTTCCTTTATAAACACTAAATTTGGAGAGTGGATCATAAAAACGATCCAAAGATCCTAAACACACATTACACAATAAAGAAACCATTTAGAATTTATTAACAACACACTACACAAGAAATGATTAACAAAATATACGCAACAAAAAAAAAAAAACATATACCTCTTTCGTTTTTTGTTTCAATGTAATTTTCTTCGTACAAGATTCTCATGATGGTGCTACCCTTCCCCTTCGTTTCTACATAAAAACAAACACAAATGTGGGAAAAAGAAGGCAAAAAAAATAATTCAACCAAACAAGCAAAAAAACAATGAAAAAGAAGAAGAAAAAAAGAAAAAGTTAACAAGATGCATCTACAAAAAAAGCTGCCTATCGCAGTGTGGTTTTTAGTGGCGTTTGCAAAAAATGCCACTATAGGTACCCTATAGTGGCATTTTCTAAAAAAGCTGCTGTAAACATATCTATAGTCGCGTTTAGGGGCTCTATAGCGATGTTTTAAAACAATGGGCCTATAGTAGCATTTCAAATGGCCTATAGCAGCTTTTGAAAAACGCCACTATAGATCTTTTTTTAATATTTTTTATTTTTATAACAGAATATTCTAAGAATATGCCACTATTTTAAAATTTTGGTTGAGTTATTTATTTATTTATTTTTATTTTTATTTTTTAAGAGCTATAGTAGCATTTTATGAACACCACTATAACTCCTTTTTAAACTTCTTTTAAATGAGCTATAGTGGTGTTTGTCAAATGCTGCTATAGGTCACTCAATTTTTTTTAGGCTGGGCTATAGCAGCATTTTACAAACGCCACTATAGGTCATTTTTAATTTTTTTTTTTTTTATAATTTTCATAACTAAATATTCTAAGAATATGCAACTATTTTAAAATTTTCGGTTGAGATTTTTTATATTATAAAGGAGCTATTGTGAGCCAACTTGTCGCAACCTAGCTCGTTGCGACCCAACTCTCCGCGACCCACCTTGCCATGCATGACCTCGCCACGACCCACCTCCACGCCACCAAACCCACAACCCACACCGTTACCTAACCCACACCAGAGCACGCGCCAGAAAATACCCACCACCGTGAGCTAAAGAGAGATGTGATGAGAGAATGGAGTTTGGATTGGATTGTTGTTGAGAGAAGGAGAGCAAAAGACTGAGAAGAGACACCGAAGAGAAAGAAAGAGAAGAGATTTGGAATAACAAATAATATTTGGGATTTAGGATTGTGCTACAGTACGCTCGTATATTTGGGATGGTACTGTCACAGACTTGTAAATTTTTTTGGGTTTACAAGTCCGGGTAAGGGGGAGTTTTTGAGGTTTGGATGCTAAATATGCCAACATATGATATTTGCAGGTCCAAGTGTGAATGCTCTTACACTATGAAATCAACTCCATCTCCACCGCCACCACCGCTGCCCCCATCTCCACCACTGCCTCCACCACTTTCACCACCACCTCCTCCACTGCCGCCTCCCAAAAATTTTTCTAGTCTTTCAGTACCAGCAATCACCTGGTCCAGCTTGTTGATGATAACCTCACCTTGATGCACATCTTGCTTAACCATAGACAATAGTTCTATCTGGTCGTAACTAGAAGCTGCTTTCACCATGCTTTTAGTAGCCTTTGCGACGTTCAAGTCCTTGACATTGTACCCTTTAGCCATAGACTTTAAAAGCAGCTCGGCGTTTCCTTCATAAACACTAAATTTGGAGAGCATATCATAAAAACAATCCAAAGATCCTAAACACACATTACACAAGAAAGAAACTATTTAGAATTTGTTAACAACACACTACACAAGAAATGATTAGCAAAATATGCGCAACAAAAAAAAAAAAAAAAAAACATATACCTCTTTCTTTTTTTGTTTCAACGTAATTTTCTCCGTACAAGATTCTCATTATGGTGCTACCCTTCCCCTTCGTTTTTACATAAAAACAAACAAAAATGTGGGAAAAAGAAGGAATAAAAAAAAAATTCAACCAAACAAGCAAAACAACAATGAAAAAGAAGAAAAAAAGAAAAAGTTAACAAGATACGTCTACAAAAAAAGCTACCTATAGCAGCGTTGTTTTTAGTGGCATTTGCAAAAAACGCCATTATAGGTACCCTATAGTGGCATTTTCTAAAAAAGTTACTATAAGCATATCTATAGCCATGTTTAGGGGCTCTATAGCAACGTTTTAAAACAATGGGCCTATAGCAGCATTTCGAAGGGCCTATAGCAGCGTTTAAAAAACCCCACTATAGATCCTTTTTTAATATTTTTTATTTTTATAATAGAATATTCTAAGAATATGCCACTATTTTAAAATTTTGGTTGAATTTTTTTTTTTTTTAAGGAGCTATAGTAGCATTTTATGAATGCCACTATAACTCCTTTTTAAACTTCTTTTAAATGAGTTATAGTGATGTTTGTCAAATGCTGCTATAGGTCCCTCAATTTTTTTTAGGTTGGGCTATAGCAGCGTTTTACAAACGCCACTATAGGTCATTTTTAAATTTTTTAAATAATTTTTGTAACTAAATATTCTAAGAATATGCAACTATATTAAAAAAATCGGTTGAGATTTTTTTTATTATAAAGGAGCTATAGTGACCCAGCTTGCCATGACCTAACTTGACGCGACCTAACTCGTCGCGACCCAGCTCGCTGCGACCCACCTTGCCTTGCACGACCTTGCCACGACCCACCTCCATGCCGCCAAACCCACAACCCACACCGTCACCTGACCCACGCTGGAGCCCACGCCAAAGCCCATGCCAGAAAATGCCCACCACCGTGAGCTAAAGAGAGATGTGATGAGAGAAAGGAGTTTGGATTGGATTGTTGTGGAGAAAGGGAGAGTAGAAGATTGAGAAGAGACACTGAAGAGAGATAAAGAGCATAGATTTGGAATAAAAAATAATATTTGGGATTTGGGATTGTGCTACAATATGCTCGTATATTTGGGATGGTACTATAGCGGACTTGTAAATTTTTTTGGGTTTACAAGTTTGGGTAATGGGGAGTTTTTGAGGTTTTGATGCTAAATATGCCAACATATGGCATTAGCAAGTCTGAGTGTGAATGCTCTTATACTACGAAATCTACTGTTCCGGTTTCCTTCAACATAGTCACCAATACGTTGGAATTGTCCCGGCCTCCCAATCTCTTCCTTCTTCTCTAATCATACACACTCTAATTAATTAGTTTCTATCACCACATTGGACCACTCTCAGAGATTAGAATCCACCAAAGATATCTTAATGATCAATTATCCAAGCTAATTTTTTAGAATAGAATATCATTGAATTTTGGTGTCGGATAAAAAAATAAAAAAAATAAAAAAAAACACAGAATGCTTGGTGCACGTTGAGATGTTTGGCCCCTCAATTCTACTTTTCAGACTTTGCTCGCCCAACAAACCTAATGACAAAGAAAAGTACTTGGCAAAAAATAAATAAAATAAATAAAAATTAGGAAAGACAAAGAAAAGTAAGGAAGAGTTTTTTTAAAGTAAACTATTGAATTTATATTTAAATTGAGTATAACCTTAATGGCCTGTTTGGAAGTTTAGAGAGGGAGGAGAGCAGAGGGAAGTAGAGGGGAGGAGAGTAGTGGGGAGGAGAGTAGAGGGGAATGGTTCCTCTCCACCTTGTTTGGATGTTTTTAAAATTAGTAAGGGGGAAGGGAGTAATTAGCAATTCTCCTTGTTTGGATGTTTTAAAAATTAAGATGGAGATGAGAGGAAATGATTAAAATAGACAAATTTACCCCTATTTGAAAATAGACTTGCAACATTGGTCTATGATTAATTTAGAAATGATAAATTAGGGAATTTACTTGGACAATAATTTATCTACTCTACTCTCCCTTCAAATCTCTCCAATTTGGGGGAATTAAAAATGAGGGGTTAGAGGGAGTTGAAACCCCTTCAAACCCCCCCAAACCCCTCCCCCTCCTTCCTTAAAAAACTTCCAAACAAGGTAATTGGATTACTCTCCCTCCCTCTACTCTACTTCCCTTCCTTTTTTAAACATCCAAACAGGCCATAAGGAATCGATGAATCTAATTTTTATAAGTTTATAAACAATAATTGTTGTATCTAATTAATTTAATTATTGATTATTACAATATATTTGTGAAAGGGTAAAAAAAAAAATTTAGTTGTAATGTTGGACATATAACAATAAGTTAATTAAATAACGTAACATGAACGAACTCAAAACTTATTTGACATGAAAATGAATCAAACTTAAATATTAATTTTGCTTGGTGAACTCAGCTTATATTTGTTGCTAGCTGGATTTTTAAGCTCAGAACAATAACAATTACTTATGTGAGGTTTAACAAGTTGTTTTGTATCGCACCTATCTTCTTATTAGTGGATTTGGTGAATTGGCGTGGCCTCAAAAGTGTTTTAACCGTTTTGGGATTTCATTTTGTTAACAATTCACGCTGTTAGGATGTGTGAGTTGTGCTATGTTGTGTTGTGGTTGTTCGATTATTATCAGTTAACTAACTACTTAAAATTTTTTTAGTTAAATTAATTCAAATAATATAATTTCAACTACTAATTATTAGAATATATTTGAGAAGGGTCTTGAAAAAAAAATTGTTATGGTATCTAACATATAAGAATATGTTTATTAAGTAGTTTATGAACAAACTTAAACTTATTCAACTAAAAAATGAATCAAGCTTGGATATATATAATCTAACTTGGTAAACTTAGCTTGTATTTGAATGAATTAAATGAACAAATTAATCCTAAACTTTTAATACATGATTCGACTCAACTTGACTATAGCTTTACCTATGTTAAGTTTCCTCATATTATCATATTTTTTAAAAAGAAAAGAATAAGAAATAAAAAGGAACTTAATGGAATCAAGCTTATAGTCTTCCGCATATTAGTCTATAGATTGGATGAGAGGATAATAAAATGCAGAAAAAAACAATCCCTACAAAAAGCACTATTAATTTCAGGTCCAAAAATATATAACGTACTAGTAGCACTATGTGAACAAGTTGCAAGTATATTACACTATATATAAATGACTGATGGTACGGTCAACAACTCTAGTTTGTCACATGCATCATGGCCACGTTCTTTCGTTTCTTTGCTGCAGAATACCAATATACCATACGTGTCCAATTGTCAATGTCTTTGCTAATTTCGGTGTGCGTTTATTGTGAATTTCTCCCCACTTGCAGCTTGATTCCAATGACTCTTCCCTACATTGATGTCATTTGCTATCAAAATAAAAATATAGTAACTTAATAAATGTGCAAAGTACTGGGTAGCTGAATAAAAACAATAGCTCGTTTCTGAAGGCATATTACCACTGTGACTGAGGCAAAATCACTTGTAACACAAACGTGAAACTTGAGAAGGATTTAAGTATTTTTTAACAAAGAAATAAGACCACAAAATCTTCAAAGTTCAATAGCATTATATATTCTTCTTTATAAAAAAAAAAAAAAGGGTTTAAAGCACTCATCCCCACATGTAACAATTGATTTGTTAGACACTTAATTACAATGTTATCATAGCGAAGGTAGTTTTCAATTTCATTACAAAAAGAGTTAGCAATTAAAACAAACTTCATGTGGGAAAGTTTTGTATATAGCAGCATGCTTCACCCACTTTTCTTTTCCTCAACAACAACAAAAAGTTGTTCTTCTCCCATCCACCAATATTCTTAGCCATGTGATGACCCATGTCCTCATTAAGGCTTAACGTCCTTTTACCTTACGATACGCGCACACAAAAAAGTGAAACTTGATATGATTTTGGGTACTCGGTGTTGGCTTAGAAAAAGGACCTACTCATACAATGTTATCGTAGTGGGGAACAAGGTTTTCAGACCCGGACCGTTCATTGAACCGTAAAAGGGAGAGGTTCAAGGTTTTTGAGGTTGAACCGAGGTCGAACCGGGGTCGAACCGTGATGACGTCATAATTAATTTAATAATTAATTAAAGCCTAAATATAGATATTAAATTTATAAAACTAGCAAAATTGACTAATATATCTATATATGTGGGGGAAATTTAATGATTTCAAGCATATATTTAATAATAAAATAAGAAAGTTAATAAAATAAAATAATAACCATGAAAACATTAAAATTTATGATTAATTTTTGAAGTAAAGTTGAATATCTTTGAAGGATTTTAATTACAATTTTTTTTATTCCTTGTAAGAGATGGATAATTTAATTAAGTACAATAAAATTGTGTTAAGTTGTTTTTATTAAAAAAAAAAAAAATTGGTAAGGGGTTGGACCGCACGGTTCTTGACCGGTTCGTACGGTCCAACCCCGGTTTTAGGGGTTCACGGAATTGTCACATATGCCCGGTTCTTTATGCTTAAAAAACCGGTTTTCATCACGGTTCACGGTTTTCAAGGTCCGACCTCCCGGTCCGGTCCGGTTTTGAGAACTATGGTGGGGAAGAGTTACCAAAATAAGCTATCATGACTAAGAATATATATATATATATATATATATATTCTTTCAAAAAATCAATTATTATTAAAAACAAAAAGCAATTGCTTTACCTTCTTAGCCACTCAATCACAACAAGTTAAGAGCCTTGTAATTCAATTAATTAGTACATTATGATATTTTCAAGACATTTAGAGTTCAAATCTTCATTCCTTCATTGTAACTATTAATATGTGTGTGTGTGTCTAAAAGGTGGAACATAAAATCTTATTATATATATATATATATATGTAAGGACTAGATTTGGAACCTTAGCCCACCAAAAACAGTGGATGCCAGCCCAATAAGCCTAAAACAATGAATTTGATAGAGAATGGGTTTTACCAGGAAGTTACTTAACAAATTGAACGTAGGCTTCAATGAATAGGATCCTAACTAACATGATTAAACGTGCAAAGTGATGGAAATATCACTCTTCGGTTAAGTTCGAGAATGAGATGTTCTTATATTAATCAAGTTTTTTATGGAATACAAGCATTTTTCCTCCTCAGATTACATGTCCCATTTTTATGGTGGCCACTTCCTTATATTGTCTCTCACCTCTACATCTTAGCCCTCCAACTATTGATTTTCTAAAAAATCTTTTGAATGCTTGTCCCCCCAAGACATCCTAGAAGCTTTGTGAGGAGTAGTGAGCTGGGATGACATTGTTCAAGTGTCATTTTTTCATAAATGCGGCCAGTTCATTTGATGCAGTGCATTTAATGTGGTAGTGACAGTCTCTTTCCCAGATATTTCTTCTTTTGTTGTTGGCTCAGCTCTACTACTTCCTTGAAGCTTATCTTTCCAAAATGGTTTACTTCCTAAGGCTCTCCCGAGGTAGCTCGGCTCCTCGGGAGCCTTAGTTGCCTCGTCACTATCCTCTTTTCTCCTTAGCCTATTGACTTAGGTTTATACAAACCCTTTAATCATCCTCGGGTGTCTGTTTGTCCTCAGGCATGACCCATAATCAAATAAACGTGCTTGGTTTACCTGTCTTCACAATATATATATCTCTTGAAGATGATATAAAATATTCTCTTGAGATAAGTTTAATGGATTTGATTATTCAGAATGTTAGGCTTAACTACTTTAGTAAAGAGTTACTAAAGTATATATTTATGAAATTAGATTTCATAAATATATGATGAATAACTTAAAGGATTAAATCGGTTACTCAAGAATTAAGATGTAGTAATCTATAAAGTAGCAGTCTACATTTATGACATTGTATTACTATGAATATTTTATGAAAGGATTGCGTGTACAATAAAGTTTTGGGATATAAATTATTAATAAGGCCTAGAGTGCAATTATATTTATATAGTTATATTAAATATAATTAGTGGTAACTTTGGACTTGTTAAGAGTTGACAGAAAAGCCCAAAACCTATTGGAGCTAGTGTCTTATTTGTTCCCTTTTGGTCCCATTCCAAGCCACATACTAAAACCCAATTGAAAAGACCCAAAAGGCTAGTCCAATTAGATAATCAGTTATAAAGAGAGAAATATACAAAATTTTGTATGTGAATGAAATGGTTTGTATGTGAGTGTTGGACACTCTCTAATTCTCCCTTGAACACATTCATAGAAACAAATTGAGAGACCACACTTCTTGGGCGTTAGTGGAATTAGAGTGAAGATTAAAAGTGTTCCTAAGTACTTCTAATCTTTCTTTTGGAATTCACCATACCAAGGTACACTTTCTTATTTTTATATTCTGAAATTTACATAATACATGTTATTGTTTGTGAATGAAGTAAATCCATTAATTTTCCGCTGCATGTGTTTTGTATGCGATACAAACATGTGTTTATCCAACACTTTTAACTTTGTCCAATATAAAATTATATCATTTTGGGGATCCTTAATTTTGATAGAGACTAATGGGATGACTCAATTTCAAACTAAGTTGTTTCACAAAAAAATAGCATAAAAAATTTGAACAAAGTTGAAAGTTAGAGATCTGAATTAAATAAAAGTGAACTTGGAGGATTAAGTTGAATTTAAAACAAATTTAGAAGATGCGATTTATAATTTAATCCCTTTTTTTCCCTGGACGGACTGTTCAAGTTATGCAATGGGCAACGGTGTTAAATTGTTCATGGCATGAATTAAGAACCAAATAGAATATCAATGGTGCAATTCTAAAAAATAAGTGTAATATTAATGACGATAGTGAAGTAAGAATAAGTTCTTGACTCTGGTGTGGAAGGCTTTGAAGATATGCCATTACCTTCCAAGAGAACCTTTGAATTAAAAAGTAAAATTTTGAAGATTCTCAAATTGAATAAAAATGAAAACTTAAAAGGAGATACAAAATCAATACTAGTTACTTTCATTACTTAAAAGGAGATACAAAGCCAATACAAACTTACTATTGGGAAAAAACAAAGTTCATTACTTTCAGAAGTACCATATATATTTGCAAGGGGCTTGGAAATTCTTGAATTCGAATAAACCATGATAAGGTTGGATTGTTAAACAAGAATCATTCATTTAGATACTTCAATATACCCCTTTCAAGTTGATGGGGAAATAATTTAAAAAAAAAAAAAAAAAAAAGAGTTTGGGATGTGATTTCAAGCCGAGTAAAAATATGAGCTCTTATTATATTATTTTCTTCTCCTCAATTTTGTTAAAAATTTTTTTTTTTTTGGTTTTTCATGTATTTTTTAAAAAATAATTTTCGTACATGAACCAACAAACTCTGTTTAACCGTTTTTTACAAGATAAAAAAAAAAAAAAAAACTTGCAATAATTGAAATTATTCTTTTGAATGTAACCCATATTTCTTTTATATTTCTCTATTGTTTAGTCATATATATTTTGTTTTGTTTCAATAATTTTTAAGCATAGAATCATCTGACTCTTTAATATTTTTTTGTCCTTCAGAAGATTTAATATTTGAATTTTTGAGTAATTTTTTTTGCAGTATCTAAAATTGTCTGACAAATTTTTTGTAAGCCATTGCACGTTCAAGCAATGACTTCTTCATCGAATTGATTTTAGGATTTATTGATAACATTTTAGATAGACACAAATGTAGTTATAGTTGTAAATCAAATACTACTTTCTTTTGTTGCTTGATTATTAGGAAAAAGATAACATAAAATGCATATCTATCCAAAAAAAAAAAAAAGAACTTCAAAAAATTAACAAAAATAAAATCACTGTTAATTTCTAATACGTTAAACAAATTGAATATATTAACAAAAGGAACGTAATTTTAGTGGGGTCATTGTTACTTTCTAATTCTATCCCTTTTTTTTAGGTAATTCTATTCTATTCATTTTAGGCTTTGTTGATAATATTTTAGATAAACGAACCGACTAAATTTAATCTCTTTACTCAAAAAAAAAAAAACCTAAATTTAATCTCTTTTTAAAATTTTAGAAAATACTTATTGTAGGTTACACACTTACACGTTTTGTTAAAACACTTATTGTTATTTTATTCAAAGAAATTAATAAGAACAAATATATTGTAAAAAATAAGAATTAAATTAGGGGTGGCAAAATCAATCCAAACTCATTTGCCCATCCAAACCCACCCACTTAAATGAGACTTAAACCCACCCAATTATTTTATTGGGTTAAATGGGTATTAACCCAATTAAACCCAATTAATGTTAATTGGGTTTTAATTAGTTACTCAATTATGATCCAAGTATCATCTATATACACACACCGAAATCTCTAAAATTTTCACAATTTTCCACATCAGCACAATATTTAAATAAAATTATCATTTTATTTAAATAATATTATTTTTTTTAGTTCAAATTTAACCAGGAGTAAAATTCTATCTCTCTAATAAGTCCAACTTAAACTTAAACTCAAACTCATCATTATCATTTTTTTTTTTAAATAAAGTTATTTTCATTTAATCAAAACTTAACAAAGAGTGAAACTCTATCTCTATAACAAGTTCAACTTAAACTCAAACTCAAACATTGATAATCTATATAAAAACAAAAATTATGATAGAACTCATAAATATTTAAAAAAAAAAAAAAAGAAAAAAAAAGACTAACATTGTAAAAAAAAGAGACTCACATTGATAATGTTGGGTTGAAATTTTTACCTTTTTTTTTTTTTTTGTACATGACAAATAAAACATTCATATTCTTTTGCAGAAAAATAAAAAAATGCAACCTATATCTTCCAACCGAGGGAACAATAAATTTTTATTTGGTATGTCATATATAAATTTGGTTTATTTCTGAAGTAGAATTTGGGAATTTTATAAATTTTGAAGTCTTAAATCTTGGAGTTTTTGGTATTTGCGTCTCAGTAGGTTGATCTTAATTCTTCACCTTAAATGCTTTTTTTATTTAGGTTCATGTGATTTTTTGTTTTCTTATTAAAAGTTATATTTTAGGATGATTAATTATTTGTTTGAATTAATTTCAATTAATTTTTTTTTTTTCATTTACTCATTGTTGGATTTTTTTCCAGAGTCAATAGTTTTTCCATATATCACATGGGTTACTAACTAGTTTCTACAAATTACCCAACTCTAAAATAGCCCAAAACTACTAAACTTACCAAAATACCCCCTCAATCTAAAAAATGACCAAAATAACACCTAAACTTGAAAATGACCAAAATACCCTCTAAAACCTAAAAACAAAAAGACCAAAACACCCATTAAACCTAAAAATTGACCAAAATACCTTGAAACCCAAAAAATGACCAAAATACCCTCGAAACTCATAAAAAGACTAAAATACCCCCAAAACCTTAAAATTACCAAAATACCCTCGAAACATAAAAAAATGATCGAAATACCCTTGAAACCAAAAAAAAGACCAAAATACCATTTGTGGGGGTAAAACCTCAACATTGTGTATTGGGCATAGGACCCTATTTTAAGGTTAAGGTGTGTCCGAAGAGAAGAAAATGCTTGAGAAGGATTTCATGTGGGAGAGATATACCTGGAAATGATCGAGGAGTATAGTCCGAAGAGAGCATCAGTAGTCCGAAGAGTGTATTCTCCTTGGATATAAAGAGTCTCAATCAAGCAAATACCTGGAAGGTTCGAGTGATCTTCCTAACAATTCCAATGATAAGGATAAGTTTTGGGCATGTATGGAGATGATAAGAACGGAGAAATATCTAAAGGAAAAGCTGCTACCACCGCATTAAATGCACTGCAGCAACTTTTCTGGTCATATTAATGTGGAGAACACCTTTGAACGGTGCAATCTCAACTACCGCCACTCATGGAGAACCGACGAAGATACCTGATGGGATATATGCTCAAGTGAACGTTGAGATGAAGACAAGTGGACGATCAAGATAGTCTAAAAGAAAATTATATAAATGTAAGAGACCTCCTACAGGAAAAAAAAAAAAAAAAAAAAAAAAAAAAGGGAGGAGGAAGGTTCATTATAGCTTTAAAAGTGATATATACAAAAGTTTGTCTTTTCGAACATCAGTGGAATATCTTTAAGTTTGTGCTTACACTGATTCATCAGCAATGCCTTTATTGAACGTTGTTTAATTCACAACCAACCCAGCTCTTTCACCCACTCTCTACAAATTCATTGTATTGGGTTCATTGGACTCATAATCCAAATCTTTTGGGCTTGGGCCACAAATCTTGACCTTACAATTGGCGCCGTTTGTGAGGAGAGCTTGAGCGAAAGTGGAAGCAACATTTAATGATGGCTAAACCAGGGTAACAACCAGCAGAATCTAGGGCATCCCAACACATTGATCCTTTTCTTAACTTCGAGTAAAGACGGGATCGTGAAGGTAGTGTACATACTACGCATATTGATCGAGGCCAGTCACATGGTGGAAGTCACATGTCTCGTGCAGAAAAGAACCAGGACATGCAACTAAAAATTGACAAGCTGAAAAGGGAGTTGCGCCACGCAAAGAGGAAATGGATTTCTTCATATTCTAATGAAGATTCTGATGACAAACAAGACGTCACTTACAAGCAGAGATCTCGAATACCAATCAGTGAATCCTTTTCCTATGAAAAAGAGCATTATCATAAGAGGAAACCTCGAAGCCCATCACGTGGAGGCCTAGGGAACGATGCTATGAGCAAGGCTTTGAATCAAATCTCTAAGTCGTCTTTTACACGCAAGATTGAAGAAGCAAGACTCCCTCGTCGTTTTCATCAGCTGACATTCACTATCTATAATAGTAAAACAGACCATGTGGAACATGTGAGTCACTTTAACCAAAGGATGATTGTCTACTCCAAAGATGAAGCTTTGATGTGCAAAGTTTTCCCCTCCAGTCTTGGACTGGTTGCAATGAGATGGTTTGACAGCCTGAAAGCAGATTCCATCAGTTCCTTCAAAGAACTCACTCAAACTTTTGGTTCCCGTTTTGTCATATGCCGAAGAGTGGCCAGACCCTTATCTTCACTGTTATCCTTAAGCATGCAAGAGGATAAGACCTTAAAAACGTACTTAGATAGGTACTGGGAGATGTTCAATGAGATGGAGGGCGATTTCGATGGAGTGGCCCTTAGCACGTTTAAGCTCGGCCTCCCTACTGACCATGGTTTAAGGAAGTCCTTAACTGGCAAGCCAGTTACTAACATGCGTTAGCTCATGGACCGTATTGACAAGTATAAAAGAGTTAAAGAAGATCAACAGCAAGGAAA
The DNA here is from genome assembly GCA_019022515.1 of Quercus aquifolioides. NCBI lineage: Eukaryota > Viridiplantae > Streptophyta > Magnoliopsida > Fagales > Fagaceae > Quercus > Quercus aquifolioides. The sequence continues at coordinate 57,254,495 of CM032328.1, read as the reverse complement.
AGGAAATGACAAGGTTATCCCCCAGGAGAGGAGAGATTTCAGGTCGGACCGTTACAATAACAGTAAACCACGGAGAGATTTTGTTGGACAATCAGGATCAGCAAATCTTTAAGCAATCAGCGCTGTATTCAAAGAGCCAGTACACCAAATTTTGGAAAAGATTAAGAATGAACCATTCTTCAAGTGGCCGAATAAGATGGTGGGGAACCCTAAGAGGCGTAATCATAATCTCTATTGTCAGTACCATCAAGACCATGGGCATACTACAGAGGATTGCAGGAGCTTGTGGGATCATTTGGACCAACTGGTCCGCGAGGATAAATTGAAACAACTCTTGCATCATTCCAGCGGCCGAGGAGTTCAGACAGGCTTGGAGCCCCGAAGAGATGATTCTTCAAAACCCCCTTTGGGAACTATCAACGTCATCTTCGCCGCACCAAGGAGAACAGGATCTTGGACATCTAGGGTAATGTCGGTAGCCCGGTTACCCACAGATGGTAATGATGATCCGAAGAGATCTGGAATGGATATTTCACCAATTCTGGGTTTCTCGGATGAAGATAAAGTGGGAACCATTCAACCCCATAACGATGCTTTGGTAATCACCCTTAGAATCGGGGGGTATGATGTGAAGAGAGTAATGGTGGACCAGGGCAGCGCAGTCGAGATAATGTATCCTAACCTATACAAAGGGCTAAACTTAAAACCTGACGACCTAACGCCATACAGTTCCTCCCTGGTGAGTTTCGAAGGAAGGGTTGTAATCCTAAAGGGCCAAATACGATTACCTGTGCAAACTGATATAGAGATAGTAGAGGTAGATTTCATTGTCGTGGATGCATATTCACCTTACACTGTAATCGTGGCTAGACCTTGGCTTCATACGCTAAAGGTTGTTTCCTCTACCTTGCATCAGAAGGTTAAATATCCATCTGAAGGACAAGTTAGTGAAATCCGAGGAGATCAGTCCGTGGCCAAACAATGCTTAGTGGCTGCCATCCAGCATAAGCCCGAAATTGAGTCCTCGGCCCAGGCCGAAAAGGGTTTATAGCAATTAAAACCTCGGACATCGCCCGTCGAAGATCCAGCCGAGGGCGCTAGGTGCGAAGATTTAATAAAAGTTATTATCGGAGACAATCCAGAAAAGTTCTTTCAAGTTGGATCTCAGCTACCTCTGCAGGAGAAGGAAGAACTAATAGAGTTCCTTAAAAGAAATCTTGATGTATTCGCCTGGAACGCTTACGAAACCCCAGGGGTGGATCCAAAATTCATATGTCACCATCTAAAGGTCAACCCATTGATTACTCCTAAGAAGCAGCCTCCTCGGCGCCCATCCAAGGAACATGCTGATACAGTAAGAGAAGAAGTAACAAAGCTCAAACAAGCTGGAGCTATTAAAGAAGTTTTTTATTCTGAGTGGCTAGCAAATATTGTGGTGATGAAGAAGAAGAATGGGAAATAGCGAGTATGTGTAGACTTCACTGACTTAAATAAGGCTTGTCCTAAGGATCCATTCCCTGTGCCAAGAATTGATCAGCTAGTAGATGCCACTGTCGGCCATCCTCGGATGAGTTTCCTGGATGCTTTCCAAGATTACCACCAAATACCATTAGCCCTGGATGATCAGGAGAAGACTACTTTTGTCACCCCTATTGGGAACTGCCATTACAAAGTGATGCCATTTGGTTTGAAAAACGTAGGATCCATCTACCAAAGAATGATGACGAGGATGTTTGAGCCACAATTAGGTAAGAGTATTGAGATTTATATAGATGACATGGTGGTGAAAAGCAAGATTGTTTCGGAGCATGTGAAAGATCTTGAAAACATTTTTGAAGTTCTCAGAAAATACAAATTGCGTTTAAATGCCTCAAAGTGCTCATTCGGCGTAAGATCAGGCAAATTCCTAGGTTACATGGTAACCCATAGGGGGATTGAGATCAACCCAGATCAGATAAGGGCCATCAATAATTTACAAGCTCCTCGAAATCCTAAAGAAGTTCAGAAATTGACTGGAATGACCGCTGCTTTGAACCGATTCATCTCTTAATCAGCAAATAGGTGTAGACCATTCTTCTCGTTGATCAACAAATGGAAAGGATTTGAGTGGACTAAGGAGTGTGCTTTAGCCTTCCAGCAACTTAAGGACTATTTAGCTCGTCCGCCAATCATGTCCAGTCCTGAGCCAAATGAAGTCTTGTTCGCCTACATTGTTGTGGCTCTTTATGCTGTAAGTTTGGTATTAATACGAGCGGACCAAGGTGTGTAAAGGCTAGTTTACTACGTGAGTAAGTCGTTGCATGAGGCCGAGATCCATTATCTACCATTGGAAAAAGCCATCTTAGCAGTAGTACTCGGTACCCGAAAATTGCCTCATTATTTCCAGGCCCATACAGTTGTTGTCTTACTCAACTCTCATTTAAGACCGTACTCAGGAGCGCAGATTACACAGGAAGAATAGCCAAATAGGGCATTATCCTAGGAGCTTTGGCATCAAGTATATGCCCCACACCTCCATGAAGGGACAGATCCTCGCAGATCTAGTGGCCGAGTTTACTGAACCTGCGTTAGAAGAATTAATACCAGCACAGGACATGGATGAAAAATCGGTTAGCGTAATCTCTCAGAAAAGCCCCTCATTCTGGAAGTGTATGTAAATGGTGCAGCGAACCAGAAAGAATCTGGAGTGGCGATAGTGCTAATATCTCCAGAGAGGATTGTTATTGAAAAGTCACTAAGACTAAGCTTCACAGCCACAAATAATGAGGCTAAATATGAAACTCTATTGATGAGAATGGCTATGGTCCAAAGAGTGGGAGGAAGGTCAGTGGAGGTGTTCTTGAACTCAAAGTTAGTCGTTGGTCAAGTATAAGGTGAGTTTGAGGCGAAAGATGAAAGAATGCAGGGATACTCGAGCCGAGTTAAATGTCTACAATCGGAGTTCGAATCTTTTAATCTGCTGCACATCCCCAAAAATAGTAATGCACATGCTGATTTTTTGGCCACGCTTGCTACCTCCTCGGCGCAAGATTTGCCGAGAGTTATCCTCGTCGAGGACCTATGTGGGCCTACGGCAGCAAGAAGTGAAGCAGTCTGAATTCATCAAATTAGAGCCAAGCCTAGCTGGATGGATCCTATAATCAAATTCTTGAAAGAAGACATACTGCCTGAAGAAAGGTTGGAAGCTGACAAAATTCGGAGGAGGGCAACTAGATTCTGGCTATCTGAGAACTAGAAATTGTACAAACGCTCCTATTCAGGGCCGTACTTGCTGTGCATGCATCCTGAAGCAGCTGAATCACTCTTCGAAGAGTTGCATGAAGAATCTATGGTAGCCATACTAGAGGCAGATCCTTGGCTCATAGAGCCATTACTCAAGGCTATTGTGGCCAAATATGCAGAGGGAGGCTTATGAATATGTTAAGAAATGCGATCAATGTCAACGGTTTACCCCAAACATTCATCAACCAGGGGGAACCCTTAATCCACTATCCAGCCCATGGCCTTTCGCTCAATTGGGCTTAGATATCGTGAGTCCATTCCCTAAAACTACAAGAAACAAGAAATACCTTCTAGTCGGCACAGACTATTTCACCAAATGGGTTAAAGCTGAACCTCTAGCCAACATCAGAGACGTAGATGTGAAGAAATTTATCTAGAAAAATATTGTCACTCGGTTTGGGATTCCTCATACCCTCATCTCGGACAATGGTCTTCAGTTTGATAGCAAAGCATTCAGGAATTATTGTAGCGAATTGGGAATTATAAACAGATACTCCACCCCTGCTTATCCCTAGGGGAATGGGCAAGCAGAAGCTGTTAACAAGGTCATAGTAAATAGATTAAGGAGGAGACTAGATGATGCGAAGGGTAAATGGGTGGAAGAATTTCCACAAGTACTTTGGACATACAGAACTACGCCTCGTAGGTCTACTAGAGAGACCCAATTTTCGATGGCCTATGGAACTAAAACTGTCATACCTTTGGAGACTGGGTTCCCGACATTGAGAACTAGTTCGTTCAGTCCGACTGGCAATAGTGAGCTGCTAAAGAAGAATTTGGATCTGATTGATGAAATGAGGGAAAATGCAATGGTCCGATTAGCACATTACCAACAAAAGCTCAAGCAAGACTATGATGCCAACGTAAAGTTAAGGCCTCTAAAACCTGGTGATTTGGTGCTCAGAAAAGTTGTGGGCACTGTAAAGAACCCAGCTTGAGAAAAGTTAGGACTCAATTGGGAAAGGCCATATTGTATTACCTTAGGGGCTGGCATTGGGGCGTATTTCTTGGAATACCTAGATAGTCATGTAATACCACGCCCTTGGAATGTAAATAACCTCAAAAGGTACTATTATTAATCGAATCTTTTCTTCAATCAATATGCCAATTTGTTATATAAAGTTTTTTGTTAAGTGTTTAAACTTAAATCCAATTTTGCTTGAAGTCCTCGGACCAGAGGATATGGATTAGTTAACACTCAACTACTGATTTTCCTAAGTGTTTAAACTTAAATCCAATCATACCTGAAGTCCTCGGACCAGATGATAGGGGTTAGTTGACACTCATTCCTGATTTTCCTAAGTGTTTAAACTTAAATCCAATCATGCCTGAAGTCCTCGGACCAGATGATATGGATTAGTTAACACTCAACTACTGATTTTCCTAAGTGTTTAAACTTAAATCCAATCATGCCTGAAGTTCTCGGACCAGATGATATGGATTAGTTAACACTAAACTACTGATTTTCCTTAGTGTTTAAACTTAAATGCAATCATGACTGAAGTCCTCGGACCAGATGATATGAATTAGTTAACACTCATTCATGATTCTCCTAAGTGTTTAAACTTAAATTCAATCATGCCTGAAGTCCTTGATATGATATGGATTAGTTAGCACTCCACTACTGATTTTCGTAAGTGTTTAATCCAATCACTCTGTGCAGATGCTATGCTAAAGCCAGTTTAAGTAGGGCATTGTTCCTTAAGTTCATTAACAATTCTTATGCGATTCATTTATCCATTATTCATATAAGATGTTCGTATCACTAGTAGGACATTATTGTTATATTTGCGCAAATCACAGTAGTTATCAATCGAGCATTATTAAAGTACTTAGTAATTCCTTACAACAAAAAAAAAAAAAATTAATAATAATAATAATACAATTATGGAATAAAACTCCTAAATATTTAAGTGTTCGTCTGGGTGGCCGAGGAGTCAATTGTCTGGTCAGGCTGAGCAGCAGTAACGTCTGGGGCTTGATCTTTAAGTTCAGGAGGAGTTCCCTTCTTCTTCAGATCGTTACCCTTTTCCTGAACATCCTGGGATTGCTTACTCGTACCACTAGCCTTATTAGACTCTTTGGTTGCTTCAATAAGAGGAGGAGGGGTCTGACCGACTAGGGGCTGCTCCGAAGCTTCTAGAAGTTCGCAAATGTCAGGGTGGTAGTAAACACTCCCAGGTTACCTTAAGTCAGACTCTGGAGGGACCCTAGCAACGTTGAGGGCTTTATCCCAAGTTATATCACAGTATTCTCTGCAGACTCTTGCAAACTCCTCAGTAAGTCTGAGTTAGGTCTTCTCCACCCCGAGCTTATAGGATGCCCGCCTTTCGGCCTTAACTACCTCCTTGGCCAGTTGAGCACTCTTCTTGGCCAATTAGGCAGCTTCCTTGGCAGTTTGCAGCTCAACCCGAAGACCTTTGACCAACTCTCTGTCTCCAGGTTGATCTCAGTCATGCGCAACTGCTTGCGTTGGTCTTCGGCCTGCTTTTCAGCAGTCCTCAAGCCAGCATCAAGATTATTCCTTTGACTGGTCATTTCTTTCAGCTGCTCGGACAGCCGAGAGTAATCTTCCTTCAGATTACCCAGAGATTTTTCAACCTCAGACCGAGTATGGGCCTCAGCCTAGGCTTCATTATAAGTCTTTTTATTCCACTCTTCAGCCACGTAAACTTGCTGGGTAATCTGCATAACAAAACGAAAAATTTCAATATGAAGCAAAAATAAAGGGGACGAGTAAAAAAGATCAGCATCTTAATTGAAGAGGCAGATCAATTCACTTACCATGACTAAATCCCTCTTATGGGATAAGAAAAGCTTATATTGACTGAATCGCCTGTAAGATTCCACGTCTTTTGGAAGGAGAAGTGGTTGCTCCAAGGCCTCAGCTACGATACATGCTTTCCCCCCATGATAATTTCTGAGAGAGGTTTCCCAAAAGCTAGGAACACTATCCAATTCCAGCCTGGGGGACAAGGTGCGCGGTACCCGGCGCACCTCAGCAACAAGAGACTCATCTCGGCTATCGGTAGACGAAGCCCTTTTGCTTCGTTGGTCCTTGAACAATTTCTGTTGCTTGGTTCCTTTTGGAGGCACCACCTCCCTTTCTTCATTATCTATGAAGGGCCTTTTTTTCTTCGGATCTGGCAATTGCTTTAAGCCGAGATCAGAAGGAACCTGAGGAGGTGGTGGAGGAAGATTAACAACTGGTTGAGACGTATTGGTCTCTTTGGCCCCAGCTGTTTTATTTCTATTCCTCATCAAGTCCCTTAGACTTGCCATATCTTCCTCTTTAGAAAAATCGTCTGGAAGAGCAGTTATCAGAACAGGAGGGAGAACACTGGATTGCCTGTCAATATCTTCCTCAGCGTCCGAAACCTGAATGACCTGAACCCCTCCTGAAGCCTCTCCTTCGAACTTGAACTTCTCAATTTGCTCCTCAAGCGAAGAGGTTGAAGAAGCAACTATTTCTCTTTCTACAACAGCTTCTAGAGGAACCTGTTGAACTGGCTGTATGAGCTGTGGCACAGGAGGAAGATCGAATGGCGCTATAAAATGGGGTCGAGAGACGTCTATTCAGTTAATCCGATAATCTCCTTGCGTGATAGCGTTGCCGACCAGCTGAAAATTGATCGATTTTGGCGTGAAACCAAGAATAAGAGGAACGGACCAGAGTTGCCCGTTTTCATTTACAAAAATTTCTGATCGTAGTAAGTAATTGAGCGCGACGACGTTTGTGAAGCTGAGCCGAGGAGTAACGTGTTCCTTATCTGTTAACACCACAACTAAATTTAGTCAGAAACTTGAAAATAATGATACAAAGAAAAAAGAAATTGTTAAAAAACGAAAATCCTAAATCTATTGTTAGGAAACCTAAATTTAGGATATCCCACCTGGCTCTCCTGGTTGGGTTGGGTAATAAAGACCGTCATGCCACGCGCCCGAGACAATCAGATAGTCGTCATTCATCCTTTTGTTAGATTTGGGAAAGCAGGAGACTAGCCTAACAATGTCGGATCGAGATTTAAGATAATATCCCGCTCCCTTCTGGTTATGACACTCATACATATGTACCACGTCAAGCTAGGTGAGTCCCAAGCCTAGATGACAGTTCAAATCATCAACTGCTCCTAAGATTCTAAAGACGTTAGGCGCACACTGATTGGGACTAAGCCTATGGTTTCGGAGATAATCTCTGGTAATAGGACCCATAGGGATAGTCATTCCCCCTTCTAGGAAGGCGATGATGGGGATTATAACTTCACCCACCTTGCGATCTGTTAGTAGTCCTTCTGGGGGAGAATATCTCAAACCCACATCTTGAGGTATGTGATACGTTGCCCTAAATTTCTCCATCTGGACGGGGCTATCCACCATATACTTAAATCTACCAATCCTAGTTAAATAAAAAAGAAGAAACACTAAATGCAGTGATTGGGGAGTAAATATTCGAAGGCCGAGGAAGCTAGCCGAAGAGAAGATGAAAGGTTTGAAGAAAGGGGAACTTACACGAACAAAATCGGAAAATGATCTTTAAATCCGTAAGGAGATTCTTACGGATTCTGGGAAGAAATAAGGTTGATGATTTGAAGAACTTGGTGGATTTGAATGCTAGAGTTCACTGGAGAATCTGAGAATTTGCAAAGTAAAGGAGAAATAACCTCCTCTGAGGCTTTATATAGAGGCAAACGAAAGGGTAGCAGTCATCCCGCCCAAATTCTAAGGAAAAAGGTCATTCGTTGGATCGATGGTCCACCGTTGGATGCAAGAGACAAAACGCCGCCTAGAGTAATTAATAGCGTTTCGTGAATACTGAAACAACAGCAGCAATGATAAAGCGCCTAAATCTATGCTCATACACGTGTAAACTCAGGTATTTTTGTGTTTTAAGCTTTTATTTCGTAACAAATCAAAATCCTATTTTTTTCTCCTCGGATGTGAGGGAAAAATTAAAATTTTGAAAGGCTATTGTGGGGGTAAAAACCCAACATTATGTATTGGGCCTAGGGCCCTATTTTCAGGTTAAGGTATGTTCAAAGAGAAGAAAATGATTGAGAAGGATTTTATGTGGGAGAGATATACCTGAAAATGATCGAAGAGTATAGTCCGAAGAGAGCATCAGTAGTCCGAAGAGTATATTCTCCTCAGATATAAAGAGTCTCGATCAAGCAAATACCTGGAAGGTTCGAGTGATCTTCCTAACGATTTTAATGATAAGGATAAGCTTTCGGCATATATGGAGATGATAAGAACAGAGAAATATCTAAAGGAAAAGCTGCTACCATCGCATTAAATGCACTGCAGCAACTTTTCTGATCGCATTAATATAGAGAAAACCTCAAAACAGTGCAATATCAACTACCACCACTCATGGAGAATTAACGAAGATACCTGATGGGATATATGCTCAAGTGAACGTTGAGATAAAGACAAGTGGACAATCAAGATAGTCTAAAAGAAAATTATATAAATGTAAGAGACCTCCTACAGAAGAGAAAAAAAAAAAAAAAAAAAAAAAAAGGAGGAAGGTTCATTGTAGCTTTAAGAGTGATATATACAAAAGTTTGTCTCTTCGGACATCAGTGGAATATCTTTAAGTTTGTGCTTACATTGATTCATCAGTAATGCCTTTGTTGAACGTTGTTTAATTCACAACCAGCCCAGCTCATTCACTCACTCTCTACAAATTCATTATATTAGGTTCATTGGGCTTATAATCCAAATATTTTGGGTTCATAATTCAAATCTTGACCTTACACCATTGAAATATGAAAATTACCAAAATACTCCTGAAACTAAAAAAAAAATTACCAAAACACCCTCGAAACCTAAAAATGACCAAAATAACCCTGAAACCTAAAAATTACCAAAATACCTTTGAAATTCAAAAAATGAACAAAATACTCTCGAAACCTAAAAAAATGCCAAAATACCTCTGAAACCTAAAAATTACCAAAATACCTCTGAAACCTAAAAAATGATCAAAATAACCCCAAAACAAAAAAATTGACCAAAGTAACCCCGAAACCTAGAAAATAACCAAAATACCCTAAAACCCTAAAAAATTGCCAAAATAGTCCAGAAGCCTAAAAATTCACCAAAATAACCTAGAAACCTAAAAATGACCAAAATACCCCCTGAAACCTAAAAAATAAACAAAATATCACTGAAGCCTAAAAATTGACAAAAATAACCCTGAAACCTAAAAATAACCAAAATACTCCTAAAACCTAAAAAATGACCAAAATACCCTCAAAATTATTAAGTGACAAAAATACCCCTAGTTGTGTTGTGGTTGTTTGATTATTATTGGTTAACTAACTCAATTACCCCTAGTTGTGTTGTGGTTGTTTGATTGTTATTGGTTAATTAACTACCTAAAATTGTGTTAGTTAAATTAATTCAAATAATATAATTTCAACTGTTAATTATTAGTGTAAGGACCTAAAAGTTTGTAGCCCAGGCCCACTTAGAGTAATGGATTGTACCTTTCAAACCTGGCCCAAATCAATAAAATTTGTAAAATGAGGGAAAGAACAACAATAGGCTCTGCCCGAAGACAGCTACAATGAAGAATCAAGTTTGTATTCAGAAGCAAATGAGTATCAGGCTCTACACAAATGCTCCCGAGGAGACTGAGTTTGTATAAAAAGTAATACTGTTCACTCTATTCTCTCAATATTCTTCCTTCTGTTTCCCTTTTTTTTTTCTTTTTTTTCCGATCCCTTTTTCAATGCTCTCTCCTTTTCTTATGTACTCTACCTCCATCATATCTTCACCATCCATTTCTATCTAACCTCCCTTCTTTTTTGACACTCGTTCCCTTTCACATCTGAAGAAGATAGTGGAAGAAACCTGCTTAGTTGTAGCTTACACCGTTCAAGTCACTTCCTTATCAATATGGCTAATAAAGCTATTGTCTACCATTAAATGCAGATGCAACAGGCTACTCCAGGCCAAAAGCTTCCCTACTGCCCATTGGCTTCCACTCTCTTCAGATCCTAGCTCCCACTTAAAATACCACGGAGTACCATGATTCATTTCTTCTCCTCCCCGGGCAGCTTCCTCCCTTGGGCCCGTGGCTTGCAGCATTTCTACGTTAATGCTGCGACCTTTCGATTTCATCCTCAGTCCTCGGGCCAATGCTGCGACCCTTTATCTTCATTCTCGGTCCTCAGGCACCCACAATTAAAATATATTTGTGAAAGGTCTTAAAAAAAAATGTTGAAACCTTTGATGTGAAAACCAAAATTTGAAACTGTAAATATTTTTTGAAATTTAACATGTAAAGAAAAAGGTGCTAAGAGGAGGAAAAACAAAGTGCAAGGGGAAAAGATATAAATTATTTTGTAAAAATTCAAGATGCAAATAAAAAAAAAAATTTAAAGAAACAAGTTATGATGTTAATATTTTAGAATTAATTTAATATACGTGCCAATAAAACACCAATTTTTGTTTATGCAGGTGGACATTGCAATCTTTATTATTCTTATTTTTAAGTATGCTTAATATGTGTTTTCAATTATACTATTTGTAAAATTTATTATTTTACTCTTTACATGCACTATGTACATGTTTGACAAATTTGTTTTAGTATATAAAAAGTGGGAAATTCTATAGTAATTGTTTATCCTTTATTTAAAAGTGTATAATATATATATATATATATATTTAAATAGAAAAATATTTGTAGTTGTAAGTAGCATTCTAGTGCAAAAAGTGGGTAATATAGAGAATCCATTTTCAGGTTTAGAAGTGACCTACGATTTACGTTTTTCTATATGTAACCCTAATATTGAAGTTTTTTAAATTTAATTTAATTAATATGTGAGGGAATTTTGAACTATTTAAGTGGTGAACGCCAAAAAAATTGTATCCCTTAATAATAGCATAAATATCATACATTATGTTATTGAAATTTAATATTTTCCTTATTTGACCCTATTATTTGAAGATTTTTAAATTTATCAAGATTAATGCACTACAAAAAAATCGACCTATCCTAGCGTTTTTTTCCCGGCGTTTTTACAAAACGCCGTAATAGATAAGCCTATACCAGCGCTTTACAAAACGCTGCAATAGGAGGCCTATAGCGGCGTTTTTCAAAAACGCTGGTATAGGAAGCCCAAAAACGCTGGAATAGGGTTACTGATTTCACTTATGGGAAAGACCTATCCCGGTGCTTTTAGAAACGCTGGGATAGGTCATTCTCCATAAGGGAATGAGAATGACCTGTCCCGGCGCTTTTGAAAGCGCTGGGACAGGTCCCTCTATTCCCTTACGGAGAGAGGCCTGTCCCAGCGCTTTCAAAAGCGCCAGGACAAGCCTTTTCCCATAAGGGAATGAGAATGGCCTGTCCCAGCGCTTTCAAAAGCGCCGGGACAGGGGTTTCCCCATAAGGGAATGAGGGACATATCCCAGCGTTTTCAAAAGCGCTGGGATAGGCCTCTCTTCATAAGGAAATTTATGGACGTGTCCCAACGCTTTTAAAAACGCTGGGACAGGCCATTCTCATTCCCTTATGAGAAAAGGCCTGTCCCGGCGCTTTAGAAAGCGCTGGGACATCCCTCTCTCCGTAAGGAAATCGATGGACCTGTCCCAGCGCTTTCAAAAGCGTTGGGACAGGTCCTTCATTCCCTTATGTGAAAAGGCCTGTGCCGGCGCTTTTGAAAGCGCTGGGACAGCCCTCTCTCTGTAATGATATCAAGGGACCTGTCCCAGCGCTTATAAAAGCGCTGGGACAGCTCTTTCTCATTAGGGAATGAGAATGACCTGTCCCAGCGCTTTGAAAAATGCTGGGATAGGTCACCTAAAGCGCTGGGATAGGTCACATATAGGTCATTCTCCAAAAATCTAAAAATGACCAAAATATCCCCAAAACTCCAAAAATGACCAAAATATCATCGAAACCTAAAAATGACTAAAATACCCCTAAAACCAAAAAAAATGACCAAAATACCCTAGAAACCTAAAATTACAAAAATACCCCCCTAAAACCCAAAATACCTCCTAAATGACCAATTACATATTGGTCATTTTTGGTCCTTTTTTGGGGCATTTTGGTCATTTTTTAAGATTTTAGAGTACTTTGGTCATTTACACTTTAGGGGAATTTTGGTAATTTTGATAATTGGGTAATTGGGTGGGTTGGGGTTTACCCATAATAATTGGGTTAGGTTGGGTTTGGGTTAGAAGCAATTAGTTAAATCAGTTTTAATGGGTAAATGAGTTTTATATGCCCAACCCAATTAAAATATTAAATTATATTTTAATATTGTTGGTCCTTGAGTCTCATCTTACATTTTTTTAGCTATTACATTATATTTTACTAATTTTTAGTGAGGAATTATATTTTATTAATTTGAAGTATTAAATTAAATTAAATTTTGTTAAATTGAATTATTAAAAATATTTTTATTAATTAATATAATTTATTTTATTAATTTGTACTGTTAAATTATATTTTATTAATTTGAGGTATTATATTCAATCTTATTAATCAAGAAAATATTAAATATTACTGTAGGGGAGAAATTTGTTTCAGCCCCTGCAGGCTCATTGTCCTCTTTGGGTAGCCAGGCGCTTGCTTGCTCGTGCCTGCACTCGGGACCGAGGACAAAACCTTGCGGGCCTGGCTACCCAAAGAGGACAATGAGCCTGCAGGGGTTGAAACAAATTTCTCCCCTACAATTACTATTTATAATTTTAAAATAAATTAATCAAGAAAATATTAAATATTACTGTAAGGTAAGAAAATCCCTGAGGATCTCTCCCCCATCTGATTGTACACGTGACGCGGTGCCAGGCGCGGTGCGTCTTTGTCCTCGTCCTCGAATGCAAGACCAAGCAAGGGCGAGTCTCCTTGTACTTGTAATCCCACATCGGATAGAAGAGCGCCCCACTAACGCTTTATATGCTTCTGGAGCTTGCGTTAGTGTACCACTACTCAACCATAGTAAAAGCTTTTTTATTACTATCTCTACAACCCAAATGATCACATACGCATTTTTATTTTTGACTATCTATAATTCTTATTTTGATGAACACTGTTGATTATTATTAAACTCTATTACCAATAATTATTTTTATTATTAAGATAGTATACTTTGGATGAGACTCTATTACCAATATATCAAATGGCTTATTAATAATAATAATAATTAATAATATTAAAAAAACTAAGTTTTAAGAATTTTTCCTAAAAGACCTTTAAAAAAAAATTTAGAATCCTACTCCAACTAAAATTCTAGCACAAAAATGTTTAAGAAATTTTAAATAAAATTTATTATTTATTTATTTCAATTATTTTGATAATACATCATAACTTTGTTGTGGGGCCAGAAAGAGTCAAGCAACCCCGACCCACTTCGAACCAGGCCCAAAGGCCCACGTCGAGGACGCGTCCAAGGTCCGAGGACGAAAGTGTAGAGCCCAGTTGCCCAAGAAGCATTGCCGAGGATGACTACTTCCTCGGACGATTGAGGTCAGAAAATGAGCAAGCAGCACACTCTCAAGGGGAATCTCCCTGAGCATCCAAGGGCAGATAGCAAGTACCAAGCGCTGGACATGGAAGCATGGTGGAAGAGCAAGTCCTAGATGAACTGTCACCTCCACATTAAATGCCTTCAACTAACGCCCTGGCCGCATTAATGAGGATAGGACCCCTGAACAGTGCCGTCTTGGGCGCTACAACCCACAGGAGGGATGGGAATGCGGCTGATGGGACAGGCTCTCGAGTGGTGGCCTGGCTGATCAACAAATGTAGGGCTAGGATCAACTGAGAGAGAAGTATATAATGTAAGAAGTCCCTCTTGAAGGGGGGGACGGGAAAAACCAGAGGAAAGAAATACTGTAGTAGTTTGTATTCTCTCAAACCTTGTAACCTTTCTTAAAAGAAAATAATAAGAACTCCAAACTCTGTAAAGCACGTCCGAGGAGCATTATTGTGCATCCCAGTTAGCGTTTAAGTTATCAGCACTCACGTACCACCATGCATGGCCGTTGCATTCCTCACTAGGGCCTAACTCCTCACTAGGGCCTAACTCTTGAACCCATACTCTATAAATTCATTGCAGGGTTAGCTGGGCTTGGGTCCACTCTCTACACGTAGGAGTGCTCGAAACCGGTCCCTACATTTGTATTTTAATATAATTAAAGTTACATCTTTATATAACACATATATTATTACACATTATAAAATCAATAATTTATTAAATAAATTAGACACATGGCTGTAATTTAGAAGGAATACCTAAGAAACAGTATCTTAGATATTGTATCTAAATTTGGTTATTTTTGTTTCTCAAAAAAGAAGAATAAGAAGTTTTGTCTTTTTTGCTATGTCTCATTATTTATTATTAAGATAATTAATTGATTCTATTAAAAAAAAAGATAATTAATTGATGACTCTACGTGAAATTTTATTAAGATTTTAAATGACTCACTAATAATAATTAAGATAATGTCAATAATATTAGTAAAATATATTTTTTTATTTCATACATAAATTTAAATTGAATTAATCCATGCATCATTCAATATACTAGTAGCTACTAGATTGAATGATGCATGGATTAATTAAATTTATACAACTGGTTGAAAGGGGATAGCACTAGTCAACATCGCAAAAAAGAAAAAAAAAAGAATAATATATATTAACATCAATAAAATATTATTGATGTATAAAGTATTCTTTTGTGTAAAATATTTAACGTAGAGTCCTACTAGTTTAGTGGTAAGACATGCGTGGAATAATATGTGGCCCAAGTTCGAACCCTACTGAACGCATTTAAATTTTTTTTTCTCTCCTTAAAACAAAAAAAACCCTAATCTCTATATTTCTCACTTCAGCCGCCTCATTCTTTTCTCATTTCTCACAAGCAAACCTCATTCTCTCTCTCTCTCTCTGCTCGTTTCTAGATTCATCTATTCCGATCACTCCTCCACCCAATTGCACACACCCACACACAACTCACCGGATTCGTCACTAGAGCTTGGAAACCTCGTTAGCATGGTGTCGCTGCCATCCCAAGGTTTTTTTTTTTTTTTTCAATTTGGAAGCTTCCACTATTTTGTTCTTGTTATTTCTTTGTTGATAAGTATTTAATCTTATGTTAATGTTTGTTATTTTTTGTGAAATATCAAATGGGTCCAGCCAGGGGGCAGAAAAATATAGTTTTGAACTATCTTTGTATCAATACCCATAACATGAATTGTGCTATGTGATGGTTCAATTGGGTGATCTATATAATTTTGAGTTAATAAAATTGTAGGGATTGTTTTCTTTCTTGTATGTATGACAAGGTGTAGCTTAAGAGTTAGTTGGGTTGTGTAGGATTTGGGTCAAGAAGAGATGGTGAAAAAAAGTTGAAAATCGAAATACTGTCATGAATTGGTTCATCAATTTTTTATTTTTTATTTTTAACTATGAGATCTTGGTATTATATTCTTGCTGATATTTAATGAGTTTTTATCTCATTTTTATTTATATTCTAGAAATGGGAGCATAGTTGTAACTGGAAGATTTACTGTTAAAATGTCTCTTGCAAAGCCATTAAAGAAGTTAGCATCATGTGTTATCCTTGATTTGGATGGGACACTTCTTAATACAGGTTAGTTTGTGCTTTTAACATTGTTAAAATCTTTTTTTAAAATTTTTTGTTATTTTCCATTATGTTATATATGATGAGCACTTTGCTGATTTGTTGAAATTTGGTTAAAGTATAGTTGCACTCTATATTTTTTGGCATTAAACTCAACAAATTGTCGGTTTTAATACTTAAACTTAAATCTTACCCCCATAGATCTGTGGCAATAATATGCATGTATAATCCTACTCCTTTTACTGCCAAACGAAAACTCATTTTTCCTTTAACCCCAACTACTCATCATTTTGCTTATCTATAATAATACATAAAGAGTAATTATAAGCAATGTATATAAATAAGCAACTTAAAAAAATGATCCTTCGTTGATTAAGTTGCTTTAAAAAGCATAGTTTTCTTTTCTAAAATTTGAAAAGCAATGCATATATAAGATGTGCCTTAAAAGTAGATTCAAGTCGATAATTAAATGTGTTAAGTTTGTTGTTAGGAGATTGAGAGAAACATAAAGTGAAAGAGTAGAGAAAAATAGAAGTAAGAATTAACATAATTTGTTAATAAATAGTTAAATACTCAATATAAAGATATGTATAATAACTAGCGGCTAAATCAATTAAAATTTTAGTTTTAGCTTTAGTTTATGCACACTTTGAATATAGAGAATACAAATTTGGCCCCACTGTTTTCTATAAAGTGAAAGAGTAGAGAAAAATAGAAGTAAGAATTAACATAATTTGTTAATAAATAGTTAAATTCTCAATATAAAGATATGTATAATAACTAGCGGCTAAATCAATTAAAAATTTAGTTTTAGCTTTAGTTTATGCACACTTTGAATATAGAGAATAAAAATTTGGCCCCACTGTTTTGTTTTGCCTTCTAAGGCTCCACAAAGATTCAATGGGTCCACATGAGCCCCTTCCAAACTTTCCAACAAGGAAACTATTCTATACACACAAAAAGAAATTTTTTTTCACATTTTTCAAAATAATTGAGTTGGCAAATTCTATATACACAGATGACATTATTTTTTTACTTATCAGCAGTTGTGAAAAATTTTGTTAATTTTTTTTATGTTATAGACCTTCTTTAATAAGGGGTAAGTTAAAATTCTTTGTCTTAGCTATTAAATTGATCATCTTACACATGCAGCATCTTCTCATATTATTTATCTTATATGTAAAGAAACAAATTTTATTAATCTTGAATATATTTTTATTTCATTTATATTTAAATTATACCTAATTTAATCTTGTTTATTCAAATCCTATATACAATGTATTTATTTTTGGTAAAAATATACAACGTATTAAGTTATACTTATGCTATTACTATTGGCTAAAACACTTGGTTTGCTTAGTACTCTTAAGTTTAAGTGATTCTCCATTTTCTCTTTCTTCTCTAACTTGTTAATTTTGAAATCATCTCGTTAGAGATAACAAAATATCATCAACACGTCTTATCCCAAATTGTTCTTTATTGCCTTGCATGGCTTTTTCCCATCCCAAATAAAGAACTCATTCCTAATCTAACCTTATCCCGCTCCATTGTTATTCCTAGTTCCAACTTTGTGTTTGCCAAGGAAGATATCATTTGCTTCATATGGGTATCATCATGCTCCCAAAACAAAATGATCATTCCCCAAGTTTTTATCACTTTTTTAGGGCGTGGGGGATTGCAAAAGGCCAAAAGGAGAGTCGGACTTTAAGCTTTCCTATCTTCATAAAAATATCATAAGTTTGTAATAATTGATATTAAAAGTTGTCCAAAAGCAAATTGATTAGATTGCCCAAAATCTTTTTGTTTGGATAGAATAGAACTGATGTGTTAGTGTGTATACGTCACAAATGAACTTTTGGTAGATTTTGGGCATAATTTTTCATTTGTCAGCAACCAAATTAGTCAGACCCATAATTTTTTTTTTTTTTGGCCAGAAAAAATTAAAAGGATTAAATATCCTATTCATTTATTGGAATGAATGTGAGAAAAGCGATAGTTACAAAAATTGACAAATATGCTTTTTACATTTTGTGATTTGGCATCAATTGGGACAGAATCATGTGGTGAATATCAACATAACTTTTTAGGAAAATTACAAATTAGGGTCACATTTTTTATCAGATCCGATGACATACTTTTTCTAAGTTGAGGTAGATCTACATGGTCATTCTAATCCCTAGAACCACCCCCTCAATCATATGAACAAATAACTTCCTACATAATGCATAAGGAATTAATCAGACCTCTTTTTGATGATGAAAAGCTATTGATTAGCCTACGCTAAAAATTGCATAATTCTGTAAAGCAAGATTAGCTAAGACAATAATGCAACTTTGAGTTATTCTATTTCCAATTAAAATTTTTTTTTCTTAAATATGATAATTTTTGTAAGTACTAGAAAATGATCACATTGAATAATTAGTCAATATCGATAAGCCACCATAATTCCCCTTAAACATTGACCTCTCAACTAGAAATACATTAGGCCATATTTACTCAGATAGATTAACCTCTACCTTTCATTGTGCAACATTATAGATATAATCATATAGATTAGCTCCTACCTTTCACTGTGCTATAATAACATATGTACACTTTGAATATTTGGGTTGTTTGATATTTCTATGTGGGTTGCTTGATGATTTTTTTTTTTTTAATTATTTGTTTGTTTTATTTTTGCACCGAATTAACCACACCACCCCGCCATGGTCAACCGAATCTAGTGTAGACCGGTTCTTACCCTTCATATGTGAGGTGCGGTCAAGCATGAGGGAAAATCGCACCCTATAAGTGAGGTGCAAAATTCTTTTTTTTTTTTTTTCCCACTCCCCTTAGTTGTCTCAATTCTTCTTTTCTTCTCCTCATTTTTTTTTGTTAGTTACACTACTCTTTTTTGGCTCCCTCTCATTGTCTTTATAAAAACAGAGCAATCTCTCTCATTTAGTTGTATTCTCTTTTATCTCATTCTCTTCTCTCATTTTTAGTCTCTCAAGGATGAGGAGATACGCCCGATTGGCTGCTGCAGCATGACGTCTTCCAAAAACTATTCGTCCAAATGAGAGCAAAACCACCAATGAGACTGGTATCTTTTTTTCTTCTTTTTCATTGTTGTTTTTCTTGTTTGGCTTAATCATTTTTTTTTCTTCCTAAAATACGGACAAAATTACATTGAAACAAAAAAACGAAACAGGTATATGTTGTTTTTTGGTTAAAAGAACCTCGAATCCAGTAATTTATCAGGCTAAATATTAGCAGTGAAATTTGATAACTCCTAGCATCAATTGTGGTAGTTATTAAGCATCCTTAAGGGCTCATGACTGATTGATGCTAGGAGTTTTCATATTTCATTGCTAATATTTAGCTTGATAAATTACTGGATTCGAGGTTCTTTTAACCAAAACAACATATATCTGTTTCGTTTTTTGTTTCAACGTAATTTTGTCTATATATTAGGAAGAAAAAAAAATGATTCAACCAAACAAGAAAAACAACAATGAAAAAGAAGAAAAAAAGATACTAGTCTCATTGGTGGTTTTGCTCTCAATCTCAGTGGTGGTTTTGCTCTCATTTGGACGAGTAGTTTTTGGAAGACGTCGTGCTGCAGCAGCCAATCGGGCGTATGTCCTCATCCTTGAGAGACTAAAAATGAGAGAAGAGAATGAGATAAAAGAGAATACAACTAAATGAGAGAGACTGCTCTGTTTTTATAAAGACAATGAGAGGGAGCCAAAAAAGAATAGTCTAACTAACAAAAAAATATGAGGAGAAGAAAAGAAGAATTGAGACAACTAAGGGGAGCGAAAAAAAAAAAAAAAAATTTTGCACCACACCTATTGGGTGCGGTTTTTCCTCATGCTTGACCGCACCTCACATATGAAGGATAAGAACCGGTCTACACCAGGTTCGGTTGACCATGGCGGGGCGGTGCGGTTAATTTGGTGCAAAAGTAAAACAAACAAATAATTAAAAAAAAAAAAATCATCAAGCAACCCACATAGAAATATCAAACAACCCAAATATTCAAAAAAAAAAAAAAAAAAAAGACAAACATGTGCAAAATCTTTCACAAAACCTGGTGTAGACCGGTTCTTACCTTTCATATGTGAGGTGCGGTCAAGCATGAGGGAAAACCGCACTCTATAAGTGTGGTGCAAAATTCCTTTTTTTTTTTTTTTTCGCTCCCCTTGGTTGTCTCAATTCTTCTTTTCTTCTCCTCATTTTTCTTTGTTAGTTACACTACTCTTTTTTGGCTCCCTCTCATTGTCTTTATAAAAACAGAGCAATCTCTCTCGTTTAGTCATATTCTCTTTTATCTCATTCTCTTCTCTCATTTTTAGTCTCTCAAGGATGAGGAGATACGCACGATTGGCTGCTGCAGCACGACGTTTTCCAGAAACTACTCGTTCAAATGAGAGCAAAACTGAGAGCAAAACCACTGAGACTGAGAGCAAAACTAGAGCAAAACCACCACTGAGCCACCAATGAGACTGGTATCTTTTTTTCTTCTTTTTCATTGTTGTTTTTCTTGTTTGGCTGAATCATTTTTTTTTTCTTCCTAATATACGGACAAAATTACACTGAAACAAAAAATGAAACAGGTATATGTTGCTTTTTGGTTAAAAGAACCTCGAATCCAGTAATTTATCAGGCTAAATATTAGCAGTGAAATTTGAAAACTCCTAGCATCAATTGTGGTAGTTATTAAGCATCCTTAAGGGCTCATGACTGATTGATGCTAGGAGTTTTCATATTTCACTGCTAATATTTAGCTTGATAAATTACTGGATTCGAGGTTCTTTTAACCAAAACAACATATATCTGTTTCGTTTTTTGTTTCAGCATAATTTTGTCTATATATTAGGAAGAAAAAAAAAAATGATTCAACCAAACAAGAAAAACAACAATGAAAAAAAGAAGAAAAAAAGATACCAGTCTCATTGGTGGTTTTGCTCTCAGTCTCAGTGGTGGTTTTGCTCTAGTTTTGCTCTCAATCTCAGTGGTGGTTTTGCTCTAGTTTTGCTCTCATTTGGACGAGTAGTTTTTGGAAGACGTCGTGCTGCAGCAGCCAATCGGGCTTATGTCCTCATCCTTGAGAGACTAAAAATGAGATAAAAGAGAATACAACTAAATGAGAGAGACTGCTCTGTTTTTATAAAGACAATGAGAGGGAGCCAAAAAAGAATAGTCTAACTAACAAAAAAATATGAGGAGAAGAAAAGAAGAATTGAGACAACTAAGGGGAGCGAAAAAAAAAAAAAAATTTTGCACCACACCTATAGGGTGCGGTTTTTCCTCATGCTTGACCGCACCTCACATATGAAGGATAAGAACCGGTCTACACCAGGTTCGGTTGACCATGGCGGGGCGGTGCGGTTAATTTGGTGCAAAAGTAAAACAAACAAATAATTAAAAAAAAAAAAATCATCAAGCAACCCACATAGAAATATCAAACAACCCAAATATTCAAAAAAAAAAAAAAAAAAAAAGACAAACATGTGCAAAATCTTTCACAAAACCTGGTGTAGACCGGTTCTTATCCTCATATGTGAGGTGCGGTCAAGCATGAGGAAAAACCGCACCCTATAGGTGTGGTGCAAAATTTTTTTTTTTTTTTTCGCTCCCCTTAGTTGTCTCAATTCTTCTTTTCTTCTCCTCATTTATTTTTGTTAGTTACACTACTCTTTTTTGGCTCCCTCTCATTGTCTTTATAAAAACAGAGCAATCTCTCTCGTTTAGTCATATTCTCTTTTATCTCGTTCTCTTCTCTCATTTTTAGTCTCTCAAGGATGAGGAGATACGCACGATTGGCTGCTGCAGCACGACGTTTTCCAGAAACTACTCGTTCAAATGAGAGCAAAACTGAGAGCAAAACCACTGAGACTGAGAGCAAAACTAGAGCAAAACCACCACTGAGCCACCAATGAGACTGGTATCTTTTTTTCTTCTCTTTCATTGTTGTTTTTCTTGTTTGGTTGAATCATTTTTTTTCTTCCTAAAATACGGACAAAATTACACTAAAACAAAAAAACGAAACAGGTATATGTTGTTTTTTGGTTAAAAGAACCTCGAATCCAGTAATTTTTCAGGCTAAATATTAGCAGTGAAATTTGATAACTCCTAGCATCAATTGTGGTAGTTATTAAGCATCCTTAAGGGCTCATGACTGATTGATGCTAGGAGTTTTCATATTTCACTGCTAATATTTAGCTTGATAAATTACTAGATTCGAGGTTCTTTTAACCAAAACAACATATATCTGTTTCGTTTTTTGTTTCAGCATAATTTTGTCTATATATTAGGAATAAAAAAAAAATGATTCAACCAAACAAGAAAAACAACAATGAAAAAGAGGAAGAAAAAAAGATACCAGTCTCATTGGTGGTTTTGCTCTCAGTCTCAGTGGTGGTTTTGCTCTAGTTTTGCTCTCAGTCTCAGTGGTTTTGCTCTCAGTTTTGCTCTCATTTGAACGAGTAGTTTCTGGAAAACGTCGTGCTGCAGTAGCCAATCGTGCGTATCTCATCCTTGAGAGACTAAAAATGAGAGAAGAGAACGAGATAAAAGAGAATATGACTAAACGAGAAAGATTGCTCTGTTTTTATAAAGACAATGAGAGGGAGCCAAAAAAGAGTAGTGTAACTAACAAAAAAAAATGAGGAGAAGAAAAGAAGAATTGAGACAGCTAAGGGGAGCGAAAAAAAAAATAAAAATTTGCACCACACCTATAGGGTGCGGTTTTTCCTCATGTTTGACCGCACCTCACATATGAAGGATAAGAACCGGTCTACACTATGTTCGGTTGACCATGGTGGGGCGGTGCGGTTAATTTGGTGCAAAAGTAAAACAAACAAATAATTAAAAAAAAAAATAATCATCAAGCAACCCACATAGAAATATCAAACAACCCAAAAAAAAAAAAGACAAACATATTCAAAATCTTTCACAAAACCTGGTGTAGACCGGTTCTTATCCTCATATGTGAGGTGCGGTCAAGCATGAGGAAAAACCGCACCCTATAGGTGTGGTGCAAATTTTTTTTTTTTTTTCGCTCCCCTTAGTTGTCTCAATTCTTCTTTTCTTCTCCTCATTTATTTTTGTTAGTTACACTACTCTTTTTTGGCTCCCTCTCATTGTCTTTATAAAAACAGAGCAATCTCTCTCGTTTAGTCATATTCTCTTTTATCTCGTTCTCTTCTCTCATTTTTAGTCTCTCAAGGATGAGGAGATACGCACGATTGGCTGTTGCAGCACGACGTTTTCCAGAAACTACTCGTTCAAATGAGAGCAAAACTGAGAGCAAAACCACTGAGACTGAGAGCAAAACTAGAGCAAAACCACCACTGAGACTGAGAGCAAAACCACCAATGAGACTGGTATCTTTTTTTCTTCTCTTTCATTGTTGTTTTTCTTGTTTGGTTGAATCATTTTTTTTTCTTCCTAAAATACGGACAAAATTACACTAAAACAAAAAAACGAAACAGGTATATGTTGTTTTTTGGTTAAAAGAACCTCGAATCCAGTAATTTATCAGGCTAAATATTAGCAGTGAAATTTGATAACTCCTAGCATCAATTGTGGTAGTTATTAAGCATCCTTAAGGGCTCATGACTGATTGATGCTAGGAGTTTTCATATTTCACTGCTAATATTTAGCTTGATAAATTACTAGATTCGAGGTTCTTTTAACCAAAACAACATATATCTGTTTCGTTTTTTGTTTCAGCATAATTTTGTCTATATATTAGGAATAAAAAAAAAATGATTCAACCAAACAAGAAAAACAACAATGAAAAAGAGGAAGAAAAAAAGATACCAGTCTCATTGGTGGTTTTGCTCTCAGTCTCAGTGGTGGTTTTGCTCTAGTTTTGCTCTCAAGTCTCAGTGGTTTTGCTCTCAGTTTTGCTCTCATTTGAACGAGTAGTTTCTGGAAAACGTCGTCCTGCAGCAGCCAATCGTGCGTATCTCCTCATCCTTGAGAGACTAAAAATGAGAGAAGAGAACGAGATAAAAGAGAATATGACTAAACGAGAAAGATTGCTCTGTTTTTATAAAGACAATGAGAGGGAGCCAAAAAAGAGTAGTGTAACTAACAAAAAAAAATGAGGAGAAGAATTGAGACAACTAAGGGGAGCGAAAAAAAAAAAAAAAAAAAATTTGCACCACACCTATAGGGTGCGGTTTTTCCTCATGCTTGACCGCACCTCACATATGAAGGATAAGAACCAGTCTACACTAGGTTCGGTTGACCATGGCGGGGCGGTGCGGTTAATTTGGTGCAAAAGTAAAACAAACAAATAATTAAAAAAAAAATAATCATCAAGCAACCCACATAGAAATATCAAACAACCCAAATATTCAAAAAAAAAAAGACAAACATGTTCAAAATCTTTCACAAAATTTTCAAACAAATTCTCCATCTTTCAAAAAAGCATTACAAGGAGAAGAAGGTATATATTAAGCATTATATAAATTTTCATACCTGGAAGAAAGCATAGAAAGGAGAACCATAGTAGCTAGGTATTAAGCATTAAAACATTCTCTTGAAATTTCTAGATAATAGTTGTGACAAAGAGGAGAGATGAGAGGGGAAACCTTGGAAACGGTGGCATCTAGTGGATGACGGTGGTGGGCTGGTGGCGAAGGCAGGGGCTAAGGAATGAGAGAGAGAGAGGAAAGGGGGAGAGGTGGACAAGAGGTTAGAGATAAGAGAAGACACATTTAAAAAAAAGACTTAGAAATTTAACCTACAAACTAAAACGACGTTGCTTTGAACTTATTATTAAAATTAATATTAGTTCCAAAACAACGTTGTGTATCAGATTTTAAAATAATAATAATAATAATGGATCGATGTCGTTTTAAATCACTAAACTTAACCCTATTTTTTTTTCTCTTCTTCCTTCCTTCTCCTTTCTCACTTTCACGCCTCTTTTCAGCACTGGTACTCTATATCTTAGGGTGTGTGCAGTTCGGTAGGCTCGGTTTTTTCTCAAATTTGTTACCGAACCGATAGGGATCTAATAAGTAAAACCGATGCATACCAATTAGGATTGGTTTTTTGACCTATAGCGGTGCGATTTGATCGGCTCGGTTTAATCGGTTTGAAATATTAACCATCTGCTTTTGTTTTTTTTTTTTTTTTTATAAAAATAATCTATTCAACCTAAAAAAAAAAAAATGTTCAACAGAAACTTTATAAAAAAAATCTGTTCATCCAATCAGTAATGATCCAAAACCTGAGCAAAAACTCTGTTCACATGAAGATATATTAGAGTATTAAAATGAGAAACAAGGAACTCAAGAATGGATAAACAATCTGAAAAGCGCCAGCACCTTGTGACGGAATACTATTTGCTAAGGATATGTAAGGAAAATACAGGCCACGAAAGAAATTGAAATGCTAAAATAATATACTTGAACAGTTGTTTCCTATACCTTATCTAAGAACACCTTTATCAACTCTAGATTTACCACCAAAGAAAAAAATTTCTAAAGGAAAAGAGTCAACAAAAGAGGCTCTTACGCCAAGCCAACCTCAGAGGCATATAAAACTTTAGACATACTTTTACTGGAAAAGAAAAGTACCTATAA
The DNA here is from genome assembly GCA_019022515.1 of Quercus aquifolioides. Taxonomy (NCBI): domain Eukaryota; kingdom Viridiplantae; phylum Streptophyta; class Magnoliopsida; order Fagales; family Fagaceae; genus Quercus; species Quercus aquifolioides. The sequence goes on along the minus strand of CM032328.1, from coordinate 57,229,024 downwards.
AGTAGTAGAATGCCATATACGAACAGTCCCATCTTCAGACTCAGGCGAGAGGTGAGAACGAAAGGGTTATGGTCACAAAAGAATGAATTTATAGTGGGCAGAATCTGAAAACCTAAACCAAAACGGCACCGTTTTGTTTTTTTTTTTTTTTTTTTTTTAATAACTCCCAGATCATACGACAACGTTTTATTAAAAAAAAATTAAAATGAAAACCTGTGTTCGAGCGACGCCGTATCTACCATCTAAACTAAACAAACTAAAACTAGGGAGAAGAACAGAGAACTCAAATCAGAAGAACAGAGAACTCAGGTATCGGTTCGGTTCGGCATGTATCGGTTTCAGATTTCCAACTCCGGTGACCGCACCGCACCGGCATCGAGATTCCCTTCGCGCTCCGATCGCCAACATCGGCTTCTTCGATCGGTTGCAATGGCGGTGCGAGACGATCGGCACCGGTCGGTTGGATCGGTGCCGGCGACTTTCTGCTCACCCCTACGTATATCTCTCTATAGAAATTTCTTTTATTTTAAAACTGAAACATGATTACATATACATATACGTATATGTTAAACTATATATATATATATAGATATACATACATGGCGGTCGGTTTGGTTACACATCGGAATGCAAAACCCACAACCGCTCGCCGCACCGGCCGTCGTCGGTACTCGGAAATCGTCTCCGACCACCGAGCCATACACCTCTAGTGAAACTCAAATGGGTGCGGTTCGGATCGGTGCAGACCGGTTTTGTCGGTGTATAAACCCCGGTGACGTAAGCGCAAAAAAAAAAAAAAAAAAGAAAAAAGACAGAAGTATAAAACTAAGCAAAATATCACCCGGAAGCTGCATTGCCCTTCGCCTCTGCTCCAACACCTTGGCAGCTCTGGTGAGACGATCACCGCTCTCAGTCTCACCAACGGAGATGTTGAGGACGAGCTTCTGGACCTTCATCTCCCTCATTGGGTTGCTTAGTTTCTTCTCCGAAGCCTTTAAAATCCAAAACCCAGCACACTCGTCAAATAAATCATTACATTAAAAAAACAACAACAAAATTGATAACCGAGAGAAAAAGAGAGAGAGGCACCATTGTTGTGTGGATGTGGAGGAGCAGAGTACTGAGGCGAAACGGGCGTTAGGTTTTTGTTGTACGAAATTACGATATTGTCCTCCCAAGAGCCAGAGAGCGGGAAAGAGATTTGGGGTATTTTGGGGAATAAACGGAGTAGAGTTTGAGGTTTTGGCTGTGTGAAATTACGACACTGTCCTCCCAAGTTTGCGAAATGACTAGAGATTTGGGGTATTTTGGGGAATAAACGGAGTAGAGTTTGAGGTTTTGGCTGTGTGAAATTACGACACTGTCCTCCCAAGTTTGCGAAATGACTGATTAGCTGAACCAGAGAGCGAGAGAAAGATTTGGGGGAATTTGGGGGTATAATAACAGGAGTAGGGTTTGAGGTGTTGGTTGTATAAAATTACGATATTGCCCCCTAAATTTTGCAGATTCCCCCCAATATTGCCCCTAAATGAAATTGCAATCCCCGTTTCACTTTGATATTTCTCAATTAAGGCAATGCTTTTCCACTCAGATTGTCCAAAACTTACTTCAATATGCCACAACAGTGAAGAAACTACTAAACATGGCTCCTACCTCAACAATAGGTAATCAAAACCATCATCAAAAACTCTGGGAAGCTTTCATGTAGTGATATCACAATCTATAGCAATGCAGGTTGGGGCAACGGTTGAGCTGTCAACTTTGTTCACAAAGGGATCTATTTTCACCCAAGAACACTGAGGCCAACAGCACGGACCAAAGAACAACAATGGTTTGGAGTCCGGTTTTGGCGACCCATGAGACCCTTCATGAATGGAAAGAGATGAGAAATAACCCAGAAAGCAAAGAAATTCTTGCCAAAGAGTGGTCCCCATGCTACAATTCCTTTGTTAAGTGCATCAGAAAATCCAGCAACAACGCCAACAATGTTGATTATGATTAGTGTTTTCGGAGGGATGAGAAGTGTTGTCCACTTGACAATGTAGAGATCACCGAACTCTATATCATCAGCTGCCTTTGCAGTGACTGTGAGGTTGGTATCAATTCCACCCATCAGGTTCAGGAATCCTTGGAAGACAGCAAAGAGGTGGGATGAAACACCTCCAATCACCCAGAACTGCTCATTTCTCCACCAGTCTTGAATGCTGACACCACTCCACCACATCTCAATCACATTGGTCAGAATGATGGTAAGGCCAAGATAAAGGAGGTTTCCGAGGTTGGTCATCTGAAACAAATTACAAGGTATAACATGAGGTAAGTTCTTTGAGTACATTGTTTGAAAACATAAACGTTAAAAAAAATTATAGCAAGATTGAATTTTTTATTATATGTTTGAGTTCATCAACCATATATCAGTGCTCATTGATTTTGAAATATTGACCAACATCTTCACGAAATTTGGAAAAACACCATAAGGTCATACCAGGCCTACTTAAATAGTAATCTGATGCATTTTTATACTTGTATGTAGCAGAGTGTTATTATCTATAAACTTGTCTAAAATACCTCTACCAAGACCCCAAAAGCACATGATTTCTAATTTTTAAGTGAAAGTACAAGAAATTACCGCATCTGTTGCTACAATAAATTTTCCTGTGAGAAGGCAAATTGCAGGGATTGAGCAGTAAACTACAAGAGGGAAGGATGTAAATGGGTAAACAACAGTGTTTATATATGCTGGTCTTTGAAGCCATTTGAGGCGGCTTGCTGCATAACCGTACCATAAGGGACAATGTCTACTTAGGAAAATCTCCACAGATCCAAGTGCCCACCAGAGAACTTGGTGCAGTCGATCAGATAGGTTGAGGGGGACTGAACCTTTGAATGCTGGTCTTAAGGGCATGCAGTAAATTGATCTCCATTCTCGGCAGTGCATTTTGAAACCCGTCAAAATATCCTCAGTGGCTGAACCATATATCCAACCAATCTGGGAGGTCAGAATACAAAATTTGAATTATTACAAAAAAAGGGAAGAAGGTTTATATAGGTTTCAAGTGAAAGTTTAGATGTAAATGTATGCAGCACAACTTATAACAATAAGATCATAACATATTGGCAACCAAGAAGGAAAGCATGAAATTGCCGCATGATAGCAAGAACAAAAAGAACGTACCTCTCTTCCCCATGAAGTCTTCTGTTCATAACCACAGCTAATGACAAGAATTGCTTCCTTGATCAATGTTGATGGGTCAGCAGATTCAGGCACTCCTTCATTTTCCATAAGTGTAAACTCAATAAATACTGAAGAAGTGCCAAAAGTTCTCTCAAGGCTCATCTGGGAGATCAGCAATGACCTCTCGTTCTGATCATAATCTTTAACAAAAAATCCAAGCAAATATTAATTATTGCATGAAATGTCTGTTTAACTTTTTTTCTTCATAACTAGACTTACTTTCAATCTCCTTGAGATTAAAGATGCTAGCATCAAGTTCTTCCTGTTTTGCATCTCGGTAAACCTCTGAAGGATCTTTAGAGGGCTCTTTGGAGGAGCGCTTGCCAAACCATGAGCGGTATGGGGGAGAAGCCGTAGGTAAGCCAGGCAAAGAAGGAGGTCCATAGCCATAAAGTGCTTGCCTATTGAAAACACAACCTGTTCCCACATAAACTGGTCCTTGAATGCCTTCTAGTCCTTTCATATTAACCTGAAATTGGAATGAACAGATTCTCAAAACTCAGAAGGCTGAATACTTAGGTAATTATGCTGGGACTCCATCATAGCATAATTTTTTATTTTCAGTTCTTCTATTTTATTATGAAAATGTGATATATCAATTTGCAAATGGGATAATACATCTACTTCTATTCATAAATTGAAGAGAGTAAAATTTGAGTTGGACTTTAATTAAAAAACACAGCTGGAATTGAAATGCTTCTGATCCTTAATATTTACCATATATGGAGTTATCAACTAGTTTTCAAATCCTGAATACTTACCAGATATTAATGTAGAAACTTATTTTCCATTATTATTTTTAATCATTTGACAATAAAACTCCCAACTTGATTGTTCAATTAAATTTTATAAAGATCTGTCTATGATGGATGAATTTCTGATATAGTTTGATACAGCTTTGAAATTTATATTTCTTACTTTCATAATATAGACAAGCGCTTATAAGGAAACTGACAAAAACAATGGATAAATCCATACGTGCTATCTTTTAAACTTACATTAAAGAAAACTGTTTTGCGGTTGGCATATTGATCACTGCGATCAATTCCATCAAACCTATTAGGGAACTGCCCGTAGCATACATCTCGACCAACTTGTGGGTCCATCAAGAAACACATCGCCTCATGAACTGCCTTGCATAGTTAACATAGTGATCACAATCATGGTTGAGGATGTAGGGAGCATTTGTAAGAACTGCAGACACCCTAACCTGTAAATGCAACCATTAAAGTGTTATTGTAATGTTAAGAGTTCCAATGCCAATCATTAATTTTGTAAATTATGTTAACATACCAGAGCATTTTCAGCATCAGCTTTCTTGTGGTGTCGGTAGACTGGTCTTTTCTCCCTGGATATATAGACCAGTCGAGGAAGTTCATTTCCCTCTACATAATGGGCACCACTATGTCCAAGGAAAACCTGAATCGATGAAAAAAAATACCATAGTTAAAAACTCGTATTTAACAAACAGGGATGCACCATGTAAAAGCATTTTTCTAAGAAGATCTATAAAAACATTAATTAATGGACTAATAGTTGCTAAGATTGTAATTTGGAGAGAGAAAAGAAGAAATGCTATCCACTCAAAAATTATGTTTCCATATATATAATTTCAAGTAAATGCCAACGAGATCTTCAAGTAATGGCCTTAAGCTTCAAAGTTTACAGCCCAAGAATTAGTTTGAGAAAAAGCCTTGTTTCATTCTATATACTAAATGCTTCCTGAAATGTAAGATATTAAACATCTAAATGTTACACTATTAATTGAAATTTTATACAAAAAATATAGCTAGAAGTTACATTTACCTGAATCATTCCTGTGCGGTCATTACTGTCATTCCCTGGCCAGGGTCTTCCATGTTGCATAGTCCAACCTTCTTCTGGTTTTTTCTGAGCCTTCGCTACTAAAGCATTAATGCGCACTCTAAACTCTTCATAATCTCTCTGTAGCAAAATGGAGCCAATTTTGAGACTGATTAGTTTTAGAGACACAATAATACATAAGTTTGCCAACAATAACACTTGAGAGAAGCAGAATCTGCTGGCCATAAGTTTAATGTGGATTGAATCAAAATCCTTCATTAAGATGTCAAAGTGGAATTAGTAATTGAGAAGTTGTAGCTAGACAGCATTTCAGTTGCTTACCTTTATTGCTCTACGTTCTTTCACAAAAGAAGTTTGCACTTTATCCTTCAAATAGTCAAACTTCTGTGCAAAGTAGAACACAGGTGTACGTGGTTCAATAGCAAATTTTTTGCAGAATGGTACCCACTTTCTTGCAAAGTCAGCCGTTTCAACAAGAGATTCAAATGAAAGCACGGAAGCTCCATCATCAGACAAATAGCAGCAGACTTTATCCACGGGGTAGTCCATTGCAAGGATGGCAAGCACAGTATTGGCAGTGATCAATGGTGGTTCTTTCATTGGATCAACAGTGCTCACAAAGACATCCACAGAAGTGAGCTGGGAGGGTTCACCCTCTCTTTCAAACCTGATATGTTAGTGAGTGTAACCATCCCATGTATGTATTTTGGTTCAAAGTGTTCATCAATTAATAGATCCATTTATATTTTAGTTGGAAGTTTTATTCAATACATATTCTCTTCTTATGCAACCTTCCATGTTAAATTACCTGCAGATTCAGCCTAAGCCCACATAAATGACACCTGTGATTGGGGGCCAAGATATAAGCCCAGAGTTGAGATCAATTTCAGAAACATCAGTTGACAATGTTTGTAACCAGGTTTAATTAAAAAATGACAAGTTAATTAGAAAAGGCCAAGTTTTTCAGAGGATCAGACGCTATTGAACCAGCTTTGTACATGCATAAAATCTTATTGCACTAGTAAACACTTTCAAACAATTATAGCTTGCATCTTTGACATTGAAAGCCACAAGTATGTATACCTTGCAGACAGCTTGTCGATATATGTCTCCCTATTGATTACCTATATAACTATATTGCCCCCTCTACAATATATTCATAGGTGTTAGGCAAATTTTGATTGCCTATATAACTATATTTAAGATTTGGTTACGCCTACATTACAGACTCCTCAAACCAGAGTCTGATATTAAAAAATATATATACAATTCTGCTGGTGCCTTCAGCCTTCTACACTTTGATATCACAAGCATTTGATCAATACGTGTGAAGACTAAAGAGATTTGCACTTTGTGACTGTTAAATTTTTTTTTTTTTTTAATTCAGACAAGTGGTATCTCTGTGCCCTCCCAATCCCTGGGATGTGGCTTCGCTTGTAGCCTCAGTATTTAATAATTGTTGCAGGTTAGATTTCGTCTCATATTGTCAATTTATTTCTTGATAGATTGTTCTAGTTTGTAGTTTCTTAGTTTCTCTTGATGGTCTTCTGCAGTTTCCTCTGTTGCTGATTACAACAGAGAAACTGTAGCTGTGATTGGCTTGGTATAATTACTTATGGAATTTAGCAATTTATTTGTATCGTTGTTGGTTGCAGCTATGTACTCCTAGCTGGAGGATTTTAAATAGTAAAAAACTCAATATTTGTCTAAACACCAAAAAAAAAAAAAAAAGTGACATTAGGACTTCCTTTGCCAATTTTAAATGCATATGAATATGATCATCACTCTCTCTGAATGATGCTTGTTTCTCCTCCCATTTGTTTTTAAACTTTTAATAATGTAGCCTTGCTGCTTAGACAGGCAAACTGTGTTGGCTTTCTCCTCTGTTTCCTTGCTCTCAATCCCAATTCAACTGTTGACAAGAGCTGATTTCCAATTTATGTCAACCTTGAACGTTGTGATAGTCAATTTTCTGATCCTCATAATGATGAATTTACAACTTATTAAGTTTTCAAATGACTCTCTCACTTATGTCCCCATTAATCTCAAACAAAGCTTCTACCATTGCATATGTGGGTGCCATGTATTCTGTTGGAACTTGGAATCAATAGGCAAATATTGGTCATGTCACAAAGTGAACAGAAATATGCCCCATAGACTGAAAGCACCAAATGCAAGACCAACAAACTCTTCCATTAACACTAAAAAAGAGCTTCACAATACTAGTTACTTGCATTGCTGCCACCGCTCTAAAACTTCAACTCTTCTGGAGTCTCAGGTCGAGTAAATTTGAGAGCTTCAGCCACTGTACTTGCACCTCTTTGTGACAGGTGAGTGGGCTTGGAAAATCTCCCCAACCCCAGGTTCCTTAAAAATACACGATGGGTTCAAAATAAAGCCCGATATCCAACCCATAAACAACTTGACTATTTAAGTATGCCTAATCGTATCTTTATTTTATTTATTAAATAAAATTTAGTTTCAATTCTTTAGATGTAATACATTGGATTTCAAAATTAAATTCAAATACATGGTTACGCTGTCCAAATGAAGAAAAAACATTGTTAGCTAAGGATGCATCTACATGGATTGAGATTTGAGGAGGTTGGAGGTTTGGATGGTGATGATCTGGTCATTGTATTCACGTGCTTTGCATCTGAGGCATTCAAGCTGCTACCTACTATACCTTTTTCTTTAACTGCATGGGCTTCATTTACATCATTACATGTTTGCTTCTACTTGGGTCTAGACTGGGATTGTAATTAGCTTCATCTCTTGTAATTTAATTACAGACTCTAGTTGGTTTCTGATAAATTCAAAATGTAGTAGAAATTATCAAGGGAACCCAAAAAAAAAAAAAAAAAAAGGGGGAAGAAGAAGAAGAAGAAGAAGAAAAAAAAAATACCAACCAACCAACAAAGAAAGTAATGGGGTTTTTAGTATGCGTATGATTCATTCATCGCAACTCTTTTAAAACGAAAAATACATAAAAAAAATTTTGATTATCATTTCAAAGATTAGAGTATTATTCATTGTAGTTTTTCTCCTTCCTTTCTTTTTGTTTGGCCTAACCTCATAGATTCACAGGATCCAATTATCATCTTTAACCAAGGAGGAAAAATTAAAATATTACATATATTTGCTAGAGTGGAGTGGGTTTGGCATCGATATCAGCTACAAGAAAAATTCATGGTTATTTTAGTATAAGAGCCTACTTTTTCTATTTTATACAACTATTTTTTTTTTTTTTTGATAGGTCTTATACAACCATTTTTCAAAAACACCAACATCAACTTATCTATTTTATACTACATTAAAAAAAATTATTTATTTATCAATTCTCTCTCTCTCTCTCATTGTGTATACTACATTAAAAATTTACATTCTCATAATCTTCTCCTTTATCATTATCCACAAACACATTGAATACATTAGTTGAAACATCCATCAAATTAATACAACCAGATCAAAGAAAAAAGTATATTGCATAAACAAATAGTTTTGCTTACAACCAAACTAGATAAATGAAAGTTACAGAACCAACAATGAATTATAATTTAAACTCAAGATATGAAAAAAGGGGGAAAAATTTTACCCTCTCAACTTTACTGGTGCATGCAACAATTTCTAAATTGAAAAGAAAAAACTTGTACAAAATTTTCATTATACTATACCAAAAGTTTCCTTTGTCTATGAATGGTATGTTGGCAAAAAAATTTAGAATACCCCTCTCTGTATCATAACACATCTGCAACAAGTTGAAAAAAATACCAAGTATTTAATTTGTCAATCATTTTCTCAACATCCATACAAAAGGAAAAAAAAAAATACCATTTTTTCTTAGAAAACTACAACTACAGCGAGTGAATCTCAACACAACTACAACAAGTTACAAAAAGAAAAAAAATTATTTACTTTGTCCATTATTTTTTCGACACCCAAATATATATATATATATATATATATATATATATATATAACCACTTACATTAAACAAACAACTCGGTGTAGATGACAATGAAATAAGTGAGAAAATCTGAGCAAATCGCTGCAAATCCAGGTAAACAAAAAAGTAAAACTCGATTAAAATTTGTAGATAAAAAACCCAAGAGATTGCTGAGAGAGATAGATATAAAAATTAAATAAACTTACAATATCATTAAGCCAAGCAGTGGATTTGGTTTGGGTTACAATATCATTTCTTGATTTCTTGAGATAGAGGGAGAAGCTGATTTGGAGAGGGAACGGGAAAGAAGAGTAAAGAGTAAAGAGGGGGAATAAAAAGAAATTAGGCTGAAATAAGGTTGAAAACAGTGGTGTTTGGTGGGACTGAAAAATTTTGAGGGGCATAAATGTAATCTCAAGTGGTTTTAGCGATAGAATGTTGATGTGTTAATTTTGCACACATGTCACTCTCTTATTGGCTTTTAATATGGCTGATGTGGTATCTTTTTGTACCATATACTTTCTCCATCATTCCCTCAAGCAAGGAAAAAAAAAAAAAAAACAACTACTATATGAATGCACTATGGGGACAACAAAGAGGAAGCAAGGTGAGCACAAGCTGATCACAAAAAGGTAGGACCAAGGAAAAAATTAATGTTATTTTTATATGTCAAATTGTCAATTTAGTAGGGGTGTCCACGGGTCAGGCCGAGTTGAGTTTGTGCCTGACCCGGACCCGACTCGAATTTTTCGGGTGGGAGAAAACCAAAATCGAAATCAACCCATATTAATGGTCAGATCATCCAATTCGGGTTCATCGGGTTTTGGGTTTATGTTGGTCTATTTCGGGTTTCGTCGTCGGTGTCGATATTTTGTCGAATCAGTCTAGATCTGGCCAATATTTGGTCGGATCCATTGAATCCGAATTGGATCTCGACAAGATCTCGTCGAATCTGGTGGATTTCAAGCAGCTCTTCGTCGGAAAAGCAAAAATATCGACGAATTTTGTCGGAAAACCTTTGAATGTCGCCGGATTTTGTTGATTTTATGGTTAGGTCGGGTGGCTCGGGATTTTGGGGAGGAAACTTGCCAACCGACCTGAAGGTATATGGTTTTGTGGATGGCGACCCGCCGCCGATCGTCAGATTGGTTGGTTCGAGTCGATTTCGGGCAGGTTTGTCGGATTGATCAGGTCTCTAGGACCCGTGGACACCCCTAGCCCCAAGGTGTGATTGAAGAGTTGTGCATGATTCTAATTTTTGAATTTCTTTTTCTTCAAAAGTCAAATCCTCGAAAAACTGGAGAAATAGTTTTTTTTTTTTTTTTTTTTTTTTTTTTTTTTTTTTCAAATGGAGGGAAATGATGTAGCCATTGAAGATTATTTATTGCTACATTGCATTTTCACTGTCAAATTTTATTTAATGGAGTCATTATTTGAAGTCCAATTAAAGCAATTATAAGATCATTAGTATCTGGTGTACTTAAAAAAAAAAAAAAAACCCAACACACCAAAATACTACAATTGTTGCGACTTTAACACAACATTTCACAACTTATCCTATGTTATATCTCTTACTTTTAGAACATCTCCCATTTAAATAACGTAGTAAAAAAAATCCTAATATTTATTATAAAAAAAAACTCACCACATCACCCCACAACCACCATGATCCATTATCACCATCAAAACCACAACTACCAAAACCACCACCATCAAATCCAAAAGCCAACCCAAATTTAACCACAACCACAATTGAAACCACTAAAACATAACATTAGTATCTAGTGTACTTAAAAAAAAAACCCAACACACCAAAATACTATTGTTGCGACTTTAACACAACATTTCACAACTTATCCTATGTTATATCTCTTACTTTTAGAACATCTCCCATTTAAATAACGTAGTAAAAAAAATCCTAATATTTATTAAAAAAACTCACCACATCACCCCACAACCACCATGATCCATTATCACCATCGAAACCACAACTACCAAAACCACCACCATCAAATCCAAAAGCCAACCCAAATTTAACCACAACCACAATTGAAACCACTAAGACAACTAAAACACGTTGCCACAACCGAAACCACCAATTCATATCATACTAAAGGTCTGTTTGGATACCGCTTATTTTGCTGAAAACTGAAAATACTGTAGCAAAATAATTTTTAAATGTGTGAATAGTGTCGTGAAACCCATTTTTAATGAAAGTTTTTGTTGAAAAAAAAGGTTTATGGGTCCTGTAAACAGTGATTTTCAATGAAAAAAAAAACGTTGAAATGCAGACACACTGCATTTCAAAAATAGGATTGGATAATGTACTTGTATTACTTCTCGATCTCAAAAACTTGACATCGAGTTCAAGCTTTTAGACTATCAAATAAGTTCAAGTTCAAACATAGTTTGTAAGGTTGGTTCAAGCTCAAGTCAAGCTTGAATATTTTATATTTTTGTCAAGCCAAGTTTAACCATTTAATAGTCAAAGAAGCTCGGCTCGCTTATAACCTCCTTTAGAGCTGCACAAGCAGCTGCTTCCCTCTGGACCAATTCCTCCACCTCTACAATAAAAAGCAACAACCAGCAAACCTTATCCACATATTTAACAAAAGCATTTTAAATGAAAATAAAAATGAATAAATGTAAATTCAAACACCAAGATAGAAAGTTTGAGAGCTACAATTGGAGAAAGAAACAAACACCAGCATCAAATCAACAAAGTCAAACTTACCCTTAGGTGGGTCTCTACAGAAATGGTGCATAAGAAAAGATAAGTTGAAGTGTTAATAACTATATATGACATCTATAACGATCAAGTAGTAGCACACTAGCACATGAGGTGTGTTGTGCATCAAATAAATATCAGTGAATAACTTTTTTGATAAGCTAATTTACATAGACTAAACTACACTCATGAGCAAGCTTGAGCTCATTCTTAAAATTATTAAACCAAGATTGAACATAAAATTAAGTATCGACTTAAGCTTCCTTTGGCTTCTGCAAGTCTGCTAGATAATAACAAAAATGTTTCTAGTGGAACATCTTCCGAATCCCTAGACAGATGGTTCACTAAAAAATAATTCCTTTATCCTATTTAAACATGGCAAAACAGGTCAGAATTTTATGACCCGGCCCAACCCGACCCGAACCCGATTTTTTTTACCCGAAGCAAAAACGGTTGACCCATGACCCGACCCGTGTTTTTTGTGGGTCAACCCGACCCGAACCCGAACCATTTTTTTTTTTTTAAATTTTTTTTTGGTAAAAATTAGTAAAACTAAGACAATATTGGTTTAATTGTTTATTGTGAACTTTAAGGAAACAATTGATACATTTACATAACTACATGCAAATTAATTGAAAGATAAATGGTTGAATATTCTGTAATGAGTAAATATTTTTAGATATCAAATAATAAAGTATATGTCAAGATAATCTGGTTACAGTAGAGTTAAAAACATAGATTTAAAATTGTAGACATGTGAGAAACATTCACAAGTGTGAAAATAGTGAAGCTAAAGTATCAAATTAGCATAAATTATGAATACTTAGACCTATTTTTTAATAATTTATGTTCAAAATAAACGGCTTTTCAAAATAAATTATGATATTTCATAGAGTGTGTGTTGCTTAACAATAATATGATATTCATAAAAGAGACCATGTATAAATAAGCAAGCAATCAAATTTTAAAGTATATCTCAAATTGAAATAAAGTGTCAACCACAACTGATAATAGATTATAAAATTAATTTTCAAGATTGTAAATTTCTTATATGTTTTTATTCTTTATCAAATGAGTTATCCAATAAGTCATTTGTAATTTTGTTTTATATTTTGGAATGTTGATATTGTGTAGAAATAAAACTTGTGTATTTGTTTTACTTATCTTTGTGTTATTTTGTTTTAGATAGTAATGTTAGTGTGGGGCCCGTGGGCCTGGAAGTCTCGGCCCACCTCTAGGCTGGCCCAAGGCCCATGCCGAGGATCTATGGCTGTCCCCGGCAGTTGTCTAGGGGCTACTTAGCCCTCTGGGATTCGCCGAGGACGACCCTATCCTCGGCATACCTATCCTAATCCCAGGTGGGGGACAAGCCCAGCATAGGCAGTCACATCCACACTTAATGCATCTACCTAACTCTCCTGGCAGTCTTAATGCTGAGAGGACTCCTGAACGGCGGAACCTTGGGTGTTGCGACCCACAGAAAGGTGGAGCACGTGGCTGATGGGACAAGTCCTTAAGCAGTGGTCTGGATGACTGACAGTTGGAAGGCTAGGATTGGCCAAAGAGGGTATATAAATGCAAGGAGCCCTTCAGAGTAAGGGGCTCCTCGGCCATCCGAGGAGCAACCCCCAAGACAAAAAAGAACAAAGCAAAGCCCTCAAGAAAAAAGAGCACTTCAGTCGAGCCGGTGGCAAGCCTGTTGGCGCCAAACCCTACGACCCACTCTCTAAACAAATGTATTGTTGGGGGATCTACGACAAAACGAGACCCTACAATTGGCGCCGTCTGTGGGAAGGGTTAGTGCGCCGACCGGCGCAACCGGCGATCGTTCTAAACAAATCACTTTGCAAAACAGAAATGAACAAGTACAGTTGCAGCAAAATGGAAGATTCAACAGCAGAAAAAGAAATGAGAAAAGAGTGATGTTATTTCATAAAAAAAAAAAAAAAAAAAGAGTTACAAATACAATCAGAGGCTCAGGCAGGCTTGTTTTACAAGCTTTATTACGAGCTAATTCTACAATCGGAGGCTCAGGCGGTCCGATCCTACAACTAGCTAGGGGAGAGGGAAGTGTCAACCCGTGCTTTTATTGGCATCAGCAGAACGGGAGAGCTTGACAATAAAAGCGGGGAAGGGGGGCTGAGGCTGGCTTGCTTCAAGGCGGAAGCTTGAACAAAGTGAGGAGCAGATGCAGGGGCACCGGAACGTCCTCCCCCGTGATGTTCCCTTGATGCTCTCCAATCCTCCCGAGCGCCGGCCGTTGGAGACGGCAACACTCGGGCGCCAGACATGACGTAAGTTCGCGTATCTTCTCCACCGAAGGTGCGCTCCGGGGAAAGATGTTAGGTACTCCAACAATGTCCCACCTGGCCACCGCGTACAACACTGCCGGTGTTACGCCGAGGCTCTGCCGCACCAGAAACCCAGTGGGGGCTGCGACCACGGCAGCCCTTAGCTCCATATCTCCTAACTCCGGTCACAATTCCGACGGGGTTATTAAGGGGGCATGAGGAGTGGAAAGATGGTGTTCTTTCTGTTTGAGTTGGGAGGATCATGGAGTATGAAGGAACCATCCCCCCAGAAAACCTTATATAGGAGAGGAGGGTTGGTGAGAATTAATTCACGCAGAACTCGAAAAGTGAGTTACCGAGGCGGCGGGCAATAATGAAGCCACCAAATTCCAAGGGGGCCGCAGACCGTTGTACTTCTGTCGATTCACGAGGCCATTAATGAGGGCGCGTCTCGCGCACCGAAGCGTCAGGCGCAGAATACGGACGGCCAAGAGACGCTTCCCAAGTGTTAGACAGAACCAAGGCCCTGCATGGTCCTCGGACTCAGGCCTATGGGGAAACTAAATACTTCAGAAGACCAAGTGTTAGACAGAACCAAGGCCCTGCATGGTCCTCGGACTCAGGCCTATGGGGAAACTAATTACTTCAGAAGACCAAGTGTTAGACAGAACCAAGGCCCTGCATGGTCCTCGGACTCAGGCCTATGGGGAAACTAATTACTTCAGAAGACCAAGTGTTAGACAGAACCAAGGCCCTGCATGGTCCTCGGACTCAGGCCTATGGGGAAACTAATTACTTCAGAAGACCAAGTGTTAGGCAGCACCTGTGCCTAGGTCTTGCATGGTCCTCGGACCCAAGCCTACGGAGAGCTAGCCACTTATCTTGAAGGCAGCACCTGTGCCTAGGTCTTGCATGGTCCTCGGACCCAAGCCTACGGAGAGCTAGCCACTACTTATGAAGGCAGCACTTGTGCCTAGGTCTTGCATGGTCCTCGGACCCAAGCCTACGGAGAGCTAGCCACTACTTATGAAGGCAGCACCTGTGCCTAGGTCTTGCATGGTCCTCGGACCCAAGCCTACGGAGAGCTAGCCACTACTTATGAAGGCAGCACCTGTGCCTAGGTCTTGCATGGTCCTCGGACCCAAGCCTACGGAGAGCTAGCCACTTATCTTGAAGGCAGCACCTGTGCCTAGGTCTTGCATGGTCCTCGGACCCAAGCCTACGGAGAGCTAGCCACTACTTATGAAGGCAGCACCTGTGCCTAGGTCTTGCATGGTCCTCGGACCCAAGCCTACGGAGAGCTAGCCACTACTTATGAAGGCAGCACCTGTGCCTAGGTCTTGCATGGTCCTCGGACCCAAGCCTACGGAGAGCTAGCCACTACTTATGAAGGCAGCACCTGTGCCTAGGTCTTGCATGGTCCTCGGACCCAAGCCTACGGAGAGCTAGCCACTACTTATGAAGGCAGCACCTGTGCCTGGGTCTTGCATGGTCCTCGGACCCAAGCCTACGGAGAGCTAGCCACTACTTATGAAGGCAGCACCTGTGCCTAGGTCTTGCATGGTCCTCGGACCCAAGCCTACGGAGAGCTAGCCACTACTTATGAAGGCAGCACCTGTGCCTAGGTCTTGCATGGTCCTCGGACCCAAGCCTACGGAGAGCTAGCCACTTATCTTGAAGGCAGCACCTGTGCCTAGGTCTTGCATGGTCCTCGGACCCAAGCCTACGGGGAGCTTGCCACTATCTCTTAAGCAGCCCCATGATCTTCTATAGGAGACTAAATGCTTACCGAGGGATTAAAGCGCCGAGCTGACAATTCGGGAAGGGATCAACCGGCGGAAGGCCTTCTGGGGTGTGAGGGCCGTGGATATCAAAACCTTCCTCCCCGTTCAAGGGAACGTGCAGCAGGATTTTGAGGGGCTATTGTGGGGCCCGTGGGCCTGGAAGTCTCGGCCCACCTCTAGGCTGGCCCAAGGCCCATGCCGAGGATCTATGGCTGTCTCCGGCAGTTGTCTAGGGGCTACTTAGCCCTCTGGGATTCGCCGAGGACGACCCTATCCTCGGCATACCTATCCTAATCCCAGGTGGGGGACAAGCCCAGCATAGGCAGTCACATCCACACTTAATGCATCTACCTAACTCTCCTGGCAGTCTTAATGCTGAGAGGACTCCTGAACGGCGGAACCTTGGGTGTTGCGACCCACAGAAAGGTGGAGCACGTGGCTGATGGGACAAGTCCTTAAGCAGTGGTCTGGATGACTGACAGTTGGAAGGCTAGGATTGGCCAAAGAGGGTATATAAATGCAAGGAGCCCTTCAGAGTAAGGGGCTCCTCGGCCATCCGAGGAGCAACCCCCAAGACAAAAAAGAACAAAGCAAAGCCCTCAAGAAAAAAGAGCACTTCAGTCGAGCCGGTGGCAAGCCTGTTGGCGCCAAACCCTACGACCCACTCTCTAAACAAATGTATTGTTGGGTGATCTACGACAAAACGAGACCCTACAGTTAGGATTTGTATAATTTTAAAATTATTGAATAAGAATTAATAAGTTTAACTGAGTTCATTCTTGATATAAGTGGTGAATTCAAAACAATGCATTTTACATCAAATAATTTGTTGCATAACTTTCCAAATGATAGATACATGTTGTTTTCTTTATAAAAATAAAAAAATAAAAATTCATGTGAAAAATACAGGACAACCCGACCCGACCCGACCCGCAACCCGAACCCGATTTTGACCCGTGACCCGTTTGACCCGCAACCCGATTGACCCGACCCGAACCCAACCCGACCCGTCTGTTTTGCCATGTCTAATCCTATTCATGCTCTGTCCCAAACTAGACTAAGTATCCACGTATCGTTGTAGAAAGAAGGCAAAATTAATGTATTTTGAAGCTGGAAGCACAAGGAAAAATTAATGTTAATTAAGTATTATTTGATTTTGGAGTCAACTGTAATTTTTATTGGTCAATTGTGTTATTATCTGAGGTATTAGTAGTTAACTAGGTTATTAGTATTTTTAATTATTTTCCTAAAGTCAAATAATTTTGTAATTCAATAATTGGGATTTCCTAAATCATTTAAAATTATGTTTCCAACATCAATTAGAATTAGCCTAGGTCAGCTTAAATTAGGTTTTAGTATTCTATATAAGCAAGATTGAAGTACTATGGAGAGGGGATCATTTTGACAATAAATCAAATTTATCTTGGAATAATCCTAAATCCTAAGGGTTTGATGTTGTCTCCAGCCAACCATAGGTGTGACTCCTAGTGGTCTTCTCTTGTTTAGTATTAGCTCCAAGCAAGCCTAAATATTGACTCAGAATCTCAGATCATCTATATATATATATATTTTCCATTCTTCAATTTGTTGCCTGCTTTTATTTTGTCTTGCGTCATGTATTCTACCATAAGAATCAAGGAGCCTTTTTTTTAATAAGTAAGAATACTTCATTAAAAACAAACTACTTCATGCCAAAAATAAAAAGGGACAAAGAAGCCAAAATAATTACACAAGAAGAGAAAAAGAGCAAATATGTACAAGAAAAGAGAGAGTTTAAAGTTCATTAACATCAGAGTGAAATCACTAGATGTAAATTCACAAGCTTGAGCCCAATTAACAAAGTAATAACAAATGATGCGAAAAGTTGGTCTACGGTTTCCCCACTACACCAACACATACAACACCAATTTACTAGCAAGAACCCCTATTGATGAGGTTAACAACTATAAGAATCTTACCCCATGTTAACCACTAAAGAACGACATCCTTTTGGGGGCCTTAACATACCAAATGCTCTTCCAAGGGAAAGAATGAGAATTGATGTGATGGATAGTGGTATAAAAAGATTGAACATCAAAACTAAAACTCCTATTCAACCTCCAAGACATTCTATCAAACCCTTTCCCCTAGGCAGCTTTGTATAGATATGATCGAAAAAAAATGACATGTCTCCATCTCTCAACCATGAAAATCTCTATGGAACCTCAAATTCCAACTCCTAACCATCCCAAGTGATGAACAGTCCAAAACATCATAAATCAAATTTTCCCGGTCCGATAAGCATTCAAACAAGTCCAGGCATAAATCCTTCAGAGGAAGATTACCACTCCAAGGATCATACCATAAACCACATGTGGGAGGAACTTATCCGAACCACAATCCACACCCATGACCCTCTTACCAACTCTTTTGCACCATCCCCCTCTATACTCACCATATTTGGAAACAATCATCTCACGCCACAAATGAGTGTCTTCATGTCCGAAGTGACATAACCATACGTTGGTAGACAAAGGCCAAAATGGGAAATTAGCCATAATTTTTAAACATTATAATTAGTAGGCTAAGTTTTCAAACTATATTTTTTACTAGCATCTCGAGTCTAAGAGACTCGATTCAAGGCCTATAAATCGAGTCTTTGAGACTCGTTTTTCATGAGTTGATCATGTTTGATGTGGTATTTTTTTCCACGTGGCGTCTACCTGAAAATCGAGTCTTTAAGACTTGATTTATAACCCATTTTATAAACTCAAAAAGATAGAGAAAGATAGAAAAAAAGAAAGAGACGCAGAAAAAATGCAGAAAGAAAGAAAAAAAGAAAGAGAGAGAGAGAGAAGAAGAAGAAATGGAGGTGCAAGCTCAACCGCCAACCCAGGCCCACCCACGCTGACCTAGGTTCGCGCAACCCAGGGTCGTGCTGCCTCCTCTCTGATCTGATTGTATTGAGATTGAGATTGTTGCATTTCTTGGATTTCCTTTTTTTTTTTTCTTTTTTTCATATTTCTGGGAATGGCTGAGAGACTTGAGACTTAAAATTTTTTTTTGGTTTAGAAATCAAGTCTCTAAGACTAGATTTCCAGTGGAAAAAAATACCACATCAGACATGATCAACCCATGGAAATCGAGTCTCAAAGACTCGATTTATAAACCAAAATCGAGTCTTTGAGACTCGAGATGCTAGTAAAAACTATAGTTTGAAAACTTAGCCTACTAATTATAATGTTTAAAAATTATGGCTAATTTCCCGTTTGGGCCGTAGGCAAACAAAAACCCTATATCAAAAATAGACCTTTATCCACTATTTATATATAAGTTAATCTACACTATCAAGAAAGATATAGAAAACAAGGGGAAAAAAGTCTAAGAACTTTGCCAGTCCTAAGAAAAATCACCCTCCCCCCACCAAAAAAAAAAAAAACCTTTGAACCTGGTATTCACTATTTGATTTATCAAAACTTACCATCCAATGGATTACGACACCAGAAATACAATCCTTTACAAGGACTCTTCTAACATAGTATGTAAATCATGTAAATAGAACATTTTTGTTTATATGAAATATAATTAGAGATTTTCTCAATAAAATAGAAAAACCAGCCCCATATTAAGATAACTCAGCGATTATCATTTTGTACTTTCATATTTAGAAGCAGGGGCGGAGACAGGAATTTTTGTTTGAGGGGGCCAAGTTGTGACACTAATATATTTATCAAGACAACTCTCATATACATATATATATATATATATATACAACGTTTTTTTTTTATTATATATACACACATATATATACACACTTTTTTTTTTTTGATAAGTTATATATATACACTCACCCAACAAAAAAAAGAAAGAAAAAGAACTTAGTATTTTCAATCAAAATTATGTTTGATGAAGATCTTTATAAAATAAAATTCATTTTTTCCATTTTCATAGTGAAATTCTTAAAATGATTAACTTTAAATACAAATTATCAAATTTTATACTAAAGTAAGTAAAAAATCTTTCAATTGAACTAATGAAAATTTCAAAAACATGCAACTAAAGACATTAAAATAAGTTAGACTTCAAACATATTTGAAACTATCTTGCTCTAACCTATTATGTATTAACTAAAGACACATTTCATGTGTAGTTTTAGTGACAAGATTTTTTTTAATGAGTCGATGACTTGTTAATCACTATATAACGGGTTAAAAAAGATAAATTCAAACATGTTTAATACCAAACTTTATCAAATATTTAACAGGTGTAAAAGTACATTTTACAATTAAAAATAGAATTGCGAAAAATAAAGTTATATCTCTATAACTATTAGACCAATTATTTTTTTTAAGAGTATCATTGGACTAATTCAAATATTTGGGAAGGCCAACTCTTATTTTTATAGACTAAACTTTGAAAATATTAAAATAATTATATATATAATTAAAAAAATTTCAAAATTTTGGGGACCCTTCAACTTAGCTCCGCCCCTGTTTAGAAGAAAAGTGACACCTAAGTGCAAACAAAAACATTTCTAGATATGCAGACAATTAACCAGAATCAAAATAAGATAACAAATTTACATACTTCTCTTAAAATCACGGCATTCTTCCCTCCCTTTGAGGTAGTTATTACAGTCATAACCGGTGGTTTTATTCACGCACTGCATAACAGACCAAAGAAAAATTATGAAAAAAAAAAGTCCTGTATATAGGAGTAGAACCAAAGAAAAAGGAAGCAAGAAAATATGAATTTAAAAAATTTGAACAGAGAACAGATTTTTTTTTTTTTAATAAGTAAATGATTCTTTATCTAGAGCATTCAACTCACTCCACAGCTTCTTCTGCTTGGCTACCACATTACTTTAAAGTCCATTAAAATCGGTTCCCTACATTTCTAAATCTACAAGAAACTGAATATTACACCAACAACAACAACAACAACAATACAACACAAAAAAAAAAAAAAAAAAAAAAAAATTGTAATTAACGTTATTTACTTTTTTTTTCAAATATTTTTTAATTTAATTTTTTAGATAAATATCAAATTTTTTGATAACAAAAAAAAGGCTAATAACGTTAATTAACAACATGATTTGTATGAATATTTTTTTTTTGTATAAAGTAGAAACAGTGAAGCACTACTTTTCTATTAAGCCGTGCGACTTGAGCTAACAAATTTAATTCTATTGTAAATTAATTTTCCAGGAAGGCACGTGTTTGCAAGATAAGGTTGTATATGGAATAGAACTTTAATGTGTTTCTTCTTAATGCTAATTCTTATCACCAACCAATGGATTGTAATCAAATTAAGATAGAAATTAGATTGTAATCAAATTATGATTTTATCGACTTAGAAATTATAGGAGAAGAAAAATTATATATATATATTTAAAATCTAAAAATCTAGAATTTTTTTTTTAAGAGATACACTTACTTTATGATGACAATGAATTAGAGATAAGAATGAATTAGAGTCCTGATTAATTTTAATATCCATTTAAAAATTATAGGAGAAGTAAAATTATATATATTTTTTCTTAAGATCTAAAAATTTAATAAAATTTCTGCAATTTGATGAAGCCACGTGGCACAACCACGGCGTTTAAGCCCAACTTTTATTATATATAAAATGATATAATATGATATATATATATATATATATTTGAAATCTAAAAATCTAGAATTTTTTTTTTTTTTTAGAGATACACTTATTTTATGATGACAATGAATTAGAGATAAGAATGTATTAGAGTCCTGATTAATCTAATATCTATTTAAAAATTATAGGAGAAGTAAAATTATATATATTTTTTCTTAAAATCTAAAAATTTAATAAAATTTTTGCAATTTGGTGAAGCCATGTGGTGCAACTACGGCATTTAACCCCAACTTTTATTATATATAATATGATATAATATGATATCATATCATATAAGTGGCTTCACTAAATTGCAGAAATTTTTTTAGATTTTTAGATTTTTCAATAAATTCATTCACTTAAGTTTTTAGATAAAGAAAAAAGTTTTTGATCTTTATCAACTTCTTTGAATAAAGTAACAATAAGTGTTCTAATGAACTTCTTCTTCTTCTTCTTATATATATATATATTTCATAAAGTAACAATTTAACTAGCTTACATTAGTGTGTATATATATATATATATATATATTTTTTTTTTTGGGATAAACATTTATCCTACATCATCTATTTCCTAATAATAATGTAACAAATTTAAAAGTATTATTTTTTCTTCTCAAATTTTTTTTTCTTTTGGAATAAATAACAAAAAATAGCTAATATGGTATTAACTTTAACGTAAACTAAAAAAAATTCTAATAACAATCTACCAACATTAACTATTTTTTTTGGATAAAGTAAAAAAAAAAAAAAAATGTAATTAACATAAACTTCTTAATTACGTAAACTCCTTTCTTTTTTTGTTCATATCAAGCTATCAACTTCTTCACAACTTAAAATTATCTAATATAAAAGTGGGGGTGTACACACAATTTTCGTAAAAGATAAATCACACGATCACGAAATAGTGTAACAAATTATCAATTTATATTGATTTGTATATGTGTGAGTACAATCCTCTGTATGACTCTTTACAAATGAAAGAATACAATAAACTCCTCTTATTCGATCTCCAAGAAATTTTACAATTCGAAGGGCTGTGAAGCTTGATCTTGAATCATGCCTTAATGCCCCCAAGTTGAATGAGTAGTTGAACGTACTTGATTTGATGTGAGGGCCGTTGGCTTGATCTCAATTTAAATTGAAGGAAAATCCCTACCTTGATTTGAAAAAGGTAGGAATGAGCTTGATTTTTGATGGAACAAGGTTGCTCTTTTGGACTTAGATATAACTCTCTATTTTGGCAGAGTGTTAGTAGGGTTTTTCTCTCTAAGTTTCTGTCCTCCTTTTTCTCATATGAAAAGCCTCTATTTATAGGCATCTCAATAGCATTTGATTTGGAATTTTCTCTTAGCATTTATTGAGAGTTAATTAAGAATTTAATTTGGTCTTCCATTTAATAAGAGCTTTTCATATGAGTCCTTTCTTCTAACGTTACCATATGGCTTTCTTCATCTAATGTTGCCACATGGCTTGATTTCATTCGCCAATCATCCACATCAACAATTTGAGATTAATTTGATCACAAATATTTT
This sequence comes from Quercus aquifolioides, assembly GCA_019022515.1. NCBI lineage: Eukaryota > Viridiplantae > Streptophyta > Magnoliopsida > Fagales > Fagaceae > Quercus > Quercus aquifolioides. The sequence continues at coordinate 57,206,063 of CM032328.1, read as the reverse complement.
ATCATGAACAATCGGACAGTTATGAATACATCATAAAATTTTGTTGTCTACAAATGCCCCCACTTCAAGATTTGGCTTTATGCATGATTTTGATGCAAGGAAGATGAAGCTTGAAGTATATATTATTTTTCTTTTGAACTTGGTTTTTTGGGTTATCAAGGCCCTTAGCCATGTGAAAGACGGGCTTCTTTCTCCTTGATGTTGTACATCACCGATTGGGGTTGAAAATTGATTTTATGCATATAGTCCAATTCCTTTTCTTTTTCTTTTCCTTTTTTTTTTTTGGACACTTGGAGAGTTTGATTGCATGCCAAGGGCTTTTTTTTTTTTTTTTTTTTGGACTACAAGTCCACCTTAGTTTCATTAGGCAAGTAGGTGCTGCAATTTCTTCCTAGGCAAGTTTTTTTTTAGCTGCACTCTTACAAATTGCTAGGGTTTCTTCTGAATACTCCCTTTTTAAAAGGACTTGATTCTTCATGGGTGAGAATAAATAGTGAGCGCCATTCTTGGAGTCGACCCTGTCCTTTTCTCTTTTTTATTTGGCTTATCATCTTTCTTTCGAGCATTATTTATGATAGGGATAAATCCTAAAGCAGACGGATCCAATCAACAGAGTTAGTCACAAGCGATGGCGTTGCCAAAAGAGGCAGACTAGATGGCCTAACAGTCAAAGAACTGGTAGAGGGAATCGTGTATTGGACAGAAAGGCAAAAAGATGGACAAGCGCTTTGAAGTGGACGGACTCAAGCAAGACAGACAGATTCTTTATAGTGGATGGACTCCAATGAGACAGACGGGTGCAAGGGAGACGGTTGGCAAAGCCACGTGGCACTTACGTGGCCTAAGTGGTCTCCAAGAAACCTAATATGGAAATGTCTTGCATTCTAAGCTCAACCATAATCAAAAGAATCCCTACAAGGAAAGAATCCCACAATCTCCATCAAGAAATGGAGGTTAGCTCTATGCTACTATAAAAACCTCAAATCCCTCACAAACCAAGGTACAAATATTTTTTCCCAACTCTGGCACTCTAGAGTTGTAGAAATTCTCTCTAATTTAACCTTCAGAGGGTATTTGGCCGGTACCACACCGGTGCTCTCTGTAGGGTTCTCATTGTTTCTGTTTCGCAGGTTTTGTCTAAAGCATGTGAGGGCTGCGCAACTCAATGACAATTTTTGTCATCATCAGTTGGCGCCGTTTGTGAGAAAGAGATCGTAGTAGAAGCCATATTACCACTTCCCAGACAAAAAGTTGTATGGTACTCACTTGCTCGATGACAACCAACAATAACCAAGGAGATGAACCACGCACTACTACCCTTGAAAGACAAGTACAGACTCTTGCCGTGGCTGTAGAACGCCTTACTAAGTAAAACCATGACCTAGAAGAACAGCTGCGCCAAAGGAACGCAGGACCTAACAATCATGGGGAGGAGTAAGAGGGCACCAGCGCCGAAAGGAGGGACTAAGAAGAACCAAAAGGCAGCAACGCCCCGAGCAAACAAGAGCGACTAGACACAAGCCGTCCATCCGTCGCAGATACGGCACCATCATATATGGTTACAGAGATGCAAATGATGAGAGAAAGGATGGACTTCATGATGAACACTCTCAGGGGACGGGTGTCAAACAACCTCGACGAGTTGGTCCACAGGACGAACTCGCCCTTTATTGCACCCATCACTTCATTCCCCTTTCCGCCAAAGTTTCGTATACTGTAGATAAAAGCCTATAATGGGTCTAAGGATCCTTTGGATCACCTGGAGTCATTCAAAACCCTTATGCACTTACAAGGTGTTGTAGACGAGATCATGTGCCAAGCTTTCCCAACTACACTGAAGGGTCCCGCAAGGGTATGGTTCAGCAAGTTGACCCCCAACTCTATCAGTACCTTTAAGGAGCTGAGCACGCAATTTGCGTCGTACTTTATCAAGAGGCACAGGTACACGAAGTCCACAGTATGCCTGATGAGTATCAAGCAACGGGAGGATAAGACACTGAGGTCTTACATAACACACTTCAACAAAGAAGCCCTTTCAATAAATGAAGCTGACGACAAAATACTCGTCGTCACGTTCACCAATGGATTGCAGAATGTGAAGTTTTTGTTCTCTTTATACAAACAGACCCAAAGAGATATGCTTTATCAAGCTATTAAGTACATGAACGCAGAGGACGCGCTACTAGCCCGAGAGGAAAAACCCAAGAAGAGGGAAAGGTAAGAAGATGCACGACAGGACAGGGGACGGAAGACTACTAGAACCGGAGACCAACAGGAGGATAGGCGCTCCAAACCCCCCACTGGAAGGTTTGCAAACTTCACCCTGCTGACTTCCCCGATTGAGTAGGTCCTGATGCAGATCAAGGACAATACGACTTTGACGTGGCCTGGCAAGTTAAAAGGAGATCCCAGTAAGAGGTTCAGAGACAAGTATTGTCGTTTTCATCAGAATCACGGCCACGACATATCTGAATGCTATGACTTGAAGTAGTAGATTAAGGCCTTTATCAAACAGGGGAAACTACAACGATTTGTCAGCAAAGAAAGGATAGGCCCACTACAGGAATAGGCTGCTAGAAAGGACAACAAATGCCCTAGGCCACCTTTAGGGGACATAAGGATGATTGTAGGGGGCACCACAGCGTTTGGTTCGTCTAGGAAGGTGCATAAGACCTACCTTAGGATGGTTCAAAACATCCAGCTGACAAGATTCATTCCAAAAATGGCACGAGTCGACAACCCCATAATTGGGTTCTTGGAGAAAGATGCTTGACGTCTCCACCACCCCCACGACGATGCACTCGTTGTTAGCATACGGGTAGGGGACTATAACACCCACCAAGTCATAGTTGATAATGGAAGCTTTGCTGATATCCTCTATTACCCGGCATTCCAGCAGATGAGAATCAAGAGAGAACGGCTCATATCGATTAACGCACCGCTCGTTGGGTTTGAAGGAGTGAAAGTATACCCCCTTGGTGTGGTTACATTGCCCGTGACGGTCAGAGATTACCCTTAACAGATTACTAAGGATGTCACATTCCTTGTCATCGACTGTTCATCTGCTTACAATGCCATACTGGGCTGTCCTACCCTCAATTCTTGGAAGGCTGTGACTTCGACCTATCATTTGATGATTAAGTTCCCCACCAAGTATGGAGTAGGAGAGGTACGTGGAGACCAAGTGGCAGCATGTGAGTGCTACATAGCAATGTTGGAGATGGACGACCACTTATAGACCATAAGCATAGAAGGATAACGGACGGTTACAAAGCCTATTAAAGGGTTGGAGGAGATACTTCTCGATAACTCCAAACATGAGCGAACAACCAAGATCGGCACCTTCGCCAGTCCACCAGTCCATCAAGCACTCACGACTTTCCTAAGAGAGAACCAGGATGTCTTTACCTGGAGCCACGAAGACATGCCAGGGATCGATCCCTCAGTCATGGTTCACAGGTTGAACGTATCAGCCTTGTTCCCCCTTGTTCGACATAAGAAGAAAGTGTTTGCCCAGGAGCGAGGCAAGGCTATAGCGAAAGAAGTTCGCAAATTGTAGGAGGCAGAATTCATAAGAGAAGTATACTATCCTGATTGGCTGGCCAATGTAGTGATGGTCAAGAAAGCCAACGGTGTATTTATACCTACATTCACCATGGTATCAATTACATTTGCCTTAGGTTTTGAAATACGATGACCAGATCTTAACAAATTCCTCTTTGATTGTAGTGCAAGTTCATGATTATGCTCTGGATTAAATGCACTAACCCTCTAAACACCATTTTCAACTGTGAAACGAGCAAGTGCTTTACAACCAGTTCTAGTCTCTAGTCTCTTTGAATATTTCTCTTTACAAAAATCTTCATTTAGTTTAAAACCCTCCTTAGAACATAGAAATTCATGTTGCTTTATGTTCTTCGTCCCATTATAATATCTAGGTTTTTCTTTTCGAATACTAAAACCCATTCGCAATGCGTTATCATTGTATAAAGCATATGCTTCATCAGCATTATGGACCACCTTATTCAACAACTTTTCATCACTATTTTATAGCCTTGCCACAAACATGCAATCCCCTTCAATTTCTTCAATATCACTTGGTTTGCAAATAACTACAACAATTTTTATGACAAATGTAAATATTAGAAACAAAATACTAAGGAAATTACAATACAATAATTATATCATGTTTATATATATATATATATACTTTTTTTTATCAATATGCACCATGTTTACAATTTTGTATGTCTTCTTAAATGCCTATGGTACACTTGATCACAAAACTCTTATGTTTAGGCACAACAATATAACAACAAAGTTTTAATACCAAATTTTTTAATATTTATTTATTTAATTATTTTTTGGGATTGACTATGGATAACAATAACAGTAACAACAAAGTTTTAGTCTTAAATTTTTTTGGGTCAATTATGGATACTTATTGAAAAAAAAAATTATAATAATAAAAATTAACAATAAATATTGTAAAGAGCAAAAAAAAAAAAAAAAAAAAAAACAGCAATATATTTTTATATAGTTTTATTTGAGAGCAAATATATCACCACAAATAATTAAACATTCTTTCAAAACATAAATTAAATCAAAACAAGACAAAACAAAATATACCTCTATCACTTTCCAAGTCCATTATTTCTACCATGCTTTTACTTGAAACCAAAAAAAAAAAAAGTTTGTGTTAACGAGCACAGTAAGGTGCCTATTAACAGTAATATTTTTGTTCTTTTTCTGACAAATTTTTGTCTTTATCCACCTTTACATCAAATTTTTAACTTTTTAAGTACTATATGGTATTCTTTTTGACTTTTTTGGACCAGTTTTTTTTGTCTTTTTTCACCTTAACAAGCATCGAACCGGTGCTTGTTAACAAATCCCATAGTAATAGGGTAATATAAGGTTCTCAATATAAAGGCTTAAAAGCCATAAAGAATATTGACAACAAAACAAAATTCTCAGTAAAAGACAAGCGGCAAACACAAAGGAACAAACAAGTTTCTATTCTTTTTTTGGGATTTGTTAACGGGCACCTTACTGTGCCCATTAACACAACCCACTATTATCACTTATTTTATTGATGTGGGCCCAAACCTTTTAACTAGACATGGCAAAATGGGCGGGTCAGGTTGGGTTCAGGTCGGGTCAATCGGGTCACGGGTCATTTTTAAACGGGTCAATCGGGTTGCTGGTCAATCGGGTCGCGGGACGGGTCAAGTTGACCCGTATTTTTCAAACAAGTTTTTTTTTTTTTTTTTGGAAATAGATGCAATTTGTCAATTGGTTTTGAGTTCCTTAACTGTGATTAGATTCTCACTGGTAATATTGTTACCACTTACCAATTACCACTAAACACATGATGCCCAAATTTGGTGCAACTCTTGTTCCAGCTTTCTAGAAACTAATCTTGGTATAATTTTCGATCTGTTTAAAGTAGGAAGAGAAAATGAAGGTGGTAAGTAAAAAATGACAAACTATAATAGAGTATATAACATATTAAGTGAAGAAGAATAAGTAAATATTTTATAAGAATTACACCTCAATTTCAATCTACTCAACGTTGGTAGACGTGGCAAAACGGGTGGGTCGGGTCGGGTTAATCGGGTCACGGGTCATTTTTAAGCGGGTCAAACAGGTTACGGGTCAAACGGGTTGCAGGTCAAATGGGTCGGGTCAGAAAATTCTGACCCGTTTTGTCATGTCTACTTTTAACTGAGCTTCATGAGGCATGCGTGAAAATTTGGAATTTCGCTTCATGGTAACAGACGTTAAAAGGCATCAATTATTATGATGTGCTAGTAGGTAGGTTGACGTGAGCATTTTTTTAATGAGGTGTTTTATATTTATTGGCTCGGAGTACAAGGTTAGCTTGCTGACCTTGTACTTTAGGACTATACAATAATTTTCCGGGAAAAAGAACCAAGAAAACGTGCTCTCGTTAACTCAATTTTTGCTTGTAATTTTTTTTTTTCCAAGATTGATAAATACAATTCCGAATTTCGAGTACCTTAAGAAATAAACCTCAAATCTTATTTTCAACCATTAATGAAAAGACAAAAATAATAATTTCCCTTATACTTTCCTCTAATAGCATTAGCATGTGGGTTTTTTTTTTTTTTTTTTTTGTGTGGAAATTAACATTCTTATTATACTAACCTCGAATGCATGAAAACAAGCCTAACAGGAAGACTGGGTTTGAATAGATCTAGGCTGGTTGGATCGTGCGATAGACTGGATTTAAATTGGATATTGGGCTTAACATTTTATAAGTCGATTTAGGCCTGCTGAGTGGGTCCTTATATATTCAGTATTCAGGATTGATGAGTGTCGCCCCAATTGGGCTGGCTGTCAATCATTCAACAAGGTATAGTTTTAGGCACGTGCCAAACATAGCATTTGATAGTTACCATTTTTTTTTTTCAAATTGTATATCCTTGAAATAATTTTTCTTTACATATAGAGATCTTAGGATGAAATTTTTTATTTTTTATTTATAATTTAATAAACAATACTATAATTACAGTTAGTGTAATGATCCACATGGTCCAACCAATACCTCCATAATCTTTTGGTGTTAATTTTTTTGTTTATAAGATTAGAAAATTTAATAAAAATATGAATTTAAGAATAAATAATTAAAAATATAGAAATCCACAACGAAAAACATAACATATGTAGAAACATATCATCTTTTATATGTATATACATGTTAATAAATAAATTAAAACCACAAAATTAGGGAACGGTGTTAAAGTTTTAATATTCATAGATTATTGAATTCAATAACATACCAATTATTGTAGGTGTAATTGGGTGTTAATGTTTTTTTCAAAAAAAAAATTTATTTTAGATTTGCTTCTTTTTTTTTTTTTTTTTTTTTTTGAGAGTGAATATTTTAGATTTGCTTAATATGTTGTAGGGACCGGATTCGAGCGCTCTCCCCGGATTGAGAGAGTGGACCCAAGCCCAGCTAACCCTCCAATAAATTTGTAGAGTATGGGCTCAAGAGCTAGGCCCTAGTAAAGACTGCAACGGCCATGCATGGTTGTACATGAATGCTGGTATCCTAAATGTGGGTTGGAATGCCTCATAAAGCTCCTCGGACGGGTTTAGAGAGGTTCAAGTTGTTCTTATTTCTTTCAAGTGAGGTTACAATGGTTGAGAGAAAATACTCTGCTACAGTATTCCTTTTTTTTCTGGTTTTTCGTCCGTCCTCCCCTCAAGAGGGACTTTTTACATTATATACTTCTCTCTCAGTTGATCCTAGCCCTACATTTGTTGATCAACCCGGTTTCCACTTGAGAGCCTGTCCCATCAGCCGCATTCCCATACCTCCAGTGGGTTGCAGCGCCTAAGACGGCACTGTTCAGAGGTCCTATCCTCATTAATGCGGCCAGAGCGTTAGTTGAGGGCATTTAATGTGGAGGTGACAGTTCACTTGGGACTTGCTCCTCCACCATGCTTCAATGTCCGGTGATTGGTTCTTGCTATTTGCTCCCTGGATGCTTGGGGAGACTCCCCTTAAAGGTATGCTGTATGCCCACTTTCTGACCTCGGTCTCCCGAGGATGTAACCATCCTCGGCAATGCTCCTTGGGCCCTGGGCTCTAAACTTTCGTCCTTGGACCTCGGACCTTCAAAGCGTCCTCGGCGTGGGCCTTTGGGCCCGGTTTTGGATGGGCCGGGGTTGCTGACTTATTCTGGCCCCACAATAGCCCCTCAAAATCTTGCTGTCCGCATCCTCGGGCGGAAAGGAGGATTTTGATATCCTCGGACCTGCTTTATGTCCAATCGGGTCTTGTCCCTCGTCAGCACTGGAGCCTTTTCAACTGCCCAAGGTGCGTTACTGGCGCTTCGGTGCGCGTAACGTGTCCTGCATTAAATTCGGGCGGCTTTATGCTCCCCACGTTCAACGGGCAGATGACAATCTAACGGTGGGGATGCGTCTGGCATTTATGGGCGGGAAAACTCGCGCAGCTCTTCCATCTAGGGTATAAATACCCATTTGAACCGCTCCTTCCTTCTTCATTTACAATCAAGAGCTCTTGCGCCTCCATTCAGAGTCCAGCCAAATTTTCATCTCCATCTCTAGCACAAAAAACCAGTCCGAGGAGCTCCTCCTCATTTCTGTAAGTCACTTTATCCCTCTCTGAGCTTTTTCCCTCTCTACTCGTCCTTCTCTTTCATTCGCTCTTCTTTTAGTTCGCTTAGGCGTCATTTGGGGATGGGTAGACTTAAGAAGCATGTTGGCTCTGAGGAGGCGATGGAGAAATTCATTGCCGATTACAAGATACCGGCCAACGTGGGCCTAAGGTATTGTGAGGAGGGGGAGTGGCACCTCCAGAGGCAGGAGGGCGAGGTGGTGATTCCCATCATCGCTTTCCTTGAAGGGGGGATGAGGATCCCCATGGGGCCGGTGATGAGGGGTTACCTCACCTACTTTCGGTTGACCCCCACCCAATGCGCCTCCAACATGTTCAGAATTCTGGGCAGTGTGGATGCCCTTAACGAGAAGATGAGTCTGAGGCTGACCCATCATGATGTTAATTACTGCTACAACCTTCAACATCTAAAGGGCAAGTCCTACTACATGAGGACGAGGGATGACAGGGTCCGGCTTATCCAGTGCCTCCCCGAGTCCAACAAGGGGATGAACGAGGATTTCCTCATCGTGTTTGGAGCGTGGCATGATGGCCTTCATTGTCCGACGACAGAAGGGACTCCAGGTGGGGCAGTGGGAATAGGAGGGGATTCTGACTTCTTTTCTGCATTATTTCTTTTTGCACTGTTTGGTTTCTAACCGTGGGTGTGTTTTCTTTCCACAGATCCGCACTCTCTTGCGCGCCATTTCAGCTTGATCAACAGGGAAGACCTGCAGAAGGCGCTCAGGTCTGCGGCCTTCGAGAACGAAGCAAACCACCAAGTCAGAGTTGCGCACAAGATTTTGGGGTACACTCCACTCCAGAAGTCATTCGCGGCCCCAAAGTATGTGATCAGAGTTAAGGATCCTCGGCTGCAGAAAATAAAAGTGACCGAGGACGGGTTTGAGTTTCCCGAGGATCCCTCCACTTCAGAAGGTGTCACAGTAGCAATCCCTTCGTCTTCTCATACATTCCCAGAGGCCGCGGAGGAGGATTTAGAGAGGGAAGGGGACGCTGCAGACTTTGGTCCTGCCGAGGGCGATTTCAGCGCTTTCGAGCAACTCCATCAGTCCGAGGACCCTTCTGGAGACTTGGGTGATCCTCGTCTAACCGAGGCAGACTTTTTAGCGTCGGATAAATCTTCTCGGCTGGAGATGGGCTACAAGAAGAAAGCCCAACCCACCCTACTCGACCTAATCGAAGGTCAGCCGGGGAAGTCCAAACCGAAGCTTCCTCCTCCTCCTCCTCCTTCAAAGGCTCGTCCTGCTCAGACCAGGTCGGCCTCAACACAGTCCAAGATTCCTCCTCCTCCACCTCAGGCGAGCCCGCCGTCTAGGCACGAGCCTGCTGACCCCAAGCAGAAGAAGGACAAGGGCAAGAGGACCCTTGAGGACAAATCTGGGCCCACGCGGGAGGGCGATGGCACTCAGCGGCCATCGAAGCAACTGAGGATAGGCTCCTCAACGCAGGACAAACAGGTTGCTCCCCCGCCCGAGGTCCAGGCCTGGCTCCCCGCCCCAATGCTCCGCGGGGCACCCTTGAGGGACGACTCCTCCCTCAGGGACTTTAAGGATGGCGAAGGCGCGTATGTGGCCAACGCTGTGGAGAGGTGCCTGCTCCTTCCCGCGGACATGGCGGAGCTGGGAACCATGAGGAGTAAGGACGTCTTCCTCTGCCTCAAGCGGTATTTGGGGATGGTAAGACCTTAACACTTGTGCTTTCTCTTGCCTCAGTTTTTTCTTGCTTTCATTTCTTTTTTGAGCTCGGCTAATTATAACTTATCTGTTTCGTTTGGCAGGCTGTACAGGCCACCTTTAGGCTGGAAGAGGCGGCCAATGAGCATGGAAGGGCCATGGACTTAGAGCGCGATAGGCGCTTGGCGGCTACTCGGACCCTCAAAACGTCCGAGGAGGACCTTGCCAAGGCCAGGGAGGAGCTGAAGGTCATGACTCAGGCTAGGGCCAGTGCAATGTTAGGCCTCGAGAGTGCCCAAAGGCAGGCTGAAACTCAGACAAAGCGTCTGGGTGAGGCAGAGAAGCTGCTGAAGCTTGCCGAGGAGCAGATAGCTGACTTGATGAAGAAAGCGGCCGACGCTGAGGAGGCCAAGAGGGTGGCTGAATGGGCCAAAGGGGAGGCTGAGAGGGCCAAGTTTGAGGCCGAGCAGGGCAGGGAGGAAGCCTAGGCCACCAAGCAGGAAGCTGAGGAGGCAGCCTATACTGCAGGGGCAAGTAAGACAGCAGCTGCCTACAAATCCCAAGTCCCTGGGGTATGTAGGCGCTACTGCTCCGAAACTTGGAGTGAAGCCCTCAGACAGGCTGGGGTGGAGGCCTCTTCTGACTTGTGGAAGGAGGAGAGCGTGTACTACCCTCTTATTATCCGCGAGGCTGCCCCAGATGGCTCTGAGGCCGAGGAGGCTGCTGCGGAAACTGCTGCCACCCCGGGCGAAGGGGCCTCGGATGCTGGGGTCGCTGATGAGCCAGTCCAAGGGAGCAATCCCCCCTTGGTGGTTGAATTGAGTGATGGCTCCAACGAGGACGCGCCTCAGCAGTCTGCAAAGCCTTCCCTCGATGCTCAGGTTTCTTCCGCTGAGGAGGCAGCTGCGGGCCAGCCACCCACCGAAGCGGGCAACTAGGCTCCTTGGTGCTTCTGCCTGCTGCACTTCATTCTTGCATCTTTTTCTTCCTTTTTGCTTTATTTGCAATGTAACTTCCTTGATGTAATTCCCTTGAACTTAATGAAACGAGAGCTTTATTTCCTTTTCTGTTTGTTGTGGCTGTTGGTTTATTTGCACATTATCTTCTTTTCCTTTACTTGCACGATTTTAGCTTCAATTGCATCTCGGCCAATCGTGGCATCAGTCATTATAATGAGAGGGTATGTATGCTCTGATGCACTTTTCGTTTCCTAAGGACCAGATTGAATTTCTTCGAGTAGACACTTAGTGTTTCTTCAATGTGGTTAACTTCTCCATAGGCCTGAGTCCGAGGACCATGCAGAGCCTTGGTCCTGCTTGATACTTAGCTTCTTGAGGTAAATAGTGTTCCCACAGGCCTGAGTCCGAGGGCAATACAGAGCCTTGGTCCTGCTTGACACTTGAGTTTGGCTGTAAGTAACTAGTTTCCCCATAGGTTTGAGTCCTTGGACCATGCAAGACCTAGGTTCTGTCTAGTACCCAGATGTAAGTGGTTAGCTCCCCATAGGCTTGAGTCCTTGGACCATGCAAGACCTAGGTACAGTTGCTACCTTCAAGATAAGTGGCTAGCTCCCCATAGGCTTGAGTCCTTGGACCATGCAAGACCTAGGTACAGTTGCTGCCTTCAAGATAAGTGGCTAGCTCCCCATAGGCTTGGGTCCGAGGACCATGCAAGACCCAGGTACAGTTGCTGCCTTCAAGATAAGTGGCTAGCTCCCTATAGGCTTGGGTCCTTGGACCATGCAAGACCCAGGTACAGTTGCTGCCTTCAAGATAAGTGGCTAGCTCCCCATAGGCTTGGGTCCGAGGACCATGCAAGACCCAGGTACAGTTGCTGCCTTCAAGATAAGTGGCTAGCTCCCCATAGGCTTAGGTCCTTGGACCATGCAAGACCCAGGTACAGTTGCTGCCTTCAAGATAAGTGGCTAGCTCCCCATAGGCTTGGGTCCTTGGACCATGCAAGACCCAGGTACAGTTGCTGCCTTCAAGATAAGTGGCTAGCTCCCCATAGGCTTGGGTCCGAGGACCATGCAAGACCCAGGTACAGTTGCTGCCTTCAAGATAAGTGGCTAGCTCCCCATAGGCTTGGGTCCGAGGACCATGCAAGACCCAGGTACAGTTGCTGCCTTCAATTGGCTGTAAGTAACTAGTTTCCCCATAGGCTTGAGTCCTTGGACCATGCAAGACCTAGGTTCTATCTAGCACCCAGATATAAGTGGCGTTGGGACACGAGACGTGTGATAATGACAGGCGGAACATCTGAATCAAAAAGGACTTCTTTATTAATAGTAATACCTTTTCAGGTTATTTACATTCCAGGGACGAGGTACAGGTTTATCATCTAAATCTTCTAAATAGTATGCTCCTATCCCTGCCACTGAGGTGATTCGGTAGGGGCCTTCCCAGTTGGGTCCGAGCTTCCCCCAAGAAGGGTTCTTGGCAGCTCCTACGACTTTTCTCAGCACTAGGTCTCCCGGTGCTAGTGGTCTGAGCTTTACATTGGTGTCATATCCCTGCTTGAGCTTTTGCTGGTAGTGGGCCAGCTGGATCATTACTTGCTCTCTTCGTTCGTCTACCATGTCCAGGCTCCGCCCCAGCAGTTCATTATTGCTGTCTGGGGTGAAGGAGCTCGTCCTTAGTGTCGGGAAGTTGGTTTCCAGGGGGATCACTGCCTCCGCACCATAAGTCATGGCAAAAGGCGTTTCCCTCGTTGAGCGCCGAGGCGTAGTCCGGTACGTCCAGAGGACGTGGGGCAGTTCTTCTACCCATCTCCCTTTGGCATCATCCAGTCTCTTCTTAAGCCCGTTGACGATGACCTTGTTGACAGCCTCGGCCTGTCCGTTCCCCTGAGGGTAGGCCGGCGTTGAGTATCTGTTTGTGATCCCAAGTTCGCAACAGTACCTCCTGAAGGCTTTGCTATCGAACTGGAGCCCATTATCCGAGATGAGGGTATGAGGGACCCCGAACCGTGTAACTATGTTCCTCCAAAGGAACTTCTTCACGTCTACATCCCTGATGTTGGCTAGTGGTTTGGCCTCGACCCACTTGGTGAAGTAGTCCGTGGCCACCAACAGATACCTCTTGTTCCCTGGTGCCTTGGGGAAAGGTCCCACAATGTCCAAGCCCCATTGGGCGAATGGCCATGGACTGGATAATGGATTGAGGACCCCTCCTGGCTGATGGATGTTTGGGGCGAACCTTTGGCATTGGTCACACTTCTTGACATACTCCTGGGCCTCTTGCTGCATTCCCGGCCACCAGTATCCTTGAGTGATGGCTCGGTGAGCCAGGGATCTCCCCCCTGTATGGCTCCCACAAATTCCTTCGTGCAGCTCTTCGAGCAAGGATTCTGACGTTTCGGGGTGGAGACATAGAAGGTATGGCCCAGAGTAGGACCGTCTGTATAGCTTATGATCCTCGGAAAACTAGAACCGAGGAGCTTTCCTTCGTATCTTTTCTGCCTCTAACCTTTCCTCAGGCAGGACGTCATCTTTGAGGAAGCTGATTATGGGGTCCATCCAGCTGGGACCTATCACAACTTGATGGATGGGGATTACTCCCTTTGGCACTTCACTTGCCCTTTCCAGGTGCTCCACAAGTATGATCCGAGGCAGAGCCCCTGCCGAGGAGGTTGCGAGTGTGGCAAGTGAGTCGGCATGACTGTTCCCACTCCTAGGAATATGGGACAGGCTGAAGGGGCGAAACTCTGACTGCAAGTGCTTGACTTAGCTAAGGTATTCCTGCATTCTCGAATCCCTGGCTTCCATCTCCCCTTTTACTTGTCCTACCACCAATCTGGAGTCTGAGAACATCTCTATTGACCTTCCTCCCATCTTTTGTACCATGATCATCCCTTGCAGTAATGCCTCGTATTCGGCCTCATTATTTGTGGCCGTGAATCCGAGCCTCAGGGATTCCTCAACGACATGATCTTCAGGGGAGACCAGGACCAGCCCCACTCCGGACCCCCTTTGGTTTGCCGCGCCATTCACATATACTTTCCAACATGGTGACTGTGGGATGGAGATTGCCCCAACTGACTTCTTATCCTCGGCTGTCGCTTCTACGACTGGTTCGGCGAACTTGGCCGTCAAATCCGCCAGAACCTGGCCTTTTATGGAAGTCCGGGGCATGTACTTGACGTCAAAAGCCCCCAGAATTGTGTTCCACTTCGCGACTCTACCTGTGTAATCCGCGGCCCGGAGTACAGCCTTCAAGGGCAATTGGGTCAGGACAACCACCGTGTGGGCTTGGAAGTAATGGGGGAGCTTTCTCGTGGCGTGGACCACCGCCAGTATGGCTTTCTCCAGGGGTAGGTATCTGATCTCTGCTTCGTGCAACGACTTGCTGACGTAGTAAACTGGCTTTTGGATGCCATTGTCTTCCCGTATCAGCATTAAGCTCACTGCGTGGGGTGCCACCGCCAGGTAGGCATATAGGACCTCGTCGGGCTCAGGATTGGACATGATAGGCGGTCGGGATAGGTACTCCTTGAGTTGCTGGAAAGCTACGGCACAATCCTCGGACCACTTAAATCCCTTCCATTTATTGATCAGGAGATAGAAGGGTATGCACCTGTCGGCCGATCTGGAAATGAACCGGTTCAGCGCCGCGATCATCCTAGTAAGCTTTTGGATCTCCTTGGGATTCTGCGGAGGTTTCATATTGTGAATGGCCTTGATCTGGTCAGGGTTGACCTCGATCCCATGGTGGGTGATCATATACCCCAGAAACTTGCCAGAGCTTACGCCAAACGAGCATTTTGAGGCATTAAGGCGGAGCTTGTGCTCTCTCAGGACGCCAAATGTGCGGCCGAGGTCCTCCAAATGCTCGGACACCAGCTTGCTTTTCACCACCATATCGTCAACATAGACTTCGATGCTCTTGCCCAACATCGGCTCGAACATTCTCGTCATCATCCTCTGGTAGGTGGATCCGGCGTTTTTCAGACCAAACGGCATAACCTTGTAGTGGTAGTTCCCAATGGGTGTCACAAATGCCGTATTCTCTTGGTCCTCTAAGGCTAGTGGGATTTGGTGATAACTCTGAAAGGCATCCAGGAAGCTCATCCGAGGATGGCCTGCAGTCGCATCTACTAGCTGGTCTATTCGTGGCATTGGGAAGGGGTCTTTTGGGCATGCTTTGTTCAGGTCTGTGAAGTCTACACAAACCCTCCACTTCCCACTTTTCTTCTTGACCACCACAGTGTTGGCCAACCACGTGGGGTAAAAGATCTCCTTGATAGCCCCCGCGTGCTTAAGCTTATCGACCTCTTCCCTGATCGCATCAGCGTGCTCCTTCGACGGGCGCCGGGGTGGCTGCTGCTTGGGGATCGCAGATGGGTTGACGTTAAGGTGGTGACAGATGAAAGATGGATCAATCCCAGGGGCATCGCAGGGGTCCCATGCGAACACGTCAAGGTTCCTCTTGAGGAACTCGAGTAACTCCTCCTTCTCCTGTGGAGGCAGTTGGGTCCCGACCTGGAAGAACCTCTCCGGATCATCGTCAATTACCACATTCTCCAGGTTTTTGCATTTAGGATCCTCAGCAGGTGCATCCGTAGGCGCTACCTGGGTCCTTGATTGCTATGAACCTTCCTCGGCTGGGGCCGAGGACTGCGCATCAAGCCGATAAGATATGGCAGCCACCGTGCACTGCCTAGCAGTGGATTGGCAACCTCGGATCTCCAGAACCTGGTCTCCTGACAGGAATTTCACCTTCTGGTGCAAGGTGGAGGCTACGCCATCCAAGGCGTGTAGCCAGGGCCTCCCTACGATGGCTGTGTAGGGGGAGTATGTGTCCACCACTATAAAGTTCGCCTCCACCACCACCGGGCCTGTCTGTACGGGCAGTCTGATCATGCCCTTTGGGATGACGAGCTTCCCGTCGAAGCTCATTAGGGGGGAGCTATAAGGTGTGAGGTCTTCCTGTTTTAGCCCTAGCCCCTTGTAGAGATCTGGACACATGACCTCGGCTGCGCTGCCACCGTCCACCATCACCCTTTTCACGTCATAGCCCCCTATTCTGAGGGTGACGATTAGGGCGTCCTCGTGTGGTTGGATTGTCCCGATCTTGTCCTCCTCCGAGAAACTCAGGGCTGGGGGAGGATTCCTCCTGGACCTCTTTGGCCCCGTCCGAGGGTCCTCGGCGGGCAGTTGGGCCACAGACAACACTCGCAAAGGAGGTGTGCCTGTTCTTCCTGGCGCGGCCAGGATTATATTGATCGTCCCGGCAGGCTGTCCCATGGTGGCGTCCCTCCGAGGCTCGTGGTAGGCTCGGCCCCGCTGGTCGCTGGAATGGTGCAGAAGGTGCTTCAGCCCTCCCTCCTGGGCTAGTTGGTCCAGGTGGTCCCAGAGGTTCCTGCAATCCTCCGTGGCATGTCCGTGGTCCTGGTGATATTGGCAGTAACGATCCTGGTTGCGCCTACCAGGCTCCCCCATCATCTTAGCCGGCCATCTGAAGTATGGCTCGTTCTTTATCTTTTCCAGAACCTTGTGCACGGGTTCTCGGAATACTGCGCCGACAGTTTGGGCATTGGTCGGCCCGGATTGCCCACCGAAGTCCCTCCTCGGACGGGCGTTGTTGTACCTGTCCGACTTGAAATCCCTCCTCTCCTGAGGGATAACCTTCTCCTTGCCTTTGCCTTGCAGCATATCTTCCTCCACCCGCTTGTACGTGTCGATCCGATCCATCAGCTGCCGCACGCTGGTGACGGGCGTTCCGGTCAGGGACTTCCTCAGGTCGTGCCCCATTGGCAGCCCATTCTGGAATGTACTGATGGCGACGGCTTCATACTTGTCGTCCAGCTCGTTGTAGATCTCCCAGTACTTGTCCGAATAAGCCTTGAGGGTCTCCCCGTCACGCATAGATAGGGACAGCAATGCACTCATGGGCCGAGGAGGCCTGCTGTTCGTGACAAAGCGGGAACCAAAGGCCTGGGTCAGCTGTCTATACGAGTCTATGGAATTCGTCCTTAGACCGTTGAACCACCTCATCGCCACAGGTCCCAAGCTGGATGGGAAGACTTTGCACATCAGCGCCTCATTCTTGGAGTGGACAGCCATCCTCTGGTTGAACTGGCTCACGTGCTCCACGGGGTCCGTCTTGCCATTGTAAGCAATGAAGGTTGGCTGCTGGAACCGCCGAGGAAGCTCTGCCTCTTCTATACGATGCGTGAAGGGCGACCTGGAGAGCTGATCCAGCGCCTTGCTCATGGCGTCGCCTCCTAAGCCCCTAGGGGTTGGGTTGGCACGCCTACGCCTCTGGTAGCGCTCCTCCTCGTGGGAGAAAGTCTCGCTGGGGGGCGTTCTTGACCTCTGCCTGTATTCATCATCGCTCTCGTCGTCGGAGGGCAGGTCAGGGCTGAGTTCGGACTGTCTCCGCTGCGCACGGCGTAGCTTCCTCTTCAGATCGTCTATCTCGCGCTGCATGGCCACCTTATCATCCTTTCTCTGGGAGGCGTGGCTATGGGCCTCTTGCGACCGCGTGGCCTGGCCATCGTCGCGCTTCTGGGGAATGTGCCCGTCCCCCTGGCTTTCACTCGCCGTTGAAGTACGCACGCTTCCTTCTCGAAAACGTCTGTTGTCGTTCTGACCGCCCCCGGGGTCGCCATAGTGACCTTGAGGCCGTGACTTCGCCGGTTCTGGTCGATTGGGAGTTCTTTGGTGAGGGCCTGATCCTACCATGTTCGACTGTTGTCCTTACTAACGCACAAGCTCTCCCCACAGACGGCGCCAATTGTAGGGACCGGATTCGAGCGCTCTCCCCGGATTGAGAGAGTGGACCCAAGCCCAGCTAACCCTCCAATAAATTTGTAGAGTATGGGCTCAAGAGCTAGGCCCTAGTAAAGAATGCAACGGCCATGCATGGTTGTACGTGAATGCTGGTATCCTAAATGTGGGTTGGAATGCCTCATAAAGCTCCTCGGACGGGTTTAGAGAGGTTCAAGTTGTTCTTATTTCTTTCAAGTGAGGTTACAATGGTTGAGAGAAAATACTCTGCTACAGTATTCCTTTTTTTCTCTGGTTTTTCGTCCGTCCCCCCCCCCTCAAGAGGGACTTTTTACATTATATACTTCTCTCTCAGTTGATCCCAGCCCTACATTTGTTGATCAACCCGGTTTCCACTTGAGAGCCTGTCCCATCAGCCGCATTCCCATACCTCCAGTGGGTTGCAGCGCCCAAGACGGCACTGTTCAGAGGTCCTATCCTCATTAATGCGGCCAGAGCGTTAGTTGAGGGCATTTAATGTGGAGGTGACAGTTCACCTGGGACTTGCTCCTCCACCATGCTTCAATGTCCGGTGATTGGTTCTTGCTATCTGCTCCTTGGATGCTTGGGGAGACTCCCCTTAAAGGTATTCCGTATGCCCACTTTCTGACCTCGGTCTCCCGAGGATATAACCATCCTTGGCAATGCTCCTTGGGCCCTGGGCTCTAAACTTTCGTCCTCGGACCTCGGACCTTCAAGGCGTCCTCGGCGTGGGCCTCTGGGCCCGGTTTTGGATGGGCCGGGGTTGCTGACTTATTCTGGCCCCACAGTAAGTAAAAAATCTTTCAATTGAACTAATGAAAATTTCAAAAACATGCAACTAAAGACAATAAAAAAAGTTAGGCTTCAAACATATTTGAAGCTATCTTGCTCTAACCTATTATGTATCAACTAAAGACAGATTTCATGTGTAGTTTTAGTGACAAGATTTTTTTAATGAGTCGATGACTTGTTAATCGCCATATAACGGGTTAAAAAAGATAAATTCAAACATGTTTAATACCAAACTTTATCAAATATTTAACAGATGTAAAAGCACATTTTACAATAAAAAATAGAATTGTAAAAAATAAAGTTATATCTCTATAACTATTAGACCAATTATTTTTTTTAAGAGTATCATTGGACTAATTCAAATATTTGGGGAGGCCAACTCTTATTTTTATAGACTAAACTTTGAAAATATTAAAATAATTATATATATAATTAAAAAAATTTCAAAATTTTGGGGGGGCCATGCCTTCAACTTAGCTCTGCCCCTGACAACATATATATGGAGGGTAGTGGCAGTGCAGCCATAATTTTGGTTACAACTACTCATTTACTTTTGCTATGATTTGATGTGATTAATGGTGTGTTTATGGCACATTTTTCAGATTTTCAAGCAATTCTATACTCTTTGTTTAATCCTATATTCATTTTTCACCGAGAAAACTTTTTGTGAAAAACAAGAAATGGTAGACCTCTTTACTTGGCTGTTACTTTGGATTTAAGTAGTATCATTTTACACTATGGGTTCAGGGTATGTTTCATAATTCATTTCTATTGCCTATAATACTAGGGAGCATGGAAACTGTATGGTAATATAAAGAAAATAAGAAAATTTACTTAGTATAGGTTTATACTATTGCTTAGAACCATTCGCGTTCTTAGACAACTTAGGATTTCAGAGCATATGGTTGGGGATTGTATATTATTTTTGAAAGTTTTGAAGATGAGATAGACAGATTGTTGTAAAAAAATTAGTAATCCAGGGCATACCAATAATTTTAATAATTTTAAATTGCATGGAAATTGGATAAAATTTTATATTGGAGAAGCAATCTGTTAGAATAATGAAAACGTTTTGGAGGAAACCTATTAACAATTTTCCCAAAATGTGTTACTGTCTCCCAGGATGGTTTTCAATCAATCATGGTCAACATGTTGTCCTATAATGCATTAG
This sequence comes from Quercus aquifolioides, assembly GCA_019022515.1. Lineage (NCBI taxonomy): Eukaryota > Viridiplantae > Streptophyta > Magnoliopsida > Fagales > Fagaceae > Quercus > Quercus aquifolioides. The sequence goes on along the minus strand of CM032328.1, from coordinate 57,186,501 downwards.
CAAGTTGCCTGTTATCTTGATTTAGGACTCTTTCGCTTTTAGAAATTGATCAACAAAATCGTATTTTGATCTAAAGTTAAAATACACATGTCAAAAAAAATTAGCAGCTTCATGGGCAGCAGAGTTACAATATCTCTTAATCCAAACATCTCTAATTACAAAAGTGGATATATGAAGAAGCGATTTTATTCAGTCAATGGGAGTCTAAGTGTACAACTAGCATAAATACATTTAGCAGTAACAACTAACAATGGATACAATAGCGTTTGCTACTCCATAATCACTCCAATACCAGGTGAAGCAGAGGTCTAAGGATCATTTTTGTTGCTCCATAATCACTATAATACATTTTGTATTCCCATCAAAACGTTTGTCTATGAGCCTTCTAACATTTCCCTGCAAAATGAAGTGTTTGTTTTAAGTCTTTCACAATCATTTATAAGCAATAAATCTTACTTTAAGAGCCTATTTAAAAAATTAGAGCAAGTTAGTACTACTACTTTCATAAGGTGTTGTTATCTACAGATGAAAGGACCACCACCTCCACCCCCAAAAATAAAAAAGAGGGAGGTGGCAATTATTAACTTTTAGAGAGGAAATCTTACAAGATTAAAAAACGATAGATGACCCAATAGAAAAACAGAGGTTATATCTACACATGCAGTAGCTATTTTGATACATTATATTTACTATTGCATATAAAAAGAACTAATAGACCCAATAGATTTAGTCAATAGCAAGTTGTTTCGGAAAATATAGTTGCATAAAAAAAGAACTTTTTTTTTCTTCTTAATAGAATATGGTAATTCCTTTTAACTGTTCAGAAGTATATACCACCACAAATATTCAAATTGAAATTACGGTGCTAGACCCAAAGGACCATTTATAGAAAATGGTAATTCCTTTTAACAATTAAACATACATATTGCTGGCCATTTAGCATAAATTACAGCCCTTGATAGGTTCATAGAGTATGCTGAAGTTTTTGATAGAACAAATCTATTTATCTCCATTTTTTTTCATATTAAATCAAGACACGTAGTAATATTTGTCAGTGGAAACTTGGAATTAAAATTTAGTAACTTGTGAAATTGAATGAAGGAATAAAGACTACTTTTACACGGACTATTTCTTTTTATATGCAATAGTAGTCTTTTAGTCCTTTTTACAATAAAATAGTTCTATCTAAGAAATTATAACAAGTGAAAAAAAGTGGGAGACTAACCAGTTGTGCAACCAGCAGCTTTTTTTCCCCCCCCTACTAGTGATTTGGCTGTGGAGGTGGAAGAGTGGTGGAGGAGAAAGAGACAGAGAGACAGAGAGACGTGCAATGGAGGAAATATTTTTTTTGAGAAACAGAGGAAAAAAATTAGAGAGAGAGATGTATACTTTTTTTTTTTTTTTTTTTTAAGGTTTAAAGATAGGTATGGAATGCAATAAATAAGAGATAATCAATGAGATCTTAATTAGAATATTAGCATTAATGAGTGTTTTTTTTACCATTGGATTTACTTAAATCCAATGGTTTAGAAAATGTGTAACTCTTTAAAGTTACACCAGGTGTAACTTTAACCCATCTCATATCTATATATATAGAGTTAATAAAACTTTTATTGAAAAAAATTGAACATCATGTTCACGATAGTGAGCACTCTGTACATGGAGTAAATACAACTAAATCAAGAGCAAAGAGAAAGAGAAAGTGTAAAAATCAAACAATGAAATGCAACTCATACAACACCAAATACCAGCCCACAGAAACAAAGTACCGAAGAGAAGAGACTTTAAGAAGTCTAAGGGGTCTCTCATTGTCTTCAAAAATGCAAGTATTACATTCTTGACAAACGATCCACAAAAAACATGATAGGACCATATTCCATATGGTTTATAAGTGCTTTCCAAACCAATTTTTCAAAGCAAAGAGAAGAGAGCTAACTAACTTCAGCATTACCCACCGAATCCCAAACACTTCAAAAGCTTCATACCATAAGGCATGAGAAAACTTACTATGAAGTAGCAAATGATCCACATATTCTCCATCACAACAACATAAGCAACATTTAAAAAGGTTATAATATGTATAATTTTTTTTAGGCTAAAATGCAAAACTTGCATTCTAAGTTATACTAGAATTATTTTTAGTTCTCTAACTTTTTTTTCATTCGTTTCAATCCACTAAATTTCTAGTCTATTCAATTAAGGCTTTTCCGTCAACTTCCGTTGAAATTTGTTTAAAAAATAAATTTTAGAAAATATTTTTCAATCATTCATTGGATTTTTTAATTTAAAAATTTTGAAGAAAAAAAAAATAAAAAAATAGGATAATTAACTGCAACATTTAATAGCAGTAGATGGAGAGGCATTAATCAAATAAACTTTAAACTTAGAGGACTAACATGAACGAAAGCAAAGTTAGAGGATTAAAATGAATTCTAGTCAAATATGAAGGGTGAGTTTTGCATTTTAACCTTGTTTTTAATTAGAAAAATATCTATTGTTGTAAGCAGTATTCTAGTGTAAAAAGTAGGTAATATGGATAATCTGTTTTAAAGTTTAAAAGCAACTTACATTTTAGGTTTTACCATATGCAACCCTAAAATTAATTTTTTTAAATTAAATATGTGAGGGCATTTTGAACCATTTAAAAAGTGGACACCAAAAATGGTACCCTTAATAATAGTATAAATATATTAAGTTATTTTCATGAAATTTATTATTTTCCTTATTTGAACCTGTAGGGACCGGGTTTGGGCACTTCTAGGTGTTGAGAGAGTGGACCCAAGCCCAGCTAGCCCTGCAATGAATTTATAGAGAGCGGGATCAAGAACTAGGCCCTAGTGAGGGATGCAACGGCCATGCATGGTTGCTCGTGGATTTAAATAGTATGAACGTGGATTAAAATGAACAATGATGCTCCTCGGCCCTTCTCTCGGGAGCTTGCAGTTCTTATTACTTCTTTAGTGATTGGTTACAAGGGCTTTTGGGAGAATACAGGTTGCTACAGTGTTCTTTTCTTCAGATCTCTCGTCCCCCTTTCAAGAGGGATTCCTTACATTATATACTCCTCTCTCAATTGATCCTAGCCCTACATTTGTTGAGCAACCAGGCCACTACTTGAGTGCATGTCCCATCAGCCGCCTTCCCATTCTTCCTGTGGGTTGCAGCAACCAAGGCAGCACTGTTCTGGAGTCCTCTCCTCATTAATGCGGCCAGGACGTTAGTTGTGGGCATTTAATGTGGAGGTGACAGTTCATCCTGGACTTGCTCCTCCACCATGCTTCCATTGTTGACGCGTGGTACTTGCTCTTTTCTCTTTGGATATTTAGGAAAACTCCCCTTGATGGTGTGTTGCCTGTTCGCTTTATGGTCTCGGCTGTCCGAGGACAGGGTCGTCCTCGGCGTTGTTTCTTGGGCACATGGGTTTCTTACTTTCATCCTCGGACCCTAGATACATCCTCGGGGTGGACCTTCGAGCCTGGTTCGGAGTGGGCCGGGGCTGCCTAACTCTTTGGCCCCACAATAGCCCCTCAAAATCTTGCTGTCCGCATCGTCGGGCAGAGAGGAGGATTTTGACATCCTCGGGCCTATTCTGTGTCCAGTCGAGTCTTGTCCCCCGTCAGTGTTGGGGTCTTTTCATCTGCCCAAGGCGCGTTGCTGACGCTTCGGTGCGCGCAACGTGTCCTTCATTAAATTCAGACGGCTCTGTGCTCCCCACGTTCAACGAGATGATGCCAATCTAACGGTGGGGATTCGCCTCGCATTTATGGGCGGGAAAACCCACACGGTTCCTCGATTTGGGGTATAAATACCCACTCGAACTGCTTTTCCCCTTTTTCATTCGCAATCAAGAGCTCTTGCGCGTATATCCTGAGTCCAGCCAAATTTTCACTTACATCTCCAGCACAAAAAGTCTGTCCGAAGAGCTTCTACTTATTTCTGTAAGTTACTCTATCCCTCTCTGAGCTTTCTGCCTCTCTACTCCTCCTTCTCTTTCCTTCGCTCTTTCTTAGTTCTCTTAGGCGTCACTTGGGATGGGTAGGTTTAAGAAGTATGTCTACACTAAGGAGGCAATGGAAAAATTCATCGTCGACTATAAGATACCTAATAACGTGGGCTTGAGGTATTGTGAGGAAGGGGAGTGGCTCCTTCAAAGGAAGGAGGGTGAGGTAGTGATTCCCATCATCGTCTTCCTTGAAGGTGGCATAAGAATCTCGATGGGACCGGTGATGAGGGACTACCTTACGTACTTCCGGCTAACCCCCACCTAGTGCGCCACCAACGTTTTTAGAATTCTGGGTTATGTGGATGCCCTGAACGAGAAGATGGGGCTAAGGTTGACCCATCACGACGTAAACTAGTGTTACAACCTTCAGCAATTAAAAGGCAAGTTGTACTACATGAAGACAAGGGATGATAGGGTCCGGCTTATCTAGTGCCTCTTTGAGTCCAGCAAGGGGCTGAACAAGGATTTTCTCATCGTGTCCAGAGAGTGGCACGATGGCCTTCACTGCCCAACGACGGAGGGGACACCAAGTGGGGCAGTAGGAGTAGGAGGGGGTTCAAGTTCTCTTTTCTTTTCTTTTCTTTTTTTTTTTTTTTTTTTACTATTGGTGCAATTTTCCCCGCTTGGTTACTAACATGAATGTGTCTTCTTTCTGCAGACCCGTACGCCTACGAGCGTCACTTCAACCTGGTCAACAGGGAGGATTTGCAGAAAGTGCTAAGGGCGGCGGTTTTCGAGAACGAAGCCGACCATCAAGTTAGAGCCGCTTACAAAATCTTGGGATACACCTCGGTTCAAAAATCGTTTGCGGCTCCGAAACACGTGATCAAAGCAAAAGACCCTCGGTTGCGGCAAATCACTGTAACCGAGCATGGGTTCTTGTTCCTTGAGGAGCCCTCCACTCTAGAAGGTGTCACATCAGCAGGCTCCTCTTCCTCCCACAGATTCGCAGAGGCCACAAAAGAAAACCTAGAGAGGGAAGAGGAAGTCGCTGACTTTGGCCCTGCCGAGGACGAGTTTGACGTATTTGATCAAGTCCACCAGTCCGAGAACCCTCCTGGAGACTTGGGTGACCCTCGTCTAACTGAAGCGGACTTCCTCTCGTCAGAAACCTCTCCTCGGCCTGAGATGGGTTACAAGAGAAAATCCCAATCCAATCTGTATGACCTGATCGAAGGCCAACCGGGGAAGTCCCAGCCGAAACTTCCTCCTCCTCCTCCTCTCAAGACTTAGCCTGCCCAGACCAGGTCGACCTCTTCCCAATCCAGGCTTCCTCCTCCTCCACCTCAGGCGAGTCTGCCGTCCAGGCCCGAGCCCACTGATTCTAAGCAGAAAAAGGATAAGGGCAAAAGGCCTATTGGGGACAAGTCTGGGTCCACGCAGGAGGGGGACGACACTCGGCGGCCCTCAAAATAGCTGAAGATAGGCTCCCAAGGCCAGGATAGACAGGTCAATGCCCAGCCCGAGGTTCAGGCCTGGCTTCCCGCCCCAATGCTCCATGGGGAGCCTCTGAGGGATGACTCCTCCCTTAGGGATTTTAGAGAGGGCGAAGGTGCGTATGTGGCCGACGCACTGGAGAGGTGCCTGTTACTTCTTGCGGACATGGCCGAGCTGGAGACTTTGAGGAGCAAGCAGGTCTTCCTCAGCCTTAAGCGATACTTGGGAATGGTAAGACCCTCAACACTTATGATTTTTCTGACCTCAGTTTTTATTCCTTTTTCTGAGCTTGGCTTATTGTGAATTCATTCTGATTGGCAGGCCGTCCAAGCTACCTTTAGGTTGAAGGGGGCAGCCAACGACCAAGGAAAGGCCCTGGATGTAGAGCGTGAGAAACGCATAGAGGCCACTCGGATCCTCAAGACCTTCGAGACTGACCTCGCCACGGCCCGGGAGGAGCTAAAGGCGATGACCAGGGCTCAGGACAGCGCAGTGTTAGGCCTTGCTGGTGCCCAGAAGCAGGCCCAAGATCAGACGAGGCGTTTAGGTGAGGTAGAGGAGCAGCTGAAGATCGCAAAGGAGCTGGTTATTGACCTGACAAGTAAGTTGGCTGCTTCTGAAGGGGCCAGAAATGCGGCTGAATGGGCCAAAGACGAAGCTCTGAGGGCTAAGGCTGAGGCGGACTTCGGTAGGGAAGAGGCTCAGGCTTCTAAAGAGGAAGCTGAGGAGGTAGCTTATGCCGCGGGGGTAGCCGAGACGAAAGTTGCCTTCAAAGCTCAAGTCCCTGGGGTATGCAAGCGTTACTGTTCCTAGGTTTGGAGTGAGACCCTTAAACAAGCCGGGGTGAAGGCCTCGTCCGACCTGTGGAAGGCGGAGAGTGTGTACTGCCCCCCTGCCATCTGTGAGGCTGCCCCCGATAGCTCTGAGGCTGAGGTGGCCGTTGAGAAAGCTGGTGCTACTTCAGGGGAGGGAGTCTCGGTTGCTGGACTGCTGGCGAGCCTATTAAAGGGGGTGATCCTCCTGGGGTGGTTGAATCAAGTAAAGTCCCAAACGAGGAAGCGCCCCAGGACGTTACAAATCCCTCCTCTGATTCCCAGGCCTCTTCCGCCAAGGAGGCAGCTATCCTAGCCGTGCCTCTGCAGGCTATCCCTCTAAGTCAGAGCTCAGAGGATCCTGAGGCTGCCACAGACCAGCCACCCACTGGGGGGGGGAGATTTGAGCGGGAGGAGTAGGCGCCCCTGTCTCACCTTGTTTTGGGCATTGCAAGGACATATCTGCCTTGTCTTTGCTTCTGTTTTGCCGTTTACTTTGTCTTTGTCTCTTTCTTTTTCTTTTTTTTTTGAACATTGTAATGTGACTCCTGCCATGTAACTTCTGTGGACTTAATATAACGCGAGTCTTATTTCCTCTTATTCGTTGTGGTTATTTACTCGTTTGTGTGTTATCCATTCTCTCTTTTTAATTGCATAATCCTAACTTCAATTGTATTTTGGCCATCCACGGCAGTAATTATAATAACGTGAGGGCTTGTATGCAAGCGAGAACCTACCTTTCCTCTGTTGCTGATGTAGGGCCAAGGTAGGCCACAGTCACTCACCCCTTTAGGAGTGGGTTGGACTAGGACCAAGTCCACAACCCCCAAAACGCTTTAAGTGGTGCTCATGGGCTCAACCCTTTTTTTTTTTTTTTTTTAAAAATTTGCTATAGGGGAGGCCGTCATCACGTGCAATGATTACAACAGTCATCGAAGTAACTAACTGAACTGAATTAGCCTGCTCGTAGGCTTCGCTTGATGCTTAGGCTGACCTTGTATGTCCCACGAATTAGGTAGGGTCTTGATTCTTCCTAACACAGGTCCCCTTTGAGGTGGTCAGTTTCCCCATAAGCTTGAGTCCGAGGACCATGTAAGGCCTTGGTTCAGTCTAACACTTAGAGCCCTTTTTTTTTGAAGTAGTTAGTTTCCCCATAGGCTTGAGTCCGAGGACCATGCAAGGCCTTGGTTCAGTCTAACACTTAGGATCTTTTTTGAAGTAGTTAGTTTCCCCATAGGCTTGAGTCCGAGGACCATGCAAGGCCTTGGTTCTGTCCAACACTTAGAGTTTTTCTTGAAGTTGTTAGTTTCCCTATAGACTTGAGTCCGAGGACCATGCAAAGCCTTGGTTCTGTCTAACACTTAGAGTTTTTCTTGAAGTTGTTAGTTTCCCCGTAGGCTTGAGTCCGAGGACCATGCAAGGCCTTGGTTCAGTCTAACACTTAGAGTTTTTCTTGAAGTTGTTAGTTTCCCCATAGGCTTGAGTCCGAGGACCATGCAAGGCCTTGGTTCAGTCTAACACTTAGGATCTTTTTTGAAGTAGTTAGTTTTCCCATAGGCTTGAGTCCGAGGACCATGCAAGGCCTTGGTTCAGTCTAACACTTAGGATCTTTTTTGAAGTAGTTAGTTTTCCCATAGGCTTGAGTCCGAGGACCATGCAAGGCCTTGGTTCAGTCTAACACTTAGAGCCCCTTTTTTTTTTGAAGTAGTTAGTTTCCCATAGGCTTGAGTCCGAGGACCATGCAAGGTCTTGGTTCAGTCTAACACTTAGAGTCTTTTTTGAAGTAGTTAGTTTCCCCATAGGCTTGAGTCCGAGGACTATGCAAGGCCTTGGTTCAGTCTAACACTTAGAGCCCCTTTTTTTTTGAAGTAGTTAGTTTCCCCATAGGCTTGAGTCCGAGGACCATGCAAGGCCTTGGTTCAGTCTAATACTTAGAATGGCCGTCAAAACGCGAGACGCATAATCATGATAAGCTTAAAATCTGAATCAAAAGAGACTTCTTCATTAACAATAATACATTTTCAGGTTATTTACATTCCATGGACGAGGTACAGGTTTTTCATCTAGGTCTTCTAGGTAGTAAGCACCTATCCCCGCTACCGAGGTAATTCGGTAGGGGCCCTCCCAATTGGGCCCCAACTTCCCCCATGATGGGTTTTTGGTAGCTCCCACGACTTTCCTCAGCACCAGGTCCCCCGGTGCTAGTGGTCTGAGCTTCACATTGGCGTCATATCCCTGCTTGAGCTTTTGTTGGTAATAGGCCAGCTGGATCATCGCTCGTTCCCTTCGTTCGTCGACCAGGTCTAGGCTCTTTCCCAGTAGCTCATCGTTGCCGCCTGGAGTGAAAGAGCTAGTCCTGAGCGTTGGGAAGTTTGTCTCTAGAGGGATCACAGCCTCGGCACCATAAGTCATGGCAAAAGGTGTTTCCCCTGTTGACCGCCGTGGCGTAGTCCGATACGTCCAGAGAACGTGGGGCAGCTCTTCCACCCATCTCCCCTTGGCGTCATCCAGTCTCTTCTTAAGCCCATTGACGATGACCTTGTTGACAGCCTCTGCCTGTCCATTTCCCTGAGGGTAGGCTGGAGTTGAGTACCTGTTTGTGATCCCAAGTTCACAACAGTATCTTCTAAAGGCCTTGCTGTCGAATTGGAGTCCATTGTCTGAAATGAGGGTATGTGGGACCCCAAATCGTGTGACGATGTTTCTCCAAAGGAATTTCTTTGCATCTACATCCCTGATGTTGGCCAATGGCTCGGCCTCGACCCACTTGGTGAAGTAGTCCGTGGCCACCAAGAGATACCTCTTGTTCCCTGGCGCTTTAGGGAAAGGTCCTACAATGTCCAAGCCCCACTGGGCAAACGGCCATGGGTTGGATAAAGGATTGAGGACTCCTCCAGGCTGATGGATACTCAGGGCGAACTTTTGACACTGATCACACTTCTTGACATACTCCAAGGCCTCTTTCTGCATCCTCGGCCGCCAGTATCCTTGTGTGATGGCTCGGTGGGACAGGGATCTTCCTCCCGTGTGGCTCCCACATATTCCCTCGTGCAGCTCTTCGAGCAGTAATTCTGCTGCTTCGGGGTGGACGCACAGTAGGTACGGTCCAGAGTAGGAGCGCCTATACAACTTGTGGTCCTCGGACAACCAAAACCAAGAAGCATTCCTTCGTATCTTTTCTGCCTCTAACCTCTTTTCGGGCAGAACATCATCTTTGAGGAATCTCACTATGGGGTCCATCCAGCTGAGTCCCACACTGACTTGGTGGATGGGGATCATGCCTTTTGCCACCCCGCTCACTCTCTCCAGATGCTCGACAAGTATGGTCTGTGGCAGATCTCCAGCCAAGGACGTGGCAAGCATGGCCAATGAGTTTGCATAAGTGTTCCCGCTCCTGAGGACATGTGATAAGCTAAAGAAGGTGAAGGCTGACTGCAAGTGTTTGACCTGGCTCAAGTATTCTTGCATTCTCACGTCTCTAGCTTCCAACTCTCCATTTACCTAGCCCACTACTAGCCGAGAGTCTGAGAACACTTCTATTTCTTTCCCTCCCAATTTCTGCACCATGACCATCCCTTGAAGCAATGCTTCATATTCGGCTTCATTGTTCGTAGCCGAGAATTCGAGCCTCAGGGATTTCTCTATGACAGACCTTTCGGGGGACAATAGGACTAGCCCCACTCCGGATCCTCTCTGGTTCGCGGCGCCATCAACGTACATCTTCCAGCACGGGGGCCCTGGGACAGAGATTGCTCCAACTGATTTTCCATCCATGTCCCTCCTCTCGGCTACCTCTTCCACGATTGGTTCGGTAAATTCAGCCACCAAGTCAGCCAGGACCTGGCCCTTTACGGAGGTCCGAGGCATGTACTTAATGTCAAAAGCCCCCAGAATTGTATTCCATTTGGCGATCCTTCCCGTATAATCGGCAACTCGAAGTACTGACTTCAAGGGTAATTGGGTTAAAATGACCACTGTGTGAGCCTGAAAATCATGGGGCAACTTTCGCGTAGCGTGGACAACGGCAAGTATGGCTTTCTCCAAGGGTAAGTACTTGACCTCGGCTTCGTGCAGTGACTTGCTAACGTAATAGACTGGTTTTTGGATGCCACCGTCATCTCGTATCAGCACTAGGCTCACAGCGTGGTTCGCCACAGCAATGTATGCGTATAGGACCTCGTCGGCCTCTGGTTTAGACATGATGGGTGGCCGGGCCAGGTAATCTTTGAGCTGTTGGAAGGCCGTGGCACATTCCTCGGACCACTCAAATCCCTTCCACTTGTTGAGCAGGAGGTAGAACGGTCTGCAGCGGTCGGCCGACCTAGAAATGAATCGATTCAGGGCCGCGATCATCCCAGCAAGCCTCTGGATCTCTTTGGGGTTTTGCGGAGGCCTTAGGTTTCGGATAGCTTTGATTTGGTCAGGGTCGACCTCGATCCCCCGGTGGGTGATGATGTAGCCCAGGAACTTGCCAGATCCCACGCCAAACGAGCATTTGGATGCATTTAGTCGCAGCCTGTGCTTTCTAAGGACGTCGAATATACAGCCGAGGTCCCGCAAATGCTCGGACACCAGTTTGCTCTTCACCACCATATCGTCAACATAGATCTCAATGTTTTTGCCCAACAACGGCTCGAACATTCTCGTCATCATCCTCTGATAAGTAGATCCAGCGTTTTTCAGGCCAAATGGCATTACCTTGCAGTGGTAGTTCCCAATGGGTGTCACGAAGGCTGTCTTTTCTTGATCCTCCAAGGCTAGTGGGATCTGATGATAGCCCTGAAAGGCATCTAAGAAACTCATCCGAGGATGGCCTGAGATCGCATCTACCAACTGGTCTATTGGTGGCATTGGGAAGGGGTCCTTTAGGCATGCTTTATTCAGGTCCGTGAAGTCTACACAAACCCTCAATTTCCCACTTTTCTTCTTGACCACCACAGTGTTGGCCAACCACTCGGGGTAAAAAACTTCTTTGATAGCCCTTGCGCACTTAAGCTTATTGACCTCTTCCCTAATCGCATCGGCGTGCTCTTTTGACGGGTGCCGAGGTGGCTGCTTCTTGGGGATCACAGATGGGTTGGCGTTAAGGTGGTGACAAATGAAGGATGGATCAATCCCTGGGGCATCGCAGGGATCCCATGCGAACACGTCAAGGTTCCTCTTGAGGAACTCAAGCAACTCCTCCTTCTCCCAGGGAGGCAGTTGGGCTCCGACCTAAAAGAACTTCTCTGGGTCATCATTGACGACTACTTTTTCTAAGTCTTCATATTTTGCTTCCTCGGCGGCCGTATCGATTGGCGCCACCGAGGTCATTAATTTCTATAAGTTTTCTGCCGCGGCGGCCGAAGACTCTGTATCGTGCCGATGTGAGATGGCTGCCACCATACACTGCCTTGCCGTGGACTGGCATCCCCAGATCTCGAGGACTCGGCACCCTGACCGGAATTTCACCTCCTGGTGCAAGGAAGAGGCAACGCCCCCCAAGGTGTGGAGCCAAGGCCTTCCTACAATGGCAGTGTAGGGGGAGTACGTGTCTACCACTATAAAGTCGACCTCCACTACTTCCTCCTCGGAAAAGCTTAGGGTCGGGTGAAAGCCTCTCCTGGCCCTCTTCGGCTTGGACTGGGACTCCTCGGCGGGCACCTGGGTCACAGATAGCACTCGCAAGGGGCGCGTGCCTGTTCTTCCTGGCGCAGCTAGGATCACATTAATCGTACCAGCGGGCTGCCTCATGGCGGTGTCCCTCCGTGGCTCTTGGTAGGTCTGGCCCTGATGGCTGCTGGAATGGTGCAGGAGGTGCTTCAGCTTTCCCTCCCGGACTAGCTGGTCCAGGTAGTTCCAGAGGTTCCTGCAGTCCTCTGTGGCATGTCCGTGGTCCTGGTGGTATTGGCAGTAACGGTCCTGATTGCGCCTCTCAGGATCCCCCGACATCTTATTCGGCCACTTGAAGTATGGTTCGTTCCTGATCTTTTCCAGCACCCTGTGTACTGGTTCTCGGAACACGGCGCCGACAGTCTAGGTATTTGTCGCTCCAGATTGTCCCATGAAATCTCTCCTCGAACGGGCGTTGTTATACCGATCCGACCTGAAATCCCTCCTCTCCTGAGGGATAACCTTCTCCTTCCCCTTGCCCTGTAGCAGATCTTCCTCTACCTGCTTATATTTATCGATTCGATCCATCAGCTGCCGCACGCTAGTGGCGGGCTTACCGGTTAAGGATTTCCTCAGGCCATGCCCCATTGGTAGTCCGTTCTTGAATGTATTGATGGCGACATCGTCGTACTTGCCGTCCAGCTCATTATAAATCTCCCAATACTTGTTCGAGTAAGCCTTGAAAGTCTCCTCGTCACGCATGGACAGGGACAGTAACGCGCTCATGGGCCGAGGAGGTCTGCTATTCGTAACAAAACGGGAACCAAAGGCCTGGGTCAGCTGTCTGTACGAGTCTATGGAATTCGTCCTCAAGCCGTTGAACCACCTCATTGCCACAGGTCCCAAGCCGGATGGGAAGACTTTGCACATTAGCACCTCATTCTTAGAGTGAACAACCATCCTCTGGTTGAACTGGCTCACATGCTTCACGGGGTTCGTTTTGCCGTTGTAAACGATGAAAGTTGACTACTAGAACCGCCGAGGGAGCATCGCCTCTTCTATACGACGCGTAAAGGGTGACCTGGAGAGCCGATCCAGTGCCCTGCTCATGGCGTCACTTCCTAAGCCCCTAGGAATTGGGCTGTCACATTTACGCCTCTGGTAGCGTTCCTCCTCGTGAGAGAAAGTCTCGCTCAGGGGTGTTCTTGACCTTTGCCTGTAGTCGTCATCACTTTCGTCGTCAGAGGGCAAGTCAGGGCTGGGTTCAAACCGTCTTCGCCGTGCATGGCGCAACTTTCTCTTCAAATCATCTATCTCGCGTTGCATGGCCACCTTATCATCCTGTCTCTGGGATGCGTGGCTCTTAGCCTCTTCCGATCGCATGGCCTAGCCATTATCGTGCCTCTAAGGCACGTGGCCGCCCCTACGGGTGTGGCTTCCGCTAGTTTGTGAGGTATGCACGCTTCCCTCTCGAAATCGTCCGTTCTCCTCGTTTTGACCGCGCCCGGGGTCGCCATAGTTACCCTGATGCTGGGATTTAGCCGGTTCAAGTCGATGGGAACTCCCTTGGTGAGGGCCTGATCCTACCATGCTTGGCTGTTGTCCTTACTAACGCACGAGTTCTTCCCCACAGACGGCGCCAATTGTAGGGACCGGGTTTGGGCACTTCTAGGTGTTGAGAGAGTGGACCCAAGCCCAGCTAGCCCTGCAATGAATTTATAGAGAGCGGGATCAAGAACTAGGCCCTAGTGAGGGATGCAACGGCCATGCATGGTTGCTTGTGGATTTAAATAGTATGAACGTGGATTAAAATGAACAATGATGCTCCTCGGCCCTTCTCTCGGGAGCTTGCAGTTCTTATTACTTCTTTAGTGATTGGTTACAAGGGCTTCTGGGAGAATACAAGTTGCTACAGTGTTCTTTCCTTCAGATCTCCCGTCCCCCTTTCAAGAGGGATTCCTTACATTATATACTCCTCTCTCAATTGATCCTAGCCCTACATTTGTTGAGCAACCAGGCCACTACTTGAGTGCCTGTCCCATCAGCCGCCTTCCCATTCTTCCTGTGGGTTGCAGCAACCAAGGCAGCACTGTTCTGGAGTCCTCTCCTCATTAATGCGGCCAGGACGTTAGTTGTGGGCATTTAATGTGGAGGTGACAGTTCATCCTGGACTTGCTCCTCCACCATGCTTCCATTGCTGACGCGTGGTACTTGCTCTTTTCTCTTTGGATATTCAGGAAGACTCCCCTTGATGGTGTGTTGCCTGTTCACTTTATGGTCTCGGCTGTCCGAGGACAGAGTCGTCCTCGGCGTTGTTTCTTGGGCACCTAGGCTTCTTACTTTCATCCTCGGACCCTAGATACATCCTCGGCGTGAGCCTTCGGGCCTGGTTTATAGTGGGTCGGGGCTGTCTGACTCTCTGGCCCCACAGAACCTATTATTTGAAGATTTTTAAATTTATTATGAGTAATGTGTGATTAATTACACATAACCCACCTGTGGTTTGGGCGAAAATTACTTTGCCTACCCGTGGTTTGAAAAGTATCACTTAACTCACCTGTGGTATGTTTTGTTTGTTTTCTGTAATCTACCTCTGTTAAAATTAGGAGTAAATAGGTATTTTTGCTCAAATTTTATGTCCCTCTCTTCTCAAAACAAAAAATAAAGCAAAAATGCAAGAGAAACAATACCAAAAGGTGGTATTTGTCTCTCTCTCTCTCCATTCACACAAATTTTGAACATAAAGAACATACCCAAAAAAATAAAAAGCCTAAGCCCCATTTCCTTGACTACGATTGATTATTGACTTCAAATACTCATCCACTAAAGGCAACTGACAAACAAATTCTTGAAAATTAATAATTTTCCAGCATGAAGGATCAAGGCTTGCTCTATCCCATGACTTGCACACAAGAGGAATGTCATATAGAAGTGACTCCGTGCCCACTCTTGTAAAAGTATTCACCAAACAATCCTTTTCCAAATCCTCCCATTTTTTTACAGCCATCTATAATATTAATTTTTCAATACAAATACAGAAATATAAAAAAAAGAACCATGAATGAGATAGCATAGTGTAGAGATTGCACTTGTTAAACCAAGAACTATGTGAGAGGGGCTATATTGAAACAGAAGAGTAAATTCTATTTTTATTTTTTTGAGAGTAAACAAGATCAAAGAGTGGTTTTCAAGGTATATGTGGTGGGAGAACACATTAAATGCGTGAAGATGAGATCGTTGCAGAAGGAAAATTGTGTGGCAGTGGATGAAGGTTTGTTGTTGTTTTTGCAGATATTGAATTTGGTTGCGAAAAATGAAGGGAAGGGATGGTCCCCTGAAATGGATAAGCTTGTGGAGGAGGCGGAAATGCCGCCTTTGGAGTTTGTGATGGAGTTAGCCAAAGGGTTGAGGGAGGCAATGGGGCTTAGGCTTTTTATTTTTTTGGGTATGTTCTTCATGTACATTCAAAATTTGTGTGAATGGAGAGAGAGACAAATACTACTTTTTGATCTTGTTTCTCTTACATTTTTGCTCTATTTTTTGTTTTGGGAGGAAAGACACATAAAATTTGAGCAAAAATACCTATTTACCCCTGATTTTAACAGAGGTGGGTTACGGAAAACAAACAGAACATACCACAGGTGGGTTAAGTGATACTTTTCAAACTATGGGTAGGCAAAGTGATTTTCGCCCAAACCACAGATAGGTTATGTGTAATTACCCCTTATTTTTATAATTTAACACTATTATTTGAAGATTTTAAATTTATCTTTATTAATGAGTGAATATTTTGAACCATTTAAAAAGGAGGCCACTAAGTCAAGAGCTTTATAGTTCAATTGGTTGGTACTTTTTGGTATTTCTATGATATTTAGGATTCAATCCCCCTCTCTCTCTCTCGTTAACTATCAAATTATTAAAAAGAAAAAAATTACTGAACACTAAAAATTTTATCATCCTTATAAATGATTTTTGAGATTTTAAACAACATAGCATTCTACTTTAATATGTGATTGAGTTGAAATATCAGGTTCCAATTTATCTTATTTTAATATAGCATAAATACTATTTTGTTTATAATACATAATTGTATAAATAATCTTTAAATTTTCATACATTAATTTAGCGAAAGTACAAAGTATTGATTAAGCAACCCCAAAAACAAAAAAAAAAAAAAAAAAATTCTTTACGTCCCAAAAACTCACAATTATGAAAAGATAAGCTTTAGGTTTTTTTTTTTTTTTTTTTGGTGGTTGAGAAACAGATAAGCTTTAGCTGAAATGCTGGCCTCTGCTTAGAGAGGACAAGATTAATAGAAAATGCGGAAAAGAAAAAGAAAAAGAAAAAAGAAAAAAGAAAAACCAAGAAAACGAGCTCTCATTAACTCAATTTTTGCTTGAAATGTCTTTTTCTTTTTTATTTTATTTTTCAAATTGATAAATACAATTCCGAATTTCCAATGCCTAAAAATATAAACCACAAATCTCATCGTCAACCATTAATGAAAAGATAAAAATAATAATATTCTTATACTTACCTCTAAATACCATTAGCATGTTTTTTTTTGGAAATTAATAATTTTCTTATTATATTTACCTCTAATGCATGAAAACAAGCCTCATAATAGGATTTTCTAATTTCAAGGTAGATAGAAGTTTCACGAACTTTTTCTAAAATATAAACTTTATATTTTTATAAGAAGGAATTAAAATATTAAAATATAAAATATGAGTTTTACAAACATGTGCCTTTACATTAGTAAACTATTTTAGATATTTTTTTATGAAAAAATATCTAAGTAATTAACTTTTTTAATAGCTTTTTTAATTTCTCATAAAAAAACATTTTCAAAATGAATGATTAATGTATTAACCGAACCCATAAAATATTTATCAAAATTTAATTTACTCAATGTGCGGGATTTATGCCTTTTGATGGAATAAATCTCAACTGGAGGGGATATGGGCCCAAAATTGGACCTATGTGCCACAGAGAGCATGAGTAGATTTTGACTGATTGAGCTAGTTTTAGATTTTGGGCTGTGTTTTGAGCTGCTTGAGTTTGAATAAATCTGGGCTGACTTGTTGGTCTGGATAGTGTGGTAGACTGGGTTTAAATTGGATTTTGGGCCAAAATTTTATCAGTGGGTTTAGGCCTTTTGAGTGGGTCTTTATATTCAGTATTGATGAGCTTCGTCCCAATTGGGCTGGAGTCAATCATAGCTTGAACAAACTAAAGTGGACCATCAGCTAAAGCTTTTTTAGTCCCATTATCTACTTTGGTGCTCAAATTTTACATGAGCACGCATGATGAATCCTAGAGCTTTGGAAAATTGTGGGTTTCCAGGATAATTAGAAGAAAGCGATGACTATGTTTGGTTAATTATGCTGCCAAACAACGAGTCTAAAATTGTCTCTACCTTTCTTGACAAAGCAAAAGCCTACTTTCAGTTCATCAAGTGTGTTAAGCTAGTCATGCAACAAGGAATGCCCATTAACTAACCCTCAAGTATATCTTCATCTAGAGCATAAACTTAAGATCTATTCACTTCCCAAAGGGCATACATCTACTTTAGTGCCAGAACTTTGACAATATTGGCAAAGCCAAAACTCCTGGTAATTCTATAGGATATGATTAGGGTATGACATCAATTCACACAATATTAGATTACCAACTGAAATCACTTTTATTATACACCAATCACAATATGTTAATTACCTCAACAATTATGAAATTTACTGTGTCATACTTATACTATTTCATCCATTTCTCGGAGAATGATTATGGGGCATCATCTATTTTATAAAGTACACCAAGATACTCAAGAAAATGTTGTTGGAGACTTGGTGGTGGTTAGAAAGTGAACATTTTAGCATGGAAAAGAAAAGGACTATGGGGCATCATCCTATTCTACTTCCTCCTACTCCAAGCTCAAAAGGGGAATCGCTTATGGACCATACCAAGAAAGAATGGAATCTAGAGAAATTGCATCAATGTTTTAACTCAATAGGTTCAACTATCATCTTCATCCTTGTCAGCTTCATTGATGCAGAGGATGAGCTAATTTGCCTCACACTAGATTGGCCCAATACATGTCAAGAGTGGCTAGCAATCCATCCCACTAAAACCACCAACCTAGTTAAAGGGGAGTTTACACTTACCAGAACTATGGAAAGTTGTTCAAAACGTCAAAACTGCACCTAAAATTTCATGTGGAAGGTGAGGAGGGAAAAAGGGAGAGGGGGGGGAGGGGGTGGTGAAGTAGGTACAAAATTGGGAAATTGCGATACAGCTGAGACAACATTGGCAAGGGCAGAAGAACACCAGAACATGTAATTCTTATTATAAACCAAAGGTAAGAAGAGTTAGAAGAACAGTATAATAATTCTTGTTACATAGTAAAAGATCAAAGTACACCATGATACTTATTACAAACTATAAACATGCCGAAGAAGAAGCTAATTTAAGCCAAGGAAGCACTCAGAAATTTTCTCCCAGGATTCGAGAGTTTTGTCCTCAGGGTCTGTTTTGTATAATGCAAGGCGATTAACTTGGAAGCTCAAACTGTTAATGCTTTCATCAAGGATACTAGCTCTTTCTTGAGCTTTTTTCTTCTCATCCTCTGTCAGATCCACATAAAGGAGGCTCAAATGTGGCATGTAAGCTGCACATTATACAGGGCATTCATGAATACAGGGAGCCTCACAACCCAAAAATCCATTTCCAAATGTCCCCATAAAAGAAAATAACATAAAATTCCACACTTTCTCTTTCTATATAATGAAAATCTCAGGGGAAGCAAATGCGTGTTTCATAAGTGCAAAAGGCCAGGCTTAAAAAAGAATGAGAAGGGTAGTTTTTACAAGACAAACAAGCACCAATAGGTCCAAAACAACCAACTATTCACTAAAACAGAGGTGACAAACTTGTGCTTAGGTGCACTAGGAATGCATGATTATCTGTGTGCCACATCAAGTTACTAATTAACAAGGACATTGTAAGATTTAAGGATAATAATGAGTAATAGCATTTATGTTCCTCCTAAATCACATTCCTTATATGTATATTCTAGATATCAATCTGTAACCAGAAAATGGGACTAGTCCCCTGTTGACATATGTACATTTCCTGAAGCATAAGAGATAAGATAGTATGATTGCCTAACATAATTTTCAAGTTTCCAGTTTACCATCATTGGGGGACTCCAAAAATTTTCTGTCATGAAAATTTTGCATACTTTTTTTCACCACATGATCCAAACTTCAAGTCCCAAACTAAATTTCATCCGAAATTTATGCACTCTCCCAATTAGAGTCCTAATTCCAATTCATATAAATATGTCTCACCAGTCACCAAATGATGAACAAGTTGCAGATACATAACAATCATATAGATAGATAGTAAATACTATTATTTCAAATTTGATAAATATCTAATAGTAACCTGAAAAACATACAAAGTAAAAAAAACACAATAACTTACGAGTCGAGTTCTTGTATCCAAAATGACCACAGCAGTGTGCACTAGTCTCCACTACCTGAAACAAAACACAAAATATAATCCCATCAGTGCCCCAATTAAAACCAACAAAAGAAAAGGACAAAAACTTATTAAAATTGAAACCAAAATCTGCTTCCATACACTCTCATATGTCCATAATTTCACGTGCGCAATATCCACATTTGTATACGTACATTTTTATTGCAATACGTGATACATAATTACGAGTGCGAGACAATAATACCCGAAAACACATTGATACAAAGAAATAGCAATTAAAAAAAAAAAGTGACCTCTGTGGTAGGACGGATGAGAAGGAAAACACGCTGATAAGGGAAAGTGCCCGTAGCCACACGATCAACGGTGGCAGTGTAGGCCTTGCGGCCTTCACAGGCTGATCTGAACTTCTCAACCGCATCTTCCGGTGTCAAACTGACGGCCCCAACAACAGTTATGTGGGGCTCGAATTTGGGCCCACCGAACTCGGACCCAAGGCTATCCGTCAGCTTCCTCAGCCTGGCCGCCACGTCATCAGGTGGGACAGCCCAAACCGAGTACATGTGCTTCTCTGGCTCTACTTGTTGGGAGGTTGCCATGAGATCGAATATTAAGGTCGAAGTACTAGAAGAAGAAGAGGGTTTTGATGCAAATAAAGAAGAGAGAGAGAGAGAGAGAGAGAGTTTGTGCAGTACCTTTAATGGGATTAGGAATTGGAATATGTTGGAATTCATGAATTGTCAATAAAGGGCAAGGAGCTATACCTGAAGTTACCAAATACATGTTAGCCGAAATGTATGACTCCATTGGCAATAAATATTGGCCATTTTTTGTTGACTTCATATGTTTCATGTAGGTGATATTTCGGCTGAAGTTTAGCTATAAATAGAGGTAGAGCAAATGAAAGTTATGCATGTTTTTTTTTTATACAGAAAGTTATGCATGTGAGCTACGGATATAGCAATTATAAGTTTATAACTTCTTGTGTGTGCGCGCGCGTACCATAGTGTAGGAAGTTAGTGTCTTGTAATTTTTGTCTAAATACAATAGGCTGTTCTTTATTTATTTGTGAGAGAATCAAGGGTGTATTTGAGGTTTGGGTTTGTGTGAGAGTGTTTTCAAGTCATTGTTGTAATCTCCACAGCTATAGTGAAAATTTATTCTGTCGCCTTCTGTGGACGTAGGCATATTGCCAAACCATGTAAATTTCTTGTGCCATATTTTCTTCTCTCTCTTCTTTAACCTTGTTTTAACAAATTATTTCACCCAATTGCAACAACAAAATACAATGAGTGGAGGCCGACCAACGGGTTGGTGGGGTTGGGTTCTTAACACCTTTTCATCCCTATACTTAAACTCAGACATATGCTTTAGTAAGATTAGTTATTCACTTAAGAGTATTATACATATGGTTCTTAGACTTATTCTATGTAATGACTCCATTTACACCCTTCGCCTGGTCCACTCCAGGTTGGAGCATACTTCCTATGAGGAAACCACTCATTGTGGGCGCATGTCATTAACTATCAAATTATCAACAAAAAATAAAATACTGAACACTAAAAATTGTATTATCCTTATAAATATTTTTTAGATTTAAAACAACATAGCATATTATTTTAATATTTGATTGAGTTGAAATATCAGGTTCCAAATTATCTTAGTTTAATAGGTGATTGAGTTTAGATATACTACAATTTACCTTGCTCTTAAAAGAAAAAGAAAAAGAAAAAGAAAAAGAGAGTTAAAAAAAATATAGCATAAATACTATTTTGTTTATAATACAACAAAATTGTATATATAATCTTTACATTTTCATACATTAATTTAGAAAAAATACAAAGTATTGATTAAGCAAACCCAAAGAAAAAGTCCTTGTCCCAAAAACTCACTACTATGAAAGATAAGTTTTAGCTGTTTTGTTTTGTTTTGTTTTTTTGTGTTTTTTTTGAGAAACAGATAAGTTTTAGCTAAAATGCTGGCCACTGCTCAGAGAGCACAAGATTAATAGAAAATGTGAAAAAAAAAAAAAAAAAAACACTAAGAAGACGCGCTTTCATTAACTCAATTTTTGCTTGAAAATTCTTTTTCTTTTTTTATTTTATATTTCAGATTGATAAAAATAAAATTCCGAAATTTCCAATACCTAAAGATATAAACCACAAATCTCATTCTCAACCATTAATGAAAAGAAAAAAGAAAATAATTCTTATACTTACCTCTAAATACTAATAGCATGTGTATATATATATATTTTTTGGAAATTAATAATTTTCTTATTATATTTACCTCTAATGCATGAAAACAAGCCTCATAATAGGGTTTTCTAATTTCAAGGTAGATAGAAGTTTCATGAACTACTTCTAAAATATAAACTTAAAATTTTTATAAAAAGGAATTTAAGTATTAAAATATAAAATGAGTTTTACTAACATGTGCCCAGGGCCGGCTCAATATATGATGCAAGTGATGCAATCGCCTAAGACCCCCAAATAAAAGAAGGCCCCACTTGTAAAAAAAAAATATATATATATATATAATATATTTATTTATATATTTTAGTTAAAAAAAATTTAAGCATTTTTATTGGTCAATAAAATGCATTAAAAAGGCCCTATTGTATCCTAAAATGCAAAAGATTAAGAAAGGATAAAAAAAAAGTCAAACTTCAGCTAACAAAATTAAATTTTAGGAGACAAATTTATTAACTCATTCTTGAAATATGCTAAAAACAAAATTAATAGCAGACAAATTCATTAATAATATAATGTAATTGTCTTGAAATATGCCAAAATACAAATTATAAATTTCAAAAATAAAAGAAAAACCTCTCATCTCTCTATCTCTCTGCCTCTCCACCTTCTTACCTTTCTTTTCTTCACCGTCATCTTGATTCTTGATCTTTTTCCATCAACTCAGTCAGTCAATCTGACTTGAAATTTTTCTTTGTTGATTCCAGCATCATACCAGTCTACCAATCGACCACAAGAGGTATTCTTCTTCTTCAGTTCTTCCCCTCTTTCTCTTTGTCTTTCCGAAAATAAAAACTCATAGTCTTTTATTTATTTAACTTAAATTATATATATTTTTAGTTTGTTTCACACTTTCATTGCACTACACAATTGTTTGATGGGATGGGAGTCATGGGACATGGTTTTTGCTAATGATGGCTTTTCTAATTTTGCCCCTCTTTGGACCGTGAATCACTGATAGTCTGATACTCTAATAGGACAAAACAAACACAAAGTACTAAAAACTTTACTAAACTAGTACTAAACTCTCTTTTCTTTCCATAGTAGTATTCTCTCTGACAGGACACGTTTTTTCTTTAAAACTTAGCCATAGGAATATAGGATGTAGTAGAGTACAGTTGGATGGTTCTCACTTTTATTTTTTTACAAGAGTACAGCCCACAGATCACAGTTATAACTTACAAGGTTTGGTTCGACGGTTTCTCACTTTTTTTTTTTTAATCTGACACTTTTTTTATTATTATAAATTATTATATTAATTAATAATTTGATGTGTATCATATCAATTCATTTGTATTATAGTGACACTAATTTATTAAATTATGTATTAAATTAATTTTTATTTGTGCAAGTTTAAACTTTAAAGTGGTCACGACTTTAGAAAAATTTCAATAACCAGGTTCTATTGTTCTATACTTTAAATTTTAAATAAAAAAATTCAATATATATATATATATATATTATTTGATTAATATTTAATTATAAAAAAGCCCCATTTAAAATTTTCGCCTAAGGCCCCAAAAGTTGTTGAGCCGGCCCTGCATGTGCCCTTAGGACATATATTAGTAAATTAATGTATGCTCTTAGTCTTAAGACATATATTAATCAGACCCATAAAATATTTATCAAAATTTAATTTACTCAATGTGCGGGATTTATGTCTTTTGATCAAATAAATATCGACTGTAGGGGATATGGGCCCAAAATTGGACCTATGTGCCACAGAGAGCATGAGTAGATTTTGACTGATCGAGATAGTTTTAGATTTTGGGCTGTGTTTTGAGCTGCTTGAGTTCGAATAAATCTGGGTTGACTTGTTGGGCTGGATAGTGTGGTAGACTGGATTTAAATTGGATTTTGGGCCAAAATTTTATCAGTGGGTTTAGGCCTTCTGACTGGGTCTTTATATTCAGTATTGATGAGCTTCGTCCCAATTGGGCTGGAGTCAATCATAGCTTGAACAAATCAAAGGGACCATCAGCTAAAGCTTTTTTAGTCCCATTATCTACTTTGGTGCTCAAATTTTACATGAGCACGCATGATGAGTCCCAGAGCTTTGGAAAATTGTGGGTTTCCAGGATTATTAGAAGAAAGTGATGACTATTTTTGGTTAATTAATTATGCTGCCAAACAACGAGTCTAAAATTGTCTCTGCCTTTCTTAACAAAGCAAAAAGCCTAATGTCAGTTCATCAAGTATGTTAAGCTAGTCATGTAACAAGGAATGCCTATTAACCAACCCTCTAGTATATCTTCATTTAGAGCAAAAACTTAAGATCTGTTCACTCCCCAAAGGGCATACATCTACTTCAGTGCCAGAACTTTGACAATATTGGCAAAGCCAAAACTCCAGAACATGTGGTAATTCTATAGGATATGATTAGGGTATAACATCAATCCACACAAGATTACCAACTGAAATCACTTTTATTATACACCAATCACAATATGTTAATTACCTCAACAATTGTGAAATTTACCATGTCACACTTATACTATTTCATCCATTTCCCAAAGAATGATTATGGGGCATCATCTATTTTATAAAGTACACCAAGATACTCAAGAAAATGTTGTTGGAGACTTGGTGGTGGTTAGAAAGTGAACATTTTAGCATGGAAAAGAAAAGGACTATGGGGCATCATCCTATTCTACTTCCTCCTACTCCAAGCTCAAAAGGGGAATTGCTTATGGACCATACCAAGAAAGAATGGAATCTAGAGAAATTGCATCAATGTTTTAACTCAATAGGTTCAACTATCATCTTCATCCTTGTCAGCTTCATTGATGCAGAGGATGAGCTAATTTGCCTCACACTAGATTGATCCAATACATGTCAAGAGTGGCCAGCAATCCATCCCACTAAAACCACCAACCTAGTTAGAGGGAAGTTTACACCTACCCGAACTATGGAAATTGTTCAAAACCTCAAAACTGCTCCTAAAATTTCATGTGGAAGGTGAGGAGGGAAAAAAAGGAGAAAAGGGAGGGGGGGGGGGGGGGGGGGGGGTGGTAGGAACAAAATTGGGAAATTGCGATACAACTGAGACAACATTGGCAAGGGCAGAAGAACACCAGAACATGTAATTCTTATTATAAACCAAAGGTAAGAAGAGTTAGAAGAACAGTATAATAATTCTTGTTACATAGTAAAAGCTCAAAGAACAGCATTATACTTATTACAAACTATAAACATGTCGAAGAAGAAGCTAATTTGGGCTAAGGAAGCATTCAGAAATTTTCTCCCAGGATTCGAGAGTTTTGTCCTCAGTGTCTGTTTTGTATAATGCAAAGCGATTAACTTGGAAGCTCAAACTGTTAATGCTTTCATCAAGTATACTAGCTCTTTCTTGAGCTTTTTTCTTCTCATCCTCTGTCAGATCCGCATAAAGGAGGCTCAAATGTGGCATGTAAGCTGCACATTATACAGGGCATTCATGAATACAGGGAGCCTCACAACCCAAAAATCCATTTCCAAATGTCCCCATAAAAGAAAATAACATAAAATTCCACACTTTCTCTTTCTATATAATGAAAATCTCAGAGGAAGCAAATGCGTGTTTCATAAGTGCAAAAGGCCAGGCTTAAAAAAGAATGAGAAGGTTAGTTTTTTAAAGACAAACAAGCACCAATAGGTCCAAAACGACCGACTATTCACTAAAACAGAGGTGACAAACTTGTGCTTAGGTGCACTAGGAGTGCATGATTATCTGTGTGCCACATCAAGTTACTAATTAACAAGGACATTGTAAGATTTAAGGATAATTATGAGTAATAGCATTTATGTTCCTCCTAAATCACACTCCTTATATGTATATTCTAGATATCAATCTGTAACCAGAAAATGGGGCTAGTCCCCTGTTGACATATATACATTTCCTGAAGCATAAGAGATAAGAGTTTTATGATTTCCTAACATAATTTTCAAGTTTCCAGTTTACCATCATTAGGGGACTTCAAAAAATTTCTGTCATGAATTTTTTGCATACTTTTTTTTCACCATACGGTCCAAACTTCCAAGTCCCAAACTAAATTTCATCCGAAATTCATGCACTCCAATTAGAGTGTTAATTCCATGTTATATAAATATGTCCCACCAATGGAAGAACCAGTTGCAGATACATAAAAAACACAATAACTTACGAGTCGAGTTCTTGTATCCAAAATGACCACAGCAGTGTGCACTAGTCTCCACTACCTGAAACAAAACACAAAATATAATCCCATCAGTGCCCCAATTAAAACCAACAAAAGAAAAGGACAAAAACTTATTAAAATTGAAAACCAAAATCTGCTTCCATACACTCTCATACACATTATCCACATTTATATACAAATATTTTTATTGAAATACGTGATACATAATTACGAGTGCGATAGAATCAATACCCGAAAACACATTGATAAAAAAGAAATAGCAATTAAAAAACAAAAAACGTGACCTCTGTGGTAGGATGGATGAGAAGGAAAACACACTGATAAAAGAAAGTGCCCGTAGCCACACGATCAACGGTGGCAGTGTAGGCCTTGCGGCCTTCACAGGCTGATCTGAACTTCTCAACCGCATCTTCCGGTGTCAAACTGACGGCCCCAACAACAGTTATGTGGGGCTCGAATTTGGGCCCACCGAACTCGGACCCAAGGCTATCCATCAGCTTCCTCAGCCTGGCCGCCACGTCATCAGGTGGGACAGCCCAAACCGAGTACACGTGCTTCTCTGGCTCTACTTGTTGGGAGGTTGCCATGAGATCGAATATTAAGGTCGAAGTACTAGAAGCAGAAGAAGAAGAAGAGGAAGTGGGTTTTGATGCAAATAAGGAAGAGACTGATTTGTTGGTTTTTTCAGAAACAGAAAATTGATGTGGAAAAAAAAAAAAATGGTGATGGGGTTTCGGGTGTTTTTGATTGTCTGTTGTGTTGAATATTGAGGTTGTTGTGAGCTTCGGTTTTGTACGTAACTTGTAAGCAATTTTTTAAAGTTGGAATTTGACATTGAGAGAGGTATGTGGCATCATAAAAGTGGAGCTGCACATGAATAGGTGATGGGTATATCCGTATCGTATATGCCTTCAAGCCTTCAAGTCTATCATCTTTTAATTCATAAAATCAACCACAAATATTAAATCGCAGTGAGCCGTTTTTTAAAAGCTTGCAAATTTAATTGTTATAGAAAAATGATACGAAAGTTATTGTGTATGTAACGTTACCTTGTAATGAATCTACGTTTATTTTCTTAATTTTGAAAAGATATATTAGTTTTTGATAGAATTATTTTTTATAAAATATAATAATGTTAAAACTCAATGTAGAATGTCGGTAAATAATGAGATTTTGAGTTGCACTTATTTTATTTATTATTATTTTTTGAGTTGCCCTGGGCTTTAAAAGAACTAGGCAATCCATTAAGAAAAAAAAAAAACTAGGCAATCTATGTATAGGAAAGTGGTCAACACCTGTGGACCGTTGACATAAGGCCATTATAAGAGAGTGAGAATGAGCTATGTATATATGGATCAAGCCTACAAAAGAAATGAAACAAGGGACAAGACCAGGAAAATGAGTGAACGTGGTAATTGGGCTTTGGCAAGAAAAATGGACTTAAAAGAAAACTTTAAACAGGAAGAATAAAAGACTTTGATGGACTTTGGGGAAGGAATTAGACGTAGGGGGGAAAGATAAAACTTTTGGGCTTGGATAATAATAGATCAAGAAAAATAAGAGGGAGAAAAAGGTGTAGTGGAGTGATTAGGGGCAGTTTGGTAAGAGATTTTTAGTAACGTTGTTTAAGTGTTGTGAAAATACGTGCGAGTGAAAAAAGTGTTATAGAAATACATATTGTGGTGTTTAAACAACGAAAGCTGTTGTTTAAATAACAATACCAAATGAGCCCTAGGTTTCTAAGTATCCGGTCCATTTTAATTTTTAAATACAAATCCAAATACATTTTTCAAAAAATATTCTAAATTATGATGGAATTTTATTATAAATGGGCATTGATTTTAAGTGTCTTAATTTTATTTTATTTGCTTATGAATTATGAATAAATTTTGTGTAGTATATTTGTAGAAATATTTATATTTTACACTAAGGTTTTCATTATTGTTTTTTTTTTTTCTTGATAAGAACATTATTGTTGTTATTGTTGTCAAATTTTCAATTGTTGTGATGGGGCATGTAATACTAGGTTGATCTGAGATATATAAACAACAACAGTGAACCTCAATTAGTCCTTTGGACGTATAGCATATATATGGTTAGCATTTTTCCTTAGTTCGTCACAAATAGTATCAAAGCTAACCGGGTAACTTTGAGTGGGCTTGAAGACATTTCCCAATAAGAAAGATTTATAAAAATTACAATAAAATAATGACAATTTTGTACTCATCTATAATAAATAAATAAATAAACTAAGTAATCATCTATGAATGAGACAAAAACAATAAAATAATGACAATTTGTACTCATCTATTAAAAAAAAAAAAAAAAACTAAGTAATCATCTATGAATGAGATAAAAAGAATGAGGCGTATAAGAGAATCTCCATGTTGAAACACAACAAAAGGAACTATGATAGTATTTTGCATTCCATTCATTTTGCATGATCCTACTGGTTTAAGAAATTGCTAGCCATTGGATATGGGTATATATTAAAGCAGATTTGGGAATCTTTTAAGTGTGTTTATACAGTGGGCCAGTTCAAAAACTTGACTTAAGCAAGATCTTGAAAAGTTCAAAAACTCATTTAAAGGTTTTTTGACTGGCTCATGAAAAATTCAAAGTTTAACTCATTTTTTTTTGTAAGAAATATTTTCTACGCGGTTTCTTGTAAGATTTTTAGTCTCTTGCCTATGCTTATTATTTGGGGATTATTTGAGTGTATAACCATATCCTTATAAGGTAGAAGATCTAAAGGACCAAAGTTGGATCTAATGCTTGAGGTGACCATGGTCACTTTTCACTAGAAATTTCTTTTGAAGTATGATAGATTATAAGACAAACCTGAGTAATCCCAAAAGGAAAACATGTGCCAAAAACTAGCATGCAATAATTTTCCTTTGAATTTTGAAAAACATCTAAATATCTGGTTATGTTGGGATAACACTTAGTTCTAGGGTATTCTAGTCCTCATAGGAATAGTCTGTCCAATTTAAGCTAACTACATAAGACTAGTCAAAAGGATTTTTCACTCCTAAAGAAATACTTTTGGCTGTTGCTATCTATAACTAATCAAGTAAGAGTATTCACATCAAAATTTCTAAAAAAATATAGCTTTTAGCAACTAAAAAATTCACTTTATTTATCTTAAGTTTTAACAACTCACTTTACAATACATACAACATCAAATGTTTTATTTGCGCGTGCATGCGCGCGCACACACACACACATATAAGTAAAGCTTAAAGAAAATCTAATTAGGTTTTAAATTGGATTCTAGTTGTTGTTTAATTTTGCATCATATGTCCTTTTTAAGTTTTTTATTTTATTTTTAATTTTTGTTCTAGGTGAGTTAATGAGGTGTAAAAGATAAAGGGTCTAATATAAATAAATCATCAAAAACTAAATAAACAATTAAGAGAAAAAGAAGAAGAAGGGTAAACTCATGTGTATATCCAAAAGAGATTAAAAAATAAATAAATAAAAGAGAGAGAGAGAGTATAATTTGTATCCATGCATATATGTGTGTAATTGTAATTTTTTTTAAATTGTACCGTGCATATACATGGGTTATACACTAGTTAAAATAATATAAACAACACAATACAAAATATATTCAATATAATAAACACTACACTAGCCAAAGGTGATTACTTATATCCTTAGAATTGGGACCTCAATCACCTAATATTAATGTTTTTGGTTAGGGTATGGACTAAATCAAATGGCCTTTTTGGATGCTTACTGTGTTGGAAGCCAATTAGGAGGATCTTACTCAAATGCTCATGACATGTTAACTTGGTCATTATTATATCATTCACACATCTCACATTCTCTTCAAGCCCAATTTTCCTTCTTCTTTTTTGGTTCTTTGTTTTAGGCTTTGGACCTAGTTACAATTCACTCATCTCACCCTCCTATTCTCATTTGGGCTTAAGCTTAAGTTACTTCATGATGTATCGTATGCTCTAATTAAGCTTAGTTTATGATCCATTTGCACCTCAAGCATCCTTTTAGGAAAATATTTTGGACAAAAGATAGGTTGGGAGTCTAGGTGGATCATCAATGAAATTACTTCACATGCAATGTACATAGAAAATATTGATATAAAGATTGAATACATGGGTGAGCAACATAAATATCAACATAACCATAAAACATAAGATAATTTCACATGGAATAGACTAGGAAAATTATCAAATAAATATTGTATAAATGCATGAAAAACACTCAACCCTCCTCTTCTCTCTAGCATTCTCAGTCTCATATCTCTTGATATCTTGAATCTCTTGCCCTCAGCCAAAAGCCAAACTTCCGTAGCCATTGTGAGCCACTATTAAGATGCCTCTCACTCTTTAAATCTTCATTTATCCCTTCATAGCCTAGCCATGACTAAGCATCTACTTTTTATCCTCACCGAGAAAACTCTCTCTACTCAAATTAGTGCCTAAAGGGAGATTAGGGTTATGTGGGTGGTAGATTTATGAAGCGGAAGTTTTAACTCTCTTAGGAGGATTATTATTTGGTAATGCCATCTTTTTAAGGGACAATGTCGGGAGGCATTTAATTTAAATTGTTAGAACTATCTTTGTGATTTCAAACATACTTTTCAAACTGTTTGTGTCGGTCGAAGGCCTTACGGATTTATAATCCTGAACACTCTTCTATTATGACTGCTTGTGGCAGCCGGTGGCCTTATGGTTTTATCATGACATATGGAATAGACATGGAAAACTGTAACATAAAAATAATAGCTAGATTACACATAATAATATCTTTTGTGGTAAAGCAAAAGATATTGAGATATCTCAAGAAAAACGATGGTAATATTGAGATATTGGCGAAGGGAGGGGGCTATCATGGATTTTTATTTTGTTTCTTATCTTTTATATATTTCTTTTCAAACAAAAAAGATTTTAAATAAAATTTTACTAATGACCCTCCTAGATTAAAAAAAAAATGGCACCACATCAATGTTTAGGACACTCTAAACTTAAACATTATATATGTATGGAACATATAAGCATAAACATATAAAAAATATATGTATATATGCGTTGTTACACTTGGATTATGATCAAGCTAACATTGTTGTAACTCCAAGTATGGTTACACTAGGTGTGTAAAGATGGCCCTAATTCTCTTTGATCTAGACAAAAAGAGAGGGAGAGAAAAAAATTATTGGCCACGCCATTACATGTTAGTCGTGTCACACATGCATGTGCAATGTGTGGTCAATTAAACATTAGTACCCACTATTGTGGACACAATCACTTTTATGGGCAACTATGAAAACAGAAAACATAAAAAATGTTGGACCATTAAAGTCATTCTTACTATTACTATGACTATTACTATGGTTCACTGAAATTCCTGAGAGATTTTTGAATTCCTCTAAAGCTTCTTGAAATAAGAGCAAAAAGGGAATGTCAGCTGTTGCTAGTAGTAATAGACCATCTACAAAGCATACATGAGTACTCTTTTGGCTTGCACAACTTGGGTGAAATTTAAACTTTTGGCTTGCAGCAACTTTAGATAGCATAATTTTGTTGAAACCCTCTACCACCAAGACAAGAAGGTAAGGAGACACAGGATCTCCTTCCCTAATTCCCTTATAATCTTTAAAATACCATTTCGAACTGGCATTTAAAGCAATGGAATACATAACTGATGCAATGAAAACTCTAACCTAATTCACAAATTTTGGAGGACAACCTACTGCCAAAAGAAACATTAGGATGAAACTCCAATTGATTGAATCATTAGTCTTCCTAGAATCCACATTTATAGCACACCTTCCCAGACCTTTATTCCTATGATAACCCCCTTTACTCTTGAACAAGGATGCTTTTTGAGATGCTTCTTCCCTTAACAAGGGATGTTTGGTTAGAACTAACTCTCCAAGACAATTTCTTTACCTAACTGCCATAATCTTAGTGATGCATTTATAAAGAACATTGCATCAACTAGCAAGTAATGGGCCTGTAATCTGCGACTTTGATGGGTTGCCTATCTTAGACACCAGAGTTATAATTGTAGAATTAACTTCACTCTGTATCTTCCCTAATTGAAAGAAAGATTGGACAGTGTTTATTACATCACTTCCCACAATAGGCCAAGCCTTTTTAAAGAAGAAAGCTATAAAACTATCAGGACTAGATGCTTTCTCACTGCCAAGAGAAAACATATAACTTCTTCCTTTGTGACCTCTTGTTGAGAATACTATTGATTACAATCAATCTTTATTCCATCTTTTTAAGGCCTCTCTTGCGCTTTGTATATCTACATAGTTGTTAAAAACCGATGTCGAAAAACTTCCCTGCATATGCATATTTGGCATGACGTCTCCAATTGTGGGAAAAGGTATTATGTAATATTATTACATTTATCTACTTTGAATAAATTATGGAAACATTTACATACCCCATTCTTTCATCATGTCAATTTGGTATATGCATAATCACTAATATTTGAGGCCAAGAAGTGGAGAAGTCTGAAAAGATTCCCAAATCCGCTTTATACACACACACACACCCATATCCAATGGCTAGCAATTTCATAAACCAGTAGGATCATGCAAAATGAATGGAATGCAAAATACAAATATAGTTCTGATGAAGTATGAAAATAAGTAGGCTGAAATACTTCGGGTTATGGTAATTGCTGTGTATCCTGAAAAGAAAGAAAGCACTGTAAAAGATGACCGGTGTGACCCGGCCAAGGACCCTTTGACGATTAAGTCAGTTTTCTCTCTAGGACACAAGGAAAGAAAATAGCGAATGGTTAGAACTTACGTTGGGTGAATGGAATTTAATCCTTTTATAGAGAGTTAGACGTGGGTCTACTCGTCAGGATCCATTACCATCATGGGTAATGCTGATGGTTGCCAAAGAAAATGGGTTACATGGGGCGTTGTATGTGGAATCTCTTTCACGTATTATGCAACATATCATATTTTGCTTATGTGAATCTAATGGAGGATTTTTATAAAATTCACCAAGTATGAATAACTCGTCCATGTAGAGGTCGTCTGTAGATATACTCGTCTATGGAGAATCCTTTTCGTGGTATGACTTGGATGTCTATGGACGAGTTTCTCTATGTGTTCTCGTTTTTGGATGAGCTGACTTAACTTCTCCTGTGCTTTAAACGATGACGCAAGGAGGAACAACACTTAGAGTTTATCACCATCAAGTTCCTTTTGTTGTGTTTTAAACATGGAGATTCTCTTATACGCCTCATTCTTTCTATCTCATTCATAGATGATTGCCTAGTTTTTTTTTTTTTTTTGAATATTTTATTTTATTATATATGAGTAAAAAAATTATTATTATTTTATTGTAATTTTTATAAATCTTTCTTATTGGGAAATGTCTCC
Organism: Quercus aquifolioides; assembly: GCA_019022515.1. NCBI lineage: Eukaryota > Viridiplantae > Streptophyta > Magnoliopsida > Fagales > Fagaceae > Quercus > Quercus aquifolioides. The sequence goes on along the minus strand of CM032328.1, from coordinate 57,153,376 downwards.
AAGCCCACTCAAAGTTACTCGGTTAGCTTTGATACTATTTGTGATGACCTAAGGAAAAATGTTAACCACATCTTTTAGTTACAATTGAGGTTCACTATTTTTGTTTATGTATCTCAGATCAATCTAGTATTACATGCCCCCATCACAACAATTGAATATTTGACAACAATAACAACAATAATGTTCTTATCAAAAAAAAAAAATTATGAAAGCCTTAGTGTAAAATATAAATATTACTACAATTCTATATACTGCACAAAACTTATTCATAATTCATATGCAAATATAATAAAAATTTCAATGTATCCAATTAAATTCTCAAAGCTCATTCTCAAAAAAAAAAAAAAAAAAAAAAAAAAAATCTCAAAGCCACAAATGATTCAAAGTTAAGAGGTGCAAGAAAAAATTCATTTTGATTAAAATCTCATTAATTGGAATCAACAACCATGACTTACTAGACAAAAGAAGAAAAAGACTAAAAAGAAAGAAGGCATAAATGCACTTTTCGTCCCTACATTTTGACTCGATTCTATTTTGGTCCCTACTTTTTATTCTTACCACATTTAGTACCTATTTAAAAAAACGTCATCTATTTTAGTCATTTTCGTCAGTACCCTAACGGCAAATTCCTACATGACAAACGACACTATTAAAATTATAATAATTTTTTTTATTTTACTATTAAAAAATGCCACGTTAGCATATAAATTTAAAAAATTAATTTATTAATTTTAATTAAATAAAAAAACAGAATTAAAACCCAAAAATCACAAAAATTAAGATCTAAAAAGTATCTTGAGAAAAGTTAAAAAACAAAATATTTGAAAATTTTCTTTTTCATTAGAATATTTGTAAAAACATGTTTTGTCCCCAATCTTTGGTTGGAAACATGTTCAGACCATCTCTTTCTTCCAATTCCCTTTCCAATTACAATTCCTAACTAAAACCAAACAAATCCTTATAAACCAATTTCTCTTCACTTATCAAAAAAAAAAAAAAAAAAGAAAAAGAAAAAAAGAATTCTCTTCTTCTCTCTTTGAGCTCTTCCACAGTCCCCATCAAATCTCTCTAAACCTCTATCTCTACCTCTCAATTTCACTCTCTCGGCAAGGGTGATGACAACCTTGAGCTTCTCCATGACAAGACCGTTCTCGAGTTGACGCCGTAGCTTGACTCCCAGGCTTGACCACAACTTTGCTAGGTGCGAGCTGAGACTAAGTCGAAGTGAGGCAATCGTCTTGGGATTAGACGACTCTTCCAGCAAGTTTGATGGGTTCGAGTTCAATTGGTGGTGGTGGGTTGTTTTTCTCTTAATCTCTGACTTTCTCTTTATCTAAACCCAATTCTCTCTCTGTTGATTGTTTGATAAGTGTTGTGGTATTGGGTTTGATCGGTGGAGGTGGTGGCTGAATTTTTCTATGTTTGGGTAGAAAGAAAATTTATGGGTTTAGGTTCGAGTGGAAAGAAAATTTTTGGGTTTGTGTTTAAGTTTGTTGGTTGGGTTTGTATTTATGTTTGTTGGCTAGGTTTGATCGGTGGAGGTGGTGGCTGGATTTTTCTGTGTTTGGGTAGAGAGAAAATTTCTAGGTTTGGGTTCAGGTGGAAAGAAAATTTCTGGGTTTGTGTTTATGTTTGTTGGTTGGGTTTGATCGGTGGAGGTGGTGGCTTGATTTTTCTGTGTTTGGGTAGAGAGAAAATTTCTAGGTTTGGGTTTGGGTGGAAAGAAAATTTCTGGATTTGTGTTTAAGTTTGTTGGCTGGGTTTGTGTTTATGTTTGTTTGTTAAATGTGAGTTATTTTAGTGTTTAGTTTGAAAGAAAATCTTGATGATTGTTCGAGAAAAATTTATGAGTTTGGTTGGGTTTGTTGTTATTGTGAGCCAAATTGGCTGGGTTTGTGTGCGTGATTTGTTTTATAAGAAAATTTATGGTTTTGGGTGGAAAGAAAATGTTATGATGCATTGGCTTTTTAGATGTGAATTTTTTAGTGTTTGGTTTGAAAGAAATTTTCTGGGAAATATGTTGAATGCCTAGATATTTTTTGTGTTCTTGAGTTCTTGTGATCTGGGTTCAAGTTCTTGAGTTCTTGTGATCTTCATGTTCAAATTTGAATCTATATTTTTAATTTTGTTCAAGATACTTTTAGATCTTAATTCTTGTGAATTTTGGTTTTTAATTCTATAATTATTTTTTTATTTAGTTAAAATTAATAAATTAATTTTTTAAATTTATATACTGATATGGCATTTTTTAATACCAAAATAAATTTTATTATTATTATTTTAATAATGCTGTTGGCCATATAGGATCAATTCGTTAGGGCATTGATGGAAAGGACTAAAATGGATGACCTTTTTTAAATAAGGATTAAATGTGGTAAAAATAAAAAGTAGGGACCAAAATGGAATCGGGTCAAAATGTAAGGACGAAAAGTGCATTTACGCCAAGAAAGAACTATTACTTTAACATTACTCTGCTCTCCCCATGTAATTGAAAATGTACATATTATTTTTGATAAAAAAACTCGTTCTTTTTTCAAAATGGCCATTTTTGCAACTTTTCTTGGGACGATATATTGGGCTAGTTGTTTGATTACTTTTTTGGGAGGTGAGCTCCTATTTTTGAGGGCAAACTATTTTTTATTTAATATTTAACATGTTATTAAAATGATATATTATAATATTCCTTTAAAAAAATTGAGAAATGTTTCTACCAAATGTTGCTCTACCACTACGTAAAAATTAAAAAAAAAAAAAACTAAATAGTGAGAACATGAACTTAAGTTAAATTCTTGATAAATTACTTCACATGCAATGTGCCTGGAAAATATTGATAAAAACATTGAATACATGGGTGAGCAACATAAATATCAACATAACCATAAAACATATGATAATTTCAAATGAAATAGATTAGGAAAATCTTGAAATAAATATTGTATAAATGTGTGAAAAACCCTCAACCCTCCTCCTCCCTCTAACATTCTCAATCTCATATCTTTCGGTATTTTGAGCGATAAAGCTCACTCTTACTATGGTTCACTAAAAGTGCTGAGAGATTTTTGAATTCCTCGAAAACTTCTTGAAATAAGAGCAAAAAGGGAATGTCAGCTGCTGCAAACAGTAATAGATCATTTGCAAAGCATACATGAGTAATTTTTTGGCTTGCACAACTTGGGTGAAATTTAAACTTCTAGCTTGTAGCAACTTTAGATAGCATAATCTTATTGACCACTATCAAGACAAAAAGGTAAGGAGACACAGGATTTTCTTATCTACCATTTTTAAAGTACCCTTTCAAATTGTCATTGAAAGCAATGGAATACTTATAAGGGGATGTAATGCAAACTCTAATGGTCCGTTTATATTGAGGAGAGGGAAGGAGAGTAAAGTTGGCCCAAAATTAGCATATTTTCAGCCAACTCTACTCTACTCCCCTCCACTCTCCCTCCTTCTCCCCTCAATCCAAACGGGCCCTAAGATACATTAGGATGAAACTCCAATTGTTTGAATCATAAGTCTTCTTGAAATCCACCTTTATAGCACACCTTCCCATCCCTTTATTCCTATGATACCCCTTTACTAATTCTTGAACAAGGATGCTTTTTGAGATGCTTCTTCACTTGACAAAGGATGTTTGGTTATGTTGGGTTAAGATAGATTGACCTCAGTTAATTAATTCAATTACCCAAATTTACTAATTAAGTCAAATTACATGCAAATCATGGAGGCATCAATAAATCACCAAATAAACTAAATGTAGCAGAAATTAAATTGATACGGTGATTTGTTGACAAATAAGAAAAACCTTTTGCAAGTCAAAAACCCCACTGGGTGAATTTAAAGTCACCACTCCCAAGAATTCACTAATCAATAATCAAGCGGTTCCAAGTATAAGAAGTCTTACCACCACCATAGCCTATCCGAAAATACCAACCTACGGTTGAACCTTCACTTCAATATCCAATTGAACTTGATATTGTAGTAGCCTTCTTTCTTTTGTTGCACAAATCTCCAATCTGTGACTAACTCCTTTGCACGGATTGCAGTACGTAACTAACTCCAACAACTTGAATGATTGTTGTTGGTCACAAAGTTCTTCACTTTATAAACAATGAAGATCAAGAAGCACTTGGTTACAAAACCCGTACAAACGCAGTAACTTCACACAGAGTATATAAATTCTAGGTCTCTATTTCCATGAATGATGACTTTTAAAATAACCCTTATATATGACTAGGGTTGTGAAAAAAGAAACCCTAATCAAAGAAGTCATCATGGGCCGAATTTCAGATCTAAAAATTCTGAAATTGTAGATCTCGATAGATCGAGTTTGTGTCGAACTTCTCCATTAATCCTCGACAGCAGCATCTATCGAGCTTATGTTGAGACTTAATAAAACAACTTTTCTTCACTTGTTTCTTGGATCAATCTTCATGTTTTTAATGAAACCACTTGTTATGTTTGAAAAACATACTTCTTGATACATTAAACCTAACTTAAATCTACCCAATTACTTACAAGTAAAGTGTGTTTTGTCAAAGGATTAGCCAATTACATAAAAAATATGACTCTAACAAGTTAGAGCTAACTCTCCAAGACAATTTCTTTATCTAGCTACTAAACTTTTAGTGATGCATTTATAAAGAACATTGCAGCAAGCAATGGGCTTGTATCTGTGAATTTGATGAGTTGTCTATCTTAGGCACCAAAGTTATAATTGTAGAATTAACTTTACTCAGTATCTTCCCTAATTGGAAGAAAGATTGAACAGCATTTATAACATCACTTCCCACGATAGGCCAAGCCTTTTATAAGAAGAAAGCTATAAAACCATCAAGACCAGATGCTTTCTCACTACCAAGAGAAAACATAAAACTTGTTGCGTATACTACTGATTACAATCAATCTTTATTCCATCTTTTTAAGGCTTTCTCTTGCGCTGTACTTTTTTATATTTACATATATAGTTTTCAAAAGAGAAAACATTAGGTCCCGGAGCTGGCGTAAAACCAGTGTTTTATGCCAGTCAATCAGACCACGCCACGTCAAAAAAAAACTCCCAGCTTAAATCCTCTCACGCCAAAAACCTCTCATGCCAGAAAACGGAAAACCCCCAAAACTCTCATGCCAGAAAACAGAAAAACACCAAAGCTCTCACGCCATTCCTCTGATCGCCGGAGCAGAACGAAGAAAGAAAACCAGCTTCTCTCTCCTACTTTCCCCCTTTTCTCTTACTTCCCCACTTTTTCTTTTTTCTTTCTTCCTCTGGTTCCTTTGTCTGAACGCCACTCTTTCTCCCTTTCTTTTTTTCTTTCTTCACCATTCATCCCTTCTCTCTCTCTCTCTTTTTTTTTTTTTTTTCGCTTCTCTTTCTCTCCATCTCCGTGGGCTTGGTGGATTTTGACTGTGGTGGTGATTGATTTTGGGTATGGGTTTCTTGGATTTGGTGGTGGTGGGTTTGGGTGTGGCTTTGGCCGTGGGTTTGATTTTGAGTGTGGGTTTCTTGGATTTTGGCTATGGTGGTGGTGTGGTGGTTAAGTTTCAAGTAAAGTAGTAGTGGTGGTAGTTTGAGTTTTGGGTGGCTGGTTCGTGTGGTGGTGGCAAATCTAGGTTTGGTGTGGTGGTGTTAGTTTTGGGTGGCTTGCTTTGTATCTGAAAAGAGAGACAGACGAAGAGGAAGAGAGAGGTCTATTGTTTTTTTTTTTTTGAGGTCTATTGTTTCTTTAAGCTCAGGCTCCGGCGATCAGGCTATGGCAGTGGTGGAGGTTTGGCGTGAAGGAAGCAGATGAATGGTGTGAGAGCTTTTGGGGTTTTTCTTTTTCTGGCGTGAGAGGTTTTGGCTGTTTGGAGAGGATTATTGCTGGGAGCTTTTTTTTTTTTTTTTCTGACGTAGCATAGTCTGATTGGCTGGCGTGAAACACTGGTTTTACGCCAGCTCCGGACCTAATGTTTTCTCTTTTCAAAAACTAATGTCAAAAAACTTCCTCGCATATGCATATTTGGCATGCTGTCTCCAATTGTGGGAAAAGGTACTGTGTAATACTACATTGTCTACTTTGAATACCCCATTCTTTCGTCATGTCATATTGGTATATTCATAATCATTGTCAATTTTAAGAACTAATATTTGAGTAATAAATGTCTGAAAAAACCTATGAAATTTTTTGTCTCACTTCTTCTGTTCCACTTTTCCACTTGATTTATGAGAATAAAATTTTCTGTCCCATTTTTTAATTTATTCCATTACTATGTTACTGTAATCAACGTGAGTGGAAAAGTCATATGTATTTAAAAAGAAAAAAGAAAAGAAAAGAAAAGAGAAATAAATACTAATGCATGCTCTTACATATACAAAATAAAATATCAAGTTCATGCCGCACTACAAAAAACGCGGTTTTTAGCCACGTTTTTGTAAAACGCGGCTCTAGGCTAGACTTTGAGCTGCGTTTGTTAAAAACGCGGCTATAGACAACCTATAGCCGCGTTTTTTAAACGCGGCTTTAAGTCCAGCTGAATAATTCTTTTTAATAGGGACCTATAGCTGCGTTTTCTAAAAAACGCGGCTATAGCTGACCTTTAGCCGCGTTTTTAAACGCAGCTACAGGAAAGCTATAGCCGCGTTTTCAAAAAACGCGGCTTTATGTCCAGCCGAATAATTTTTTAATGAAGGTCCAGCAGAATAAAATTTTTTAAGGGCGACCTATAGCCGCATTTTTAAACGTAGCTACAAGTTAGCTATAGCTCTAGCCGTATAACTATGTAATTAAGGGGGCCTATAGCGGCGTTTTACAACCGCGTTTTTAAAAACGCCGCTATATGTAACACCCAAATTTTTTTTTTTTGTTTCTTCAACTTCTCACGTGCCCCCCTTTTCCCACCTACATCCCCACCTACCCCACTTTCTTCTTTTCTTTTATTTCTTCTTCTTCTTTCTTTTTTCTTTCTTCATTCTTCACTCCCACCGTAAGTCTTCTCTCTTTCCTTTTTTTTTTTTTTCTCACATCTGGGTGACTCTTCTTCTTCTTCTTTTTTTTTCCCTTTTTCTTTCTTCATTCTTCACATCTGATTAACTCTTTTTTTTTTTTTTGTTCATTGTTTCTTTGGAGTTGCTGCTTTTTTTTTTTTTTGTTTCTTTCTTTTTTTCTTCATCTCAAGCACACTGATTTGTCATTAGATCTACTGAAAATTTTGAATGAAGTGGATATTCTAGCAATATTTGATTTTGAATTTTTTGCATCTGTGCTTGAATTTGTGCTACTGTGTTGCTAATATTGTGATTATGTTTAAATGAGTTTGTGTTCTTATATTTTGGAGCACGTTGTGTATGATTTTGAATTTTTTGGATGTGTTTGTATTGTGAGTATGTTGTGTTTGATTTTGAATTTTCTGGGTTTGTGTTTGATTTTGAATTTTCTGGGTGTTTTTGTATTGTGAGAATGTTGTGTTTGATTTTGAATTTTTTGAGTTTGTGTTTGATTTTGAAATTTTTGGATTTGCGTTTAATTTTGAATTTCAAATTTTGAATTTTCTGGGAAAAAAAAAAAAAAAACCCAAATTTTTTTTTTTTTTTTTTGTTTTCTGGAAAAAAAAAAAAAAAAAACCAAATTTTTTTTTTTTTTTTTTTGTTTTTAAAAAAACCTATAGCCGCGTTTTTCGTTTTGGAAAAACGCGGCCATAGGTTTGTTGCTGCGGTGTTTACGCCGTGTTTGGAAACGCCGCTATAAAAAACGCGGCTCTAGGCTATAGCCGCGTTTTTTGTATCTATAGCCGCGTTTTTTAAACGCAGCTATAGACCCCTTTTTTTGTAGTGCCGGTAGACTTTATGTCAATGGCAAAACCCTTCCCATGTTGTTTCCAATAGTCTGCCTGCGGATTGATCCACTCCGGCTCAGCTGTCTCCACCCTCAATGCCCTTAGAGCCTCTGTGGAAATGTTGTACTTATTATCTCTCCTATAGACCAGCTCTGGTGAGACCTGGCCCAGGTTCACTGCCTATGGAGACATCATTAGGGCCGGTGCACCTAGTGGGAACTTGTCACCTAATTCACACACCCACCACAAAAATAGTAACACCTTTCAAAATTTTCACCCATTATATATTAATTCTAGCAGTAAAATTTTTCACCCATTATATATTATTTCTGCATTGAGTAATCTTTACACACTGAATGTTCAAATAGCGTATAAAACACTATGAATGTTTAGACCTCCAATTACAAAGTTTATCAATTCAAGTTTAATGTCAAACAATATATGTGCGGAAAATGAACATAAGCTAATATCAGAATTTATAAACAATCTAAACCAAATAAAATCACATCCACAGTAGAAATTAAATGGCAAAGATTAAGGGAAGAGAGATGCAAACACAAGGACAACACAACGATGCGTTATCGAAGAGGAAACTGAAGCCCTCGGCGTAAAACCTCTCCGCCACCTTCCAAACGGTCAATAATCTACTAAAGAATGAAGTTGGGATACATGAACAGCAGAAGACCCTTTAAGCCTAGTGTACCTAAGCCCTCCAAACTTCTTGCTCCAATGAGGTTGCGTCGAACCTTTGTCTTCTTTAGCTTACCGGATTCCGCTATAGCCCATAGCATCAACCAATAGTCATTGGTCCATTCCTAACTGCTTCCCAAAGTACCAAATAGCCTTCTCACAGATATGGGTACGGTGAGAAAAGGATTTGGGTAAGAACCTCTTAAGGATGTAACAATAGAGAGGGTGAGAGTAGAGGAATTTGAAGAGTCTCTATGTGAAGATTGTGGATGAATCAATCTTGTTTTTCTCTAGAGTTTTTCTCTCAAAATTCTATCTGGAAGCTCTCTACATTTCGTGGGTATAAGAGGTATTTATACTAGGGTGAGATTGGAATGCGAAGAGTTAGGTTTTTCAAAATAGAGCTGGCTGGCGGCTTGGCCTCACAACTTGACTGAGTCATGAGTTCAAGTCACGAGATAACAGAATGGATAGGCTGGACTTTTTGTCCTATAGTGCTCCAGCTAGCGTGACTGTTCATCTTCTCTGCACGCTTCACTCGTGTGCTGTAGTTGGCGGCTTGCCAGTCGCAAGTCACCCACGAGTCCTGGCCGCGAGTCTCTGCATCCTTGCACAATTTTGAGCATTTTTTCACACTCTCTCACTCACTACCCTTACATGATTCTCACCTAAATTTAGGGTTACTAATTGCTAAATTACAAGCAAATTTGGCATGGAATAAAGCCAACAAGATGGTTGATTAAATTCAACCTTACACACACTAATGTCACACACAATTTATAAGCTTAAAAATTTGGTGATACTTTGTTATTAAATTGATCGTAGTCTCAGTATTTTTCTTCTAAATTTTCAAGTACAAAATATTTACTTACCTCTATCAACCTGCCATGTGCGCCAGAATTTGCTGTATGTTTTGGCCAGATTTTCTATTTCTAGCCTCTCTATCACTCTTGGAACTTGGGGATTGACCCAGAGGCCTGACTTGATCTAGACCATCCAAATCATGATCATCAATACTTAATTAAATAATAAATTAAGTAACATAACAACTAAGAGCACTTCACATCATTCAATGTAAAATGATATAAATTCAAAATTTTATCCAACCAACCTAAAAAATTCACTCACATCACAGTTTGTTTATACAGACAGAGTACCGTATAAATTTACATAACTACTATTTTTATGTAAAGACATATTTTATTCATTTTTCAATACACACTTTTTTTGGTTTGTGCGTGAGAATGGTCTGTGTGTGTGAGAAAGTAGTGTGAGTGAGAATGAATATTTTATTTGAAATAGATTATTTTAGAATAAAAATAATCTGATGTAAGTCTACTTAAATTTGAATAATGGTTATGTAAAATAGCAAAATAAATAATTTTGATTATGTAAAATAGTAAAAATAGATTTTTATGATAAAATAAGTAAATTTTTTTGTAAAGTAGTTTAGTAAAATAGGGAAAAAAAAAAGGAATTTTATGCTAAAATAGAAAAAAAAGTTCTGCTCATGTGAATGCTCAGAGAGAGAGAGAGAGAGAGAGAGAGAGGGGAAATCAAATCTGGGATGCTATGAGAGTGCCACAGCTTTTGCTCCTCCGGAGGCAAAGCTTCAAAATGCGATCTGATACAATATATTCAACACCTGTACAAAACGAAATTGGAGTTGGAACAAAAAACTTTTCACCTTAATTTCCCTACAAAACCATGAGATGATCAGAGGGACTATAACTGATTATTCAAAGTTAGTATCACCAATGAGACGGCCTTGGGCGTGGTCAGAATCGTAAACAGCGCACTGTAGAAAATCCTGGTTCACGCGAGTGATGAAGTGATGGGTCTCGATCTGGCGAGTCATGTCGTGGCTGTACAAAGCGAAGGTACAAGCATGTTGGCTCATTTGCTTCACAGGCTTCAGGGACTGAAGAATCTGAGCACCTTTGTCTATCATGTGCTGCCCCATTGTCATGGGCTCTCCAGGTGGCCTGTGGTCTCCGAAACTTGGCATTGGATTAGGTGACTTGTCGCTCGAGGCCATTGAAAAACGATGGTGTTTCAAAGGGTTTTTTTTTTTTTTTTCCTCTTCTTAATTTGTGTTCGGTTGCAAGGTTTTTGAGAAGAGGGTGAGAGAGTGTTTATAGAGAGAGAAAAAGGGGAGAAGGGAAGGGTGCATGGAGACCGTGGTGAGGTATGAGGATCCCACGTAGATATGCATGCATGTTGAGGTGGCCGAGGGTGGTGAAGTTTGAAAGCAAATGGAGAACCTATGGGGGGACACTTGGACTCTTGGGGTGAGACTTAAGAGTTGAGAGCAGTGATATCACTCAGTTGGGTTGATTCCTAATTAAGTCACATCTACAATTTTTTTTATGGAAATATATATATGTGTATATATATTGAAAAGGCCACTTGAATTTTGACTCTTTCAAGAAGAAACCTAGGTATTTTTGTTTTCGACTGCCTCCTTTGTCTTTTACAAGAACTTCGTGGAAAAATGTTATGCACTGAAGTTGAGAGCATTATTAATTGTGCAACAAAAGATAGGGAATTTTACCACCCTTGTTAGGATGAGATCCTGGCTTGGGGGTGAAAGACATGCCAAAGACAAGAGTCTTTAGATCTAATGTATTCATGTTAGGCTTATATGGTGTATTGTGTATCACATATGGCAATTGAGAAATGATGTGCCGCATCAAGGAAAATTTTATGTAGAAGGTACCCTCCTTCATATGATCAAGTGGGAAGTTAAAAGGAGAACTGAAGACAAAGGCGTCACTAACTCTATTCAAAACAAACTCCTGTTCTGTTTGGCGAATTTCCCCAATGGTCCTCAAATCTTCCTCTTCTGAACTCTTTTGTTCATGCTGTGGGTTAAGTTGATTGTATTTCCCATGTAAATGAGGTAGGTTAGGTGTATATACTAGTGTTCCATATTGACTGATAGGGGTGACAAAATCTGACACAACTAACTCATTTATAAATATGTCATGGGGTGAGGCTAAATGGATTCGGTCATATTCGGGTCGACACGACTAACTTGTTTAATAAACAAGTTGTATTCGGTTTCAACATGTGAACCTGTTTGACCTGTTTAGCTTATAAATTTATTAACTTTTATTATTATTATTTTGTTATTATTAGTCAATTTATGGTTGTAATTGGATGTTTATTCTATATTTATGATTGTAACTATATTTTAATTTTAGATATATGAGAATTGATAACAGGTCATTTGTATTGACTTTTACATGACTTGTAAATTAAATGGGTTAAATGTATTGTGTCGGGTCAATCTGTTTAATAAACAGGTTGTGTTAGGGTTGAAAATTCTTGACACGTTTACTAAACAGGTGGAGTTCGGGTCAACCTATATGGCTGAATACTCATGGCTCGACATGACACGAACCTGTCCCACGAACACCAATTGCCACTCCAACTGGTTGACAACAAGGATGGCATATTTGTTTCAAAAAAGTCCATAAATTATGTTAGACATATTATGGCCCAAGTTGCCCAAACCAATTGTAGGCCTATGTACTTGTAGAACAAGCATATTAACCTTAGGTTAGTCTATAGTTAGCCTATGGTTAGTCAAATATTTTCTAGTATATAAATCATATATTGGGTTCATTGTAACACAAGTGCTTATTATAATATGTAGCTGTTAAGGGCTTTCTCACTGTGCACGTAGGTCGTTAGGTCAAATCATGTCATCCAGTCTCGCTCATCATTCAATTATCATACACAATCACACTAAAACTTTCACAAATTATATATAGCCAAATTTGTTATAGATCTCAAGTCTCAATTCATAACTTTTAATTAAGTTATATGCGGTGATGTTATGTATAGATCTCAAGTATTTTTGCCAAAGGAAAAAAAAAAAAAAAACATAAATAGATAAAGATGAAAAAATTTAATAATGTAAATGCATTACTATAATTAACTAGTCATTAACCCGTGCGATACACGGAAAAACTATTAAATATGAGATTTTAAAAAAAATTTCATTAAACTCCCCACCACAATAATATAAATTGACCAAAACACAAACTTTTAGTATGAAAACTATTTAATGGATTGAGTAATAGCACAAGCTTTTTTAAAGAAAACAGTTTGATTTAAAAAGTCAGAAACTTTTAGTTTCTTACTTCTTCCAATAAATAATGCCAACTTTTAACAAATTAAATGCTTTAAAATTTGAAAATCTTAAAAAGTTTACATTAGCACCCTTCAATTTGTCTATAAAGCCAATACTAAATAGATCTACAAATTGCATTCTCATATCCTCTGTCATTTGTAAGGTGACTAAGGATAAAAATTTGTCCCAATAGAATTGTCTCTTCCTTCCATTATAGTTTACATCTTTCCATTATTCAAAAGTTTTAAGAAGTGATATGTGTATGATGACTGAATAAAAATGTGTATAAAGTTTGGAATCAAGTCAACCTAAAAAAAAATCTTCAAATGCCATGAAGAAGGACCAATATCACTCAACTTATAATTAAACTGCAAAAATCACTAGTCTTTTTGCTGCATCAGCTTCCTCTTTCCTATCTGATGGTGGCACAAATGGGTATGCCCAAGAGTAACTACAATTGTTAAGGCAGGATTAAAGGTCCTATAAGAAGCATTTTTTCCAATATTTGGGCCCAATGGTGAGTACAAAGATGACGACCTTTTACAAAAAATTCTTCTCAATCCATAATTCAATCCAAAAATGTGTAACCAATGTTATATATGGAAGTGTTGTAGGGGGTAGAGAGTAGAACAAACGTATTCTTATGGCCATGCCCATATAGCTTCTAAGTTCTAACTATGAAATTCCACTAGCATTCAAATATCACTCAGTTTAAGTAAAACTGTAAGAGTAATAAAACTAGCCCCAAAAAGTATCATTGTGGAAAATTCTTTTGAACAAATAAATTCGAGCAATCAAAATGAAGCAAATACATCTTAAAATTACAATTTCAAAAACAATCACACAAACCCACTTTGAAATTCCACTTAAAATTTCTATACTCTATGTGGATTTATTGAACCATTTGATTAACAAAATTGCATACAAACATCACTTGGTGTAAGTAAAGCCAAAAAAATTCACCAAAAAAGAAAAACCATCTTGGTGGAAAAAACACAAAGATAAATGAATTAGACAGAAATATAAAACCAAACAAACTCGTCTGCAAACATATATCTATGACAAACTAAAAAATCTATAACGAATTTCCTGTTGTCTTCATTTTGTAAAGAAAAATGATAACAAACTGCTATTCTAAATTTCAGACATTGCACTTATATCCTTTTTGATAAGTAAGCGAAAAATGCACTGTACCATCCAATACTCAAATCATATTGCTGAAATTCTAAATTCCATGTTTCAACTGCTATGAACCTTCAATTCTTATCTGTCATCATATATAAAAATGTGGCATATGTGTCGTGATTTTAAGGAGCATGACTTGGAATCTAGCAATGGAAACAATTATGATTGTTGGATTTATTGTTTATTGAGGTATTGGAAAAATCTTCAAATAATAATATTATTAACAAAATTGGAATACAAACACCAATCCAAAAGCATCTGCTAAGTACAAAAGACAATAGAAAAAAAAAAGTGTCAGGGTCTTGTTATTTCAATTTGCCTTAAAATCATAGAGTTAAGGGATAGCAATTTGAAACCATAAAAGTAATAATCCCGGATATGGGTTCTTTGGTTAAGAAACTAAAGCAACAGAACATTTAAAAATCCAACCTTTAGATTCAATTTTCATTTGCTCACTTCTGTTTTCCTCACTAACCAAACAAATATACAAAATACAAAAAATCTACACAAAAATCCCATTTATTATAAATTCACTGAGAATTAGAAAATGATTCCAATATATATAAAAAGGTACAATCTAACCATTGAACACAATGTGATATAAAGTTTGAAACTACATAAAAGTACATGAATCCAATAGAGAAATAGAGTAATAAAATAAGGGGAAACGTTTTCGAAGATTTTATGGCAGAGAGGTTTTTTACCTTAGAAATAAAACAAAATAGAGAAACCCCAAAAAGAGTTTTTTTTTTAGAAGAAAGGAGCGAAGTGAGATTTGTGAAGTACTTTTGAAGGTTTTGAACATGGTTCTGTAAATCTTTATATGCCAATTTTTGTATCTATACTACATGTCGTTTTCTTTATTGGTCTTCATGGTGATTTCAAAAACTATCTGCCAACAGCTACAGCCCAACTGAAAACATATAATTTCTTTCTACATATTAGGAATTTAGGATCTGAGACAAACCAAAACAAAAAAGACACAACTACGTAAAACAAAGGTGGAAGCCTACAGGTGAATTGAAGGCAATGAAGATTCAGGGTTCAAATAAATCTGTCCATGGTTGCAAGGGTGAAGAGTGAAGAGAGAATTGAGAAGCAGAAGAGAAACTTCGGCTGCGCTTGAAAGAGATGAGAGATGGGACTGCGTGAAGAAGATGAAAAAGGAGATGGGAGTGCGTTTGTGAGTTTGATCGGGTGTTCTGTTTTTGGAGGACTCGACTGAGTTTGCAACTAATCGGGGTTTTTTTTTTTTTTTTGGGTGAGAAAGAGTGTCTTTTATTTATTTTTAAATATTGCTGATGTGGAAATTTGTGAGAGCTTAAAATAATAGTTAAAAATTCAGTTTTATAGTATATATAGATGTGCTTAAAGTAGTTTTACAATGAACAACATACATGTCCCCAACCCTTCATATGTAATATAATCGTATCAAACAATAAAAAAAAAAAAAAAAAAATTAAAGACATAGAAACACAAATCGAATAAAAAACCCCAAATCTTCATATTCATTTTGATAATATTAATATCACCACTTAAGACTAAGTTTTCTTTTCCTCATGCCGCTTGGCTTTCTCATTTAGGATTGGTAGGCCTGTACCTGTACCTCTTAGCTACAAACAAATATATAAAGAAGTTGAACAAGCTCAAAAGAGCAAGCAACCAGTAGAAGAGGTTCAAATGGTTCCTATTAATATTATTCCCTGCCAACCAGCCTCCACTTCTTGTACTATCCTTTGTTGAAGCATTAACTATTTTGATAAGTATAGTACTGAAAAAATATCCAAGTGCCATGGAGCTCCAAAGGAAACAACTTGAGATGGATTTAAGGCCATTTGGTGCCTCTGAATTAAAAAATTCAAGAAGCCCCACGTAGGTGAACAAATCTGCAATTCCAAATATGAAGTACTGAAATGATAGCCAGAATGTGCTAATAGGCAATGGCTGTATGACTGGGATTGCATCAAGCATATTATGGTCTCTTGCTACACCCTTTCGCTTCACTTCCAAGAAGCCAGCCACGGTCATGGAGATGCATGAGAGAATAAGGCCAACTCCTATACGTTGCAAGTGCGTGATGCCATTGGGAATGCCAGTGATTTTATGCGCAAAGGGTACGAAAATCCGATCATAGACGGGGATTATAATGATAATAAACAAGATTGGGATGATAGGGAGTGAGGCAGGTGGGATGTGGAAAGATTTAGAGATACTTGTGTCCATAGTGAGACCTTGTTGGACTGAGAAGGTTTGGAGCTGAGCCACACAAAGGGTCATGATAATTGTGCAACAAAATATTGGAAGCACGCCTAGTATTATTTTGGCATTTTCCACTTGAGTGACCCTGCATAGTTTCCATGGATTTGGAGCCTCTTCTAGACTACCATGTTGGATGGCTGCTTTGTCTAAAAATCTGCATATGATTAATTTTAGCATGGAATGTTAAGGCAAAGGTGTTAAAATATAGGAGGCTGGATATGGATATAAATTTTATACATATATTGTGTAAATTTTACATATCAAGTAAAAGGGGAAAAAGAAAAAAGGCATAATTTTTGTCAATATTGGGATAGAACCTGAAAATGTCTCTGTGAGGTAAAAATTCTGTTTCCATAGCAGCTTCATGGTCATGATCAATCTCATAGAGCTTTGTGAGGTCCTCTGGAAGGTCAAGATTTCTGTTACGAATGGCTGCAACATACACCTAAAAAAATGTAGCAAGTAAACAAACCTTTTTAGATTAGACCATGACTTAGTTGGAAGTATCCATAGAAATTATTCTAGACACCTAGTGTACTACATTCTTCTCTACATAAGGATAAGTCCCATGTATGTAACCCTAACATAAGGCTCATTAATTATTATACTAGAGTAGTGTATGGTATATTGAGTGTACTAAATAATTTCATGACAAGTAGGAAGATTTTGATCGCTAAGGCTTAACTAAGTACACAAACCTGTATAATTTCAATGATGGCGTTAGTTCGTTGAATAACTTGTATCCTGTACATTGGCAATCCTATGGCAAAGACGATAATAGCAAAGAGTATGGCAATGGAAGAGATCCCAAAGCCCCAGTCCCACCCTTTATGATCTTGGATCCACACATTTAGTGTTAAGCTGATAGCACCGCCAATACATGCTGCTAATAGAAGGCAGTTGAAGAAGCTGGACATCTGCTTTTTTTCTTTTGGGTCCTTTTCATCAAATTGATCCGCACCATGTGATGGTAAAGCAGCTTTCATTCCTGCAGACCCAGCAGCAAGCAAGTATAGAGCAACATGGAGGAGGACAGCACTGATGCCACCAATTTTCTCACAGTGAGAAGTTGGGTCAAAGACATTGCAAGGTGGGGGCTTCAGCTTGGGATAGTGAGCTTGTATTACTAGTAATACTAGAGCCTGGACAAACATTCCCAACAAATATAAAAATTCTATAAAATTAGTTAATTTTCTCTACTGAAATCACAGGTCCTCCATATATAGTCCATATCATGGTCTCGTTTTCTTGAACATAAAATAGAAACTGAAAATCATTTGGATGACTGTATTTTTGGAGAACAAAGCCATAGGATCACTAGCACCCATTTAATGAAGTATTAATTGACAGGTGTATTTTTCTTTTCAAAAAGTGTTCATTTCAATTCATATTAGAAAATTTATTATTCCCCAATCCTTATTTGTATGACATTTGCTAACAAGACCCTTTCTTTCTTTCTTCTTCTTTTTTTTCTCCCTAAAAAACATAGACCCTTTGTTAAATGATTATATTTACTCCTTTTTTCCCTAATTAGTTAAGGTTTGGATTTGTTTTTATATAGAAAATTACCTAATTAACTATGGCTGAATTAATTATGGCTAAGTTAATTACAATTAATTTATCAATTAAGACCTAGTGTACGCAATTAATTGATTGAACTAAACATAGATACTAACAATTGCATGAATAGGCATATTAAGCGAATCAATAAAGATAAAGGGCAGAAAGTAAAGAGAAACAAACCCAAGATAACATTAGATGTGTTATCGAAGAGGAGAACTAGAGTACTCGGTAAAAATATCTCTCTGCGGCTCCACTACTGAACCAATCCACTAAGTATATATAGTTGCGCGTTATAAGATTTACAAAAATCCCTCCAAGCTTAAAGTTACCCTTGTATTTAAGCCCTCTAAGCTTCTTCTCACAACTGACTATGCTGAGTCCTTTCTCTAACTTAGCTCTCGGATCTCGCAACCAAGCTTGGTTGCACCTTCAAGCCTCCAAGGCTGAAATTTGGCCAGCTCCAATGGTTCCCAAAGGTCCAAACAACACTAACAAAACTTAGGTAATGATGGGTGTGAAGAATCTGATCTCCTCTCAAAGGATTGTCAATGGTGAGTGGGAAAAGTGTAGAGAACTAATGGTGTTTGGCTCTCACAAGGATAGGTCCAATTCTCTCAACTTTGAAGTGAGTGCTTAGGGTAAAATTCGTGGGAGATGGAAGGATATATAAATGTGGGGCAAGGGATGGAATAGCAAAGTGACCATTTTACAAATTACTCAATTCATATATATATCATTTCAAGAGTATGAAATTAGTGGACTGTTTTACAAATTTCACGGTATTCATTTACAAATTTGTAAACCAATTCAAGAGTGTGACATTCCTAGGGATCCGTGAATTGTGTCTCAATAGCTTTTTAGTAGCATTTTTTTTTTTTTTTAAACACGAAAGCCCAATCCAAATACAAAACAAAGCCCATGAATACAAGATATTAAACATGAAAATACAATCAAATTGGCACGGAATAAGCCAACACTAAATACAAGAAAGTTACAGCTTAACAAACTCGATAGTAACAATAATTAGAATGGAGAATTTAAATCTTGATTATCCTTATAAAGAAGAGCAATGTATGTTACTAATCACTCTTAATTATAGCTAAACTTTTAATTAAGATACCTAAAATTTTTAATTATCAAAGATTGTTATTAATATCACTATATCATTAGATGATGAGGTTGGATGGAGGATTTGCAAGCATACCACTAACTCGAGGCATCCTCCAATGAGAACAGCTTTATATCTGCCGATATAAGTGTCTGCAAGAATAGCTACCAAGATAGACAGGATGTAACTAGCGCCCAAGAAGTTAGTTAGCTCATTAGCTGCATCGGCTAATTCCAAGTGCATCACCAGATTGAAGTATGTCGTCAAGTTCACAGCCAGAGCTAAAGTTGCCATGTTCTCAAAACCAAAAGGGGCTGCAACAGGGGACACAAGCGGTAATTTAGCAAAGTATCATGGAGACTAATTTTAGCCAAGACTTTGGATGAAAGGGACCAATAGTACTTTCACAAGACGAAAATTATGAAGAGTGATTAATTTGTGTTTAATTGTGCATTAAGAACATTCTCTCATCAAGGTGTCTTGTCTCGAGAGTCATGTTGAACTCGTGCAATAAATTTCATGTTTTGTAAAATCTACATGTCAATGATAGTGCCAATGTACATATCATGTAGGTAACTAAGTATAATAATATTTAATATGAGGCTAAGAGAAGTGGTTGAAAAATTTATATATAAAACCACCTCTTTGTTGTATATATAAATAAAATAAAATAAATTATCTTATTGTCTATAAAATGAGAGATTGTTGTTCCAACAAAGGATATATATTATTTAATTTTCTAAAATCATGTAAATTAGTTTCTTTGATTCTATTATTGTTGATTTCATTTGCATCATATTGTTTTGATAATTGGATTGCTCCCCTTAATTAAAGCATTACCAAACTCATTCGAGTTCAATCAATCTCTCTAGAGAAAATTTTGATAAATACTTGGCAAATTTTGAGAATTTGTAACAAGATGTTCTTTTTATAAGATTAACAAAAAAGAGAATGCAATTATATTGCGCTAACGAAACTATTTCAGACTTCACATTGACAATACAATCATTATGCTATATTTCTAAACAAATTAAGTTGAGTTTTTATGTACCTAGTACAAGCAACGCAGTTCTGGCTCCTCCATGTTTGCCCTTCACAGCTGTTCTTCCCTTCCAATCAACCTTTCCTTCAACAAGCTCAGGCTTCTCGAACGAAAATGAAATTAAGACAATAGATAATGTTAAAGCATGAAAATTATATAACGTGTAACCCAAACGTGTGAGAGACACATGAAAATGAATTGAATAGAGGAGCAAAGTACCATAACTAAATTCTAATTGCTAGGTTCTTGACGAGAACAAATAGTTAGATGGATGGATCAATTGAGCTTTTTATTTATAAGAGAGCAAATAATGTAATTGGCCAGCAGGGGCTTGGGTTTAGCTTTTGCATTGACAAATAATTCTTAGTGAGCTCAAATCTCAATGCCCCATTTCTTCTTTCGGTGTATCTCTTGTGCGGCAAATCGCCCAACTTGGAAGTTGGAAGCGGGAGAATCTGAGACCTCTGTGAAGACAAGGTTTTGAATACTTTGATGCAAATTGTACTTTTTAAAAAATTTTAATAGAAATAATTTATTCCACATTCTGTTACACTACCCACATCTTATCATTTATATATATATATATATATTACTTCCTGTGCTTGGTTGATGAAGTGTAAAGTGTAACACAACAAGACATAGAATATATATTACAAAATGAATATGCTTGTGTTCCTCGAACGCTTTTTGGTATTATTTTAGAAAATAAAAATTATATGCTTGATTAGCATATTATTAGACCCATGCCAACCAATTATATGTTAATTATTAGTATTATTTTTTACAATTCGATAGTTGGGCCAAAGGGAATATGAACATTTCTGTTTGAAATACCGAAACTTGCCATCTAATTAAGATATAAGATTCTAGACCCAATCAACAATGTTACATTAGGGACAAAATTTAAAAAGGAAGTAGTGTTGTAACTCAACTTGTACTTTTTGATATTTTCAAATGAGAAGTCCATGCCTCATTGTAATTTGTAACATTTGAATTATCAAAATAAAAAATTAAATTAAGGAATACAATATCTTAATTTATTTGTGATTATTTAAGTAATTTTATCTCTTAATTTTTATTATGGAGAAAAATTATAAATTTTTTGAATGGTTTAATTATTATCGTTTTTGATTGTTTGACCTTTTTGTAATAGTATTCTTCAAATGGATTGCTTTTACTTGTGATGTTAATGTTAATCTTAATATATGTCAAATATTTCCTTTATAATTGTATTTCTTATTGATTTATTTGATAAGAAAAATTAATTAGTGTTATTATGTATGTATCTGTTTGAACATTTGATCTCGTATGATTATATAAGGATTTGATCATATACTTTCTTTTTTTTCGAGGAACGATTTGATCATATACTTGACTGTTTTAAGTATGTCGTTATTATGTTTAAATTTTTTAGTGTTAATCTATCAAATTTTAACCATTTTTTTTAAAATTTTTTTATCAAATTTTCATAATTTTCATTTCGATAATTACCAAACACCCACTAATTGGTTGCTTAATAAATGTTATTTGTATGAATAACATTTTAAATATGTCTTGATGGGTATGAATGAGTATTACCATGCATGATAGGACTAATTTAGTTTCAATTTTATATCTAGCAGTAGCGTGATAATCTTTATTGCATTATTGCTATATGAATAGGAAAATCCTAAAGTTACAAACAATTTCACAAACTATTGATGTAGTGAGTGATTATTGGTAACTAAAAAAGTAATGTTAGGAGGTAGGTTTAGATCTCTTATTCAATCGTCAAATATCAATAACACTTGATACCACATTTTGTCTGCTCTCGATTTGCGTGCCGGACCCCCCGAAAATCCAAAAATGTTATTTTCT
The DNA here is from genome assembly GCA_019022515.1 of Quercus aquifolioides. Taxonomy (NCBI): domain Eukaryota; kingdom Viridiplantae; phylum Streptophyta; class Magnoliopsida; order Fagales; family Fagaceae; genus Quercus; species Quercus aquifolioides. Next base: position 57,131,719 of record CM032328.1, on the reverse strand, counting down.
CTCTATGGGGCCATGAGAACATCTAGAACGACGTGGCGCAACCCGTTCGGACTCTGGAGCGCTCAAAATGCCTTTTTTAGCCAAAATGACTACAACTGATGAATCTTTAGACGATGAAGATTCTAAGATGAAATCCTATATTACTCGGCAATTCAAAAATTTTATGAAGAATGCCAATGCTAAAGGATTTGACAAAGACCGCAAGCAGTCTAGCTTGTCTCAGTTTAAGAACCAGGACAAAGGAAAGAAAAATGCTAGGGATGGTGGTCAGTACACTGTTCCCTCAGGACAAAAATGCTCTGGTTGTCAAGGCTTCAGACACATGAAACAAGAGTGCCCTACATATCTCAAGACCATTGGGAAGAGCAAGGCACTTGCTGCTACTTTGAGTGACACCGAGCCTGAAGATGATTCCGACAATGAGGATGATGGAATCCTAAATGCTTTCACTGCCACTGTAAATCCTATTGAAGGGATTGTTGAAGATGTGGATGAAGAAGAGGACTTGGTGGAGTCTAAATTTGAGAAGATAGATGAACAAGATGACATCCACATAGCCTATGCAAAATTATACAAGGTCTCGGAAAAACATGAGAAGTTGTATAGGTTGGCCACCAAGAAGCTCAATGAAGTGGAGCTTGAACGAGAAGAAATTTCTACAAAGTTTGATGAAGCCAATCAGACCATTGAAGCACTGAGATTTGAGAATAATTTCTTGGCTGAGAAGACCAAGAAGCCTGAGGCAAAGTTGTTCCAAGTCAGAGCTCAGTTGGAAAGGACTTCAAGTGCAAAGCTTGACGAGATGCTCAGTCTTCAGAAATCTGCTTCTGATTGAACCAGTTTAAGGTATGATTTCTCTTCTTCTAGTATTGCTTCTGCTAGTACTACTGTTTTTGTTTCTCCTACTAATAATGTTGAATCTGTAACAATGAGGTGAAAAATGTGTTAGCTAGTAAGAACATAGACAAGGGAAAATCTATCTTAGGAGCACCCCCTAAGCTTGATAAGAAAGAGATTAAGAACCCTAGGGCTAAGAAGGGAAATACTCAAAAGCCTAAACAGAAGAAGCAACATCTCTGTCATCACTGTGGAGCAGTTGGACATACTCGACCTAATTGCTATAAGTGGTTAGCTACTCAACAGAGCAACGGTATGATCTCATCGAGAAACCAGAATCAGTTTCCATCCTCCTTTACACCTCTTGGAGATCTACTCAAAGCCCTTATGTTCCTTTCGAACTTAAACGGTTTCAATTCTTCCCCCTCACCGCCAGATCAAGGGTTTGCTAAACGGAAAGGTTCCTCCAAGGTGTGGAAGCAAAAAGGCTCAAAGTGATTTAGTCACTTTCTCTCTCCCTTTTCTTGTTTTTCTCTTTGCATTACTTGTGTGTCTTGCTTTTATATTTTGAGTCAATCTAGTTTTATGCATTGTTTTGTTTAACATGTTTTGTGTGTTTATTTTTCAATTTTGCTTTATTTTATTTTTCATAAAAATAAAAATAAAAATTGAAAAATCAGAAATATACAAAAACAGTGCGTGTTTTGTGTACATTGGTACTTGTGTACCTTAGATGGCCATTGAAACAAAGTTTTCTAAACTTTGAATCTTTTGTAGCTTAGATGAGTATCTCTATGAACAACTAAGCAAGTGAGTTTTGTGGCTCATGTTTGTGATGAGTAAGATTAAGTAATCTCTTATACTTAATACTCGTATCACTCTTTTTGACGGGAAGGACTAGAAAATCCTAAGAGAAAGGCATAAATAACTATCTCACCACTGTTGCCCGCCAATCATGAAATGACATTTGTATGCTTCGGTGTAGCAAAAGGGCAATGTCAAAAGCTTGACATCATTGGGTATTTCTTTTCTCTCTCTTATATGTCCATGCATGGTTTGCTTAAAAGAAAAATATGCAAAGAAAAATAAAAGGCAAAAAGAATCAAAATGCTTTATATATGATTGCAAGCATGTCTTATAGGAGATGTGGGAGTTATAGGATGTACCTTGAAGGTGATAGTCCCCATCAAACAGTTATGATTGTGTGTGAGTTAAAGTGATTTTCTCAAATCTCGAATCGTCATAACATGTAGGCACTCATGTAATCTTGCGATGTTTTTCACACACAACACGCAATATTCTTTGCTACTCTTGATACATGGGCAGGTACAATGTGATTTAGCCATCACAATGAATACATGTGTTAATGTAAGCTCACTAAACTGTCTTAACTTGTTTTTGAAATATAAAATTGGTTAGACTTGTTTAGTGTGTGTGTGTTTTGGATCTAAATCCTTGACATTTTTCTTGTTGAGAGATGATTTTGGGAGCTTAAAATATTGTTTGAATTTTTTGGTTGAGTAGCATGTTTGATTGCATTCATATCTATGTTTTTCTCTTCTTTGAAAAACTGTTTTTAAGCAATCTCGACAGCTTTTCAATACCTCTCGACAGCTAAGCTATCTATAGAGCCCTTTGAGCTTTCTTTTATTACATTCTCGATAGCTGCTCGACAGCTACTCGATCCATCGAGGAACTTTCTAGATGCTCGATAGCTCTGTAAAGTTGTTATTTACAACTATGTATTTTGTTGGCTTATATTTCATGCTAAATTTGATTGTAATTTTATTCAATCTTTTGTACCCTATATTTATTGTGGGATTTGATTGTAAGGGTTGTGTGATAAAGAGAGAGAGTGTGAAGACTCAAGCAATTGAAGACTGAAGAGTTTCCGCGGGTATCTCGCGACTAAGCATCCCGCGAAGTGCATCATGTGACTTGCATATGCTGGAATGCGAAGAGTCAGGCCAGGATGGAGACAGCTGTGTTTCGCGAGTATCTCGAGGGTAAGGCCTTCCTGTGAGACACCCGCAAGACATTCTGTTCTGTCAGAATGTCCATTCTGATACACACTTTCTGTGCCTACACTATATATACCAACATTACCCACAAATGTTAAGGAGTGCTTCTGAGAGAAAATCCTAGCCAAACACCTTGAGAGTTAGAGATTGTTATACCCACAATTCTCTACACATTTGCTTGTGGAATTTCCTTAACTCCTACCTCTTCATTTCCATACCATTGAGAGGTTGATAGCCCAAACACTTATCACACCCTTTCAGAGTGTCAAGTGAAGTTTTGGTGCTGCTGGGAAGTATTGGAAAAAGCAAAGAATGACAGATGCAACATGGAGCTTGTTGCGGGATCTGGAGAACTAGACAAGACACGATTCCGAGAAGCCTTGTTGGAGTAGGAGCTTGGAGGGCTTAGGTACATCGAGTAGATTATGCTTGGAGGGTCTCTTGTTAACCCATGTATCCCAACTGATTATCTAGTGGATCGATTTCCGCTTTGAGGGCGGCGAAGAGGTTTTTCGCCAAGTTCTTTGATTTCCTCTTTGATAACACATCAACGTGTTATCTTATGTTTGCATCTTTCTTCCCTACTTTTTCATATTCCATTTTACTACTGTGTTGCTTTGATTACGGATTAGAGTAGCTTGTTTGTTTATTCGCTCGCTTTTACACTATTCTGCACTTAGTATTAAGTTAGTGTAAAATCAATCGAGCCGTAACTTTAATTTGGGGGTTTAAACAGTTCTTGTATTTTCAACACATTTTCGTGCTTTCAAGTTCCTTGATCCATCGAGCCCCTTTTGTTGTGGACACCTCTCGACAGATCCTCGATAGCTTCTCAATAGCTATTTCATGTGTTTCAATTCTTGACAGATCTCGATACCTCTCGATCCATCGAGAAACTGGAATTCCTATAAATAGGGTCCACGTGATGCTTTCTTCATTTCTCCCTAATCTCTCTCGACAGAAAATGTCCTCTCACCTTCCGAAACACCTCTCTCTCACTCCAACTTCATTCCTAAGAGATTTTCGGCCTAGATTGATCTTTCTTCTTTTGGTAAGATCTTCTTTCTTTCACTTTTTCATGCATTTCATATTTCTGACCTAACTTTTGGGATTTTTTTGATAAACTTTGTGGCTTTTAAAAAATTTGAAGTTTGTGTGAAATTTTTGGGACGAGTTTTTGTTTAAATGTTTTTAAAACATCATGCATTGCATCACATCTGCATTATAACAATGTTTCATGCATTTTAGATGTGTGTTTACTTTGTTGCAATGATGTGTGCTGGTAGGTTTGGATTGGGTTGAGCCCATGATGCTTTTAAGTTTGCATGTAACATGTTCATGCATTTTTCATGCATACGTACCTTCATTTATCTTTATTTTGATATTGATCTGTGTTGGTGCTTTTCTGCATGTTTCTTTCTCTCTCTTTCTTTTGGTTAGTTGCTCTATGGCACCTAAATGAAAATCCACTCCATCCCAGAACCCTCTTCGTTCTGGGTCATCTTCTTCTTTTGATTCTACTCCTTCTGTTTGGTTCCGTGATGATAAAGCCTAAAAGGACTTTTCGGAGAACTTTTCACGACGAGGCATTCATTCGGAACGCCAAGTCATTCTATTGGATTTTTCCGATACTGACCTTCCCACTGTCATCTACAGTCATGGTTAGGAGTTACTGTGTGGCATCCCGGTCACTTGTCCCTCCATGATCATATAGGAGTTTTACTCCATTATGCACAGATTCGATACTTCTATACCTCAGTTTGTCACTCGCGTTAGAGGTACGCACATTGTAGTTACTCCAGATCTTATATCCGAGGTACTACACGTTCCTAGGGTAGCACATCCTGACTACCCTGGTTGTGATCACTTGAGGACTGTGTCCAAAGACAAACTCTCATCTCTATTCTGTGAGACACCTTCATCTTAGGGTAACCATCAAAACACCCCTTGCTCGGGCTTTGCAAAAGGTCTGAGATTCCTTAACATGGTGATGACATTCATTCTTCATCCTTTGTCTCACTATAACTTTATCACAAAGCCTCGTGCTCGATTTTTGCTATCCCTCTTAGAGAACATTTTTATTGACTTCCCTTCTCACTTCATTCTATCACTTATAGATGTCTATAGTGATACGACGACTCGTGATAAGCTCATTTTTCCTTCAGCTATCACGCGGATCCTTCGCCATTTTGCTGTCTTATATCCAGAGTCTACACACTTTTTCGTTATGTGTGCCATAGACGCTACTACTATTCAACGGAGCGGGGCCCAACTTCGATCGAGGCGTCCACAGACCGAGACGGCAACTCGTCTGGCTTCTTTCGCTCCTTCCACCTCTGTTCCTTTGTCTTTTGCGGGTGGAGTGACTCTCGAGGCCATCATGGCACAGTTTGTGCGCATGGATGCTTGCCTTGACACTCTCAATGATGAGTTGTGTCAGGTGAACACCCGTGTCAGTCGTATCGCACGACGACAGGCTGCCATGGGTGGTTTCACCGCTTATACTTCTCCATCTCCATCGACTTCAAAGGATGAGAGTGATGATGGCTTCGGCAGTGATGATGGTGATGAGAATGATGGTGCTAGCTCACCCAGTGATGATGAGATGTCTACTTGATTTACTTACCCTTTGTCGCTCGTGATAAAAAGGAAGAGTAGTTTTGATATGAGAGTAGCCATTTACATAGGGGGAGAGTTAGCATAGGAGATTTTTGTGATAGGGGGAGTGTTTATACTTTGAGGGATGTAGTGAGGACTTACGTATTTTTTTCTTTTTTTCTTTTAGAGATACATTGTTCTTACATTGTGATAGCAAACCTTGTACTTATGATGTTATATATATGATGAGGTTGTTATTATAGTTCTTTTACCTATCTTTACATGTGTTGTTTCTTTTCTTTCTTCATGCACATGCTTCTTACATATTGTATGCAATCTTTTATTTCTATTTCACACTAAGATGCCGTGATGAGTTTTGTTTAAAGTGTTTTAGAAATACAGGTTGTCAAAGTCTTCTTGCCATGAACTCTTTTCTTGCAAAGTTTTTCAAGAGTTTGTGTTAGGATAGATTTTATTGTATTCAACAAGCGAGTATAAGCTGAGTGATTTATGACTTCTCTCATATGTTCATTTGTTTGTTGTGGTTTTGTCACGGATTGCCAAAGGGGAAGATTGTTAAGACATATGTGATTCATGTTAGGAACATATGTTAATATAGAATTGGCTAATCTTTTGACAAAATGCACTTTACTTGTAATTGGGTAGATCTAGGATGTGTTTAATATTTTAAGGAATAAGGTTTCAAGTTCAAGTGTTAAAGTCATGAAAGTCTATCCAAGATTCAAGTGAAGAAGTGCTAGATTTTAAATCTCGACAGCTAGTATCTATCGAGGTTTAAGAAGCTGTTTCAACCCGATGCTCGACAGTTGCTCGACAGATAGGGTATCTATCGAGGTTTATGAAAATTAGTTTTCAGATATGATTTCACTTCAATCTGTGGATAGATGTTTGAGCTTTCTTTTCTCACAACCTAAAACATATATAAGAATTTTTTTAAGCGCCTTCACAGCTGATGCAATTCAATGCAAAGTTTTTCATATTGTGAACCGGAGACATATGCCCTAGTTCATCTTTCTCTTCAAGAAGTTGCTGTGTTTGTACACCGTAGGGTTTTGTAACTAATGAGCTTTGTGATCTTCATCGTGTTAATGAACTGAAGAACTTTGCAGCCAACATCTTTCTCAAGTTGGTGAGTAAGTCGCGTATTGGGATCCGCGCATCGATTGCTTAGTCATGTACTGGGAGTCGTGCATTGAAATGAGAGATTGTCACTACAGAATAAGTCCAATTAGGTATTAGGGTAAGGGTTCAACTGTAGGTTGGTATAAGGTACTGAGATTCCTTTACTTGTAACCACTTGTTGTGATAATAGTGAATTCTCGGGAGTGGTGACTTTAAAATCACCCGATGGGGTTTTTGCCACGTAGGTTTTCCCCATTCGTAAACAAATCATTATGTCAATTTATTTTCCGCTGCACTTTAACTTAGTTGGTGATTTGTTTGAGCTAGCACGTTTATTGCATGCTAATTGAATTAATTAATTAACTTGGCTAATTAATTGGTTAATTCATCACAAGGGATCAATACATTCTTGGCCTATCATTTTTGACGGGAAGGACTAGAAAATCCTAAAAGAATGGCATAAATAACCATCTCATCATTGTTGCTCGCCAATCATGAAATGACATATGTATATTTTGGCATAGCAAAAGTGCAATGTCAAAAGCTTAACATAATTGGGCATTTCTTTTCTCTCTCTTATATGCCCATGCATGGTTTGCTTAAAAGAAAAAGTATGCAAAGAAAAATAAAAGCAAAAAGAATAAAAATGCTTTATATATGATTGCAAGCATGTCTTCTAGGAGATGTGGGAGTTATAGGATGTACCTCGAAGGTAATAGTCCCCATCAAGTAGTTATGATTGTGTGTGAGTTAAAGTGATTTTCTCATATCTCAAATCATCATAATATGTAGGCACTCATGCAATCTTGCGATGTTTTTCACACACAACACGCAATATTCTTTGCTACTCTTGATACATGGGTAGGTACAATGTGATTTGGTCATCACAAGGAATACATGTGTTAATGTACGCTCACTAAACTGTCTTAACTTGTTTTTGAAATATAAAATTGGTTAGACTTGTTTAGTGTGTGTGTGTGTTTTGGATCTAAATGCTTGACATTTTTCTTGATGAGAGATGTTTTTAAGAGCTTAAACTGTTATTTGGATCTTTGGTTGAGTAGTATGTTTGATTGCATTTATGTCTGTGTTTTTCTCTTCTTTGAAAAACTGTTTTAAGCAATCTCGACAGCTGCTGGATACCTCTCGACAGCTAGACTATCTATTGTGCTTTTTCAGCTTCCTTTCTCAATAGCTGTTATCGCAATCTCGATCCATCGAGATTCTTGAGATTCAATCTTGATAGCTAATTGACAGCTTCTCGATCCATCGAGGAAGTTTCTGTATGCTCGATAGCTGCTCGATCCATCGAGGTCTTTTTGCTGTGGACACCTCTCAATAGCTCTTCGATAGCTCTTTCTGGCATTTTTAATTCCCGACAACTCTCGACACCTTTTGATCCATCGAGCTGCGTATGTTTCTATATATAGGGTCAACGCATTTTTTCTTCATTTCACCCCGATCTCTCTTGACAGTTTTTGTCTCTTCACCTTCTAAAACTTCTCTCTCTCTCTCTCTCTCTCTAAACCTCAATCACAAAAGTTTTTCGGCCTTAAGATCATTTCTTCATCTGGTATGATCTTAGTCTCTCTATTCTTATCATGCATTTCATGCTTTTTAACCTAACTTTTGGTATTTCTTGAAAACTTTGAGGTTTTTCAAAATTGTTGAGGTTTTTATAAAATTTTTGGGATGGGTTTTTGTCTAAATGATTTTAAATCATCACGCATTGCATCCCATGTGCATTTTAACTATGACTCATGCATTTTAGATGTGTGATTATTATGTTGAAATGATGTGTGCTGGTAGGTTTGGATTGGGCCTATGATGTTTTTACTGTTGCATGTCACATGTTCATGCATTTTTCATGCATATGTACCAATTTTGTTTTTATCATATTGATATTAAACTGCTTGGTGCTTTTCTACGTATCTCTCTCTCTTTCTCTCTCCCCCTCTCTTTCTTTCGGTTAGTTGCTCTATGGCACCTAAACGAAAATCTACTCCGTCCTGGAACCCTCTTCATTCCAAGGCATCTTCTTCTTCTTCTCCCGCTGATTCTACTCCATCTCACGTCCGGTTCAATGATGATAATGCCCGTAAGGACTTTTCGGAGAACTTCTTCCGACGAGGCATTCATTCGGAACGCTAAGTCGTTCTATCAAATTTTTCTGATACTGACCTACCCACTGTCATCTACAGTGGGGCTTGGGAGTCACTGTGTGGCATCCCGGTCACTTGTCTCTCCATGATCATACAAGAGTTTTACTCCAATATGCACAGATTCGATTATATAGTACCTCATTTTATCACTCGAGTTCGAGGTACGCTCATGGTAGTCACTCCGGATCTTATATCCGAGGTGCTACATGTACCACAAGTAGAGTTTGCTGACTACCCCAGTTGTGAGAGTTTGAGGATGTGTTCAAAGATGAGCCCTCGTCTCACTTTTGTGAGACACCTTCATCTTAGGGTGATCATCAAAACACCCATTGCTCGGGCTTTGCAAAAGGTCCAAGATTCCTTAACATGGTGATGACATTCGTTCTCCATCTATTGTCTCACTATAACTCTATCACAGAGTCTCGTGCTTGATTTTTGTTATTCCTTCTTAAGGGGCTCTCTATTGATTTTCCCTCTCACTTCATTCTATCCCTCATAGATGTCTATAGGGATATGGCGACCCGTGATAAGCTCATTTTTCCTTCGGCTATCACGCGGATTCTCCACCATTTTTCTGTCTCCTATCCAGAGTCTACACACTTTTCTCCTATGTATGCCATAGACGCTGCTACAGTCAGACAGAGCTAGTCCCAACTTCGACCGAAGCAGCCACGGACAAAGACAGCAACTCCTCTAACTTCTTCCACTCCATCCACCTTCGCCCCTTCTTCTTCAGCGGGTGGAGTGACTCTCAAGGCCATTATGGCACAGCTTGTGAGCATAGATGCTCGCCTTGACACTTTCAGTGATGAGTTGTGTCAAGTGAACATGCGTATTAGTTGTATCGCACTACGACAGGCTGTCATGGGTGATTTCACTGCTTCTTTTCCATCTCTACCGGCTTTAGAGGATGAAAGTGATGATGGCTCCGGCAGTGATGATTATGCTAAGGATGAGGATGCTAGCTCTTCTAGCGATGATGAGATGACTGCTTGAGTTACTTTCCCTTTGTCATCTGTGACAAAAAGGGGAAGTAGTTTTAGATATGAGCGTAGTCATGTACATAGGGGGAGAGTTAGTATAGGAGATTTTTGTTAGGGGGAGTGTTTGTTTTTCTATTTTGAAGGATGTAGTGAGGACTTATGTATTTTTTTCTTTCTTTAGATACATTGTTCTTACTTTGTGATAGCAAACCTTGTACTTATTTTGAGTTATATATATGATGAGGTTAGTATTGCATTTCTTTCACCTAACTTTTCATGTGTTATTTCTTTTCTCTCTTTATGCACATGCTTCTTATTATATTGTATGCAATCTTTTATTTATGTTTCACATTAAGATGCCGTGATGAGTTTTGTTTAAAGTATTTCAAAAATACAGGTTGTCAAAGTCTTCTTACCATAAACTCTTCTTGCAAAGTTTTTCAAGAGTTTGTGTTAGGATAGATTTTATTGTATTCAATAAGTGAATATGAGTTAAGTAATTTATGACTTCTCTCATATGTTCATTAGTTTGTTATGGTTTTGTCACTGATTGCCAAAGGGGGAGATTGTTAGGACATATGTGATTCATGTTAGGAACATATGTCAATATAGAATTGGCTAATCCTTTGACAAAAAACACTTTACTTGTAATTGGGTAGATCTAAGATGTGTTTAATACTTCAAGGAACAAGGTTTCAAGTTCAAGTGTTAAAACCATGCAAGTCTATCCAAGATTCAAGTGAAGAAGTGCTGGATTTTAAAGCTCGACAGCTAGTATCTATCAAGGTTTAAAAGGCTGCTTAAGCCCGATGCTCGATAGCTGCTTGATAGATAGGATATCTATCGAGATTTAAGAAAATCATTTTTTCAGATTTGATTTCACTCCAATCCGTGGATATATGTTTGAGCTTTCTTTTCTCACAACCTTAAACATATATAAGGATTATTTTAAGAGCCGTCACAGTTGATGCAAGAGTGTGCAACTTGATGCAAAGGTTTTTTACAAGGATATTGTGACCTGAGACATATGCCCTAGTTCATCTTACTCTTCAAGAAGCTGCTGAGTTTGTACGCCGTAGGGTTTCGTAACCAAGAAGTTTCATGATTTTCATCGTGTGATGAACTGAAGAACTTTGCAGCCAACATCCTTCTCAAGTTGGTGGTTAGTCACGTACTTGGATCCGTGCATCAAATTGGTTAGTCATGTACTGGGAGCCGTGCATTGAAAATGAGAGATTGTCACTACAAAACAAGTCCAATTGGGTATTGAGGTAAGGGTTCAATTGTAGGTTGGCATAAGGTACTAGGATTCCTTTATCGGGAGTAATGACCTTAAAATCACCTGGTAGGGTTTTTGCCTTAGAGGATTTCCCCATTTGTAAACAAATCACCGTGTCAACTTTATTTTTTGTTACATATTTACTTTAGTCGGTGATTTGTTTGTGCTACAACGCTTATTGCATGTTAATTGGATTAATTAATTAACTTGGCTAATTAATTGGTTAATTCATCACAAGGGGTCAATAGATTCTTGGCCTATCAAGATTTTCAAAATTCACAAATATATATATATATATATATATATGAGAAATTTGAAAAGTTTTTCTTCATACTAGTTTAGAGAGAAACTTTGTTCCAAAACAAGTCAAATGATACATGTGGTCCTAAACAAAGCCGATCATTATTCTAGGTAAGCAAAGCATATCTCAAATTAGGGCTAGCATTTTTTTTAGTTTGATTTGAGAATATACTCTTTTGTTAATAGGTCAATTTGCAATGGGTTGGCTTCTAATGGGGTGATAGGTTTTTTAGTGAGTTAGATTTGGATTTTAGTTTTTAAATATTAAATTTAAAGATACATCAGTCAAAATTTTTCACATCATTTCTCTATCAACCATGTAGGCGCTTAGACTAACGACGGTTAACAGAATAACTAATTGCGTTTATTTTTTAAAAATTTGAGAGATTATAGTGCTCACTTTAAACTCAAGCAACCAAAAGTGTATTTTTGCATTTTATTTATTTAAATAAATTAGTGTGGATTAGGATTTGTTAGATTAGTTTGGATGAGAATAAGCTATGATTAGTTTTATTGATGGGTGAAATTAGTATTTATTTTTATCTATTGCAAAATCTGCTTTGTATTAATTCAAAAGTCGATAATAAATAAATAAAAGTCATAAATTATTGAATTACAAATTGCTAACTAGTCTAATTTGGAGGTCCAAACTCTCTCGAAATAGTCCATTCAACAAATTAGAAGTCTTGATTCCTTCAAAACAACCAATACAAAAATTGGGTTCATCATAACATAACGTAATTAAATTATTTTTATTAATGAACAACATACATTTCCCAAACCGTTCATAATATCATCAAATCTAACCAAAAACCAAAGATAAAGAAACACAAGTCGAATAGAAACCCCAAATCTTCATTTTCATTCTTTACAATATTAATATCACCACTTAAGACCAACTCTTATTTTCCTCGTACTTTGGCTTTCTCATTTGTGAGGACAGGATTGGTAGGCCTGTACTTGTACCTCTTAGCTGCAAACAAATAGATAAAGAAGTTGAACAAGCTCACAAGAGAGAGCAACCAGTAGAAGAGGTTCAAATGGTTCCTATTAATATTATTCCCTGCCAACCAACCTCCACTTGTACTATTCTTTGTTGAAGCATTAACTATTTTGATAAGTATAGTGCTGAAAAAGTATCCAAGTGCCATGGAGCTCCAAAGGAAACAACTCGAGACGGATTTAAGGCCAGCTGGTGCCTCTGAGTAGAAAAATTCAAGAAGTCCCACATAGGTGAACAAGTCTGCAATTCCAAATATAAAGTACTGAAAAGATAGCCAGAATGTGCTCATGGGCAGTGGCTGGGTGACTGGGATTGCATCAAGCATATCATGGTCTCGTGCTACACCCTTTCGCTTCACTTCCAAGAAGCCAGCTACTGCCATGGAGATGCATGAGAGAATAAGACCAACTCCTATTCGTTGCAATTGCGTGATGCCTGTTGGAATGCCGGTGATTTTGCGTGCAAAGGGTACGAAAATCCGGTCATAGACAGGGACTATAAAGATAATGAACATGACTGGGATGATTGGGAGTGAGGCAGGTGGGATGTGGAAAGATTTAGTGACACTTGTGTCCATAGTGAGACCTTGTTGGACTGAGAAGGTTTGGAGCTGAGCAAGGCAAAGGGTCATGATAATTGTGCAACAAAATATTGGAAGCACGCCTAGTATTACTTTGGCATTTTCCACTTGCGTGACCCTGCATAGTTTCCATGGGTTTGGAGCCTCTAGTTTTCCATATTTTCCTATAGATGTTGATTGGATGGCTGCTTTGTCTAAAAACCTGCAAAGGATTAATTTTAGCGTGGAATGTTAAGGCAAAATAGTCAAAATATAGGAGGCTGCATGGATATAAACTATATATTTTGTAACTTTAACATATCAAGTAAAAAATAAAAGGGACCCTAATTTGGGTAGAACCTGAAAATGTCTCTGTGAGGTAAAAAATCTTCTTCCATAGCAGCTTCCTTGTCATGATCAATCTCATAGAGCTCTGTGGGGTCCTCAGGAAGTTCAAGATTTCTATTACGAATGGCTGCAGCATACACCTAAGAGGAAAAGGCAGAAAGTAAACAAACCTCAATCCGTGCAATCAAATCTTGCTTTAGGATTAGACTAGGACATACTTGGAAGTATTCATAGAGGATCTTTGACTTTAGTAATTTAACACTACTGGTGGCTTAATATTAAGCTCAATCTTAGCTGATAGGCAAGGATAGATTTTTAGATTAAGCACAAGAAAATGTGGTTTTTATCTCATAAAAACCCACTTGTTGCATTTTGAGTGCTTCACTTTATACTCACCAATCATAATTTATTTCATACAAATTTTTCTTTCCTTGTAAAATAACCAAAGTTTAAAATGGTAAAAAAATCAAATACATATCATACCATAATTGATGGAACATAAAATGAAACATTTAAAGTGAGACAGAAGATTAGTATTCGTCTTAATCAAATAAAAATCATTTGCCCTATTTTTAGTGTTCTACTTCATACTCTAATAATCGCACTCCGTCATGCACCCTTTTCTTTTTCTTATAAAATAACAAAAGTTTAAATTAAAAATAAATCAAACACATAGCATGATGGAGCATTAAGTGAAAGGTAGATTTCCAATTCTTTTTTTTCTAGTAGTAATAACTAGCAGAAGGGTCTAAGATTTGCTTTGCAGACATGCTTAACTAATTACACAAACCTGAATAATTTCAGTGATGGCGGTGGTTCCTTGAATAACTTGTATCCTGTACATTGGCAATCCCACGGCAAAGATAATAAAAGCAAAGAGTACGGCGATGGAAGAGACTCCAAAGCCCCAGTCCCACCCTTTATGATCTTGGATCCACACAATTAGCGTTAAGCTGACAGCACCACCACCACACACTGCTAATAGAAGGAAGTTGAAGAAGCTAGACATTTGCTTTGATTCTTTTGGGTCTTTTTCATCATATTGGTCAGCACCATGTGATGGCAATGCAGCTTTTACTCCAGCAGACCCTACTGCAAGGAAATATAGAGCAACAAAGAGGAGAACAGCACTGCCACCGCCAATTTTCTCACAGTGAGAAGTTGGTTCAAAGACGTCGCAAGGTGGGGGCTTCAGACTTGGATAGTGAGCTTGTATTGCAAATAATGCTAATGCCTGGATACACATAACCAACAAATATAAGTATTCCATAAACAGATATTGTTAATTTGCTCAACTAAAATCACATGCCCTCCATATTGTTGGTCTCGTTTTCTTGAACATAAAATAGAAAAACTGAAAATCATTTGTATTGTATGTAATATTTTTGGAGACAAACATACAAGTTATGTTAGAAATATTACAAATTTTACTATATAAGTTTCACAAACTAACGTGTTACCAATCCAAAAAAGTGATTCAAGCATTTATCTTTTATATTATTTGAGTAACACTTTATATTCTTGTCGCATCAGTTATAAGTTATTTTTAAGAAAATTTGTAATACATTTAACATTTTTCAAGTTAAGATCACGAGCTCCCATTTAATGAAGTATATTAACAAGTTTATTTTCTTCACAAAAGGTTAATTTCTATTCATAATTGAATAATTATTGCTTCTCAACCTATATCTTAGAGCACTTGTTAATAGCACCCTTTGTTAAATGATTATATTTAGTTATTTACTTCTCTGTTTTTTATTCCCCTTACTAGTTTAGCTTTTAAGATACCTAGTAATTTGTAAATGTCAAAGATTGTATGGAGGGTTTGCAAGCATACCACTAATTCGAGGAATCCCCCAATGAGAACAGCTTTATATCTGCCGATGTAAGAGTCTGCAAGAACAGCTGCCAAGATAGACAGGATGTAACTAGTGCCCAAGTAGTTGGTTAGCTCATTAGCTGCATCTGCTAGTTCAAAGTGCATCACTCCATTGAAGTATGTGGTCAAGTTCACCGAGAGGGCCAAGGTTGCCACATTCTCAAAAGCAAAAGTGGCTACAACAAGGACACAGTTGGTAAGACTTTGGATGATGCAATGGACCAATAATTAATACTTTCATAAGATGAATTATTTGTGAAGACTGAAGAGTGATTGGAGCTTACACATTAAAGCACATTCTCGTCAAGGTGTCTTCTCTCGAGAGTCATGTGGAACTTTTATGCATGAATGTAATTCATGCAATAATATTTTATGTTTTGTAAAATCAACATGTACAATGATAATGCATGTGCTACTTGAACAGTGCAATATAATATATGTAATATAAAATGTACTTATGCCATATATAAGTATATATGATAATTATCTATACATTTTTTATTTCTTAAATAAATAAATACACCACCTCTTTGTTTTTCGGTGCAGTTACTTAGGAGACAATTTTTCCATAAATAAATGTATATCTCATTATCTATGAAATGGGAGACAATTGTTGAAACCAAGGAGCCAATTATATGTTATTTAATGTTCTAAAGTCAATGGAAGTAAGTTTTCTTTGATTCTATTATTGCCGATTTCATTTGCATCATATTATTTTTAATAATTGGACTGCTCTCCTTCATTAAAGAATTACCAAACTCACTTGAGTTCAATTAATCTCAGACTTGAGAAAATTTTGATAAACTCTTGGCAAATTTTGTGAATTTATAACAAGATTTCCGTTTTTTTTAATGTAATTAAATTGTTCTAACAAAGTAAGTTGAGTTTTTTTTTTTTTGACGTACCTAGTACAAACAAAGTAGTTCTAGTTCCTCCATGTTTGCCCCTCACAGCTGTTCTTCCCTTCCAATCCACCTTTCCTTCAACGAGCTCACGCTTCTCCTACAAAATTCAAAAAGATAGATAAGGCTAAAGCATGAAAATTATAACATGCAAATCAAAAGTGTGAGACACATGAAAATAAAATGAAGAGAAAAGAAGCATACCATTACCATAGCTAGCTACTTGGTAAGGTCTTAACGAGAAGAAGAGGTTTTGGATGGATTGAAGCTAAGGATCAATTGATCTGTGTATTTATAAGAGTGCAAATGATTGAGGTTTTGGTGGTTGGCAATGGCATTGACCAATTCCTATATATTGAGCTCAAATCTCAATGTCCCTTTGCTTTGTTTGAGTGTAAGTGTATCTTGTGCCGCAAATTGCCGACTTGTAGTTGGAAGAGAGAGATTCCGAGGGCACTGTCAAGACTCAAGACAAGGATGAGGTTTCATGTTTTGAATACTTTAAAGCAAATTGTATTATTTTATAGTTTGCACTACAGGTTGTATTATGGAAGCAATTTTCTTGCATTTGCATTAATTCCTCAAATACTTTTTAGTGTTAGGGTCGAAGAAGAAATTATGCTTGATAAGCATATTATTAGACATATTGACGGACTATGATAGCAACCTTAAAATGAGTTGGAAAACTATTTTTTGACTTCTCTTATTTAGCTTAGTGTGAAATAGAGTTTTTATCCAAAAAATTTATCTCTAAGCTAAATAAAGAAAGTCAAGAGATAGTTTTCTTTTGGCCTTCATATATATATATACTACCAAAAACAAGGAAACCCAGAAAACTATCTTCATGTAAAATTTTTCATATTAAAATTTTTTTTTAATCTGAGATAGAGTTCTACTTTAACATAATCTAAATGTATATGTGTGAAACTCCTGAAAACTTGAACCTAGGTTCTCCCCCCTCCCGGCGGCCTGCCTCTCTCAATCCAAAACAACTAATACTTATATAGTAACCACATTCTTAATATTAATATATGCATGACTAATATTTCTTTTTATAACTGTATTTTTGATTGATTTATTTAATAAGCAAAATTCAATATTATTTATTACTTATCATGTATGTATTTGATGAACATGTGGTCCCATATGGTTATTTATTAATTGTAATTTAAGGATTTGATCTTATACTTAATTATTTTAAGTATGTCACTATTATGTTTTTAATTTTTATAATGGATTTTTTATATAATGTTTTAAAAACTAAACAATGAAATTTTAACAATTTTTTTTTTTTTTAATTTTCATAATTTTTAATTGAACATCAACAAACACCTACTAGTTGAATTGTTGACCCAATAATCCAATGCTTATTCCAGGTTAAACTCCAGCAATAAAAATGATGATAAGCATCCTTCCCATCCAAAATGACAAAAATTGTTGCAATAGTGTATAACATTTTAACATTTTATTTTGTAATTTTTGGTAAACGAAGGGATACTTATCATCATCGTTATCTCTGGAGTTGAACTAGGAATAAGCATTGGATCCTTGGGTCACCAATTCAACTAGTAGGTGTTATGCTAATATTCAATTAAAAATTATGAAAATTTTATAAAATGAGTCCTATTATAAGGTGCTCTTAGAGTATTTATTAATGAATCATTTAAAAAAAAAAAAATTTAATAACTATTTCATGGGAAAGGTAAAATATTGTCAGAAAAGTAACTTTCTTCTTTTATAAGGTGCCCTTAGAGAATTGAAACTCTTATTATTGGATCATTAATGTTTACCAAAATAATTATATAAAAAAATGTTCCACAAAATAAAGTTGAGAGAGAGAGAGAGAGAGAGAGAGTGTTTATTTAGAATCGTGTGTCTGAACCTGTAGTTACATTCTAGATTCATAACAAAAGCAACAATACAACAGAAATGATCTATGTTCAATCCCAGACGTCCCAACATGTTTGTAGTTAGTGTATTATTGGAGAGCTTTCTCTTTGGACACAAGTACGTGCCTTTATCATCAATCACTGGCAATCACTTAATAGCAACAAATATTTGTATCCAAAGGTGACGGAAATGTCCAGTAACAATGAAACCTACGCAAACATTTGTTATTGTTAACATCAATGTAACAGAAGCTATTACTAAGCAAAAAAAATTAAAATTGCATTCAAATGTGGGTCCAATAATAATGTCATGACAAAGGTTTCATGTGTTGTTATTTAGGAATTATGAAAACAGAATCCGGACAGACAAGTTTAAATCATAATATAGTATATGCATATGGGTTTACAATGACTTACGTTACGTATTTCCTTCCAGCACTGTAACGTGAAAAATGTGATAAATGCTTGGTCATTTACGTGGCTTTGAATTTATCAAATCATGGGCAAATAGAACCCTTTATGTACACAAAAGTTGGCTCTGTATCCAGCTTCAAATGGATCTGTCACCAATCAAATGGGTCCTTCCCTCAAATTTCCGGCTAAAAGTATCTGATGAATTACTTACGGCTACAGATTCTTCCCATAGGCTGATTAAGGTGGACTAGTTCCATTTTTTATCAAAGAAAGCCAGGTAGAAGATATTGTTTGGGAAAGGAAAAAAGGTAACAAAATATTCTTAGGTATTTCAGATTAAGTCAATACTTAAGTGCCAAGAGCCTTATAGTTTAATTGGTACCGGCATACACAAAGTGCTTGGAGTCTAGAGGGAGAAAAAGTTCAAGTTGTAAGGTTAGTAACATATTATAACTATCTCCAAAAAAAAAAAAAATTCTTTGCATAGGTGCAACACATTATATTTCCAACTAAATTTTATTTCATAGTGTCATTGAATTTTATTGTCATTGGAAAAGATAGCACTTTTTATTATTCAATCTAATTGTGGGTTTGAATTTAAGAGGAGATCTTAATATAGTGCACCTAAATATCTAAGTAATTGTACCTCAGTTTTTCCCATTTGAAAAATTGAAAGAGATAGATATCACCTAATATATGCATAAAGAATATAAAATACACAGCCCATTGTTCATCAGTCAGGAAGCCCACATCATCATATCTTCACGAGGAAAAAATCACTCTATAATAAATAAAATAAACAAGTTTATCATTTCATTATTCAACAAAATAGCCTTTTCAATAATAAATAAATAAAAATATTCAAACCAAATTCTAGAAGAAAAAAGGTCATCAGCTAATCAATGATGTGACTACCAATTATCAACAAGGCGGCTATAGATCAAAAGAACACAAATGTACAAAACCAAAGAAATGGGATCACCTGTGCAAAGAATGCTTGACTATAGTTTCTAGTGGGAAGGGTAAAAAACTAGAACAACAAAACCAATTATATCAGTAATTTAGCAAGGAGTATTTTATGCGCAATACAATCTTTCCCTTGTCAACCCCAAGTTTTGCCCCTGTGACTAACCAATGACCAGGAATATCTTGTGGTCCCTTTGACATTTCTGTCATGTCTACAATTTTTGCAAGTTTCCCAATTTGGCTTGAACTTACATCTTCCTTTTTATCACTTGAAACTGATGAAGAAGTGCCATCAGGCCTCTGTGATGTGTAAAGAGTGGAAGGGTTGTGATCCCAAACAGACCGCCTTATTGTACAGCCTGGTACTTTAGAGAAGAGTAGTTTGAGGTGTAACACGTTTTTGGCACCAAAATCCCATACTCCAAGTTGAGCCCCTGTGACAATATGAACACCGGAGAGATCTCCAATGCAAGTCTCATTGTGCTCAATAGGTGCAGTGCTTACATGGGAGAAGTTCTTCCACTTGATTGCCTCAAACCAACGGCTGTCCTGTTCCTCTGGACCCTGCCACTTGGGGGCCCCAATAGCCATGTGTGCATCCCAATGGGGCTGAAGAATTTTCGGAAGAGACACTAGATGCTGCATATGAATAGCAAGTCGGTTCTGTTTGTTCCCTTCTAGGCTAAGTCTAAGCCCAGTGACTGGCTTACGGCCAACTGTTACCTGGAATAGCAAGTCATGTTTAAAAATTCTAGAGAACCAACGTATTTTGCATGCTTGAACTGGTAGGTAACTCGTCAAGAAATAATACAAGATATGCCAAGGAAAAAATTTACATGCGCATACAACCTTAGGCTACAAACAATTTTATAGCTAAATTTTGTCCACAACCTTACTCAATAAAATAAACATTACTACATATTTTTGAAATCTAACCGTTGAATTACATGTTCTTTACCCTCTTAATACACGTGTCTAATTTTGTGTCAATCGGATATTATTTACTATATGATCTATAAGCTTATATTTTATGCATAATTTTAAACTACAAAAACTAACAATTAAAACAATTCATTGATGGCATAGCTATTAATCTTTAATTTTCTTGAAATTTTGCAAACATGCAAAATATAAAAAGAAAATGTAATCCAATGGTAGAATTCTCAAAATTCACCTTCAATAAAAAGATATTGAGTAAGATTGTAGCCTTAAGTTACAACTAATTTTGTAGCTAAACTTTGTCCATAATTACCATGTTAATAGATATTTTCAAGTTCATTATTAGCTTTGCTCTCTCTCTCTCTCCATATTTTTGCATGGCAAGGGGGGATGTTAAAAGATGGAGTAATTAAAAAAATGACAGCTTTTTTTGGGTGCAAGTTGGGGAAAAATATCCCTTCTAGCCTCAGTTTAAAACCATTTTCTCAAAACTCCAAGTCTTATTTTTAAGGCTGAAACAACATGCCCCAGAATTGGATTACAGAAATGACAAACCAGGAGCCACATATGACACAGGAAAAAATTAAACAAAACATAAAAGGGGGAAAATACAAGCATAGTTTTCCAGGCATTCCTGCATTGAATTTACTGTGACCATGCATTTTTTTTTTTTTCTCTCTCTTGGTTTCAGATTTATCAGTCTCTCTTTTATATTTCAGCAGTACTGAAAATTAACTTAATAAGAATGCAAGACATGTCTGAACCACTTGTAAGCCAATTTCAAATTCATAATTTCATAACCACTCCAGTACATAGATGATAGAACCACAAAAATTACCTGATCTGGGCTCACATATAGCTTTGGACCCATCAAGCTGAACTGAAGGGAGGAACAAACAGGCTCCTTTCTTTGTAGATTATTATGTTCTGGGGCCCAAACTCGAGCAATTTGAAAATCCAAGAAATATTGTAAATCTTCAATAGGTGGCTTGTCTGGTAAAAACAGTAACAGATGAGCAGGCAACAATTATCAAAGAAGCATCTTTGTAATACAACTACTCCGTAGTAGAAAGAAGATGAATAAGCTCCTAAACAAGTCTAAGGGAAATTGCAGTTGGAATTAACATAGTTGAGAACATTTCGAGATTTATTGAAAGCAATAAATCAACAGGACAATCAAATTTGTTAAAAGCAAGATTATTTTTAACCACAAAAAGAAATAAAATAAAAACAATACAAAAAGATACCAGATTTTTAGAACTCAATGTCAGATTTGTTATCTGTATTATCATTAAGGAATTATTGTGTATGCTTTGTTTGACTCGCCTTATTTTGGAATCTGTAACCTAAATATTTGAGAATGTTTGCAACAATCTCATGGCCTACTATGAAAAATCTGTTAGGCGTAGATTCTAATCAAATTATTTCCACACCTATTGACTTCTAGGTGGTATTGGCCCCTGTAGTGCAATCACATCTTGTTAAAAGGCCTGATGAAGCAAGCATAAATGAACTTCTACAACATAGTTTAAAAAGTAAATCGCTTTCATATACTGATCACTTGTTGTTAATCAATAAACAGGATTTATTACTTAGGTATTGAATTTTCGTTTTCCTTTTTTCTTTTTAAAATGGCTTCAAACCCCTCTCGCTTCAAAGAATGGAATGTATTTCTAACGGATAAAAAAAAATGGAATGTATTTCTAAGAATACTCTTTTCTTTTTCTTTCTAATATATTTTTCATGTTACTTTTAGTAGCCACTTTCTAGGACGTGAATGAAATTCACAATTCAAGAAAACAAATAGGTAAATGAAATCTTACACTCCAGATATAATTCAATTGCACGTGCCAAATGCTTTATTCCAGGCACATCTTCCAACAGAGAAACGATGGGTGTAAAGGTCATGTTAATCACATCTGGTGCCAACTGAACAGTCTCTACCCACTTGGCATGACTCTGCTCAAGATCGTCGCCTCCTCTCCTCCTGAAAATTACAGTAACATCCTGCAGCAATAAACTGAATTTTAAGAATTTTTTGCATATAAGCTAAGAAGAAAATTTATGCAATGAAACAGAAACGGCTTCAGAGAGCAACAAATTTCATCAAAACACACTTGAGAACAAGGAGACATGATGCAATGAGCTAAAAGTTCCATGAGGGTTCTAGACTTCTAGGAATAAATGCAATCTTTTAGAAAGAAAAAAAAAAGGTTTTAGAGTGAGCCATGCTGACCTTATCCTTGTATTTTAAGGGCCCAGCACTTAACTGGCTTTTTGACTCCAGAAACCGCTGATCCCCAATGTCTTTCACATAGCTCTCAATGTCCAATGCTGACAATGGAGATGATTGGTGCTGCCTGATATAAACAACATCTCTTCCACCGATTGTTGCAGACGTAACGATATGGGTACCAAAATTTTCAATAAAACTGAAAAGTGGGAAAATGAAATGGAAACGCAAGTCAGAAACATGCTCTCCAGATCATCAAATTCTACTTTAATTTTTACTTTTAATTTTGAATTGCAACCAAAATATTGAGTCAATCCAGTTAGCCATCAGAACATGCTCCCAGCATATTGACAAATCATTGGAGTTTGGAACTGTCAAAGTTCTTCTCTATGCATTAACAGGGCAATTACGTCTAAAATATTGCATAGTAATTGGTAGTTACAAGATTTCCCAACAAAAAGGTAGTACCATATGATCCATGCTATTGTCCTTTCTCCAAGGACGTATCAAGTATTAGTTTCCATCATTTTACTATACACTAGTGTCTCAAATTACATATTTGGAAAGAAGCACAGATCCATTGGGATGAAGACCACACCATTTTATTGAGCAATATAAACTGGTCATGATTGCTCAGTAACCAATTTGTAACTATCATGTAATTCAATGCATATCGAGGTTATTCAAGGTAAGAACAAAATATTAGATATGTATAGGAGTAGGTAAAAGATTCAACAATTTTGGCACCTCCAAATCATAGTCCTTTTTGAAGATCTATTACTTTGAGAATATTGATCATAATAAGCATTACATTATCATGTATATATTCTCTTTTGATTGCTAAGTTACACACACACATAGTGGGTTTTGAATTTACAACCTCAACCCTCACCCTCATTTATGAGAAAAGAAATGGTTATTTGAGCAAGAGATCATTCGCATCATCATGCTAGAATATCAATTGAAAAAACAAGAACTTTCTAATTTAAACATTAGATAAATCAATGAAAAACAAATAGAAAGCTGTCCAAACTGAAGTGAATTACAACAATACAAATCAGTGATGAATTGCATACCTTGCCAAAGATGCTGGATCCCAAGAGTAAGGAACAGCATGTCTAATTTCCTCACTCAAAACCAAACCATCTTTTGCCAACTTAACTTCAAATAGAGGAATGAAATATCCAACCATTGCAAGGGATTTCGTAGCTGCTGCATCTACTTGCCAAGAACCAGTGAAATTGAACATGGCATTAAAACTTCCCAGCGGGATGCGTCCTGATATATCTGATTTCTTATTAAAATATTCTGCCATCTGGAATTTCAAGTATCAAAGGCATCTATTAGACACTGAGGTTAAAAACATAATAGGTCAAAAAATAGGTAGAATGGTTTCATTTTATCAGGGAAATAAGCCAAAACATCAATGCCAGACAAGCATGCAAAACATGGACATGATACTTAACACAAAAACAGAAAATATAGTACTTTATGAATATAAAAGACTGAGTCTCAACCTTATGACACGCAATCTAGTAAGAATACCATGCTTGAAATCTCTGCAAATTAAACATGAGATTATGTACAGAACTTCTTTTTAATAAATAAATGACATTATTCAACAAAAACTATCAGAAAAACACATATTCTAGATCTTACAATTTCAAAATTCAGACTATCTAGTATTGTAACAAATCAAAACTGAACATGAGGGGAAATTTCCAAGCACGACCATCTAATCATACAAGCATTGTAACAATGATTTGTTGATCCTATGGATTCGCCATAATTCCATCAAAAGTCAGCCTGTTGTGCTCCACCCTAATTATACACAAGACGCACAAAGGGACCGCATTCCAAACTTTATAACTACTATGGCTTTGAAAAATCCCTCTCAAACAACGGAGCATTTGCACCACCATCTTCAACATGACCCATGATGCTCCATATAACACCCACACAAGTGACAATATCTCTAGCTACCATACAATGAAGTAAAAGGTGGTCCACCGATTCTCCACCAGTCTTGAACATACAACACCAATTGACAATCATCATGTTTACACTTCCACAAATTATCCATTGTTGAAAAATTCTGTCTAGTGCTTTGGTCCACACAAAGAAAACAATCTTTAGGCACCTTGACTTGCTATATACTTTTGTGTGGAAAACTTGCCCCAAGGCCCAAAGTACCCATCAAAGCTTCATAATAAGAATGAACTTCAAATTTACCAGCTTTTACAAGGTTCCACTCTATTCAATCCTCTAAGCAGGGAGACTAGAGTATAGCATATCAAAAGAATTCGTAGACAGACTCCAATTCCCAATCCCAGGATGATTGAATAAAATGGTGATTCCAAGTATGGTTGTTACCCAAATAGGAATCAATTGATGCATTCCTATCAGTTGCAAGCTTATAAGTTAGGGAAAGCATCATTCAGGCAAAAATCCCCACGCCAAAAATCATGCCAAGACTGAATCCGTGTATGACCAACCCCAAAGAATTTTATATATTGTGAAAAGTTATCCTATCCTCCTCTAATGCACTTCTAGAAACTAACCCCATAGGACCCTCTAAGCTCCTCCATAGCCTAGCCCACCTCAGGCTTCACCATATTTAAGAGAGATAATATACTGCAAAAGCTGATCCCTATCCACTCCATCCATCCTCAGCCATTTACCTAGAGTGTTTCATTGAATGTGCTCATTTTACGAATCCCCAACCCTCCTTTCTTCAAAAGAGAACAAACCGTCCCCCAATCAACTAGATGGAGCTTCCTAGCTACCTCCAATTCCCCCCCCCCCCCAAAAAAAAAAAAAAAAAATCTCTTTGAATCTTGTTCAATCTATATCAATACAGATGGGCGCTTTTAAGACGGGAATAAAATAAGTAAGAAGAGAAGATAACATATTTTTGTTTAACACCATCCCTTTGAAAGATAGTGCTTCTTCACCCTGCAAGCTATAGCCTTGAAATTGGAGCCCAATGTAGTCCTAAATATGTCATCGCCAATTAAGTCACTTTACAACCCGATATTATTTACAAACTATCATCAATTCTTTTGCAAACATAAGATCATCAACAGAACTAAGCTGCTCTAACAAATTCAGAATTCATACCTTTGAACATGCTAAGATAATTGAAGCAAGTGAACCAGAAAAATTTGGAAGAGAACAAAGGAGGTACTTTCCACAGCTTTGGGAGCTCTCATTAAACAAGGATATTATTGGGGTGGATGTAGAATATTTAGTACTATTGACTATGAACATGTTTAAGTAAAGCTTAAAGCTCCAGTATTAGGTTCCCAAAAGATGTGGTTCGCCTTTTCTTGGACAAGCAAAGAACAAATATATTAATAAGAGGAGAGAATGCACAAGCAGATGGGGAGTACAAGAGCAGCTCCTAAACATTACATTTTGATGTTCAAAAGATTTAAGAAAAACCTAAAAATATAATGGAATGGATGATGTCTAAAGCAGTTCAATCAACCAAACAATGACCTCCAGGACAAAGACAATTAAAACTGAAGACGGCTCTATTATTCCTCTCTCAAAATTGTCCACAATGATCACCTTTGTGGTGCTGAAAAAGAGATACTAGTGTTGGTAAAAATGTTAAGCACACAATCCACTTGGAGCCTAGGCACAAAGCATAAGAATGCGCCTAACTGAAGCAAAACGCACATATTTTTCAAATATAATATATAATAGCCTCTAATGTTTTTTATAAAAACATAACATACATAACATACAATATAAGAAAGTTAATAATATCAAAATAGTGATATATTTTGCCTATTAGCTAAAATGGTTAGTGCAATTGCACAAAAATCTTGTTTCAGTTTAGTCCATGTGTTTTAAATAATGTGTCAAGTTTGTCCTTCTGTCATAATGCCGTGACAAAGTTGATGATGTGTAAACAGTTTTAGTACTGCTCCATTTGCTAAGTGACAGAGTTATGAGGAAAGGACAAGCTTGGCACAGTATTTAAAACACAAAATAGTATAATTCTCTGGGCCCAAAGTGAAAATTTTTGAATTTTCAGTGACCAAAAGTGCAGTTTAGCCTAAAGTTTTTATATAGTAAATTTGAAAAACAATTATAATAATCTAGTCATAGAAAGTTGAAACATAACATTTTATATATCTCTCTTGTACTTTATAATACCTAACCATGATAGCTATGATCAAATAAAAAAGTATATGGTTCAATCAAAATCCAAAAGGCAAAGACTAAAAAGCACAAGAATAATTAATTATCCTTGTTCATGTCTTTTAATATGTAAACAAAAAATTGTTTGTATAATACAGCACCTTAAGAATAATGTTTGTATAATAAATCAACGTCTATGTAATTTCCTTTAAGAACAAGAGTTTAATGGTTCATATATTTTTTAGGGCCTAGGGGGGAAAAAATAACAAAAAGTTGTGACTAAGCATGATTTTTACTTCTTCAAAAAGTGTCATACAACAGTGCCTAAGGTGCGCTCCACTAAATGAGCTTCACTTTGGTCAAGAAAAACACTTTAGACCTTGGGGCTTTGAGTTTTGAAGCTTTTAAGAACACTAGGAGAAACTGTTTTTTTCTTCTTCTTTTTTATAAAGTAATTGGGAGCGGGGAGGTTTGAACCCTAGATGTCTTTGTTGAAAACACTAGGAGAAACTGTTTAACAATGACCTTGACTTAAAATAATTTCAATTTGTGGACTCAAAGACCACAATTCTCAATGACAGACAAGTACAGGTGGAAAAAGGGTTGAGTTAGGTCTGTAAGGTCTTAGGTTCCAATCTTGCCAGTAAAAAGAATGAAATTATGAGTGTGTTTCCAAATTCCTAACTAGAAATGCTTGTCGATTGTCAAAAGATACTTTGATCAGTTTCAAATTTCAAATTTTACTTATCAAAAAAGATACTTTGATCAGTATCTTGCTTGCTTGCCTACAGCCTGGTCTACATAAATACCACTTGGTTACTCCAATGAGAACTGCAGCCGAAGAGCATCGCTTACAGCTGATATCATTTAAAAATAATAATTCCCTGAAAACCCAGGCCATCCAAGATATCTTTGGATGATGATTTTCAAGGAAATCAAATATTCTCCCTATTGAAATTTTTGTATCTTGTCCATAATTAAAGATTCTCCCCATTCACATATCTAAAAAACCATTTTCCTAGGCCTTTATAGGTTTTCTCTCATTAGCCTAAGCTAATCCACAACCCAACTTAGAAAGGAAATTCTGTCCCAATGATTAGATAATTTTTACTCTCCATCCCTGCTTCTTCCAAAATCATGAAACATCTCTCACCCAACAACACTGACAAAAATTCCTAGAGAGAATCTGAAAAAATTGAAACAAATAGGTAGGTTGGTTGGATAAAACAAATTGAAAAACAGAATCTACCCCCAAATGTGATCTAAGCCTTCTCTGACCTGGCCCCTGCTAAATGTTGGAACTCCTTGACAACAAGTGGATGCAGAAACTCAAAAGCTTGAGCTGAAATTGCACCATTCGTCCACAAAATGATGTCCAAAGTAAAACTTCAGCCCATGATAAAGGTCAGAGTCTCTTCTACAATTTATGATTTTCAGTATATTTCAGGATGCTTAAAAAGATAGTGTGATCAGTACTCTCTAAATGAAAAACCCTAATATTAAATAAACTTGCAGTTTTCCTTTTAGATACAAATTGCATGCAGAATATCAAGGCCAGGGTTAAAAAGAAAGGGGGGAGGGGCAAGAAAAGGGTTCTCTTAACCAAATTAACCCTAGAAGCCTTGAACCATAATTCTCCCCACCATTAGTATGAATAGCAAAGCTGGTAGTCAACAAACCATCATTTTCAGAAGTACTCTCCCATCATCATGACAAAATCCAATAGTTGTAGCCCACATACTTTTTTTTTTTTCCATTTTCCTAAATCAACTTAAATATAACCTTCAGCTTCTTGGGAAGAACTTTAAAAATTGTCACAGACTTCTTATCAAAAAAATTTGTGTAAAGTCTTCTGGCTATAATAGGGTAAAATTTAATTGCAATAAGTAACTGGAGCCTTTTCTTTTGTAATTCATTTTTCTAGAAGATCAAACTAACTATGCCGTAAAAGCCCAAACGAGTATAATCTGGACAAATGCGATATAACTTACATAGCTTAGAAGAGAAGAGGAAAACACAGGTCAGGAACACTATGATTATCTCTTAAATCTCTCAAGTCTAAACAATGCATTCACAATCTTGATGATTATAAAACAGATGCTCCCCAACAGTGGCACAATATTTAACAAATACAGTTTTGTAATTGTAGCATAATAGAATCTATTAAGGTGTTGTGGTTATGGAGATTTGGGCAAGAAAGGGATGCTCTTTGGCGTCAAGTGATAGAGGTGAAGTATGGTTGTGATTGGGGCGGTTGGTGTTCTACCTCTTTCTCTGGTCCTTATGGAGTTAGTTTGTGGAAAAATATTAGAAGAGGGTGGCACTCCTTATCTCGGTTTATTCTGTATGAAATTGGAGATGGATCAAAAGTGCAGTTTTGGCTTGATCGTTGGTGTGGATCTTCCCCCCTCGCAGATCGTTATCCTGATTTATATAGGATTTGTCGCAACAAAGAGGCAAGTGTAGCGGATCTTATGAGGTTCACCAATGGAGTACTCCACTGGGATTTTCAGTTTTGTAGGGAGGTACATAACCGTGAATTGGAAGCTTTCAGGAGTTTCATCAATTCCATTTATTACACCCCTGTAAGGGGGATCGGGGAGGATAAGAGATGTTGGCTGCCTTGTAAGAGTAAGGGGTTCACGGTCAGTGCTTACTACCATCTTCTAGTTGGCCATAGTGAGCAGTTTTTCCCTTGGAAAAGCATTTGGAAGCAGAAGATCCCCTCTAGAGTGGCTTTCTTTGTATGGACAGCAGCCTTGGGGAAATGTCTGACTATTGACAACTTAAGGAAAAGAAAGGTTTGCATTTTGGACTGGTGTTTCATGTGCAAGTGTAATAGTGAAACTATTGACCATCTTTTCCTTCATTGCCCGGTTGCTTTGGAGTTGTGGGATATGGTTTTTGGGTTATTTGGAGTTTGTTGGGTTATGCCTTTCTCTGTCGTTGGGCTTTTGGCATGCTGGCAAGGTCGTTATGGTCGCCATCGTAATGGAGATCTATGGATGGTTGTTCCTCATTGTTTGATGTGGTGTATTTGGAAGGAGAGAAATAGTAGGTGTTTTGAAGACAAGGAGTGTTCCATGCCTGATCTCAAGCTTCTTTTTTTTAGAACCTTACTTGATTGGTTCTCTGTGTGGAGAAATCATCCTTTTTCTTCTATTTTGGATTTTCTTGATTTTTGTAATGTTCGTTTTTGATTCGTTCACCCCTGTATACTCCCTGTGTACTTGGGTGTTCCTCTCATTTTTGATATCAATGAATCTTATTACTTATCAAAAAAAAAATCTATTGAAGATCTTAGAGATAAATAGAAAAACTAGACAATCATTGCACGCCAATTGTTAAAGATGATGGTCCTGAACCACACTCATATGAACCAGTTCACCATAAGAATTAAAGAGTTGAAATTGAAACATACCCAGCTATAATTCCATTACCAAACCAAACTAGGACAAGAAAACAAGCATCCCGGATAATAATTTCAGTACCCAATCAATACACAAAAAACCAAAGCTAAATCACAAACAACCCCACATCTCAACAAGCCCATCACACAATCAGAATTATAGAATTCAGATATACCCAGATAATTATTCAAGCAGCAAATAACACCAAGAGCAAGAAAACAAAAACCCAAAATCAAAATGTGTGAAGAAAGTCAGAAACAACCTCATGAAAGGAGCACACAGATTTACTCTCAATGGCAGTCTTCCCCTTTGAGCAGTGAATCTCAAGAGGCACATTTGGCACCACAACTCCACCAGAGACCACAAGATCCCTGGTACTGTCTTCCTCAAGGTGAACCAGCCTCGACCCAGGAGCTCCCTTGCAGTAAAGAAGCCTAATATCAGAGGTGACATCAAAACCTCTGCCTAAAGCTTGGATTGAGTTGCTAAGAGTAGTAGCCAAAGCATCAGAGCTAAAGCTTCTTGTTGCTGTCATTGCTGTTGTTGCTGTTTCTGAGTATTCCATAGTAAGAGGATCTTTCATTGGTGGAAAACAATAGGAGGTGGAGGTGAACAAGAAGTGATTTGTTTGTTGTTGTTGAATGTGAAATTCATGGTTTTCTCAGAAGCAGATGAAAGTGTTTTTGTTTTTGTGTTTTTTTTTTAATAATGTTTTGTGTCTTTTGGCTTTGGGTTTTGGTGGGGCTAAGGTTGGACTTTTTTAGTAGGTGAAGTTTGTTCTTGTTCTAAAGGCACGGCTTTTGACTATGATGATGGCTAAAAACGCGTTTTTAATTTTTCGGTAGGATGGGAAATCAGGATTCTCAGTTGACTGGTCCACCTCCATCTTTGTAAGAGTAAAGATCATTACTTTCTCTGTACTAAAATTCATTTCTTAAAAATAAAAATATATGTCTTATTAACTTTTGAAAAGCACCCTTAACCAATTTTTTCTTTTTTCATAATTTGGTCAACAATTCTACCAACACAGTTCACACTCAATTTTACACTTTTAAGAAATAGTAGAAGAAAAAAGTGATAAATTTACGTAAAAAGCGTAAACCAATTTGTAGATTTATGACATGAAAAGTGGTGAATCTATGTAAATTAAAATTAAAAAAAGAAAAGAAAAAGAGTTACCTCATTTTATGACATGAGTATGTTATTTTTATAAATGATCTTATGACCAATATTTTTGTGAAAAGAGTAGCTCCAAATCAACTGGATTTGAGAATCAAATTAACATGCTCAAGTTTCTTAAGTTGTTTTTTTTTTTTTTTTGGCTGAATGCTCAAGTTTCTTCAGATGAAAGTAGAAGGAAGAGTTTGTCCATTAGAATGGCCTCATAAAATGGTAGTAGCATTGTTAAAGCAAAAGCTTTTGACTTTTTTTTTTTTTTCTTAGAATCAAAAGCTTTTGACTTACCATATTCTAAATGATACATGGGACATGGCTATAATGTATTTGATGATTCTTGTTTTCACAAATAACCCATTTTGGTTTGTGAAAAGTTGACCCCAATATTTCTATTTCTCATTTTAGTAGTATACAACTATACATACTAAAGGAAAATATAGTATGGTTCCTCCTTTGTGGGTTTTTTTTTTTTTTTTTGATACAGTCCTTTGTGAGTTTGATTATGCCAATTGAAGAAAGTAGCGTATTTTTCTTTTTTATTTTAGTGTGTGTGTGTGTGTGTGTGTGTGTGTGAGAGAGAGAGAGAGAGAGAGAGAGAGGCAGTAGTAACCTGACCTAAATAGATACTGTGGAAAGGTTCATTAATTTTGCCCCCACGAGAGCTCATCAAGTTGGACCATTTATTAATAACTTTTGTTTTTGTTGACTTTTGGATTGTTTCAAAGGCATGTATATGGACATGGTAGACAGGCTGACAAGATAGTTAAGTACATGTACCTTCATTTCTTCTTCTATTTTCTCCTTTATTATATTGAATTTTTTTTCATAAGAAAAAATGGCAATGAATTCTTTTTCCTTTGTGTTTTTTTGGTTAGATTTGGGAAATTATTGAAATCATTATCCTTATTATATTATCAAATAAATAATTATTAAAAAAAATCATTACCCTTAGAAATTAGAATTACGTTACCATATTCTTGGATTACTGAATAATTATTTTAAAATAATTAAAAATAATACTTTTCTCATGTAATAATAAATTTTATTAATCAAATTTATTGTAAGACCGATAAATTATATGGAAGGGGAAAAAATCTGGGTGAGAGGTTTTTCCTTCTCTCTCTCTCTCTCTCTCTCTCTCTTTTGAAGTGTAAATTGCAAGTGAAGATTTTTGTTTTTTTTGGCTTTAACCGTTCTTGTGGCTTTTCCCCCAAACAATTTGCTATTCACACATGAAAAATAAATCTAATTTCTTCATATTAAAAATCTACTCTGACCGGATCGTAGCCTATGACTGTCTTTCAAATTTGGTGCGGCCAATCTAAGTTAAAAAAGTGCTAAACGAAACCATTAAAAATTAGATAAAATTATAATACTTACATATTTACATTGTATCTTATTCCCACCATCACAATTTTTATTTAAATATAATTTGAGACCTAAAGTAAAAAATTTAAATGGTTCCTTTTATATTTAAATAATATATAATTTATTTTTCATCAATTTAGTTATTTTTCTAAATTATTTTTTTAATATGACTAATTTCACTTAAGTGATGTTACAAATTTTACAAATTGTAAGGCATTAAAAATTAACGTATCACAAATTATAAAAAATTAATTCAAACATTTATTTATAATGTTGTTTAAGTGACACCAATTATATTTTTGTCACATCAAAAAGAAATTTATTCAAACATTCAATGGCACCAATCATATTCTTGTCATCCTTCTCAAAAAAAAAAAAAATCATATTCTTGTCACATCAAAAAGAAATTTATTCAAACATCCATTTATTTTATTGTTTAAGTGGCACTAATCATATTCTTGTCACATCAATTCTTAAGTTTTTTCAGAAAATTTGTAGCAATTTCAACATTTTTCATTTTCTTAATGGTAATTTAGTTGGACTATTATTATTCTATTAATTTTTTTAGAAAAATGCTAAAACTACTACAAATTTTAATACAAAAATGAAAATTTTAAAAATTGATGTGAGAAAGACTATAATTGATGGTTAACAACTATAAAATAATAACTAAGTATTTGAATTACGTATTGTGATTAATGACATAACAATTTATAAAACTTATATAATAAAATTGTAATATTTTTAACATCACATAATTATTTTAGCCTTCTCAAAAGTGGAGAGAAAAAAATTATACATACATACATACATATATATATATATATATATATATAACTCACAATTTTTTATTAAAACAAAATCACTTATTCACCTTATTGGACATTTCTCAATTAGGAGAGTCTAGGACATGGCCTAAGCGAACTAGGCCCAACCCTTGGGGAAGAGAAGTGATGAAAATGGCCCCACTTTGTGACCAACAAACAACCTGGTTAAATAAAATTTTAACTAAAATTTTGTTTTTTTCGCTAAACTTAACTAATTCTTTTGCTAGAGCGTCATTTTTCTATCTATTCTACCCATTAACTTTTTGGATATGTTCCTAACAAAATTTTTATTTCCTTCTTTATTCTACTTAAATATTATTTTTATATCTCAATCATCCTACAACCACACAAAAATAAATAAATTAAAATGTTATGAAATCCGACGCTATATACACATGGTGCATCAACTTACACTGTAAAAGTGAATTCTAGTTAACTTAACTATAAAGTCTCTGATGATTAAATAAGAGATTTGAAGTTCAATTCCTGCTTACAAAAAAAAAAACCGATTGGTATTTTGGTTTAATGATAAAGAGCACAACCATAAAAAACAAAAATCATACTTGAAACTTTATCAAAATAAACTTACACTGCAAAAATGTTTCACCCACCAAGTATAACATTTTTTTTTTTTTTTGAACAAGTATAACATTGATTGCTCACTTATTGTGTTATCCTCTAATTTTATCTCCTATTTTGGATAATTTAATTCATTTTCCACAAATCATTTTAAATTTTAATTTTATTTCCTTATTATTTTTTATTTGTTAATCAATTTATATTTTTAATTACTTCCCAAATACCCTCTCCATAATTTCTATTTATGGTTTCATTACTTCATTCACTCTTCTGGGTTCTTTTAGGTGGAAAAAAAAAAATATTTGAAAATGATGAATTGTCAATGAATTAGAATAAAAATGTACCTCATAATTACTATTTATTTTTTCAAATATAATTTAAAAAGAAATATGAAAGGGTCAAAAATATATGGTGGGATGCAACCAAATAAATATAAGGTTAAAAGGGAAATTCACTTGAGACAGAACTATACTAGGATATGTGCATGAAAACCGGCCCAAGACATTGTGCATCAAGGCCGAAACAATTACAACTGCACTACAGCAGGCCGGCCCACCTCGTCCCATTGAATTGTCCCATCAATAAGCTGTTTCTTTAGCTAAAAGATGCCTCATAGGATGATAATGCCCCCTACCATGCAACACTTATTGCTAAGGGTATAAATACCCCTTCCCCTTAGGTGGAAGAGGCGAGAAATAACTTAGTCTCATTTCAACTCTTCTTGAGCTTCAGAGTGTTTACTGTCGCATAGTGTGGCATTGTCCCCCTTTTGTGCAAGACCCTAATATCATGCAACATAAGCCGACATCATGAAGGCTCAATTTCTTTACTTAGTATTTTTCTAGTTGATAACTGTTTAGAAAAAAGAATAACTAAGCAATAATGAATTGGATTGTAACATAAGAATTTCATAGAGATAATGCAACAAAAGAATACCTGGAAGGTAGGACTTACAGATCAATTAAATTACTCAGGACACAAACTGTAGAAGAAATGGACCTCTCAAGACCACTAGCTTGGATATCTTTGTTGAAAATACAACTCTAATGGATTAGATTCACTTGAAAGTTTTACAAGAATATATTTAAATAATATTATTGGGAAGAAAATGCATCCAAATATTGAAATTGTTTCCAACTCTGAAAAAGTTGGGGTATTCTACTAGTGAAGTTGTTACATCTAATCCTACTGCATATTGCCCAAATTGAAAACCTGAAGTTTTTCGAGTATAAACCTATAATCACTATTAGTACATAAATGGAAAAGGTCACAACCACTTACAGTTCAGTTAATTTGGTTGAGAGTAACTAGCAACTCGCCAGTGAGATTGTGCACTAAGAATGCTGTAGTCACCAAATGAAAAGTTCAAACCAATTCAGCTTGGTGCTGATGGAATAAGTCAATCATTGAAAATTTTTAAAAATGAATCATCAAATGTGATTTGCAAATGAATAAAATAAAAGAAAGAAACACTGACACAGTTTGACAGATTCTCCAAGTTCAAGGGAGACAGTACCAGAAAACATCTCTAGGCTCCTGAAATTTTGTTTTTCTTTAATGTTAAAAGCATGGCTAAACCAAATCAAATTACAATAAAATTTTACTCTAAAAAAAAGTGTTAGTAAGAAAGATAAGAGCATATATGAAAGAGCGGTAATGGTCAATAGCCTTGTAGCTCAATTAGTTGGCACCTCCTAATATTTTCAACTTGAGACATCCAAGGTTTCGCCCCACCCCCAACTATCGAATTATAAAAAAAAAAAAAAAAAGAAGTGGTTATGTTTACTTGTGATTTGTCCTGAAAATTTTTCACATTAATGGAGCCACAGTGAATTAGTTTAATTAATAAGAATGAGCATTTGCTGGCTAACCATGGACACTAATCAAGAAGTAACTGACAGATATTCCAACTTTATAGAAGCCATTTCAGGTGGTATTGCACCAAAAAGGTAGTTTCGCATGAGATCACTTCAAGCAAAAGGTTAGTGTTCTATTAGATCTGAAGCTCAAATCAGTTTTAAGGTGCTAGTAAGTAAAAGGAATAACGGATTACTCTTCTTATACTGTCTTTAGGTAGGGTAGCTTCACTAGGGATGGTGGAAGCACACCATCAAGATCCTGCCCTTTAAAAAAGATGTTTCAAAAGGATAATTGAATGTAAATGATTAAATGTAATCTGATTATTTGGAATCCCATACGAATCATCTTCACCTATATGGAATCCATGTATGACAAACATGGGCAGCCTATGAGTGAACAAGACAATTTTGCACCCAATCTCACCTGCATTGTAAAAAAATAATGAAGTTTTATGAGGGCTGCATAATTACATTTGATCCCCAAGAATAAGATGACAAAGGGCTTTACCTGGAAGACTATCTAGAACACTAATAAATCCCAATAGAAACTTTGCTACAGCATAGTTCACACAATGTTCTCTTGCCAATCTACTTCAAAGTACCATTTGAAGGCCTGCCAACTGATTATTAGCACTCTTTTTAGACATCTCTTGGTGCCTAAGCTTGTCTTTTCTGATACTTAATTTTCAGTTCCATACATAAATCAACTTCTTAAAATCCTATGGACTATCACTTTTAATTAATATACAAGATCATTCTTTGAAGACTAGATAGGAGCCTAGGAGGGCATCAGTCTGGTGCAACCGTGCAAAGCTTATCATATTTCATGTTCCTGTGCACTCATCTCAGAAAGCACAACTTAGGAGCAGAAAAGAAGGAAAAATGAGAAGTATCACTCAAGTATCTTAATCTCTTTTGCATAAAAAGACTGGTAAAAACAAAAACAAATAAATATACTGCAGAAACTGGTATGAAATAAGCCCAATATTTTCATTTGCAAGCAACATATGGGGACAATCTACTGTATGAATAAAAAAAAGGGTAGAGAAAACAATGAACTGGGCAGTGACATGTAGATCTTGCCACATTGCACAGGACACAGATCCTACTCCAATAGGTAGATTGGTTAGATACCCCTTTTGATTGTTGCCATATGTTATGAAGTTGGTTATTTGAAATCAGTGGAAAGCCACCCCGATCAAATTGACTGTAGCTCACTATATTGTAGGGCATAAAAAGATGCATTTCATTCCTAAAACCAAACAAACCATTTTATAAGAGCTTATATATTAGCCAATCCTAAGGACATTTCTTTTAACCAATCTCGTAATGTGGTTAAGGAAAACATAAAACAAAAATTCATGAAACACAGAATTTGCTTATGGAAAACATTTCTGAAGTGTTTGTCATACCATGGCAATTTAAAAAAATATTAATAAGGAATTAAATTTGAATTAATAGTAAATAATTGCAATTGACAAGACCAACAGAAAGGAAGCTTTTCTAAAGGTAAAATATTGAATTATATTGAATCAATTGTTGCAGAAACAACAACAATCATTATTGAGTTACAGCAAATACATTAAAGTTAAAGTTCATTGCAGAAAGTAAGAAGGGAGAGAACTAAATTTAAAATCCTATAAGACTTATTCTAGCTACAAAGAATTGTATGATTCTGATTCTCTGGATATCTAAGTCCTTATCCTAGATAGGAAGAAAATAAATCATTATCAGGCAACTAATCAAAAAGCTCAGCATCATCAACCCCATCAGCTGAAGATGCACACAGATATACTCCCCCCTTTTGTGACACATTGGCAAAGCAAACTCTATCAGAGGGTCCAGGAGGTGGTGTGGAGGACAACAAACTTTTCAACTGATGAAGCTGGATACGCAAATCAGCCATATTGCCCATCAGTGTATCCAAGAGCTGACCATGTGCAGCCTGAGCGGTCAGTAAAGACTGCAACATGTCTCCTTGAGTTGCTTGAATGTCAAGCACTTGCTCTGGAATGGCATGAACAGATGTGGAGGAACTAGAAGTAGCAGGAGGTGCATCATAAACAACAGGATCTCCATAGGAAGCAGACCCAAAGCCCCTGGATTGCTGCAATGTTTGAGCAAAAGCTTGATACTTGCGGATGTCAGCATCACTCACACTCCTTCTGGCAAACTTCAATGACTCCTCAAAGTGAGCTTCCTTGATCTCAGCCATTTCATCTGCGGAATCCTTTGCCACAGTGCCGCTTTCCCTCTCAATATCCTTTTGAATGTCCTCTCTAATGGCATATTTGCAAGCCCGCTGGCATATTTCTGTGAGATCTGCCCCACTAAAGCCTTCTGTAAGCTTGGCAAGAGCTGTAAGGTCAACATCTTTTGACACAGGTGATTTCCTAAGACAAGATTTGAAAATCTGAAGTCGTGAAGCCTCATCTGGCAGAGGGATATAGATCAATTGATCAAGACGACCAGGTCTTAGAAGTGCTGGATCAATTATATCAGGCCTATTAGTAGCTCCAATGACAAAAATAGTTTTCTTGGATGATAACCCATCCATTTCGGTTAAAAGCTGGTTCAAAACTCTATCAGCAGCACCACCAGCATCTCCAACTCCACTTCCTCTCTGAATAGCAATGGAGTCAAGTTCATCAAAAAACAAGACACAAGGTGCTGACTGGCGAGCCTTGTCGAAAACATCCCTAACATTGGCCTCACTCTCTCCGAACCACATTGTGAGTAACTCAGGACCCTTGATGCTAATGAAATTAGCCTGACATTCATTGGCAATAGCCTTGGCCAAAAGGGTTTTTCCACAACCAGGAGGACCATAGAAGAGAACTCCTCTAGATGGTGACATTCCAAACTTCTCAAACTTTTCGGGATGCTCCACTGGATATTGAACTGTCTCTTGAAGCTCTGTCTTGACACTCTCAAGTCCACCAACGTCTTCCCAGCTAACATTAGGCACTTCCACAAACGTTTCACGCAAAGCAGAGGCAGTGCTAGTTGCAAGAGCAGCACTAAAGTGATCATTGGTGATAGCCATGGAATTGAGAACCTCAGCATCGATGGTTTCATCTTCCATGTCAATCACATCCATTTTTTCTCTAATACATTGTAGTGCAGCTTCAGTAGAAAGAGCCGCAAGATCCGCACCCACATGCCCATGAGTTTCCTTGGCCACTCTTTCCAAGTTCACATCTTCAGAGAGCTTCATCTTCCTGGTATGGATATGAAGAACCTCAAGACGCCCAACTTCATCCGGAACACCAATATCAATCTCTTTATCGAACCTCCCAAACCTTCTTAATGCAGGGTCAATACTATTAGGCCTATTGGTGGCTCCAATAACAATAACATGTGCCCGGGAATTCACACCATCCATCAATGTCAAAAGCTGTGAAACAATCCTACTCTCTACCTCTCCACCAGTCTTGTCACGCTTGGGAGCAATAGAGTCAATCTCATCAATAAATATAATCGAAGGAGCATTCTCCTCTGCTTCAGCAAAAGCTTTCCTCAAATTACTCTCGCTCTCACCAGCCAACTTGCTCATAATCTCCGGTCCATTAATACAGAAAAAGAAAGCCCCAGTTTCATTAGCAATAGCCTTTGCTATGAGTGTCTTGCCAGTACCAGGAGGCCCATATAGCAAAATTCCCTTGGGAGGCTTCACTCCAATAGTTTCAAAAAGTTGTGGATGCCTTAAAGGCAATTCCACCAATTCACGAATCTGACCAAGTTGCTTCCTAACACCACCAATATCATCATAACCAATCTCATCCAATCTTTCCTCATCTTCTCTCCTCAAAGCCTCTCCTTCACAGTAAACTTCAGTCTCAGGTGCAACAATGCAATACTCAGCAGGATCAGTCTCCATAACCTTAAACTCTACACTCCTCATCCCACCCCTCACAACAAAAAGATCACCTTTCCTCACCGGCCTAAACGAATCCATAAAATAAGGCTTCAAGTAGGCATCAAAGATACTCCCAGTAAGGCCTTCAATGGTGTCATCAATAGGCAGAACGTGAACTCTATTGCCGTAATTAATACCATGACAGTGATGAATCGAAACCACATCACCAAGCCTGACTCTAAGGTTAGACCGCACCACCTTGTTCATGAAAACCTTGGAACTGTCACAAGCAGCGTCATCAATAACAACGCAAACCGTGTCCCGTCTCTTCTTCCCCTTGATCAAGACAGTATCACCATGAAAGAAGTTGAGGGTGTGCATGGTATCAGGGTGCAGTAAGATCACAGAGTTGTCGTCGTGGTTAATGGGTTCCTCCACGACCAACCTATTGGGAGCCTCCTTCTTCTTATCGTTGAGGGAATCCATGGATGTTGATGCTTGCTCTGCCTTACTATGGACTAAATAGAAACAAAAGGAAAAAACAGAACAGAACAGAACAAAAGCAAAGCAATAGAATATAGAGTAAAGTGTGGGGGAGTATGTGGGGGTATTTATAAGAAAAGTTTTGGGGTTTAACCTTAACCTTTGTTGAAAACCGAATTCTGTGAGGATTAGGAAACGTGGGAGTCACGGTTGGTGGTGGTATTCATATCAAGTTTCGGACTTTTAACATTGTTCACCGAGTTCTGTAGGAATTCGGAGTTGTATTCTCAAGTAAAAGAAGAGTGTCTCGACTCTGGGCCGTTGTACACTTGTACTAAGAAAAGCCCCACCAATTTTTTTCACTTTTTTAAAATTCAAATAGTCCTAGTTTAGTGGCAAACCTATATCATATCCTATAATATATATAATAGTAATATATAATAGCAGAAGCTGAGAGAAAGTTAATTCCTACCTTTAAAAAGGTGATGACACGTTTAAATAAAAAAGCGATAAATTAGGTTGTTTGGTATTGCTACACACCATTTAAAAGCCTGTTATTATAAATAACAAAAAAATAACCGGTTAAAATTAAAGCATACACGCAAATAGAAATTGAGAAGCGATGAAAGACAGAGAACGGAGAACGGAGAAGGAGAGAGAGATCGAGAGATCAACAACTGAACGCAGATAAAATCGGTTTTGCTGTTGATTCACCACCAATCTCCTCTTTCACAGATAACTTCTTTTCTCTTTTTTTCTCTCTTTGGAGCACTGGCCATTCAGGTTTTTCTCTCTTACTCTTTGGGTTTTCAGTTTTGGTAGATATTTGGATTCCAATTGGTTCTTAATTTTTCCAATCCTACTTTTAATTTTGATTTTAGGTTTTTGAATGTTTTGGTAGATATTTAGATTCCAAAAACAGCGATTGATAGAGATCACAAGGCAGAGAGAGAAACATTTGAGGACTGCCATTACCGCTATTCTGGCCTTCTGCAATCATCCGGTCTCTTGCTGACTTGCTATCAGTAAGTTTCGATTTTGCAAAACATTTTTTACTTTTTGAGAAAGAAATTGACCTTAAATATTATTTAGGCTTGGGATTGTTTTTGCTATATGTATTTGGCTGAGATTAAGGTATTTTGATTATTTTGGTTTGATTTTTTTTGCTTAAACCTTATGACTGACAACCTCTTGCTGTTTACATATAAAGAAACCAAAACATTTAGAATCAACATTAAGAGAAAGTTGGTAACTGTAAGTCATGCACAAAGACGAAGAGATGGACAACGAGAAAGAGGAAACAGAGTTTTTACACCCATTGGCAGGTAAAGCTTTTAAATAAAAATAACAAATTCGGCTTTAAAGTCTACAATTTGGTTTGGAATCTGTTTGAACTAAAGTCTTTTGGTTAGAATCAAATAGTTGCTTTAAGAGATTTATTTTATTTTGGGAATTTGTGTTAGATTTAATTTTGTTTAGGGCATTTGTTTTTATAAAACATCAATTGACTCAAATTTAAACTTCACTTTTAAGATAATTTGGTGTTGAAGAACTTGCGTGGCTAACATGTTTTATTCTTTACAAATTCTCATCACAGTTTTTAAAAAAATCATGTGGGTTGCATGTTTTGTTCCTTAAGAATGATACTGAACAATCTCAAAACCGGGACTTCTTGCCAAGTGCCAAATCAAGTTCAAAGGTCTGCTCTTCTCATTTTACAACACCTTTTTACCGTTTTGATCATTCTAGAATAGAGTTTTTACATTGTTAGTGGTATCCAATAGATTTTTCTCTCTCACTACCCGTTTCTACTTTGCAGTCTCTACTGATAGTGTTCTGCAAAACTTTTCAAAAGAACAAAGGGTCCGTTTGGATTGAACTTATTGTTGCTGAAAACTGAAAACTGAAAACACTGTAGCAAAATAATTTTTAAATGTGTGAATAGTACCGTGAGACCCATTTTTAATAAAAAAATTGCTGAAAAGTGGTATTTGTGGGTTCGTGAACAGTGCACGAATGCACTGTTCACAGCTGACTTAGTCCAATGTTGCGGCTGAACAAAAAAAAAAAAAAAAAAAAAAAAAGAAAAGGCAAAACGCAGAAAGAGAGAAACGTAGACGCGCACCACGCAATCCAAACGGCACCAAACAATTTTGGCCCCTAAACTCTCCCTATAATGTTTTTTAAAGATAAGATTATCATCCTGTATAGTGATAAACTTTGTATATCCCACACAAAAAAAATTAAATGGGCATTCAAAAAACTAGGATGTATGCAATTTTTTTTTTTTAACAAACTTACATTGGAGAGTTGGAGTTGACCATGAAAGGAGACCCATTTCTTGGTCTCTCTCTCTGAGTCCTTAGTATTTGGCATCTAGACTCACTATTTAGTCTGGTTTTTCTTTCCTTCTTCTTCTTTTTCATCTTCTTCTTCGTCCTTACTTCTTTGTCCCTTTTACAGTTTTTTACTTATGAATCTCTAAGTCGGAGGTTTCTTTTTTCACGTTACAATTTGCTGGATTGCTCCAACTCCTACCACATGTGTGGCTCACATGTTCTAGCCACCAGCTATCACCCACTTCAATATATTTACTATTTTATTTGTTAATTTTACCATTTCATTAGTGTTTTTAGGACAATAACATTTCATTTGTTTTTTTCCAGTTTCCAAAAAGTGAATTTGACACTTGATGTGGTTTTCTTTGTTTGCTAGCAAAACACTTCTTGCTATTTATATCATCATTTTTTGCTCTATACTCCACTAATTTTTTTTTGGAACCAACCTTTTTTTACCCCCTCCTATTACTAAAATAATTTTAATTATTGATAGATTTTGTAGCTATCTGAATTCTGGGCTGTACATGAACCACTAACAAATGCAGAATCAAGGTTTGATTGGTTGTGGTCCAAACCTTCATTTTTCAGATTTAAATTTTCACTGAACTGCTGCATTACTTTTTACAATTCAACCCATATTTTCAATGTTTTCTTAGGCTTCGTTTGCAGTATTTCTTTCATCTTTCTCTGCTGCAATTTAAAATTGCTATGTTTTTTTTTTTTTTTTTTTTTTTTGAGCAATTGGAAATAATGGCTGCAATTATATGGATTGCCCTCTTTGCAATTTCACTAAGAATAGTTAGGTATACAAAAGTGCTCACCACAGCCAAGAAAGAAAACCAAAAATCCATAAACTGATACCAAAGCAGTAGTAAAAGTTACAGCAGTTACACATCACACACATGATACAATGCACTTGAAATTCCACTAGACATGAATTGGATCTTACCTTCTGTTGTAGGACTTTAAAAGTAGGAAATAAGGCTACAACATTTGATGCAACATGAAAAATAGTTTGCAATCTCTGTTCTAATGGTTAAGAGATGTCATTTTTTGGTTTCACATGCTGTGCAAACCAAAAACCGGCTCAGCTAGATGTTGCATAGATCACTATTATCCATAGAAACATCATGCCAAATTAAATTAAATTAAAGGGAGTAGATATATCATAGAGTCCAAAGAGAATAATTGCACAGATCACTATTACCCATAGAAATCCTTGGGTAAAGTATAATTGAAAACCAGATTTCGCTTATACTTGAGCTCACTACATTTTCTGTTTTAGAGCATTTTGGTTTCTTAAGTTATATTTAAACTTAATTAATCTGTGCCTTGCTACTTTGTGTTTTGTGTTATAGATGTGGTTTTGATCTTTGCAATATGTGTTGAGCGTGAGAGTTATATCATTTCTGTGAAATGAAAGTTATGTTTTTCTCACCTCTAAGTTTTAACTATTTGATCGTTTGGGTGTTTCTTTTAAATATTATTAGATATTATTCTCATATACTTTAAATGAAAACATGACAATTGTTAATGCCTAACTGATTAAAAAAATTTGTAGGTAACTATTGACTGTCATTCACGTGGGCAACAAAGCTCTACATCAACTTTGACATTCCAAAAGTCACAAAGGAAATTATGCCAAAAGGACCTCCTAAAGGACTAGATGGATAACTTTCTTACATAATAGAAAAATAGTTGCTGAAATAGAAGACTTGGATGCATAAAAAATGCTTAAGAATTATGCACCAAGCTCTATTCTTCATACCCTTTTCTTATTTACTTAATTTTCTATTTTATTTCAGATTATAAGAGATTTAATTTTCTGTATTTAGGCTGTGGTTTTGTAATCTGAGCATCCTAAGACT
Organism: Quercus aquifolioides; assembly: GCA_019022515.1. Lineage (NCBI taxonomy): Eukaryota > Viridiplantae > Streptophyta > Magnoliopsida > Fagales > Fagaceae > Quercus > Quercus aquifolioides. The sequence continues at coordinate 57,087,344 of CM032328.1, read as the reverse complement.
CTTATATCAACATGAATTTAAGTTTTGTAATATATGTGATTCTAATTTTGAACTCAGTTATAAATGTAGATAGTAATTCATTTGCCTCTGTCAGATTGCCGTACTGTTCAGTGCAGCCTTATTTTGGGAATACAAGATTGATGAAAATTGAGAATGCTATGAATATGCATTTTTATAGGTGCTACATTAAAAAGCTTCTAATTTCAAGTAATGAATCTTAGTCCTAATTAAGTACTGAGCTTGATTGTTGACCTTTTGGGTTTATATTATACAAATAACAACTAAAGGCTATGAACAAGGCAAATATTTGGAGTTGAGAAAATTAAAATGCAAACTATTACGGGAGATCGCCAACTTTTGGAAAACTAAATATCAGGAAACCTACTAATCTATTGTGCTTGGTCTCTTACTTTTTTCCTTTTTTGAAGTCCAAGTTGTTCAAGTATTAGGAAAGCTGTTAATCTATTAAATAAATAAAAAGGAATAGCATAATGTTAACATATATACAATTTTATATAGATAAAATTAATTGGTGACATGCAAAGCCAAGATTGTTAATGTTAACAACAGACTGGGTATTATTTTTGCATGTCTTACATGCAACACAAAGCTCAATCCTATCAAAGGAGTTTAAGTTGTGAGTGATGTAAAGGTGAGCCTAAATTATAAAATGATCCCGCGCATTGCGCGGGTTAAACGCTAGTATATCTAAAAGCTGAAGCGTAGCATTTATTGTTGCTACGCTCCAGTTGAGCCACATCAGCGTCTACGTCAATATCCTATTTCTTTCTAATTTTCTATTATTTTTTTTAAACATTTACCTTTTTTTTTTTTTAATATTTAGACTTTGTCCAACATTTGTTACTCTCTTATCTTTTCATCTCCCCACTATCCCCTACTTTAATACCACTCTTCATCTTTCTCTTCATCTTCCCTTATTTTGTCTATTCTTATTCACACCATTTTACTATAAATTTGTTATTCTCCCTTCCATTCTTTGCATAGTTTTTCCTCACAAACAAAAGGTTATTTCTCTCTCTCTCTCTCTCTCTCTCTCTCTCTCTCTCTCTTAATTTTTGGTTGATTTTATTTTTCTTGCATCTCTACTTTAGGTTGATAAATTTTTGTATTCTTTAGAACTTTACTTATGGTTGATGTGGTTCAATTTTGTATTTTAAGTTGTTTTGTTTTCCTCTTTGATTTTTGATTTAATCTAATCGATTATTATTTTTAAATAATCCTAATACATTAATTTAGTACAATAACAAATTTGAAAACAGCCTATGAATCAGAAAAGTATTAGAAGATTAATTGTAATTGTGTTGTTGTTCCTGGGTTGCATTTTTTTAAGTGGGTTAATTTTAATGGGCAATGTGATGGCAAGTGTGGGAGTGAATTCGTTGTCAATATTATGAGGTTTGCTATTTTTGGTTTTTGCATATTGTTTTCTTGATCATAGGATTAATGGGTGTCTCTGGTTTCGCCTTTTAGGTTCTTCAATGTTATTGCTACTGTTGCTGCTGTTTTTTCCATTATTTTTAATTAATTTGGTTGGCTGATTGGAATAAGTTTTGGGAGTACTGGTTGAAAACTTTGTAAATTGTTGTATCTCTGATTTTTTTCCCCTCCCAAATTTGGTGGACTTTGCATATATGGAAACTAATTATTTATGCGTGAGTTTTACATATGGAAATGGGTTTATTGAAGAAGAACATCCAAGACTAACTTCTCTAAGTCCATTGAAAAAAATCAAAGCAAACACTAAACTTTGATCCTCTACTCTACCCAAAATAAAAAAAATAAAAGCAAACACTAAAAAGAAAAAAGTGAGCACATTATAGAGTTGGGAATTTTATTTGATACATGTAGAGAACTTTAAATTCTATTATTTTGCAAACTAGCTGGCTCTTCTCATGGATTTATGCCATTTGAGACTTTAGGAAAAAAGTGACAAGAGGAATTATTTAGAATCTAAAAATAAATGAAGGGTTGAGGAAGTGGCAAAAATGGAAGGATAGTAGATCTGTACGTTTGAGTTGCAGAGAAAAGGGGATGGAAAGAGACTGAGAAATTGAGAGGGGCATTTATTGAAGTTAATGGGAAATATGAGATAAAACATTAATTTTATAAAATTGATGATGTGACCTTAGTGTATTTTTAGACTTTGATCTATTTTGAATTAATGGTATAAAAATGATGTAACTTGAATTCATCTCATTTATATATAAATATTTAATTCATTTACTCTTTCTTGCAATTTTACTTTAAGTTGATGAATTATTGTATTTTTTTTATAATATTATTTTGGGCTAATACAATTTGGTAGTGTGTTTTTTTTTTTTTTTTTTTTCATCACAAGTCTTCTCTCTCCCTCTTATAGCTTTTGTTTGATTTTTTTTTTTTTTTGACATAATACTTAGTTATTTTGAAAGTGAGATTTTGAATTTATATCAAAATACAATCTTGGCTACGGATTTGAATGTGATTATCAACTATTAAAACAACCCAAGATGAATATGTATAGACAATATATTTGTTTTAATTTTTCATTGATTTATTATTTAGTTATAACATCAAAATTCAAGTAAATGAATATTTAAAGTTAAAACTGTCTAAGATGAATTTGTAAAGTCAATATATTTATATATTTAATATTGTTAAAAAACGAAAAGCAAAAAATAAATAATAAAGAGAATAATGACGTGGAAGATGATAAAGCTCAATACGAAAGTCCAGTTAAAGGCAATTCATCTTAATAATTGAAAGTGCATGTAGTCAATTTTTATTTGTTTGATCATGTTCTATTTATATTGTTATACAAATTATTTTCTTTCATTTCAATAAATGAAGTGTTCAATTTTTTATTTTATTATTTTTTTTTGGGGGAGAAACTAAAGTGTTCAATTTTAGATATAAAGTCTATTTTTTTTTTCTACATATTATTTTCAATATTTTTAGGAATGTCTAAGAAATATGCAGTTCTAATCTAATGTATCTATATTAGCAAACAAAACCCAATTAATAGTTCGAAATTACTCCTAGGATAAGAAAAATTATAAATAATAATAATTTCTTTTGAGAAAATGAGAAATTTGAATAATATATTTGAAACTTAAATAGTTTAATTGTACTAAAAAAATTAGAAAAACATAACCTATAATAACATAATTTTAAAAAAATATGGTCTGCCTAAAAAATGAATAATATCAACTAAAAGAGTCCAAATAATAAAATGATGATATATTTTTTGAGATAGATAAATGAAATATAATTTTAGAGATTGTTTTATTTTTGGGGAGAAAAAATTATTTTCCACAAAATTTAGAGAGGAAAAATTATATATTATACTATAACTATGAAATAATTATCTATTCCCACGCATCGCGTGGGTTTGCGACTAGTTAAATCATAAAACTCAAGAGGAAAAAAAAAAGTTAGAAGAGAAAATAATTAATTTTTTGTGTTAAGGCATGGTCTTTTTTTTGTGGGGGCTAAAATATAAAACTTACTCTTTAAATTTTTTCAAAATTTATTTCAGTTTTCTAACTTTGTTTTCATTCATTTTAATATTTTAAGTTTCAAATTTATTCAATTAAGTCATTTCTGTCAATTTTTGTTAAATATTTTGGAAAAAAAAAATCTGAAAAATACTTTTTAATCATTAATTGAATTTTTCTAAATAAAAAAATTTGAAGAAAACTTTAAAAAACTGAAAAATTAATCACAACATATAATAAAAGTTGATGGAAAAGCCTTAATTGAATAAACTTGAGAGTTATAAGACTGAAATGAACGAAAGCAAAGTTAGAGAACTAAAATGAATTTTGATGAAACATAGAGGGTGATGAGTTTTGCATTTTAACATTTTTTTCACACAAAAAATGTGCATGGGTGATATGCTAAACACTTATTATTAATGATATATATATATATATATTACAATGATTTAAAAAAAAATTATTATTGGCAATATTAACATAAAAAAAAATCATATATAAATACACATGTAATGTAGGTTGAAGCGTAACCAGATTTTGATTTATTTGACCGTGAAGTGAATCTTATATATATTACAATGATTTAAAAAAATTATTATTGGCAATATTAACATAAAAAAATCATATATAAATACACATGTAATGTAGGTTGAAGCGTAACCAGATTTTGATTTATTTGACTGTGAAGTGAATCTTATAAGAATAGGACCTTATTTACATTATTGTAGGGATAAGAGCCCAAAATCATACATTGGGCCTTGGGCTTTGCCCAAGGACATTGCTAGGTCCGAGGAGGAATTAATAGTTATGAGGGTTTCCAGTTTAGAGTATTATAAATAGGAAATGAATGGGAGGCGGTCCGAGGAGGAAATCCTCCTGGGGTATGATAGATATTGCTCAGATGTGTATTCTAACGATAAAAGTAACTTTCATGGAAGCTCTAATGATAGAGATGTGCCTCATGAACATACGAGAAGGAAGGGAACCCAAAAAATATCTAAGGAAAAACTGCTACCACCGCATTAAATGCACTACAACTGCTTTTCTGACCACATTTATGTGGAGAAGACCCTTGAACAGTGTTGTCTTGGCTACCACAACTCACAGAAAATTAGAGAGGGTGTCTGATGAGATGGGCACTCAAGTAGGGGCTCAAATAATCAACAAGTGTAGGATTAGGATGGTTCAAGGGGAGATATATAATGTAAAATACCCCCCATGAGGGGGGATTGGAAAATCAAAAAAGAAACACTGTAGTAACCTAGAACCAGACTTGTAATAAAGTTTCAAAAGCAATATAGAAGAATCAGTTTTCTCGGATTTGGCCGATGACGTTTTTCTTTAGTGAACATCTATTATCTTTCTTTCTTTATGATCAAAATTTATTGGCTTGTTACTTAATTCACTAAAGTCCAGTTTTCAACCATTTCTCTATAAATTTATTGTTTTGGGTTTTTTGGGCCTAAATCCATATCTTTTTGAGCTAGGAGTTCAAATCCAGTCCTTACAATTATTATTTCATGTTGCTAAACCTCCAAATAATGTCCATGACATGCCTTTGAGCCAATGACGAAACTACATATATAAACACATAAAATATGTTTATAACGTTTAAAAGTTTATATCATGATTTAACATATGCTATTTTCTTATATTTAACAAATTATTTACATCCAGTATATCTATAAAATCAATAAAAATTAAATAATTCTTAACTCCTAACCATCAAATCCACGTTTATGGTTTCTTCTAAAAGAAAAAAAAAAAATCCATATTATCTCTAATTTAAAAAAAAAAAAATATATATATATATATATATATAATATTTCTAGGATGTTTCTTAAATATTCTTTGGTTCAATGAGCTATTATGGTACAGAGAAATGCTATGTTTAAAAACAAATTTGCAAAAAAATTTAAGTGGTAGGTTGTTACCAGTTGTTATTGGTGGGGGCAAAAAAGTAATTTCAGTGGTAGATTTAAATTAGAACCAATAATAATTAATCACCTATAATTTGTTGTGAAAGTATTATGAAAACATTGTGGAGATAGTACTTCTCTTATGGTATATGAGTAATTATAAGAAAAATATAGTGTATTAATAATTTATAAATTTTTATTTTTTTATGAAATACATTAAATAACACTTTGAATTAATAAGTTATGAATGGTATAAGATTAATTTGAGTCATATAAAAAAAAGGAGATTAATTTGAGGAAACAAAAACCATGTATTAGTCAAGCATATATAAGGGGGACATTATTTAAATTTATACATAAATTTACATACATACACACACACACACATATATATATATATATATATATATATATATATTACCAAAACTAAAAGAGGAATCGAGGAGGGATTTTTTGGAAAGTTAATTTGGACCGTGGCCCTCCTAGCGCCCCCTTCCTCTGCATATGCTTTGAGAGAACTGTCACAAGTTTCAATAGTTGTGCAAGCTCCAACGGTGGCTATGTTATTGAAGCAAGACATACAATTTCATAATAATAAGTCTACATACCAATAGGGCCGGCTCTACTATATAGGCAAGTGAGACAATTAACCAATAAAGATGTATCTTTACTTGTAAGAGTATTAATTAAGTCCTTATTAGTCAATAGAAAAAAAAAATTGACAAAGTTTGGCAACAAACTTGATTGTAGCTTAAGGCTAGAACTCCACTCAATATAATATTTATTGAGATTCAGATCCTCTAGATTTCCTAGGGTACTCTACCAGTAGATTTCCTTAAATCCTAACTACTCTTTAATGATTTAATAGTCTAGATTTTGCCATATCAGCATTCCACTAACAATATTCTTAAAATAATAAAATAATGTTGCAAACAAAACAATTAAGATTATTATTAGTGGAATGCTAACATGACAAAATTTAGGCCATTAAATCATTAAATAATGGTTAAGATTTAAGGAAATCTATTTGGTAGAGTACTCTAGGAAATCTAGAGGATCTGAATCTTATTTATTGGATGTGACAAATCCACCATTGGATTGTGTTTTCTTTCTCATATCCTTTATACTTGCAAAATTTTCAGAAGATTAAATATCAATAACTATGTCATCAATAAAAATTAAGTTTATGGATCGAATAGTAAACAACTTTCAATTACAAAAAATTTGATATGTATATTAAGAATATAATCAATGCAATCTAATAGTTAGATTTTCAAAATATGTAGACATGTTAATTTTTTTTAATGGAAGTTGTAGCCTAACCAAGTTTGTAGTCAAACTTTGTCCATAAAAAATACCATTTAAAAAAAAAAAATTTGAAAATGCTAAAACTACTACAACTTCTATCAACTACCTCACAAATGATTTGGCAATGAATGTTATTGCTACCCCTAATAATTGTTTTTTTAATGATTGGTTATTCAAATTTGTGTTAAAAACCTCTCTCTCTCTCTCTCTCTCTCTCTCTCTCTCTCTCTCTCTCTCTCTCTCTCTCTCTCTCTCTCTCGTTTTTATAGTTGAAAACTAACTTTACTCTATGTTTATTTTACCCTTGGTAGTGTCGTAGTGGTAGGAGACAAAGAAAGTAACCATTGTTTTATCTAGATAATGAAGTTATTCAGTCACTCTTATTTAGCTTAGTTTTAAGCTTTTACACCAGCCATGTTCATTATTGTGACTATCATTCACTTTTTTTAATATTCATAGTTTTGGGTGGTGTAGCATGGGTTTTATGGGAAATTTTTTTTTTTTTTTTTTGGTTAGATAGAACTTCACATTTTTTATTGATAGTAGTATAGGTGTTGCTTTGATGATGATGATGATGATATACTAGTTGTTAACTAAATAAAATTTATAATTTGTGAAAAAATAAAATAAATATATATCTAATTACTTGTTAATAAACATAACATCCTAAGAAATATTAAGTGAATTAACAATATTATCGGTTTAAAAAGAGATGTTATATAACTTGAATACAAAAATTTAATTACTAGTTTTGAATCTTAACAAGCAAGTAGAATAGATTTTATATTATAAAACAATTATTATTTAATTTATATTTAAATATATAAAAAGTCTAAATTTAATTCTTACCTTAGGTCCCAAAATATATGGAGTGAGCCTTGCGTACTAGTTTGACAAAAAATTGACACTTGTCTAGGTGGCAGGCTGTTAATGGTAAGAAAAAAAAAATGTCAATAGTAGGCTAGATGAAAATTAGTAAAATTAGAGAAAAAGATTCTTTATGGATTTTTTCTTTGGACCCTCTCACATAAAAATTAAGAGAAATAAGAAATGGGAGGTGTGGGGGGTGAAAAGCCCAACCTAACGTATTGGGCCCAAGGCTCTATTTGAAGACCACTGTTTGTCCAAAGAGATAAAAACACTCGAGTAGAGGCCCATGTAAAAGAAGCACGTCTGGAGAGGAGCATGGTCATAATCTGAGGAGACATTCAATTGTCCGAGGAGTCCATTACCATCGGATCTGAAGAAACTGGGTCCGACAGGCGTCTAGGAAGCTCAAATGATCCTCCTGACAGGTGTAAGGATAGAGATGAACCTCAGGCACGCATGAAGATAGCAGGAACGGAGAAATATCTAGAAGACAAACTTCAACCACCACATTAAATGCACTACACCTATTTTCCTGGCCGCATTAATGTGGAGAAGACCTCTGAACAGTGCACTCTCAGCTACCGCCACTCACACAAGGCTAAATAGGGTACATGATGGGACATGCACTTAAGTGGGCGTCTAGATGATGAACAAGTGGACGATGAAGATGAAGGGAGGGGGTACTATATAAGAGGGAAAACCCTCTGATAATGGGGGATGGAAAAAAGAAAGCGAGAAAGGAGAGAACTCTATTACTGTAGCTCCAAGAATTGTAACCCAAGTTCATTCAATACAAATTCCTCTTCGGACGTTTGTGTTTGCACTTGTCCGAGCACGATTGAATGCCAATTTATTCACAAGCACCGCAGTCCAATACTGTTTAATTCATTACTAGCCTAGCTCTTTCACCCACTCTCTACAAATTTATTGTCTTGGGTTCATTGGGCTTACAATCCATACCTTTTTGGGCTTGGGCTACAAAAATTGACCCTACAATTGGTGCCGTCTGTGGGGAGAGCTTGTGCAAGGGTGAAAACAACAGTTGATGATGGCAGGACAAGGTCAACAACAAGCAGAATCCAGGGCATCCCAACACGTGGACCCTTTTGTTAACTTAGAGAGGAGACAAGATCGTGAGGGCAATGTACACACTATGCACGTTAGCCAAAGCCAGTCACAGGGCGGAAGTCACATGTCCCATGCAGAGAAGAACCGGGATTTGCAACTGGAAGTAGAAAAACTAAAAAGGGAGTTGCGCCATGCAAAGAGGAAACGGGCTTCCTCGTATTCTGATGAAGACCTTGATGACGAGCGGGATGTCACTTATCAACATAAATCTAGGACACCAACCAGCGAGTCCTACACCTATGAAGAGGAGTCCCATCGTAAGAGGCAACGCAGAAGCCCATCACGTGGGGACATGGGAAACGATGCCATGAGCAGGGCTCTGAATCAGATTTCTAGGTCACCCTTCACGCACAGGATTGAGGAGGCGAGACTTCCTTGGCGCTTTAACCAACCAACGTTCACCATCTACAATGGTAAAACAGATCTCGTGGAGCACGTGAGTCATTTTAACCAAAGGATGGCTGTCTACTCCAGAGATGAAGCTCTGATGTGTAAGGTTTTCCCTTCCAGTCTTAGGCCAGTTGCCATGAGGTGGTTTGACGGTCTGAAGGCAGACTCCATCAACTCCTTCAAAGAGCTCACTCAAGCATTCGGCTCCCGTTTTGTCACATGCCAAAGAGTGGCCAGACCCTTCTCTTCACTGCTGTCCTTGACCATGCAGGAGGGTGAGTCCTTGAAGGCATATTCGGATAGATACTGGGAGATGTTCAATGATATGGAGGGCAACTCTGATGCAATGGCCCTCAGCACATTCAAGCTCGGCCTCCCTACTGACCACGATTTGAGGACATCCTTATCTGGCAAACCGGTCACAAACATGCGTCAACTTATGGACCGCATAGAAAAGTATAAGAGAGTTGAAGAAGATCAGCAGCAAGGCAAGGGTAAAGACAAGGTTATCCCCCAGGAGATGAGGGATTTCAGGTCGGACCGCTATAACCACAGTAAACCGCGAAGGGATTTTGCTGGGCAATCAAGATCGACAAATCCTCAAGCGGTCAACACTGTGTTCAAAGAGCCAGTGCACTAGGTCTAGGAAAAAATCAAGAATGAGTCATTCTTCAGGTGGCCGAACAAGATGGTAGGAAACCCCGAGAGGCGCAACCATAATCTCTACTGCCAGTACCATCAAGACCATGGGCATACCATGGAGGATTGTAGGAGCCTGTGGGATCACTTGGACCAACTGGTTCGCGACGGTAGACTAAAACACCTCTTACACCCCTCCAGCGGCCGAGGAGGGCAGATGGGCTCAGGGCCACGAAGGGATGACCCTTCAAAGCCACCACTAGGGACCATTAACGTCGTCTTCGCCGCACCGGGGAGAACAGGATCCTGGCCATTGAAAGTTATGTCGGTAGGCCGACCATCAGCAGGGGAGTCAAGCCGAGGTCCGAAGAGAGTCAAGTCTGATGCCCCGCTAGAGATAGGGTTCTCGGACGAAGACATGATTGGCACCATCCAACCCCATGATGATGCATTAGTCATCACCCTCAGAATAGGAGGGTACGATGTGAAGAGGGTGATGGTGGACCAGGGTAGTACTGTGGAGATAATGTACCCAGATCTCTACAAGGGGCTAGGCCTAAAACCCCAAGACCTGACACCATACAATTCCCCCCTCATAAGCTTTGAAGGAAGGGCTGTCACCCCGAAAGGCCGGATACGTTTATCTGTGCAGGCCGGCTTCGAAGTGGTAGAGGTGGACTTTATAGTTGTGGACGTATATTCACCCTACACGGCACTCGTAGCCAGACCTTGGCTTCATGCACTTGGGGCTGTTCCCTCTACTTTGCATCAGAAGGTCAAATACCTATCTGAAAGGCAAATTCATGAGATCCGAGGAGACCAGTCCGTGGCCCGACAGTGCCTAGTGGCTGCCATTCAACATGAGCCCCAAGCCGAGTCCTCGTCCAGAGCCGAAAGGGGTTTATAGCAGTTACAGTCTCGGGAATTGCCCGTCGAAGGTTCAGACGAAGGCACTCGATGTGAAGATTTAACGAAAGTGGTTATTGGAGATGATCCTGATAGGTTCTTCCAAGTCGGATCTCAGCTGCCTCTTCAAGAGAGGGAAGAGCTAATAGAGTTCCTCAAGCAAAATCTTGATGTATTTGCCTGAAGTGCTTACGAAGCCCCAGGGGTAGACCCGGAGTTCATATGTCACCACTTGAGGGTAAATCCACTGATCACCCCCAAGAAACAGCCTCCTCGGCGCCCGTCCAAGGAACATGCTGATGCAGTAAGAGAAGAGGTAGCGAAACTCAAACAAGCTGGGGCTATTAAGGAAGTTTTTTATCCTGAATGGCTGGCAAATACCGTGGTGGTAAAGAAGAAGAGTGGGAAATGGCGAGTGTGCGTGGACTTCACTGATTTGAATAGGGCTTGCCCCAAAGATCCATTCCCCATGCCGAAAATTGATCAGCTGGTGGATGCCACTGTCGGCCATCCTCGGATGAGCTTCCTAGACGCCTTCCAAGGCTACCACCAGATACCTTTAGCCCTGGATGATCAGGAGAAAACTGCTTTTGTCACCCCTATTGGTAACTACCACTACAAAGTAATGTCATTTGGCTTGAAGAATGCGGGGTCTACCTACCAGAGGATGATGACGAGGATGTTCAAGCCACAGCTGGGCAAAAATATCGAGGTCTACATAGATGACATGGTGGTAAAGAGCAAGGTTGTCGCCGAGCATGTGAAGGACCTTGAAAGTACCTTTGAGGTTCTAAGAAAGTACAAACTGCGACTAAATGCTTCTAAGTGCTCATTTGGGGTGGGGTCCGGCAAGTTTTTGGGATACATGGTGACTCACAGGGGGATTGAGGTTAACCCCGATCAGATAAAGGCCATCAACGATCTACGAGCTCCTCGGAATCCCAAGGAGGTTCAGAAGCTAACCGGAATGACTGCTGCCCTGAATCGATTCATCTCTAGATCAGCAGACAGGTGTCGGCCCTTCTTCTCTCTGCTCAACAAGTGGAAGGGATTCGAATGGACTAAAGAATGTGCTTTGGCCTTTCAGCAACTCAAGGATTATCTAGCTCGGCCACCAATCATGTCCAGTCCTGAGCCAGATGAGGTACTGTTCGCCTACATCGCTGTATCTCCCTGTGCGGTGAGCCTGGTGTTGATACGATCAAACTGTGGTGTGCAAAGACCAGTTTATTACGTAAGCAAGTCGCTGTATGAGGCTGAGATCCGTTACTTGCCTCTGGAGAAGGCTATCCTAGCAGTGGTGCTCGGTACACGGAAGCTACCTCACTACTTCCAGGCCCACACGGTCATTGTCCTCACTCAACTCCCACTCAAGGCTATACTCCGAAGCGCTGATTACACTGGGCGGATTGCCAAGTGGGGTACGATCTTAGGGGCTTTCGATATAAGATATATGCCCCGCACATCGGTCAAGGGTCAGGTCCTTGCGGATTTAGTGGCTAAGTTCACGGAGCCCCAACTAGAAGAAGTAAAGCCCACGTCAGACATGGATGAAAAAGCAGTTGGCATGATCTCCCAACAGAGTCCCTCCCATTGGGAAGTGTACGTTGATGGCGCGGCAAACCAAAGAGGTTCTGGAGTTGGGCTAGTGTTGATATCTCCCGAAAGGATCATTATCGAGAAGTCATTAAGGCTGGACTTCTTGGCAACGAATAATGAGGCGGAGTATGAGGCCCTACTGATGGGAATGGCTATGGTCCGAAGAATGGGAGGAAAGTCCGTGGAGTTGTTCTCGGACTCAAGGTTAGTCGTAGGTCAAGTACAAGGCGAGTTTGAGACAAAGGACGAAAGAATGCAGGGGTACTTGAGCCGAGTTAAATGTCTGCAATCGGAGTTCGATTCTTTCAACTTGCTACACATCCCCAGAAGTGGTAACTCACATGCTGACTCCTTGACCATGCTTGCTACCTCCTCGGCGCAAAACCTGCCGAGAATCATCCTCGTCGAGGACTTGCACAGGCCTACAGAGGCGAAAGGAGAGGCAATCCAGGTTCACCAAGTCAGGGCCAGGCCCTGCTGGATGGACCCTATAATTAAATTCCTCAAAGAATATATATTGCCAGAAGAGAAGGGGGAAGCTGACAAAGTTCGGAGGAAGGCGACCAGGTTCTGGTTATCCGAGGACCAGAAATTATACAGACGCTCCTATTCGGGAACATACTTGTTATGCATGCATCCTGAAGCGTCTGAGTTATTACTAGAAGAGCTGCACGAAGGAATTTGCGGCAGCCACACTGGAGGTAGATCCTTGGCTCACCGAGCCCTCACCCAAGGTTATTGGTGGCCTAACATGCAAAAAGAAGCCCACGAGTATGTCAAAAAGTGTGATCAATGTCAGCGCTTCGCTCCAAACATTCACCAGCCAGGGGGAACTCTTAATCCGCTATCTAGCCCATGGCCCTTCGCCCAATGGGGCTTGGATATCGTAGGACCCTTCCCTAAAGCTGCAAGAAACAAGAAGTACCTTCTGGTCGGCACAGACTATTTCACCAAGTGGGTCGAAGCCGAGCCGCTAGCCAATATCAGAGACGTTGATGTGCAAAAGTTTGTGTGGAAGAATATTGTCACTCGGTTTGGAGTTCCTCACACTCTCATCTCGGACAATGGCCTACAGTTCGATAACAAGGCATTTAGGAATTATTGCAGCGAGCTGGGAATTATAAATAGATACTCCACTCCCGCCTATCCCTAGGGTAATGGGCAAGCAGAAGCTGTTAACAAGGTCATAGTGAACGGCTTGAAGAAGAGGCTAGATGACGCAAAGGGCAAATGGGTAGAAGAGTTGCCACATGTGCTTTGGGCTTACAGAACTACGCCTCGCAGGTCTACTGGAGAGACCTCCTTCTCAATGACCTATGGGGCTGAAGCTGTCATCCCTTTGGAAACCGGGTTCCCAACATTAAGAACTAGCTCGTTTAGCCCGACCGTCAACAATGAGCAACTAGAGAAGAGTTTGGACCTGATTGAGGAAAGGAGGGAGAGTGCAATGGTCCGACTGGCACATTACCAACAAAAGCTCAGACAGGGCTATGATGCTAACGTGAAGCTAAGGCCTCTAGAACCTGGTGATCTGGTGCTGAGGAAAGTCGTGGGCACTGCAAAGAACCCAGCTTGGGGAAAATTAGGACCCAATTGGGAGGGGCCATATCGTATCACCTCAGGAGCTGGCATTGGGGCATATTTCTTAGAAGACCTGGATGGTCATGTAATACCGCGTCCTTGGAATGTAAATAACCTCAAGAGGTACTTCTATTAATCGAATCTTTTCTTCAGCCGATATGCCAATTCGCTACGTAAAGTGTTCTCTCTTCAGCCGATATGCCAATTCGCTACGTAAAGTGTTCTCTCAAGTGTTTAAACTTAAATCCGGTCATGCCTGTAGTCTTCGGACCAGATGATTCGGGTTAGTTAACACTCATTCACCGTTTTCTCAAGTGTTTAAACTTAAATCTAATCATGCCTGTAGTCCCTAGACCAGATGATTAGGGTTAGTTAACACGTTCACAGTTTTCTCAAGTGTTTAAACTTAAATCCAATCATGCCTGTAGTCCTCGGACCAGATGATTAGGGTTAGTTAACACGTTCACGGTTCTCTTAAGTGTTTAAACTTAAATCCAATCATGCCTGTAGTCCTCGGACCAGATGATTAGGGTTAGTTAACACGATCACAGTTCTCTTTAAGTGTTTAAACTTAAATCCAATCATGCCTGTAGTCCTCGGACCAGATGATTAGGGTTAGTTAACACGTTTACGGTTCTCTTAAGTGTTTAAACTTAAATCCAATCATGTCTGTAGTCCTCGGACCAGATGATTAGGGTTAGTTAACACTCCGTTGCAATTCCCCAAGTGTTTAAACTTAAATCCAATCATGTCTGTAGTCCTCGGACCAGATGATTAGGGTTAGTTAACACTCCGTTGCAGTTGCCCAAGTGTTTAAACTTAAATCCAATCATGCCTGTAGTCCTCGGACCAGATGATTAGGGTTAGTTAACAATCCGTAGCAGTTCTCTAAGTGTTTAAACTTAAATCCAGTCATGCCTGTAGTTCTCGGACCAGATGACTTGGGTTAGTTAACACTCAAATACGTTCGTTTCCAATGGTCCTTGAACCAAATGACACAGGTTAGTCAATGCCCCCATACAACTATTGTCACCGGGGCTTAGCACTAAGATTCTTGATTGTGTTTAAATTGATTCTAACTTATTATTGGCTTCCTTAGTTATGTTTAATTCAAAGCCGAGGGGTAATAACACTGTGTATTTGGATAGACATGTGAAACTTCCATAATTACTCGCTGCAATCATTACTTATTAATAACTCTTATACGGACTGTTCTTTTCAGTATCAATTTCAATTACTCATACCATCAGTATGATATACTAATCAAGTTTATTCGCATTATTATGTTATAATTGCAATGAGCAGTAATAAGTCATAAGACATGTATCGAAAACACTAGAAACAAAAGGGAAGCCATTTCATTAATAAAAAGAAAGGGGTTTACAATTCCTTAAATAAAAACAAAAATAAGTACAAGTGCAAAATAAAAGCCCCTATATCTAAGTCTTCGGTTGAGGGGCCACAGGGTCGGCAGCCTGTCCTGTCCGAGTAGCAGCAGCTTCTGGGGCTTGGTCCTTGGGCTCAGAGGAAGTCTTCCCCTTTTCCAGCCCTTCGCCCTTGTCCTTGGGTGGCTCAGCTTGTGTGCCCTTGTCACCTGGCTGGTCAGACTCCTTGGAGGTCTCAAGGTTGGCAGGAGAGACTTGGCTGGCCAGGGGTTGGTCCGAGGCCTTTGGGAGCTGTGTAGTAGGAGGATCATCCACTGGGAGCTCTTGGATCTCAGGATCGTTGTATATGCTCCCGGGCAGTCTCAGCTTTGAGTCAGCAAAGACACCAGCAGCGTCCAGTACCTTACTCCATAAGCTGGGACGAGGTCTCATCCACCCCCAACTGGTATGTCGCCTTTCTCTCAGCCTCGACTGCCTCCTTGGCCAGTTTGGCATTCTGCTCGGCTAATCGGGCGCTCTCCTTGGCTTTCTTGAGCTCAGCTGTAAGCCCTTTCACCAACTCCCTCTCGGTTGCCAAGTTGATCTCGGCCATATGCAGCTGCTTGCGTTGCTCTTCAGCCTGTTTTTCAACATTCTTAATATCCGCATCGAGGCTTTTCTTCTGATTAGTCATCTCTTTAAAGTCCTCGGACAGATGGGCATATTCCTCCTTCAGCTGGCCCAGAGATTTCTCCGCCTCGTTTCGGGAGCAGACCGCTGTCTGGGCCTCAAGATGGTTCTTCTTATTCCACTCCTCGGCCACATAGATCTGCTGGGTGACCTACATAATGGAAATTCCGAATATAAAGCACAGAAAAAGGGAAAAAGCAAAAGTGTCAGTGATTCAACTAATCGGACTGAGCTCGCTTACCATGGCCATATCCCTCTTAAGGGATTGAAAGAGCTCCTGTTGGTTGAAACGCCTGTAGGAGTCCATGTCGTGGGGAAGGAGGAGTGGCTGCTGCAGAGCCTCAGCAACATAACCTGCCCTTCCTCCATCGTAATTCCTGAGGGAGGTCTCCCAGGAGATTGGAGCGCCATTCAACTCCAACCTTGGAGACCAGATTCGTGGTCCTCCTCCTCGGCGGACATCTGCCGCTAAGACCTCATCTCGGCTTTCAGTGGACGAGGCCCTTTGGGTCCGGTGGTCTTTCACCACCTTCTGCTGCTTGGTCCCTTTGGCTGGCAGCACTTGCCTTTCCTCAGCATCAAGGAGGGGCCTCTTCTTCCTCAGGTTAGGAACGGGCTTTAAGCCGGGGTCAGGAACCTGGGATGGCACTGGAGGCAGATTCACCACCGGTTGGGAAGTCTCAGCACCTTTCTGCTCGGCCTTTTTGCCCCTACCCTTCATTAAACTCCTCAAATCCATGTCGTCGTCCGAGGAGTCTTCAGAATGAGCAGCTAGCAAAGTATGGTGAATTCCTGACTGTCTGTCGGTCTCTTCCTCGGCGACTGAGACCTCTATCACTCGATTTCCTCCTGAAGCCTCTCCTCCGAACTGGAATTTGTCTATTTGCTCCTCTAGCGAGGAGGTGGAAGAGCCGACCCTCTCACCCTCAACCACCTGTTCGAGGGGAACTTGCTGGAGCGGCTGGACGAGAGGGGGTATAGCCTGAGGGTTTGGATGGGGTACGGGTGCAAGCTCGTATGGCGCCAAAAAACCCTTCCAAGCAACGTCAATACGTTTAAGGCGATGATCTCCCTGGGTAATCGCGTTGCCGACTGGTTGAAAATTCTTTGGCTTTCCTGTGTATCCCAAAATAAGGGGAGCCAATCAGAGCTGCCCGTCCTCACTCACGAAAATCTCTGATCTTAATAGAAAATTAAGGGCGGCGGTGTTTGTAAGGCTGAGCCAAGGAGAAACGCGGTTTTTATCTGTTACAAGTCACAGCAGAACTTTGTTAGACTCAAAAATAGCAACACAAGAAGAATTAAAAATCATTAAAAGACGAGGATCCTAAGCCTATGGTTAGTGTGCCTAAATCTAACATGTCCCACCTGGCTCTCCATGCTTGGTCGAGCAGTGAGGGCCGTCATACCATGCGCCCGAGACGATCACGTAGTCGTCTTTCATCCCTTTGTTGGATTTGGGGAGGCAGGAAATGAGCCTAACAATGTCGGACCGGGATTTTAAATAATATCCCGCCCCTTGCTGGCTGTGGCACTCGTACATATGTACCACGTCGAGCCAGGTGAGTCCCAATCCTAGGTGAAGGTTAAGGTCCTCAATTGCTTCTAAGATCCTAAACATGTTAGGCGCGCACTGCCAAGGAGTAAGCCTATGGTTTCGAAGATAGCTAGTGGTGATGGGAGCCATGGGGATTGTCATTCCCCCTTCTAGGAAGGTGATGAGGGGGATCACGACTTCTCCCATTTTCCGATCAGTCAGTATTTTCTCCGGAGGGCAATACCTTACCCCCACGTTTGGAGGTATGCGATATGTGGCCCTAAATTTCTCCAACTGGGCAGGACTGTCCACCCGATACTGGAGTTTACCCATTACGCTTAAACGGAAAAATGGAAGCACTGAGTGTAGCAACCAGGGAGTAACCGTTCAAAGGGCGAGAAAGTTGTCCGAAGAGAGGACTGAAGGCTCGAGAAGAGGAAAACTTACAAGAACTGAACTGGAAATCGATCTTCGAACGCACAGAAGGATTCTTGATGACTTTGGGAAAGATTGAAATCGGCGACTGAAAGAGCTCGGAGCAGTTATGTGCTTGTTCTTGTTGGAGGGTCTGGGAGTTACAAAGTAAGGAAGGAATGACTTCCTCTGAGGTTTTATACGAGGTCAAACGAAGGGTCAGGGGCCATCCCACCCAAATTCTGAAGAAAAAATCACATCCGTTGGATCTACAGCCCACCGTTGGATGCCAAGGACAAAACGCCGCCTGAAGTAAATGACAGCGCCTCGGGGAGACTGAAACGACAACGGCATTAATGAAGCGCCTACTTCTATGCCCACACACATGCCAGTTCAAATTTTTGTCTGTTCTCAAGCTTTTGCTCCGTGACGAGTCAAAATCCTACTTTTTCTCTTCGGATGCGAGGGAAAAACTAAAATTTTGAGGGGCTATTGTGGGGGGTGAAAAGCCCAACCTAACGTATTGGGCCCAAGGTCCTATTTGAAGACCACTGTTTGTCCGAAGAGATGAAAACACTCGAGTAGAGGCCCATGTAAAAGAAGCACGTCTGGAGAGGAGCATGGTCATAATCCGAGGAGACATTCAATTGTCCGAGGAGTCCATTACCCTCGGATCCGAAGAAACTGGGTTCGACAGGCGTCTGGGAAGCTCAAATGATCCTCCTGACAGGTGTAAGGATAGAGATGAACCTCAGGCACGCATGAAGATAGAAGGAACGGAGAAATATCTAGAAGACAAACTTCAACCACCACATTAAATGCACTGCACCTACTTTCCTGGCCGCATTAATGTGGAGAAGACCCCTGAACAGTGCACTCTCAGCTACCGCCACTCACACAAGGCTAAATAGGGTACATGATGGGACATGCACTCAAGTGGGCGTCTAGATGATGAACAAGTGGACGATGAAGATGAAGGGAGGGGGTACTATATAAGAGGGAAAGCCCTCTGATAATGGGGGATCGAAAAAAGAAAGTGAGAAAGGAGAGAACTCCATTACTGTAGCTCCAAGAATTGTAACCCAAGTTCATTCAATACAAATTCCTCTTCGGACGTTTATGTTTGCACTTGTCCGAGCACGATTGAATGCCAATTTATTCACAAGCACTGCAGTCCAATACTGTTTAATTCATTACTAGCCTAGCTCTTTCACCCACTCTCTACAAATTTATTGTCTTGGGTTCATTGGGCTTACAATCCATACCTTTTTGGGCTTGGGCTACAAAAATTGACCCTACAGGAGGCATTCATGGTTTAAAAAATGAAACAATAAACCAAAAACAAGTTCAATTCCCATTTTTACCAGTTGGGGTTTTCAATTTTCATGATTCAACTGCCGATTTTTCCTGTTTTTAAAGGATAAGTTCTGTGTCCTATTTCCAATTCAATTGGCCAGTCCGGTCCAGTTTTTGAAATAGTGAAATCATCATGAAAGATGTTGCTTGTCATTACGTTGCAAAATTTCTAAATGTTACAAACACATTAAAGGAGCATTCGCATTGGTCAACACGTGCCCAACTTCAGGTGACCTAATTAGGTTAAACATGGTCCAATTCTAATGTCTCCAACTCATACATAGAGGGCACAATCTCACCGTGCCTTTCTTGTGGTATATATATTCTCAAATATGTTTATACCAAATTACCAATTAATAGACTTTGTGACCTTCGAACACTAAAGTTATAAATATTGTTCATTCTCAAAAAATGGTTCATTATCAAAAGAAGTTATAAATATTGTTCCATATTGGTTGCCTTGATTAATAATCCAGTACACTTAACCCTTTCAAATATACCGAATTAAATACCGATTAAGTTATTTTGACCAATTCTTGTTGTCTCCAAGTGTAAATTCAGACATTTTTGCACATGGAACAATTCTAATAACAAAGATAATTTGTTTTGTTTTTTTTTTTGTTTTTTTATTTTTATTTTTATTTTTATTTTTATTTATTTATTTTTTTTTCTCTCTCTATTATCTACTTTCAAATTTTTTTTTTTTTTTTTTTTTGAGAAGCTATTATCTATGTACAATTTTTTTTAGGAGCATTATTTACGTACAATTGATGTGGGAATATCCATATTTTAACCCATAAAAGTTTATGTAAAATAATAAATATCTGAGAATCAAAACTATCTCAATCAATATTAGACCAATATGCAAGTACAACAAAGAAAAGGGGAAAAAAAACCCAATGAAACTACTAGCATCCTGCATGATAAATGGAGTACGTAGAATCAGTTTTCTTCTCGGAAAACTTTCCGAGGTAAAATTCCATATTGGAATTCGAAGGGAGCTTTTACTGGTCATTCGTGTACAAATTTTTTTTTTTCATTGGAATCAGGTAACCTTTAAAACTCGAGAACTGTAACAGTCACTGTAGTCCACCAAACAACGACTACACTCCCAACTCCCAAGAGGGTTGAACCACTGAACCTCAGGCCCTCAGCTCATTTACTGCATCATATTGTAAGTATGGCCTAGGAAAAACACCGTTTCACATCTTTTGAATTCTAGTGTTTTGTAGTGTTACATTACCAATAAGTACTCCTACCAACTATCAGAGCATTCATGTACGTAGCTTCAAAACCCGTGGCTTCTCATTCTCATTGGTTTCATTGAAAATACCAAACGTCAAGTCCCTCTATCTCTCTTTATTCAGATGATCAAGACCCCCCATTTCTTACTTTCCACCTACTTCTTTTAATGAAAGAGATTGAGACTTCTATAAATATACCCCATTCACGTTCACCCTTGTGCATTCCATACCATTTTGCTCTCTAGCTTGCTTTTGATTTTACTGTAACTTTTGCTCTTTCAACTGAAATATGGCAGGAGTGAAGAGTACTGCTTCTTCTGTTAGAAAGAAATCTAGCACTGTTGTACAACGTGAAGATGAAAATTCACTTGCACTAATCCAAGCAGTCCAACCAGACCAAGATGCTCCCATCACTACATCCTACAATGATCGTATTCGTCCACTCCTTGATACAGTTGACAAGCTCCGTCACCTTATGGTCACAAGAGAAGGCATACAGCTCCCCACCATTGTGGTTGTTGGCGACCAATCATCGGGAAAATCTAGCGTCCTTGAATCACTTGCCGGTATCCACCTTCCCCGTGGTCAGGGAATTTGCACAAGGGTACCTTTAATAATGAGGCTTCAGCACCAGCCACTTCCTCAACCTGAACTTTTCTTAGAATTCAATGGAAAAGTTGTTAGAACCGATGAAGAACATGTTTCTGAGGCTATCAATCTTGCCACTGATGAGATTGCCGGCCTTGGGAAGGGGATTTCTAACGCTCCTTTAACATTGGAGGTGAGAAAAAATGGTGTACCTGATTTAACAATGGTTGATCTCCCTGGAATTACTAGGGTGCCTGTGCATGGGCAGCCTGAAAATATCTATGACCAGATAAAGGAGATTATCATGGAGTATATTACTCCAGAAGAGAGTATTATACTCAATGTTCTTTCAGCGACAGTGGATTTCACTACTTGTGAATCAATCAGGATGTCACAGATGGTGGACAAGACTGGTGAGAGGACTCTTGCTGTTGTTACTAAGTCTGACAAGGCTCCTGAAGGGCTTCTTGAGAAGGTTACTTCTGACGATGTCAATATTGGGCTTGGCTATGTCTGTGTTAGGAATCGGATAGGAGAAGAATCTTATGCAGAGGCGCGAGTTGAAGAGGCAAGACTTTTTGAAACTCATCCCCAGCTTTCCAAAATCGATAATTCCATTGTTGGAATTCCTGTTCTGGCACAAAAGCTGGTGCAAATTCAAGCAGCTAGTATAGCGAGAAATTTGCCCGCTATTGTGAAGAGCATTAATGACAAGTTGGCCATGAATGTTGCTGAATTGAAAAGAATGCCCCCGAAGATGTCATCTGTTTCTGAGGCAATGACAGCTTTCATGCAAATCATTGCATTAGCAAAAGAATCATTACGCAAAATCCTTGTGAGAGGAGAATTTGATGAATACCCAGATGAGCAAAACATGCATTGCACTGCTCGGTTGGTAGAAATGCTCAACCAGTATTCTGATGAACTTCACAATCACGCTGAAACCAAGCCTGCAAAGAACTTTCTGATGGAGGAGATTATGGTTTTGGAGGAGTCCAAAGGTATTGCACTGCCGAATTTTCTTCCCCGCACTGCCTTCCTCACTATCCTACAGAAAAAGGTGAAAGGCATATCGAGTATACCGATTAGTTTTGCTGAGAAAGTCTGGAACTATGTTGAGGAAGTTGTCATTTCTGTCATAATGCAACACTCCGAAAACTATTACCAACTGCAGTTATCTTTTAGGCGTGCTGGGCATAATCTTATAGCCAAGATGAAAGAGCGCTCAGTCAACTGGGTCATGGAGATCGTTGAAATGGAAAAGCTGACAGATTATACTTGTAATCCAGAGTACTTGTCTGATTGGAATACTCTAATGTCTCAACAAGATGCATTCATGAAGGATGTCTTGACCAATGAAGAAAGGCCTGCAAAGATGAAGCTTAATAGTTTTGGTGAGATTGAAGTTGGGAAACTTAGGGACTATCCACATGTTCTGCAACAGGCTTTTGATATGAAGATGAGAATGACTGCATACTGGAAAATTGTGTTAAAAAGATTGGTTGACTGCATGGCTCTACATTTACTTCTCAGTGTAGGAAATTTGGTAAACAGAGAGTTTGAAATTGAGATTGTCAATGAATTGATGGGACCTGGTGGTGGAATTGAAAGGATGCTGGAGGAATCACCTGCAGTTGCTGCAAAGCGACTGAAAATAAACAAGAGTATACAGCTGCTTAAGAAGTCCAAAGAAGTTGTTGCCAAGATCATGGACAAGGTTGGCACCTATGCTGATTAGTGATTAGTGTGTTTTTCTATGTTATTTATGATAAAGTTGTTTGCTTTCTATGCATTTTGTTTTGTTTTCCTTTCTTGGTATTCTGTAGTATTCGTTGTAGTATTATCATGTTTTAGTTGGTGAGAACCAATTTTTATTTCTTGAACCTAGTTATTAGTTTATTGCTTATCAAAATCAGAGTTCTAAGACAGGTCGGGCATTTGTGTACAAGCCCTTAAGTTTTGCCATGTTTACATAGCTTATATCCAAATGCTGTTCAAGTCCCAGGTGCTTTGATTGTGACAGTTGATTCAGTAATCCTCTCGGCTTGTCATTCTATAAATCCCTCCTTTCAATGCAATTTTGCAACTAATATTCTTATGACTATTTGTATCTAGGCTATTTGCTACAATTACAAAACTTCTAATGAGCTAATCTGAACACTGATTATGTCCCAAAAGGTCGTCTAATTTTAGTAGGAATAAAATGAATTGTTAGATGAGAGCTTGCTCATTAGTCAGTAAGTACTAAGAATAATGAAATTGATTAAACTGTTGTACGTATGTGACGTGTTGATGGGTAATCCATAGAACAGTAAGAATGAAACGGCATTCACTTGTGACTGATGAGAAGGAGCCAGTCTTTGCCATTAGGTAGCATAAAGTATATAAATAATAACCGATTTTTTCTTTTTCGAGGAACCAGTTATAAAGATTTTATAAATGAACTAATAGATATAGAAGCATTGTTGTCTGTCAATCGCATAGTGAACTACAAAGGGAAAAAGTTTTTTGCTTAGTGGAAGAGGACCTTTGTAAATTAAATTTATTGAAGGAGATGGATTTATGAAGATGCTTTGCCCTTGTAAAATTTATTAACGGGGAGTGATTTGTAACCACAAGTTTTATGATTAATTATACTAAATTCTATATGTTTAAATATTTGTAGTAATACCACCGCGCACTCTTGGCGTAATGATTACTCTATATTTTTAAGTGTTTGTGGGATGCGGGAGATAAGGGCCGGGGTTCAAGTCTTTAAAAAAGAGCTTCACACACATATACACTTAGATCAAATTAGAATAGAATTTAAATCTTGTATATAAAATATATATATATAGGGCAAAACTTAAATACAGTACTTTAGGTACTGTTCGTTAGGTACCCCTTTTAAAATTTAGCCACCTGTCTATTTACTTAACGGAGCAAATGCGTTAACGGTTAACATCCTTTTTTCCATTTTTTTTTCTTCTTTTTCTTTTTGGTCGTGTCCTTCAGATCTAAAAGCCAAAGTTCATGACCCAGATAATACACTGACCAAGGTATCATTTTCAGCTGCAAATTCAGCTAAACCATCGTAAGAAAAAACTGTAAAACATCCTCAGTTTGGCCTGACTGAGCATAACCAAAAGTCAACGAAGTCCAACAACATACCACAACCTTATCAGGCATTTCATCAAATAGTTTACGCGCAGACACCAAATCTTTAAGACTCTTACAATAAACTGCAAGAAAACCATTACACACAAACGGATCACCAAGAAACCCCATTTTCACAACATGGGTATGAATTTGTTTGACATGATAGGCGTTATTGGACCTAAAACACGCCTTTAGGAGAAAACAAAAGGAAAAGTCATTAGGTGAAAGTGACCTCTGTTTCAAGGTTTTGAAGATGAAAAAGGGATGGGAAAAGAGACCCTTTTCAGTTAAGACTCTCCTTTTTTCTTGAAAAAATTATAGTTATGGTTCTCTCCCTTCTTTTTTCTTGGAAAAATTATCATTAACCCATGTAGTAATTATTTAGAATCCACACTCCAATATGGAATTAAGATCAGTATCTTTGTCAGCCACCAAAGCCAGGCACCTACCGAGCCCAACCAGCCGTTCAAATTGCAAACCAAAGTTCAAATCTTTGAGATCAAAAGCCAGCAACCCCACTGACTTTCTGACTGTTTAAGGGTTAGATCGGGAAAAAGAACTATCAAGAGAGATCAGAAAAGAGAGGAACAAAGAAAGAAATAGAGACTGGCATCCAACAAATCGTTCAATTGACAACGCGAAACACACGTTTCAGCCCTTTCCTCCTTTTGAAATCTTGATTTCTTCTAAATCTAGAGGTCTGAGAGTGTGAGAAGAGGGACATTGGTCTTCAAAATCTAGGTCATGAACTCTGGTTTTCACACATCTGAAGGAGAAGGCCAAAAAAAAAAGAAAAAAAAAATTAAAAAAGAGGAAAGATGTTAACTGTTAACGCATGTTTGCTCCATTAAGTGAATAGCCATGTGGCTAAATTTTAAAAGGAGTACCTAACGAACAGTACTTAAGGTACTATATCTAAGTTTTGCTCATATATATATATATATATATTCTAACTTTAAATCTTCATTTCTTCATTGCATATATATTCTAACTTTAAATCTTCCTTTCTTCATTGCATTATCAAAAAAAAAAAAAAAAAAACAATATTGTTCTCTTTTCCAACAAAAAGAGTACCACCAAATGTAGATATTTGTTTCTATACAAAGTTTTTTGGCTAAATTCGTATGCAAGATAATTGTTTGATAGCAGTAGTGCATGAGCGCCTTCAAAATCAAAGACCTGAAATATTTCAAAAATGAAAGTTAATTTTAAAAATAAACAAGTAGGAAACGTTGGAAAATTTGTTTATTACAGCATTAGTTTGTTACATATATACAAAGGAAATTCTTAGAATCCAAGTAGTTATGAGCCTATTTGTTTGAATTACATTACTCATTTTAGGGTGTTTAAACACTGAATTTAGAAAACACCTCATACCAATTTTCAGATTTCAAACAACGTTGTTGAATGACACATTTGTAAATATTTGTTTTGTTAATTGAGGGGATCTTTGAACTATATGGAACAAAAGCAATGGGTAACCATATGAGTATGTAAATATCAAATCTCGCAAGTGGTCATCTACTGTTTGTTATTAATTTATAAGCTCTACTTTTAATTTTTAATTTTTATGTATAACTTTTTAAAACTTCACATTTTTTATATTTTTTTTTTATATATATTTTCTCATTTTTTTTAAAGTACAAGTATACTTTAACATATTTTAAACAAAATTTAAATAAATTATTCTCAAATGGGCATAATATTAATTATGTCTAAAGAGTAAAGTACATGTAATAATTTGTGTGATACAATAATATATAATGTATATGCCGTTGAAATTTCACAAAGAGAACCTATTTTAATGGTAAAGGCGAAGCCTTTAATTCTTTACCACGTACAACACTAAAGCATACAGCACTAAAGGCCAAAAATCAAAAGTGAATTGTGGCCTTCAAGTTGCTCCGCCTAAGCTACCTTTTAGTACGACACTCCCTGTCGAATGACCACACACTCAAAATATGCCTCGTTAATACCACCTTACTAAGGAAACCTTATTGGAAAAGATCAAACGAGGGAGGAAAAACGAAAAAGAGGAAGGGTCCGTTTGAATAGAACTTATTTTGTTGAAATTGAAAATTGAAAACTGAAAACACTGTAGCAAAATAATTTTTAAATGTGTGAATAATACCGTGAGACTCATTTTTAATGAAAAAGTTGTTAAAAAGTGAAATTTGTGAGTCCGTAAACAATGTACAAATGCATTGTTTACGGAAGACTTGGTCAACAAATGTGGCTGGGAAAAAAAAAGAAAAGAAAGGAAAACGCAGAAAGAGGAAAACGTAGACGCGCAAACGCGCTATCCAAACACTTATTAAAGCATTCTTATATTTCTCTAACTTTATAATCGCCTTATTAAAAACCTTGCAAAGAAAAACATTGTGCGATCTAAAGCTATCTTTTAGTACAACACTCCCTGTCGAATGACCACACTCAAAATATGCCTCGTTAATACCACCTTACTAAGGAAACCTTATTGGAAAAGATCAAATGACGAAGGAAAAGGCGTAAAGCATTCTTATATTTCTCTAACTTTATAATTGCCTTATTAAAAAACCTTGCAAAGAAAAACATTGTGCGATGAAACCTAAGCGAAGGAAAAAAAATACAATCATCATAATTTTTTTTTTTAATATTTATTCCTCATTAATACATAGAACTTCAATTGCGATAATCTTTTAATGATTTGAGAAAATAACATAAATTATTTACTTGACAAATCTCTATGAAATAGCAATATTTTCATAAGTAAATAAATATTTTGTTTAAGATTTGTCTTTTTTGTAGATTAGAAAGATAACTTTTACCTGCATATCTAACCAACTGTGGATTAGATCAATTTGAATAAAATAATCCCATGTAAATCGTCCCATGGAAGTAACATAATGAGATAATTAAAGATTATCCACCTGTGGTTTAGTCCGAATTTAATTTATTCACCCGTGGTTTCATTTTTGGCACTTAACTTAAGATTACCTTCGTTTAGTCTCTATTACCCACCTCTGTTAAAAAAGAGGGGTAAATAAATCTTTTTACACCCATTTTATGTCTCTCTCCTCCCAAAACAAGAAAAACAAAAGAAACAAAAGAAAAACAAGATTAAAATATGGTATTAGTTTCTCACAATTTACAAGCATGAAAAACATACACAAACATGAAGAACATACACCCAGAAAACTAATACAAATCAAATCAAGCAATACCACCAAATTACAATAGACTCAAATCTTTGTACCTATAAAATAAATAAATAAAAAATTCAGATTTCAATGGCAAATAAAAAACCCACAAAAAATCCAAGCACCATGGTGATTCCACCCTTCATTCCAACTTTTTAATTCCCGTAACAATAGGCTTGAATCATCCGTGACCCAATCCAAGACTTCCACTATCATTGACTCATTGATATTTTAATACATGTAGAGAAACCATAAATGATGCAAATGACATCAAATTTTGTTCCTAGAAATATGGAAACTGGATGTAAGAAGACATGATCTTCAATGGTTGATCCGTTGAATGGGTTCATGGGTGTCACTCACTTCATTTCTAAGAAAATGATATGCTTATCATGGATCTGGGTTTGAGCAAAGGAATGGAGCCACCACGAGCAACAATGATGATCCACCACACCCACGATGACACCGCAACCAAGCCGCATCCACCATAACAACCCAAAATCTCAGATCGACCACCACCAAAACCCAAATCGCAACCTACACGTCACGCTCCTCAAAACCCATACCCAAATCAGTTGTGCTCCTCCTCCACAAATCAAAACCTAAACCCATATAGCCACCCTTGGCTCCTCCATTGTCGCAACCGTGACCCAAAGCTACCGCCTATCTAAACCAAAGTGTGGGAGATGAGAGAGAGACATACTGAACAAAGAGAGAGAGAGAGAGAAATAAAATCAAATGAGAAGTAATGGAAAGAGTAGTAAGTGATTTTTGCCTTTAATGATGATTCTCGAACTAATAAATCAAGTGGGTGCCATTGTAGCATCTAAGATCTTAGGTGGGTGAGCAAGCATGAGAGAGTGCATGGGAGATGAGGAGTGTTTCATCTGATTTCTTGTTTGGTTTTTTGATGAAACTTGTTAGAGTAACGGAAAAATTAGAGGAGGGTTACGGAGCATAAACAAGATGAACCACGGATGGGTAAAGTGTCAAAAATGAAACCACAGGTGGATAAGTTAAATTCGGGCTAAACCACAAGTGAGCAATCTGTAATTATCCCTAACATAATATATGCTTGATCTTATTCCAATGTTTTCGAGTTGGTGCAGAACTATCTTACTAGCAAGTTTACTAAAAATGCTAGGTTTTGTAATTTGCAAGATACATATGGGCATTGATTGCACTAAGATATGGTACTCTAGGATCAAGAATTTCTTCATTATCTTGACAATGAAAAGGGACTTTCATGGCATCACATGACTAAACTACAATTGGAGTGCTTAAAGGATGAGTTTTATCCATTGAAAAAGTGTTTTAGAACTTTTATGAGTATGTTGGGTCCTAGGGGGGTGCATGGTAGGGATGGCAAAAAGTACCCGACCCGACCCGCGAAACAATAGGGTCGGGTTTGGGTTTTTAAAATAAAACCCAAAACGGGTTCAGGTCGGGTATGGGTTTTAGTGAAACCCGCCTCGAACCCGAACCCAACCCGATTAAAACTAAAAATACCAAACCCCCCCCCCCCCCCCCCACACACACACACACACTTATAACCTATTCTAACCCTAAATCTCCTCTCATCTTTTTCTTTGGTCTCAACTGCCTCTCCTCACCAGTAATCCACTCTCACTCACTCACACCAGTCACTGCCGACCCTCAAGCTCACGCCTCACCGTTTCGTCCGCCAGCCTCAAGCTCACGTCTCACCGTTTCGTCCGCTGACCTCAAGCTCTATCACGCGTCAGCTAATCTCTCATGGCCACCTTCTGTGATTTTTCTTTTTTTGGTTCATTTCGTCTCTCATTGTTTTTTCTTTATTTGTGTTTGTGATTTCTGTGTTTGTGTTTGTGTTTTTTATTTGGAAAAGGAAAATTATAAATCTGAAATTTTTGTTTTTGTGTTTTTTATTTTGAAAGGGAAAATATGAAATTTTTGTGTTTGTGAAATCTGTGTTTGTATTTGTGTTAGGATTTGTGTTTGTGTGATTTTGAAAGGGAAAATCTGAAATTTTTGTGTTTGTGAAATCTGTGTTTGAGTTTGTGTGAGGATTTGAGTTTGTGTTTGTGATTTTGAAAGGGAAAATCTGAAATTTTTGTGTTTGTGTAATCTGTGTTTGTGTTTGTATTAGGATTTGAGTTTGTGTGTTGTGATTTTGAAAGGGAAAGTTTGAAATTTTTGTGTCTTTGATTTCTGTGTTTGTGTTTAGGATTTGTGTTTTTGTTTGTGATTTTGGGCCAAGCATGACTAGACGGGGCCCGCGAGGCTCGACTGGGCGGGTTTGGGGGTTAAAAAAAACTCGTTTATTAAACGGGGCGGGTTCGAGTAATGGGGGCAGGCCCGCGGGTCAGGTTTGGGTATAAAGAAACCCGCCTTGAACCCAACCCGTTGCCATTCCTAGTGCATGGGTCAGGCTGAGTTAGGTTTTTTCAATCCAACTCATTATAATCGGGGTTGAAAAAAATCCAACCCAACCTAATCCATCATAGGGGTCTAACCCAATCCATCACAGCTCCCCTGGACTAGGTTAGAGTTAGACATATGGGTTGGAAAGTTTTTTATATTTTTAATTGAGCATTAGAATAACACCAATACAAATAAGAACAAATTTATAATCAAATAAACTTGAGTATAGCACAAAACCAACACAAATAATTTAATTAGTACTTCAAAGTTAGTAGGATATAACATAGTTATATTCCAATTCATTTTATAAATAAAAAATAAAAAATAAAATTATATAATATAGTTTTTAAATATATATATTAAGTATAGGTGGGTTAGGCGGATTTGTGAATCAATTGACCCACACCCAACCCAACCCACCAATTTTTTTTTTTTTTTTTGACAATTTAATCCAACCCACCAACCCTACAAACTGACCCAACTCGGTGGGTTGGGTTGTATCGAGTTGATTTTAGTAGATTGATGGCTTAACTTCATGCCCCTAATGTCTTTTTTTTTTTTTTTTTTGGAGAATCAACACCCCTAATGTTGACTGATGAATAAGAATTCTATTTGGAAAATATTTATTTATAAGCCACAAAAATATTTTGTTTTATGGATATCATTTATCTTGAACTCATTTGATATTTAATTGATAGTTTTTATGAGCTCTTCAAGAACAAAGAAAAAAACTAAACAACTATGAGAGATATATAAATATGAAACCTTGCAAGTGCTCATCCACACACTATTGATGAGATGATATATCTAGAGTACATGTAATAATTTGTGTGATTAAATATATGTAGGAAAATATTAAAGATATTATAAATTTTTTTACATAAAACTTATTATAAAATAATGTGACAATAATTGTGATTGATATACTTCAATTATCTCATAAATAAATATTTAAATTTTCTCTTTACGATGGCCAACACATCAATTAGTAACCTCAATCTAGTAAAACTTTAACTTCATGTATCACTACTCATAATTTTTTTTTTTTTTTTTTGGCATAAACGAAGGCTTTATTGAAATAAAGGATAACAAACACGAGAGAGTTCACACTGCTAACTGAGAGAGCAGTAACTTACAAAACAAACTAAAACCCAACAAGCAAACCAAACACTAATTTAGAAACGACACTTAAACTTCGAACACACAAAACTAAAAATAGTAGCTAAAGCCTAATTTGCAGACAACTTCACGAGATGAGACAAAACCCGTGGAATCGCAACAGAGAGGCATTGTAACAAAAAGTTTTAGCATGTGGCATATAGAATTTTTCTCTGTGATTGAGAAGCTCCTCACTTTGCCAATAGGTCTGCGCAAGTATTGGCTTCCCACAGAATGGGCACTTCCCAGTTCCCACCATGGGCAATGACTACTTTAGTTCAAAAAAGTATTCGTACGGAGTGTGTAAAAGACGGGTGTAGGTGACCTTTGGATCCGTTTGGATAGTATTTATTGTTGCTGAAAGTTGATAAAAACTGATTGTTGCTGAAAACACGGTAGCAAAATAATTTTTAAATGTGTGAATAGTATTGTGGGACCCATTTTTAATATTTTTTAATACATAAACCGTGTATGAACAGTACATGAACAGTGTACGCACTGTTTATGCACAGTAAATTTTGTCCCCCCAGTCAACAAGTGCGGCCAAAAAAAAAAAAAAAAAACAGAGTAAAAGCAACTTAACTTTGAGCAGCAAAACCTGCTATCCAAACGCAGTCAATGTATAGGACATATTCCGTTGAAACTTCACAAAGAAGGCAAGGACGTTCATTGGTTACCACGTTACCAAAGTTGCTTTGCCTAAAGCTATCTTTTACAACAAAGAATCAATTTCTTCTTGGAAAACTCTCCGAGGTAAAATTCCATGTATTGAAAATTTCAAGGGAGTTCTTACTCGCGCATTATTGTTGTAGACATCTTCTTAGTTATTACACACAATAGTACACAGCCAATAAAATTGTATTTTTGAAAATAAGATTTAAGTTATAATTGTGAAATTGTGAGATTATGTGTTCGTTTGGCTAGGACGATTACGATTTGCGTTTGCGTTTTTTCCCTTTTTTTTTTTTTTTGCTTTTAACCGAGACTTTTTCAACCGTGAACAGTGCATTCGTGCACTGTTCACGGTTACTGTGCGGCTACTGTTTATTGAACAGTAGCCACACTTGTTGACTTTTGTCAATGAACAGTGCATCTGTGCACTGTTCATGGACCCACAATTTTTACTTTTCAGCAACTTTTTCATTAAAAGTGGGTCCCACGGTACTATTCACACATTTAAAAATTATTTTGCTACAGTGTTTTCAGTTTTCAGCTGTATCCAAACGGACCCTATGTGTGGGTTTGGATTCACGTTTTGAGTTTTGTATTTGTGTTTTACTCCTTTTTTTATTTTTATTTTTTCAAGCTGTGTTTCAGTGGGACTTGAGCAGTTACGGCTACTGTTCATGCATTGTTCATGAACAGTAGCCGCAACTTTTGACCAAGTCTTCCGTGAATAGTGCATCTGTGCATTGTTTATGGACCCACAAATTTCATTTTTCAGCAACTTTTTCATTAAAAATGGGTCCCACGACACTATTCACACATTTAAAAATTATTTTGCTACAGTGTTTTCAGTTTCAGCAAAATAAGTTCTATCCAAACGGACCCTATGTGTGTGTTTGGATGCAGATGAAAAAATAAAATTATTTCACTATTTAGTTTATTTTTGCTATTATTCATGGGTCCCATTGCACTTTTTGGCACTATTCATGGGCTTTACTGTACTATTTCAACTAACTTTTACATTTATCTACAGTACTTTCAGCAATAATTTTTTAGTTTCAGCAAAATAAGCGGTATCCAAACACACCCCATGATTTCACAATTTTAACTAGAATTATGTTTCAAAACACGATTTCAGCCGTGGGTTTCATACACTGCACACTCAATATGCTCTTGGAAGGAACTAGGCAATTTAATGTTTAAGGGGATGTTTGGTACTGTTGTTTAAACAACAATTTTCAGTGTTTAAACACTAAAATATATATTTCTACAACACTTTTTAACCCACATATATTTCCACAACACTTAAATAACTATACTAAAAATCTCTTACTAAACATGCTCTAAAACTTCTAAACGAAGTTTCTAAGTCACCGTGGTCTAGCGGACATTCACTTCACTCTTTCCACATGAAGAAGGTAATTAAGACCCCACATTTCTTTACTTTCCCCATCTTTTAATGAATGAGACCAGTCCAAAAAATACTCCATCCAAGTTCACTCTTATGCATCACATACCATTTTTCTCCATAACGCATACAGTATATCTCTCTCTAGCTCTCTTGCATTTTTGCTCTAAGTTTTGCTCCTTTCTATTAAAACACTGGAGAAGAACATCATCCAAGGCGTGCTGCGGAAAGCCCAGAGCTTCAGGACGTTTGATTTTCTACATATTAAAAGGTCCCTGCCTACTTGTTAGCTCAGCATGCTCAAAATGTTGAGAACTTGGTTGTATGGCTGGAAGAGTGTCCCAGTCAAGTGGCACATGTGTGTGCAAATGATGAATCTTCTTTACAACGTATTGAATAAAATTTCTGAGTATTTCCTATCAAAAAAAGAAAAAAACATGGGAGAAGAAAGCTCACTTGTAGTAGCTCAAGCAGTCCAAGACCAAGATGCACCCATCATTTCATCCTACAATGATCGTATTCGCCCACTCCTCGACACAGTTGACAGCCTCCGTCACCTTATGATCACAAGAGAAGGCATTCAGCTCCCCACCATTGTCGTGGTTGGGGACCAGTCCTCAGGAAAGTCAAGTGTTCTTGAATCACTTGCCGGTATCAACCTGCCCCGTGGCCAGGGAATTTGCACGAGGGTGCCTCTCATAATGAGGCTCATGCACCAGCCAACTCCTGAACCTGATCTTTCCTTGGAGTTTAATGGTAAAGTTGTTCAAACCGATGAAGAACATGTTTCTGAGGCTATAAATCATGCCACAGAGGAGATTGCCGGGTCCGGGAAGGGGATTTCCAACGCTCCTTTGACATTGGTGGTGAGAAAAAATGGTGTGCCTGATTTAACTATGGTTGATCTTCCTGGAATTACTAGAGTGCCAGTCCATGGTCAGCCTGAAAACATCTATGACCAGATAAAAGATATTATCATGGAGTATATCACTCCTGAAGAGAGTATTATACTCAATGTTCTTTCTGCAACAGTGGATTTCACTACTTGTGAATCTATCAGGATGTCACAGATGGTGGACAAGACTGGTGAACGGACTCTTGCTGTTGTTACTAAGTCTGACAAGTCTCCTGAAGGCCTTCTTGAGAAGGTTACTGCTGATGATGTCAATATTGGGCTTGGCTATGTCTGCGTAAGGAATCGGATAGGAGAAGAATCTTATGAAGAGGCGCGAGTGGAAGAGGCTAGACTTTTTGAATCACATCCTCTGCTTTCCAAGATTGATAAATCTATTGTGGGGATTCCTGTTCTGGCACAAAAGCTGGTGCAACTTCAAGCAGCTAGTATAGCTAGAAATTTGCCAGCTATTGTGAAGAGCATTAATGACAAGTTGAGCTTGAACATTGCTGAAGCGAAAAGAATACCCCAGAAGATGTCATCTCCTACTGAGGCATTGACAGCTTTTATGCAGATTATTGGAATGGCCAAAGAATCATTACGGAAAATTCTTGTGAGAGGAGAATTTGATGAATACCCAGATGAGCAAAACATGCATTGCACTGCTCGGTTGGTTGAAATGTTCAACCAATTCTCCGATGACCTTCACAAGCATGCTGAAAGTGACCCTGCAGAGAAATTTTTGATGGAGGAGATTATGGTTTTAGAGGAAACCAAGGGTATTGGACTGCCGAATTTTCTTCCCCGCGCTGCCTTCCTTACTATCCTACAGAAAAGGGTGAAAGGTATATCTAGCATTCCAACTATTTTTGCTGAGATGGTCTGGAGTTATGTTGAGGAAATTGTTATTTCTGTCATGATGCTCCACTCTGAACACAATTACCAGCTTCAGCTATCTTTCAGGCGCGCTGGACATAATCTTATAGCCAAGATGAAAGAGCGCTCTATCAACTGGGTCATGGAGATCGTTGAAATGCAGAAGCAGACGGATTATACTTGTAATCCAGAGTACTTATCTGATTGGAATAAATTAATGGTTCAACAAGATGCGTTCATGAAGTACGTCTTGACTAATGTAGATTGTCCTTCAATAATAAAGCTTGAAGGTTTCGGTGAGATTGAAGTTAGTCATCTAAAGAAATATTCTCATGTTCTACAACAGGCTTTTGATTTGAAGATGAGAATGACAGCTTATTGGAAGATTTTGTTAAAGAGATTGGTTGACTGCATGGCTCTACATTTACTGCTCAGTATTGGGAACTTGGTGAACAAAGAGTTTGAAGCAGAGATTGTTAATGAGTTGATGGGACCTGGTGGTGGGATTGAAAGGATGCTCGAGGAGTCGCCTGCAGTTGCTTCAAAGCGACAGAAAATAAGCAAGAGTATAGAGCTGCTTAAAAAGTCCAAAGAAGTTGTTGCTAAGATCATGGACAAGATCGGTACCTATAACGATTAGGGTGTTTGCTTGTTATTTTAAATAATTAATTGCTATGCTTTCATGTTAACAAAGTATTTTGCTTTATATGTATTTGGTTTTGTTTCCCTTTCTATGTATTTTGGTTTCTTGAAACAGTGAAAGTTTATTATCTTTTTGTGGTGGGGAGAACCAATTTTAATTTCTTGATCCTACTTAGTAGTTTTAATTTCTTCATATCTGTGAGTTTTCTGTAATTCAAGGTTTCAAGACAACTTATATGCTTAGAGTACTGAAGAAATCCTTGGAATACTAAGAACCATTCCAAGCAAATTAGCTTCTTATAATGCATTCTGTGATTCTTAAAAAAAAGAAAAAAAGAAGAAGAATGAATAGATTGGTTATGGTCATTTTCAATAATCAGGTAGATGAAGTGAAGTCTGTGAAATAGAGAATCATTTCCTTTGAAATGGGAAGTGGCTTATGACTATAACTGTGGGATGTTGAGCAGTTTAAGGCAACCAAGCAAAAAGATTAATTACCTATTGATGGGAACAAACTGAAACTACATTTACATTTAAATCATGCATTAATCTAAATCAATCAAGCTTTAATCTAAATCATAATAACTCATTGATTCGATCTTTTTCCCTTTTTAATCAACCTACACCATGGGTTTGTATGGTTGAAACTTGAAACAATCTTGGATGTTTCTACCCATGGAAATTAAGGAGCAAATTTTTAGAATTAGCAATCTTAATACATTGATTGTCAACTTTGTTTAGGCTCACTTATTGGTATGAAGGTAAAAACAGTGATTTGCTAACCAAATTTAGAGTTTGAGCTTACAAGACCTCAAAATTGAATAGATTTCTGAGATTGGGATTCCAAATGGATCTCATAGTCATTTCATATTTTGCCTTTTTAGGAAACAAAAAAAAAAAGGTAGTTCTCAGGTATTTCTATTCTAACAACGTTTAATGGAACAGGGACCTCTAAAGGGTCACGCACTACCATCACTAGCTACTTGTTGACTAAAATTGTTGCTGTATGAATGAGCAACCCCCATGCAGCAGAGGACATTTTTCTTTTGCTCAAACTTCTCAGAAGCATACAAAGGAAAACATCCATCAACCCAGAAAGCATGGATGTTATCAAATAACAGTGTCAATTGTACTTCCACAGTTATAAATTCAATGAGGTAGAACCAACGTGATTGGTTGAACGTTGTAATGCCAAACTTTATGTAATTTTGTATTTGACTTCCACCTTGACCTTACAGTTAGTACCAAGATAGCACTTTTAGATTTTACTCCAAAAAAAAAAAAAAAAGATGACACTTTTAGAAGGATAAGCCACAGAAGCAGTGCATGAACTGCCATATCAAATGTTTTAATCATGTAAATGGACAATTTCACAGCTTATTTTCTTAAATTTTCTACTTTTTTCTTTCTTAAGTTGACAAGAATATACAAGAAGCTTTATGAAACACATATTTTGCAACTAGGGGATTCAATATATTTTCTTATCATTAGACAAGAATTTTTCGTCATGACGGGCAATGTAATGGTTACCTAACCCAGAATTAAGATCGACTTCATAATGTAGTGGAAGAGCCAATCCATGTCGCATCTGATGAATGAATGAGACTCTGCGTGTCATCTGAGCCCTGTCCCATGATCTGATCAAAGTATTCTCTTAGGGCCTTAAATCTCAAATCATCACCATAAATACTTGGATCCATGATCAACTCATGAACAGCAGTTTGGCGTTCAAGCATGCTTACTATAGCAGACATGGTAGGCCGAAGTGTTGGTGATGGATTAGTGCATAATAGAGCTACTTTCATAATTTTACTGCCTCTTCTTTATTGAAATTAGATTTTAAGTTTGGATCCACCAAGTTGAAAAATGTTAATAAAGGAAAGGAAGAGGGAAAAACTTTTAAAGGGTATTTCAGTCATGTTGTAAAATGTGCGATTTTGTATGCTCTACGGACACTTTAACTGCTGCTTTACCATGCTTTTTTCTACTCCCGAAATGTAACAATACTTTATTAATAAAAAAAATCAATTTTAACGGGTGCTAAACAGCACCCGTTAACAAAAGCCTTTTTTGAAAATGAAAATGTTAAAACTATTACAACTTCTATCACTACCTCACAAATGATTTGGCAATGAATGTTATAGCTACTCCTAATAATTGTTGTTTTTAATAATTGGTGACACATATCACACTTTTTAGAGTGTAAAATTTATAATCTTTCACATGTAAAAGTCAGAAAATCAATCAATATAATTTTTTGTTCCACTTTTCCTGCTTCACTCTATACTTTATCAATAAATACTTGTCACGTGTTCACTTAATTAATTAAATACTATCATTATTGACTTATTAATACTATAGTTATTAATTAATAGTAGTATTTAATTAATTAGGTAAACACGTGATAAATATTTATTGGTAAAATATAAAGTGGAGCAGGAAAAATGAGATAGAAGATTTAAACTCTAATATATATTTCTCTTAATAAAACAAAATTGAAATCGGTAGATAAAAACAAAAATTCTCAAACCACTTTTTTTTGGGCACATATTGGTAGAAAATTTTCCACTCTCTTCATTTAAAGCATAAAAGTTTTATTTATTTATTTATTTTTAAGTTTCTTTGTAGCTGCGTTGGAACGGAAAATACCTTATTTTCCGTTCGTTTCAAGTTTGACTATCTGACTCTACTTCAAATTTCTATTAAAAATCTCTCTCTCTCTCTTTCTCTCTCTCTCTGCTTGCTTGTTTGTATAGGTGAAAACTAACTTTACTCTCTGTTTATTTGACCCTTGGTAGTGCCTTAGTGGTAGGAGACAAAGAAAGTAACCATTGTTTTATCTAGATAATGGAGTTATTCAGTCACTCTTATTTAGCTTAGTTTTAAGCTTTTACACCAGCCATATTCATTATTTTGACTATCATTCACTTTTTTTTTTAATTTTCATAGTTTTGGGTGGTGTAGCATGGGTTTTATGGGGAAAAAAAAAAATATTATAGGTGGTCACATCTACAATTCATTTTTTGATTTTTGTTTTTTTGTTTTGTTTTGTTTTGTTTTGTTAGATAGAAGATCACATTTTTTATTGATAGTAGTATAGGTATTGCTTTAATAATAATAATAATAATATACTAGTTGTTAACTAAATAAAAAATTCAATTTTGTGAAAAAAATCAAATAAATATATATCTAATTACTTGTTAATAAACACAACATCTTAAGAAATATTAAGTGAATTAAAAATATTATCGGTTTAGAAGAGATGTTATATAACTTGAATACAAAAATTTAATTATTAGTTTTGAATCTTAACAAGCAAGTAGAATAGATTTTATATTATAAAACAATTATTATTTAATTGATATATATATATATATATATATAAAGTCTAAATTTAATTCTTACCTTAGGTCCCAAAATATATGGAGTGAGCCTTGCGAACCTGTTTGACAAAAAAATTAACACTTGTCTAGGTGGCAAGCTAAAATGTCAATAGTGGGTTAGATGAAAATTAGTAAAATTAGAGAAAATCATTCTTTATCAATTTTTCCTTCGGACCTTCTCACATAAAAATTAAGAGGAATAAGAAATGGGAGGCATTCATGGTTTAAAAAAAGAAATGATTAAAGAACCAAAAATGGGTTTAGTTCCTGTTTTTACCAGTTGGGGTTTTCTGTGTTTGGATCCCAGTTCAATCGATTAAACCGGTCAGTTTAGCCCAGTTTTTGAAACAGTGGAGTCATCATGAAAGATGTTGCTTGTCATTGTTCGGGGGCCTTTTTTAGTTGCTTGGCCAGGTGTGGTCTGTTGGATTAGTGACCTTGCTAGGCTCGGGTTCTTTTTGGGGAGTTGCGTCCGGAACTCAACATTGGGCCATGTGGTCCAACGGCTACCGGCGTGTTTTTAAGCCTACAAAACCATTAAAGCCAAAGCCTAAGAATCATGATAATGGTCGAATAAATATACAATATGCGTTTGATATAATAGCTTTGATTAGTGGTTGTAATAATAGTTGAAATAAGGTAGTATTTATTTAGAGGTAAAGTAATCATGTACTCATTGATGTAAATTTAAAGATATGGAAGTAAAGTCACTTATCTTTGTATGGTTTATAGCTTCAGCTATGTAGCATCAGCGAGCTAATGGGATTGCAGCAGAATGCCAGCGATAGAGGCTAGTTAAGCTTTCTCCTCTTATCATGCATTTAAATGAGTTTAAGCCTTGGTTAATAGTTGTAATAGTAGTTGGAATAAAGTAATATGTATTTAAATGTGAAGTAATCATATACTCAATGATGTAAATTTAAGAATAAGGAAGCAAAGTCACTTATCTTTATATGGTTTATAGCCCAGTTGTACAGCTTCGGTGAGTTGATAATATCCCAGTAGAATGACCCCAGTGGTAGAGAGGCAGTTTGCCATGATAACTTCAAGATTAAGGGAGGAAAATGGGTGCAACTGGAGGGAGAGAGAGTATGTCCAGCTATGCACTTAAATGAGTTTTCCCCTTAATAATGTTCTTTTAGTTGTTGTGAAGTTATGAATAGTGTTGCCTTCCATGAGAAGGGCTTTTGTATGGAGTACTTGTGCCTTTTAAGAGAAGAGTATTATGTAAGATGGATTTGTGCCTTCCATGAGAAGGGCTTTGATATGAGATCTTGGTGCCTTCTAGGAGAAGGTCTTTAGTATTAGAAGTTCATGCCTTCCATATGAAGGGCTTTTATAAGATAGGTGGAGAAAAGTATTGAGATGTGTTTATAGGCAGCAAAACAGTAGAATTTTAGAGTGAGAGAGTATGAGAGTGGAGCTTAGAAGAATTGTGGTGTGTTATATGTAATGGTATAGTAAGTGTGTAGGAGATTGTGTAAGAGAAGTGAAGAAAGAAATGTTTAGAGATATGGGCAGCAAGATATATGTATTTTTCGAATATGGAAAGTGAGATAATGAGTATAAGGGAGTAATAGTATTGTAGTGTGTTTAGCAAAGTTGCTGGGATTTACTACTGGGATTTTCTGCTGGAGGATGGATGAGGGCTTATGAAGGGCATTTATGAGCTAAGGGCTGAAGAGTTTAGTTCCTAATTTGGGAACTAAAAACCTAGAAGCTCAGTACTTCATTGAGAGCTTCAGAAGATCATTAGAGGGAGAGAGAATAGATAAGTTCATGAGAGAGTCC
Organism: Quercus aquifolioides; assembly: GCA_019022515.1. Lineage (NCBI taxonomy): Eukaryota > Viridiplantae > Streptophyta > Magnoliopsida > Fagales > Fagaceae > Quercus > Quercus aquifolioides. Next base: position 57,046,775 of record CM032328.1, on the reverse strand, counting down.
TCCTTTATTGGTGTCCCCCTTGAGGTGTTAATGAAGGGTTCGCCTTTAAAGTTGAGTTTAAGGGGGTATTTTAGCAAATAATCTCAGCCAAAATCTGTCCCAACTAGCAAAGAATCTTTAGAGAATCCATCCTAAGATTTGGCAAAAAAATGGTATGTTTAGCTTTAAGGTATTCTTGCTGTTTCGAGTAAGAGCTGCTAGGGAAAAAGTAGCAGAAAAGGAAAGTGTTTTGGCAAGAAAAAGATAGTTACTTTAGTTGGTCTTGGTTTTAGCCAAATGAGGAAAAATCAGTAATGTTCAGGCCACTGTGTCAGCTGTCACAGCTGTTCTAAAAAGGCTGTCCCAGCTGTCAGGAAAACTTGTGATAGCTATCATGAGACAGCTGTCACAGCTGTCATAAGACAGCTGTTTGCTTTGGATAGAAGCCAATGAGGTCAAATGGGTGATTTCAGACTGCTAAAGAGGTTATTTCATGGATTTGGCTGAAAAATGATAAGATCTCTTTCAAGGGTATCTTGTTATTTTGGGTATAGTAGCTGGTTGTTGGGATTTCAGCATTAAATGGTTGATGATATCACTTCTAGCCAGGTGTCAAGTGCTGAATACACTGTTGGGGTTCAGCTGAAAATGTTTCCTTTTTTGGGTGTTTGTGTTTTTGGTGATAGTTTCCATTATAACACATTTCTAGTAAATAATAGAAGAATTTGTTGATAGTCAAAGAAGCTTTAGAGATTTAGTCAATGTCTCATTGTGTTGTGACATAAACTTGGTGAGCAAGAAGAGTATTTAATGCTTTGCTCTGGCAGCTGATAGAGAAATATATGGTCTAATTGTGGTAGACAACAGCTGGATATTAGAGATATCATAAATATTTTGTATATAGTTGGAGATTAAAGATAGCCAATCAGATTAGGTCATGTGTTTGAGTTGGATTTTAGCTGAAAGTAGTAATGCAGTGTATGTAGAATAATGTAATAAAGTTTCTAAATTTGTATAGTAATAGTTGGGAATTGAATGAACAGTTATTTTCTCAGCATTCAGATGGCTAGGGATATTGAGCATTTGTCATATGATGAATATCAAGTTTTAGGAAAAGAGCAATGGGAAAATTTATCATCTAAAGTGTTATGTGATAAGAGATGCTTACCATATGTTACCTGCTACACACGGACTCGTCAGAGTTTAGGAGGTTAGAGAAGACATGCCAAGTAACATGTCTCTTTTATCAACTTTAAACCGCTGAAATTTTACTGAACATACCTCTTGGCCCTCCAAACCATGACTCCCAAAGTTTCCCCAAAAAGACTTATGAGCTTGGGTCATAAGCAGAATATGAGATGACGTACCTTGGGTTTTGTTGTCATTTTGTGCAAATATGGGCTCTTGTTGAAGAAGCCGCTTGCCATGAGTGTAAGAGAGGTAATATGGGCCGTAAGCTTTAATTCATTGCTTAAGCCCGATTCATATGTTGATGTTGATGATATCATGGGTTATGATCCTAATTGATGAAAATGAAATATGGACCATGAATCTGCCTCTTGAAGTAAGGATCTCACGGGTCATGTGAGCCCAATCCATGTAGTTGAATGAGATATGAGCTTATTTTGGACTTTAAAGAGATTTACCCAAAAAATCAATAATATGTTTATGTGGCATAAGTTACCAATGAAGTAATGCCATGTGGGCCGAAAAAAGAGTCCTCAACATTCAGCCCCCCGATTGCATGGGCTTGTATTGTAAGGGCATGCACAAGTAATGGGTTTGCTTGAAGATCTTTTGAGATGAGGCAGTCTGAAATTGTTGACTGCTGGAGATGATAATGTTGGATTAAAGGTAGCAAGGCAATGTTGTAGCTAGATTTGGTGCTACTAGGTCGAGGGTAGTAAGGTGATGTTGTAGCTGGTCAGGATTGTAGCTAGATGTGGTGCTGCTGGATTAAGGATAGCAAGGTAATGTTACAACTGGTCAGGATTGCAGCTGGATGTGGTGCTGCTGGATTGAGTTTGTTGAAGTCGATGCATTTAGAGTTGACTTCATTCGTGTAGTTGTGATCACGGTTGGTCCATTTAGAAATAATATGAGCGCAACTTTCAATGCTACGGCTACAGAGGATACCATTCTTGATTTTGCAGTTTGAAGTCGTTGTTGCTGAAAGTTTGAATACTGAGTTTACGGTTGGGGCAGTCTAGAATGTATTTTGACATCATAGCAGATGAATATTTTACAAATACTGCTGATTCAAGTCAGTTCTTGAAGAAATTTGATAGAGATGTTCAAGATAATATGAGCTTTCCTTTGAGATTTTGTCCTTGTTGGGAGAGTTGCTTTAGGAGGCATAGATATTGTGTGGCCACTTGTAGGATTGGCTGCATGATTATGATTGTATTGATAGTCGTAAGTGATGATCATATTGTTGGATCTAATAGTATTGCTGGTGCGCACGCCTTAAGCGAGACCACTGGGCTGGGGCTCACAACTTATTTGTGTGGTGGGCTTGAGTTTCCTACTCTAGGTCGTTCTCGGCACAGAGACTCAATGAGATCACTTTTCTCTTCTCCACTGCCTAAACCACCTTCTTCTCTTTATCCACTCTTCCTATCTCCCTCTTTTTTCCTTTCTCTCTATTTCTGGTGAACCTTTTTCCAACCCCCTTTTTTGCTCCAACTCCTCATATTTATAGCTCAAGGTCAGTGGAGAGATCATGATTACTCCCATGGTTAGTGCAAGGGGAGGTCCAACACCTTTGATTATAAGTGGGTGGTTAGGTGGGAGTGGAACGCAGTAAGAATGGCCTTGGAACTTGGTTCCCACTCCTGCAGAAATGCTCAGCGGAAGCGTTCGCTGAGAGACTGCCGGGTATGCAAGGGATAGGATGTTCGGACAACATTAATTCTCTATTGCTCGGTAAAGGTTTGCTGAGCAATGGTCAGGTGGCAAGACTTGGGCCCGTAGTTTGTGTGGGCTTGGGTTGCGCTTTTGGGTATAGAGAGGTTGGATTCATGGGCCGCACCTTCACATTAGAGTCCTGGCCCCAAGTGGGTAAGGGTAGGATCGCCGTACATTAGCCCCCCCTTGATTCGTGCCCGGAACTCGGCATGAATCAAGGAATCCTAAAAGGCGCTCATTACCCGAGGAGATCAACGAGAGGACGTCTAGGGTACTTCAGAAACTCATTAATGCGCCCTAAAAAGGCGTGTTGGATTTGGCCATTCGGTTCATTCATTATTACTTGACGGTTCGTGAACCGAGGCGGCGCGGGCGTCAGTTGGCATTGGTACTTGTAAGGTCTGCTCCATTATTGTTAATTAATCTTTATTATTACTGACCAACCGTTGCTCACATCCCTTTGGTTCCTATAAATAGTCCATTCCAAATCATTCTTTTACCTTTTGCTTACTCTCTACTGTTTGAGTTTTCTCTCTACCGTGCATTCATCCATGCATTTGTCCTTCAGCTTAGAATTTTTTCCTTCTCCTAGAGCCCAAAGTAAGTTTTCTACCCTTTCCCCTTATTTCAATCTCTTCCTTCAGTTTTAGAGTTTAGGATGGGATTCGCTTTTCTTCTAAACACTGAGGCGTCCTTGGCCACTTTTAGGCAAGGTTTCGACATCCCTAATGATGTGGAGGTGGCGTACTGCCACGAGAGTGAATTCGCTCTCCACAAAGGAAACACCGCCTTTTTTCCTCTAATGGCCATTCTGGAAGGTGGGGTCAGATTTCCTGTGGACTCCCTTCTACTCAATACCCTTAGGTATTATAGTCTGAGCCTCGACCAACTTCCACCCAACTTTTACCTGGTAGTTAGTTGTGTCATCAGGCTGAATCAAATGTTCGGCTTGCAACTAGACCATCACGACATAAACTACATGTACAGTTTGTGTGGTAGCAAGAAAACCAACTATTATCTAAAAGTTAGAAATATGAGGGTATGACTGATCTCCTGCCTACCCGATTCCAATAGGAATTCCGCCGGGGAGTTTGTCTGGGTGTGCGGCAACTACTATGCCGGTGACTTCCTATGCCCCCTAAAAGGTGCGAAGTGGGTCTGTACTAATCACTAACTCGCTCTAGTTTTATATTTGTTATTACATGATACTAATCCACAGAATTTCTTCTGTTGCAGACGGTAGAGTGTTCACCCCGGACATTAAGGTAGTGCATGTACGGGATCTGAACTTTGTGCTCAGGTTTGAAATTTTTGTTCATTCAAACGGGCAGCTCCGAGCGTCTCATCTTATTCTTGGGGTTGATCTTGTGTATTCTACTTGGTAAGCTTTTAGTCAGGCTTTATTGGTTGATAGTCCTCTTTTATCCTACATCGATGTCTGGCATGCAAATTTTCTTCCCCCAAAGTTTACAGTAAGTGAGGCTCGTGAACAAAGTCCTCAGCATATCTGCTCCGACGAGCGTCACCCTGTGCGGGATGAGTCAGCCGAGCGTGTGTCCCGAGCCCACCAAGAACGAGCTCACGAGCAGATTCAGTAGAAAGCACCCGTCCAACCCGAAGCTCTTGTCAAGCCCGAGGCTCTTGCCTCGATACTGAAGAAGTAGCCGCCCAATCCTTATTTCTCCCCGAAACCGAATACGATCCTGGTGAAGAGATGGTGACCCGAAAAACGATGAAGATTAGCTGTTTCATCCTCGGATCTAGGCCCTTCACACAATAGCAGCCACCCTAGGGTCGCAGCCAAACTCCTCCTCCCCCTCCTCTTGCCCTTAGTCGGCAACGAAAAAGGCAGCGTACAACCGAACAGACTCCTCTCGGCCCGAGTGACGTGCCCTCGAGGACTCCTCCCCGGCCATCAAGTGGCATCGTGATCCGTGAGCCCACAGCTCAAACGGGGGCTCATGTGGTGTCCTCCTCCCGAGCCGCATCTGCGTGGAAGCCTGCCTTCGAGTTGGACAACAAACCTTTTCCTTTTGACATGTGCGTGCGGGTGTGGGAGAAGGGGGTCGGGGGTTGTGTTGCTCAGTCCTTGGCGGACGTGCACTCCTTTGAGAAGGGAACGAATGAGTCCATGGGGAGGAGGCTGCAGTGGCACACCATCGCGGTAATCCTTTCGTTGTTTGTTCTATTTCCCTGGCTTCTCTTTCCTTTTCTTTTCGTACTTTATCATTGTGGATTCAATTTCCTATTTTTACACCTGCCCTTGTTACCTTGTCAAGCTGCTCAATTGGCGTGTATACTTGATGGTCGGTTGAGGGATGAGCGGGAAAGGGCCCTCAAGGACGTATCGGAGGTGAATGCTAAGGAGAAGGCTGTTGCGGCCGTGAACGTGGAGGAGAAGGCCGCCGTGGCTGAAGAAGCTAAGGCTGCCGTGGAGAAGAAGTATTCAGAACTGCAGACCCAGCTGGGGGAGACGGAACTAAAGTTGGCTGAGGCTGAAAGCGTGAACATTACACGTGCCAAGGAGTTGTCCAACCTAAGGGTGGCCTTGGAGGCGTCTGAGAATAAGTGGTACAACGAAGGGTTTGTTGACGCGGAGAACTCAGCCGAGCCTGTTATAAGGGATGCCCGGAAACTTGGCTTTGAAGAGGGATGGCTGGCAGCCCTGCAAGTCTTGGGGGTCCCCGAAGACTCCTCCTTGAGAGATCCCATTCAGATTCCTTTCCTGAGTCCCGCTCCCACCGTCCACAACCCTCAGCGGCCCGTTGATGAAGAAGAGACGACCAGCCTGAGGGAGCTGGTGGAGCAAATTGATTCGCATATGGTGTTGGATGAAAACGAAGCCACCAGCAATCCCCATGATGGTGACCAACTCGGTCAGGATTCCCCGCAGCCCCCAGTAGGTCAGCAGTTGCCCGAGACCGATGATCGAGTATGCCAGGCCGACCGTTCAATGTAGTTGCCAAACAAGACTACTGCTGTTTACTTTAGCTTTCCTTTATTTTAGCAAAAATTTCTTTCTTTTTCTTTTCTTCAGATAATTTGCCTAGGCCACCGGGTTGTGGTGGTTGAACAATTATTTCTTTTCCGAGTAGAACACTTACATGGTCATCGAGTTTTGATGGCAAGACATTGGTTTGTTTGCTTGAAGTTTATTTTGCCGGTCAATTATCTTGATTGTTTTTGTTTAATGTTTAGTGTCATGTGGCTGTACGTTTCTTGGTATCGGGTTTCTCGCATGAGACACATAACAAAGAGAAAACGGGCCGAGGTGCGGGTCCTTGTTCTTGACCAATTCCAGTGAGATGATAGCGTCAGGTTTGTTGGGTTTGGACATGTTTGGTTAATTGGCCCGCCCGAGTAGCATGCTATTTCTTTTTTAAGTGTTGTCCAAGGCTTCGACTTATTTGGTAGAGTCGATTGAGCCGGGGATCAGGACTTTGTCCGTTTAGAAATTTTTAAGTATTTTGCCTGCTCCGTACTTTTGGGTAGAACCAAGAGTCAGGTTACTATCCTTAGACTAATTTTTAAGGTTTCCACCTGCTCGGTGATAGGGATCGAACCGAGAAGTAGGTTTCTATCCTTAGAATAATTTATAAGGATTCTACCTGCTCGGTGATAGGGATCGAACCGAGAAGAAGGTTTCTGTTCTTAGACTAATTTTTAAGGTTTCCACCTGCTCGGTGATAGGGATCGAATCGAGAAGCAGGTTTCTGTCCTTAGAATAATTTTTAAGGTTTCCACCTGCTCGGTGATAGGGATTGAATCGAGAAGTAGGTTTCTGTCATTAGAATAATTTTTAAGGTTTCCACCTGCTCAGTGATAGGAATCGAACCGAGAAGCAGGTTTTTGTCCTTAGAATAATTTTTAAGGTTTCCACCTGCTCGGTGATAGGGATCGAACCGAGAAGAAGGTTTTTGTCCTTAGACTAATTTTTAAGGTTTCCACCTGCTCGGTGATAGGGATCGAATTGAGAAGCAGGTTTCTGTCCTTGGAATAATTTATAAGGATTCTACCTGCTCGGTGATAGGGATCGAACTGAGAAGCAGGTTTCTGTCCTTAGAATAATTTATAAGGATTCTACCTGCTCGGTGATAGGGATCGAACCGAGAAAAAGGTTTTTGTCCTTAGAATAAATTTGAAGGTTTCCACCTGCTGGGTGATAGTGATCGAACTGAGAGTCAGGTTTCTGTCCTTAGAATAAATTTCAAGGTTTTGACTTGCTTTGTGATATAGATCGAGCCAAGGGTTGGTAGTAGAACAATTCAAATCTGCACGAGTAAATTAGCAAAACACATACAAGATATCACATTTAATTTAACACTCGGTGTAATGCCAATTAGTGATAGAACTTCTTCAGATTATGGACGTTCCATGGTCGAGGCAACGGTCTCTCGTCTAGGTCTTCCAAGTAATACTACCCCGTGTCGGCCACAGCTGTGACCCTATAAGGCCCTTCCCATGTTTTCACCAATTTTCCAGCACTTGTATCTCGCATATTCCCCACGGCCTTTCTCAGGACCAAATCTCCGGCGCCAAACTCCCTCACTTTTACGTCTCGGCTATGTTGATACTCCGCTAGCCATATCGTCGCCGCTTCACGGCACTCTTCCAACATATCTAAGCGTCCAACCATCATTTCGTCGTTCTGGGGGGGATTGAATCCCGTGACTCGTGCACTACATATACTCACCTTGGTTGGTATCACGGCTTCAGCTCCGTATGTGAGAGAGAATGGGGTTTCTCCCGTGGACCTCTTGGGGGTTGTCCGGTACGACCATAATACATTGGGCAACTCCTCGGCCCAGTTTCCCTTTGCACCCTCCAACCTCTTCTTCAGTCCATTCACAATTACCTTATTTACAGCTTCGGCCTGGCCATTACTCTGGGGATATGCAGGAGTAGAATACCTATTTTTGATGCCGAGGTCTTCGCAAAATTCACGGAAGGCCCGGCTGTCAGACTGCAGCCCATTGTCTGATATAAGGGAGTTCGGCACCCCAAACCTTGTGATTAAATTCTTCCACACGAACTTATTTACATCCACGTCCCTGATATTGGCCAGAGCTTCTGCCTCTACCCATTTGGTAAAGTAGTCGACAGCCACCAAAACGAATCTTCGGTTACCTGTTGCCCAGGGAAATGGGCCGAGTATATCTAGCCCCCACTGTGCAAAAGGCCAGGGACTGCTGATTGGGTTCAAATGGCCTGCCGGCTGATGGATTAGGGGGGCATGTTTCTGACACTGCTCACACCACACTTATGCACATCCTCGGTGGCATCTTTTTGCATTTGAGGCCACCAAAATCCTTAAGTCATTGCTTGGTGAGCTAATGAACGTCCTCCTACATGACTGCTGCACACTCTGTCATGAAGCTCGGCCAATAGTTCACCCACTTTCATTGGGTGTAGGCACAAAAGATACGGCCCCCCAAAGGATCTCCGATACAACTTTCGATCTTCCGATAATCAATACCGAGGAGCCATTCTGCGGATTTTACTGCCTTCCTTCTCATCAAGCGAGACTCGATTTTCGGCTAGGAAGTCAACGATGGGGTCCATCCAGCATGGTCCAAGTGTTGTAATAGTTGCGACATTGATCCCTGCAGCTCTCGGATCACTTGCTACCCTGATGCTCGGCTCTGGAACAAGCTCCACTTTAATTAGCCGGGGTATCTCCTCGGTTACTGATGACGCCAGCATGGCGAGGGAGTCGGCGTGCCTATTTTGCGACTGAGTAACTTGGATCACTTTCACCATTCTAAAGCTGCTTATAACTTGCCTCACCTGCTCCAAGTATGCTTTCATTTGGGTTTCTCAAGCCTCAAAACTACCCTGCACTTGATTGACCACCAGACGCGAATCCGAATACATTTCAACGTTCTAGGCCCCCAAAGTTGAAACCTTCCTTAGTCTGGCTAGCAAAGCTTCGTACTCTGCGTCGTTGTTGGAGGCTTTGAAACCCAATTTATACGAGTGCTCTAATTGGATTCCTTCCGCGGTGATAATGACAATCCCCGCACCGGCCCCCGTGGAGCTTGATGCTCCGTCCATGAATACCTTCCACGGGCGAGTCTCCACATTGCAAACTATCTCTCCATTGTTCTTCGGTGAAAACTCGGCAACAAAATCTGCAAGGACTTGGTCCTTGACCGAACTTTGCGGTTTGTAGTGTATGTCAAAAGAACCGAGCCGAATCCCCCATTTTGCTATTTGGCCCGTGAAGTCTGATCTCTTCAATAGTGACTGTAAGGGATACTCGGTCAAGACGTAAACCGTATGAGCCTGAAAGTAGTGCGTCAGCTTTCTCGTAGCATGTATTAAGGCCAACACTAGCTTCTCCAGTGGTAAGTATTTCGTCTCAACATCAACCAGAGTCTTGCTGATGTAATACACAGGCTGCTGGATCCCTTGGTCGCTTAGTAGCACGGCGCTCACGGCATGCTCAAACACTGCCAGGTACATGAATAAATCCTCACCAGGTTCTGGTGCTATTAGCATGGGCACCTGCAACAGATAATCCTTCAAATCCTGAAAAGCTTTGTCACATTCTTCGTTCCACTGAAATCCTGTCCACTTCTTCAGGAGTTGGTAGAATGGTTGGTAGTGATCTGCGAATTTGGAGATGAACCGATTGAGGGCGGCTAGCATCCCGGTTAGCACTTGCACTTCTTTCGGATTGCTTGGTGGTTTCAGTCTTTTTACAGCCTCAATTTGGTCGGGGTTGACTTCTATTCCCCGACTAGCGATCAGATACCCTATGAATTTTCCAGCCCCCACACCAAACGTGCATTTCTCGGCATTAAGATGCAACTTATATTGCCGAAGAACCTCGAACACCCCCTGAAGATCCTCCATATGCCGCGCTACCTACTTGCTTTTCACCACCATGTCGTCAATATATACTTCGACTGTACGTCCCATCTTATCCCGAAACATCCTCATCATCATTCGTTGGTAAGTGGCCCCAGCGTTCTTTAATCCAAAAGGCATCATCGTGTAATGGTAATTGGCTTCCGAGGTGATGAATGCCGTCTTCTCTTGGTGTTCAAGTGCTAGAGCAATCAGGTGATATCCCTGAAAAGCGTCCAGAAAGCTCATCCTCGAATGCCCGTACATCGCATCTACCAGCTAGTCACCTTTTGGCACAAGGAATGGGTCTTTTGAGCATGCTCGGTTCAGATCCGTGAAGTCCACACAAACCCTTCACTTGCTGTTCTTCTTCTTTACTACCACGGTGTTTGCCAACCATTCCGGAAAAAAAGATTTCTCTTATTGCCTCAGCATCCTTCAACTTTTGGCCTTCTGCTCTTACTGCCTCGGCATGCTCTTTGGCTGATCTCCTCGGCTTCTGTTTCTTAGGAGGGAATGAGGGGTCAACTCTAAGTCTGTGGACGATAAACTCGGGATCCACCTCGGACACCTCGTATGGGCTCCATGCAAACACATCCACATTCTGAATCAGGAGTAACAACATCTCTACCTTATCCTGTTCGTCCATGCTTTTCCCTATATGGAAACACTTGTCAACATCTGGAAGTATCTTTACTTTAATCATTTCCTCTACACAACCACTCCCATTCTCCCCTTGGAGGTCCTATAATTGCTATAACGGGACGCCTAATGGCGAGTACTTCTGCTTGGCATGCTCCCCCTGCTCGGCTATCTCCTTCTTCCAGTTAATTATGGCGACTAAACACTGTCTCGCCATCTACTGGCTTCCTCTTACCACAGTAATACCATGCTCGGTAGGAAACTTCACTTTTACATGCAAGGTAGATGGGACGACTCCCATTGCATGGATCCATGGTCTTCCTAGTATCACAGTGTACGGGGAGAAAGAGGCCACCACAATAAATGTTATCACCACCTCCTTACCCTCTATATTCACAGGTAGAGAGATTTGCTCCTCAGGTATTTCGACTTTGCCATTGAACCCGACCAAGGGTGTATTATATTTAGAGAGGTCTCCACTCCTCAATCCGAGCCCCCGGAACAGGTCCGGATACATCATGTCGACCCCGCTTCCCTGGTCTACCATCACCCTCTTTACCAAGAAGCTGCCAATCCGAGCAGTAACTACCAATACATCGTCGTGCAGTTGGACCATTCCCTCCAAATCGTTATCACTGAAAGCGATAGGTTCCCAGGTAAGTTTCACCTTCTTCCCTGACGGTTGTGCACCCGAACTACCTTCTATTGGGACTACAGTTAACACCCCTTTCTTCTTTGCCGCGGCAATGTTCCTCGGAGGTACGTGGATGACCTCAATTATACTAAGTGGGGCGGAAGAGGGTTACCCCTCTGCGGAGCGCCTTGCCCCGTTCCTTGGTCCCCCGTGCCTACCATAAACTCCTTTAGATACCCAGCTTTAGCTAGCTGCCCGAGATGGTCTTTCAACACTTGGCACTGCCCGATGGTATGGCCCTTATCTTTATGATCATTGCAGTACAAGTTCTGATTCTTCTTAGAGGGGTCACCACCCATCCTGTTTGGCCATCTGAAATATGGCTCGTGCTTAATCTTGTCTACAATCCTATGTACCGGCTCCTTGAATGTTACGTTTACCTCCCCTGCTGGCATTTCTGGCCCCTAAATCCTCAAATTCCCTCGATTTCTCGGCTGGAATCCACCCTGCCAAGGGCGATTTATTGTTGGCGCCTTACCTTTGCTTTGTAGCCGGTCATCTTCCAACCGTTTATATTCTTCAATGCGCCTTATTAGCTGCCTCATGTCCTCGGGAGGCTTCTTCATCAATGACTCCCTCAGCCCCGAATCCTCGGGCAACCCCATCCTAAAAGTGCTCACTGCGATCTTCTCGTTCCCTCCGCCGATCTCGTTGTAAAGCTCGCAGTACCAGCCATCATAACTACGAAGGGTTTCCCCTACCCTCATTTTCATGGATAGCAGTGCGTCTACAGGTTGTGGCACTCGGCTGCAAGTTACAAACCGGATTTCAAACTCCTGTATCAGCTCTGCAAAATTGTGGATGGAGCCCTTGCGTAACCCATTGAACCATCTTAAAGCTGTGGGACCAAGGCTTGAGGGAAAAACCTTGCACATCAGTGCGTCATTGCGGGTATGCAGAGACATCATTTGGATATAGTGGCTGACCTGCTCCACTAGGTCCGTTTTCCCATCATATGAATTGAAAGGTGGGCGCGTAAATCTATCTGGCATTGGTGCCCGCTCAATATCTGCTGAGAACAGGGACCGAGCTGCTTTGCACAGTGCACGGCTCATCGCATCCATGGCTGTATTGTGGGGTCGTCTCTCTTCTGGAGAGTCCGAGCCCCGATCTGCATACTCCCGCAAACGTGAATGGTCTCATCGTCGGCAAGATTCCCTTGAATGCGAACGGTCTCGGTGCCGACGGGACTCTCTCGAATGCGAACATTCTCGGCGTGGTGGGATCCAGACTGATTGGACCCCGTTCCCTGTCATTCTTCCTCGATACTAGGCCTTCTCTCTTGGTTGTCTTGATCCATTCTGTGGTGCCTACTTCTTGCTTCCAACTCCAAATCTCTTACCAACCTGTGCAGCCATTCAAGCTCCTTATCCCGCTCATCAAATTGCTTGTGCCCTGAAACATTGGATACTGTTCTTTGTGTTTGATATGACCCTTCTCCAAGGCCAGACTGTTCTTCCTCTTGCTCGTGATCCCTATCTTCGTGCCTCTTTTGCCTCTGTTCTCACCAGGAGGATCCCCGAGAAGATCCTACTGAGCCACTTTCAGCGTCACTTCCAAAACGTCTCCCAGAAATCTTCCCGTGCACGAGTCTCAATGGAACCACTACCTTGTAGGAGATTCCCACAAACGGTGCCAATTGTGCGCGCCTTAAGCGAGACCACTGGGCTAGGGCTCACTTGGGCTCACAACTTATTTGTGTGGTGGGCTTGAGTTTCCTACTCTGAGTCATTCTCGGCACAGAGACTCAATGAGATCACTTTTCTCTTTTCCACTGCTTAAACTACCATATTCTCTTTATCCACTCTTCCTATCTCCCTCTTTTTTCCTTTCTCTCTATTTCTGGTGAACCTTTTTCCAACCCCCTTTTTTGCTTCAACTCCTCATATTTATAGCTAAAGGTCAGTGGAGAGATCATGATTACTCCCATGGTTAGTGCAAGGGGAGGTCCAACACCTTTGATTATAAGTGGGTGGTTAGGTGGGAGTGGAACGCAGCAAGAATGGCCTTGGAACTTGTTTCCTACTCCAGCAGAAATGCTCAGCAGAAGCGTTCGCTGAGAGATTGCTGGGTATGCAAGGGATAGGATGTTCGGACAACATTAATTCTCTATTGCTCGGTAAAGGTTTGCCGAGCAATGGTTAGGTGGCAAGACTTGGGCCCGCAGTTTGTGTGGGCTTGGGCTGTGCTCTTGGGTATAGAGAGGTTGGATTCATGAGCCGCACCTTCACATTAGAGTCCTGGGCCCAAGTGGGTAAGGGTATGGATCATCGTACAGCTGGAGTAAGAAAATAGGTGTTACTGGACATGTAGAGATTCAATATAGCAAAAAGTTCCATAGTTGGAGTAGTAGCTTTGATTTAATTGGTGGAGTGACTGGTCTTCATGTAGTTCTATATGTAGTCTTCTCAAATAGATAGTGAGAGACCAAGCCCTTAAGTGTAACATCACTACAACTTTAATGATGATGTTACAAAGATCCCAACAGTGTGATACATAAGACTGCTATGATTCTAATAGCGTAGTGCGTAAGACTACCACGGCTTTGAAGAGGGTGCGTGGGACTTCCACGACCTTGAAGAGGGTGTGTGGGATTGCCATGGCTTGATATAATAGTACTCCAATGGGTAGAGCTTCACTTGTTGCTTGTAATTTTGTGAGAGTGCCAAATTGATAAGTAATGTGTTCTTGAAAGAAGTTGGCCATTGTTGGACCGGTAGACTTGTATAGTGGTGTTGCCTTTAGTGATATTGTTGTACTTTGTTGTGATAAATATCCAATTGTAGCCCTCCGAAGATGGAACCTTAGGATTAATAAGACTAAACCCCCAAGTGTAGAGAGGCTTTGGATAAGTGTTGGGTTCAAAGAAATTAGGAACTAATGTATTAGAACTTCAATTTGTATTTTGTTGGCAAACCATGATCAATACATTTAGTCTATGTTTAGGCTTGCTCAAAGTATATATATATATATATATATATATATATTTTGTAAAATTGGAATCGAGTGATTGCAGAATTTATTGGACTAAATCTGTAAGGCTCGATCGATCGAAAATTAGACTCGATCGATCGAACCGCGTGCAGATTTATTTTTCTGCAGAGTTCCAGTTCCGCCCAAACTCTACTTAAACGTCTTCGGGTTCAAGTAAAACACTCCTATATATAAGGGAAACCCTAAAACGTTTTTGAGGGCCTTTAAAGAGATTAAAGTGCCGTGTGTGCCTCTTTTTATTTTTAGGGTTTTGTACCCAAAGGCTCTCTAAAGGTTGTTGCTCATATTGCTATTTGTGTGAATCTCTTGTGAGATCTGTGAGGAGCTTTCTTTCACACAAGCTTAGGATTATCAAGAAGGAGATTCGTTCAAGAACTTGATGATCATTCAATTGCTGCCATAAGAGCTTAAAGATACACAAGCGAGAATGCTTGTACTTACTGAAGAATCCAAGAAAGAAGGAGTCCGTGGTCTCGGAGCTTGCATGTGGTCGTGTCAGTAAGTTTCTATTGGTGGGTAGCAATAAGATGTTAGTGGTCTAAGTCTTATTGTAAAACTTCAATTCTTTCTATAGTGGATTCAAGTTTACCTTGAGGATAGCTAGGTTAAATACTCCTCGAGTTTTTTACCGGTTTGGTTTTCTTGGGTGATCATATCTTTGAGTTATTTATTTTTTCGCTGCTATGCTTGATATGATTATATGATTGTGTTAACTTAGAATTGCATAATTTGACTAAGTAATCACTTTGCTAATTAACTAGGTTAATCCTGTTGTGTTTTAAGGGGTCTAAAAACAGAAAATAAGCATATATTAGCAAGTGAGGAGTACCTTGACAAATTCACCAGTGAAATTGGCACTTTGCTACTTGAAATAGTGTAGGTACTTATGGTAATGATCTTGTGTGATAACTGCTTGATCGAGCATGCTAGATCAGTAAGTCTGCCTGTTGGGGGCATCTGTATAGATTGATGGATCTGCTGGAGTTCTGAACATAGCTGGGTTTTGTTCTGTCTAACCAGGCTAGCTGCTGGGTGTGTGTCAGTTTACTGCCGGAGTAATATTTTCTTGATTTGAATAGGCGATTCATCATTCTGGATGACTTTTTGATTTGCTGAATGTAATGACTATTGAGTAGATGATAATGATTGAAAATATTTGATCTTTGTGTCATTGTCTATGAAGGAAATAACATTGGTAGCTTCTAGGAAAGTATGGCTGGCATGAGTTCCAGCGGTAAGATAGAAAATACCAGATTGATGGCGATGGTCTAGATCCAGCAATAGAATAGTATGGTAGCATCTTTCCTTTTGTTTTTAGGAAGTAAGTTCAGCTGAACCTCTTGTTGCCCTTAAGTAAGAATCAAGGGTGCCACTTGACAATGTTGGTAGATGATTCTTTGTTGGACTTAGATAGTTTGGAAACTACTTCATCTTTTCCAACAGTAGGTGGATTCTTGTCAAGTTGCTAGCCATTGGCTTCTTGCATTTTTCACCATTCGCTGGATCATGATTAGAAGTAACAAGGACTGTGGAGTACTCATCTTGCTTCCCAGCGGTGCAAGGCTTTTACTGATGCATTAACTTTTCAGACCTTTGCAGCAGCTAGGTAGATTGTGTAATGTGAAGATACATTAGTAGGTGGTTTGGAATAGTTCCATGAGATTGCTAAATGGACTCAAGTAAGACTTGTATATGATTTTTGCTTGTGGAGGGCAGCAAGAGTGATCCTTAATTCTTCATGAGAACATTTTTCAACAAAGATTCCCCATGTAGCGAAGGAAGTAGGTTGAATAGTAGTGTAGCAAAATGTTGGCATGATCCGAGATGGATTAAGAAAGTTCTCCACTTCTTGAATGTAGGCCTTGAATGATAACTTGTATGTTAGTGAAATAGAGATAATTGCCATGAGATTTTAATGAAATGGAGATAATTGCCATGAGATTTACCATGGGCTTTGATAAGTAATTGCCATGGGCTTGAACCATGGGCTTTTAATATGGGATTGAATTCTATTGATAAAATAGTTTTGCCATGGACTTGAATCATGGGCTTTTGAAATATGTTGTTGCCAAATTATTAACTTTAGGCTTTGAGTATAACATAATATTATTTGCAAAATAATATTTGGGCTTTTACGAAATAATCATTTGTTAAAAAAATAGTAGTTTTGGGTTGTTGATAAGATGTTGCCAAAATAGTATTGGACTTTTGTAAAATATTGCCAATGATAGTATTTGAGCTTTCGATAAAATATTGCCAAGGATAGCGCTTGGGCTTTTGAGTCTTTATAAAATTTTGTCAAACTAGTATTTGGGCTTTTAATAAAATATTGCCAAGGATAATACTTGGGCTTTTGAGTAATTGTAAAATTTTACTAAACTAGTATTTGGGCTTTTATAAATAGTTGCCAAAATAATATTGGGCTTTTAGAAATAGTTGTTAAAATAGTATTTGGGTTTTGAAAAATAGGTGTCAAATTAGTATTTGGGCTTTGTAAAATACGTGCCAAAGTAGTATTGGGTTTCATGAGTAGTTGCCAAAAATAATATTTGGGCTTTTGTTAATAGGTGCCAAATTAGTATTTGGACTTTGTAAAATATGTGCCAAATTAGTATTTGGGCTTTATGAATAGTTGCCAAAAATAATATTTAGGCTTTTAGAAATAGTTGCCAAAATAATATTGGGCTTTTAGAAATAGTTGCCAAAATAGTATTTGGACTTTGTAAAATAGGTGCCAAATTAGTATTTGGGCTTTATGAGTAGTTGTCAAAAATAATATTTGGACTTTTAGAAATAGTTGCCAAATTAATATTGGACTTTTAGAAATAGTTGCCAAAATAGTATTTAGGCTTTGTAAAATAAGTGTCAAATTAGTATTTGGGCTTAATGAGTAGTTGTCAAAAATAATATTTGGGCTTTTGTAAATAGGTGCCAAATTAGCATTTGGGCTTTGTATGGTTTTGTAAAAATATTGCAGTGTAGCAACAGACTTAGTAGAAGTATCGTATCATAACGGGTTTTAAAGGTGCCGCATCGTAGTGGGCTTTAGTGATGCCGTATCGTAACGGGTTTTAGAGGTGCCACATCGTAGCAGGCTTTAGAGATATCGCATCATAGCGGGCTTCAGAGATACTGTATCGTAACGGGCTTTAGAGGTGCCGCATCGTAGCGGGCTTTAAAGATGCCGCGTAGCAACGGGCTTTGTAAGGGTGCCATGTAGCAACGGGCTTTAGAGATGCCGTGTAGCAATGGGCTTTAGAGGTGCCGTGTAGCAATGGGCTTTGTAGAGGATTTTGTTGGGCTTTTTGGGTTTTGCCCACAAGGTAAATGAGTTTGGGCTTTTTATAAAGATTTTATAATTTTGTGGCTCAATATGGTAATAGTATGGTAAGTATTTGTGTGGGCCCAAAATAATTTATGGGGCTTGTATAGAGAGTATTTGTGAGAGCTCAAGTTGGGTAATAATGTGGAGAATATTTGGGTAATATGTGGAAAGTATTTGTGGGGGTTATTTGAGTATTTTGTATTTGGTGAGAGGGTAAATAGGGATTTGAGATGTAATAATTCATCTAGCTGAAGAAGTGTTTTCTGCTGGGGGCTTTTTTGATTGAATTGTTGGGGAAGAAAATAGATTGTTCAGCAAAATGAGGGCTTTCTGCTTGATGAGGCCTGCTGCTGCGAAAGTGATGGATAACAATGAATATGTCTAGCAGCATGAGGGTTTGCTGTTGATCAGGCCTTTTGTTGTTGGACTGCTGGATAATAATAGATATGCCCAGCTGTATGAGGGTTTGCTGATAAAGCCCTCTGATGTTGATCTGCTAGGTAATAGTGTAGTCAAACAAGGGTAATCTGTTACTGAGGCCCTTTGTTGCTGGAGAGATGAACATGCCCAGCAGTAAAAAGGGTTACTGTCGATTAGACGCTTTCTTATTGGATTGCTGGATAATGATAGATCTGCCCAGCTGTATGAGGGTTTGCTGATAAAGCCCTCTGATGTTGAACTGATGGGTAATAGTGCAGTTAAAGAAGTAATCTGTTGCTAAGGCCCTTTACTTCTGGAGAGATGAACATATCCAATGGTGAAAAGGGTTGCTGTCGATTAGACCCTTTCTTATTGGACTGCTGGATAATAATAGATCTACTCAGCTGTATCTCTCTTGCTGAAGAGACGAATATGCCCAGCGGTAAGAGAAATTTCTACTGCTGAGTCCATTTGTCACTGGAATGATAGATAATAACGGACACCCCCAGTGGTAAGAGAGGTTTCTGTTGTCGGGGCCTTCTATGGCTAGAATGACTTATAGCAGTGAAGATCTCCAGTGGTAAGAGGCTTTTTTGCTGCTGAGGCCCTCTGTGGTTATAAGAGGGTTTTCTGCTGTTGAGACCCTCTATGGCTGGGATGACTGATAATAGCGAATATCTCCAGCGGGAAGAGGGGTTTCTCCTGTTGAGGCCCTGTGTGGTTGGAATGATGGATAATAGTGAATATCCCTATCAGTAAGAAGGTTTTCTGCTACTGAGGCCTTCTATAGCTGGGATGATAGGTAATAGTAAATTATTCTAGCAATAGGAGGAGTTTCTTCTGATGAAGATAAGCTTGCTCATGGGGAAGAGATCATCTTTTATGGGGCCAATAAACTTGTAATAAGTATGTTGCAAGCCTTGGTGCAGCTCGAATGATAGAGAGACAAGTGGAATAGCATTTCCGTGAATAAATATGAGATAATATTGTTGTGACTTAGCGCCGTGAGCATTTTAAGTATTGGGAGTCAAGTTCTCCTGTATGACATGCGATTTTAGACTTTGGTGGCATGACATGGCAATACATGCAACTCTCCAGTGGAGTCGCCAAATGTTCGAGGGCCATTTTCAGTTGCTCGGCCACGTGTGGTCTGTTGGATTAGTGACCTTGCTAGGCTCAGGTTCTTTTTGGGGAGTTGCGTCCAAAACTTAACATTGGTCCACGTGGTCCAACGGCTACCGGCATATTTTTAAACCAACAAAACCATTAAAGACAAAGTCTAAGAATCATGATAATGGTTGAATAAATATACAATATGCGTTTGCTATAATAGCTTTGATTAGTGGTTGTAATAACAATTGAAATAAGGTAGTATTTATTTAGAGGTAAAGTAATCATGTACTCAATGATGTACATTTAAAGATATGGAAGCAGAGTCATTTATCTTTGTATGGTTTATAGCTCCAGCTGTGTAGCATCATTGAGCTAATGGGATTCCAACAGAATGCCAACAGTAGATGCTAGTTAAGCTTGCCCCTCTTATCATGCATTTAAATGAGTTTCAGCCTTGGTTAATAGTTGTAATAGTAGTTGGAATAAAGTAATATGTATTTAAATGTGAAGTAATCATATACTCAATGATGTAAATTTAAGGATAAGGAAGCAAAGTCATTTATCTTTGTATGGTTTGTAGCCCAGCTGTACAGCTTCTGTGAGTTGATAATATCCCAGCAGAATGACCCTAGCAGTAGAGATGCAGTTTGCCATGATAAATTCAAGATTGAAGGGGAAAAATGGGTGCAACTGGAGGGAGAAAGAGTATGTCCAATTGTGTGTAGGGGCTGGTTAAGCTTGCCCCTCTTATCATGCACTTAAATGAGTTTTCCCCTTGACAATGCTATTTTAGTTGTTGTGAAGTTATGAATAGTGTTGCCTTCCATGAGAAAGGATTTTGTATGTAGTACTTGTGCCTTCTAAGAGAAGGGCTTTATGTAAGATGGATTTGTGCCTTCCATGAGAAGGGCTTTGATATGAGATCTTGGTGCCTTCTAGGAGAAGGGTTTTAGTATTAGAAGTTCATGCCTTCCATGAGAAGAGCTTTTATAAGATAAGTGGAGAAGAGTATTGAGATGTGTTTATGGGCAGCAAAATAGTAGAATTTTAGAGTGAGAGAGTATGAGAGTGGAGCTTAGAAGAGTTATGGTGTGTTATATGTAATGGTGTAGTAAGTGTGTATGAGATTGTGTAAGAGAAGTGGAGAAAGAGATGTTTAAAGATATGGGCAGTAAGATGTATGTATTTTCCGAATGTGGAGAAGGAGATAATGAGTGTAAGAGAGTAATAGTATTGTAATGTGTTTAGCAAAGTTGTTGGAATTTACTGCTGGGATTTTCTACTGGAGGATGGATGAGGGTTTATGAAGGGCATTTATGAGCTAAGGGTTGAAGAGTTTAGTTCCTAATTTGGGAACTAAAAACCCAAAAGCTCAGTACTTCATTGAGAGCTTTAGAAGATTATTAGATGGAGGGAGAATAGATAAGTTCATGAGAGAGTCCTCCTCTATTGGTGTCCCCCTTGAGGTGTTGATGAAGGGTTCCCCTTTAAAGCTAAGTTTAAGGGGGGTATATTAGCAAATAATCCCAGCCAAAATCTATCCCAACTTGCAATGAATTTTTAGAGAATCCCTTCTAAGATTTGGCCAAAAATGGTATGTTTAACTTTAACGTATTCTTGCTGTTTCGGGTAAGAGCTGCTGGGGAAAAAGTAGCAGAAAATGAAAGTATTTTGGCAAGAAAAAGATAGTTACTTTAGTTGGTTTTGGTTTTAGCTAAATGAGGAAAAATCAGTAATGTTAGGACATATGTGTGTTCACTTGTTAAGAACATATGTCACGTATTTATGTAAATTGGCTAAACCTTTTGACAAAACGCACTCTACTTGTAATTGGGTAGTTCTAGGTGTTTTTAATACTTCAAGAAATAAGGTTTCAAGATCAAGTGTTGAAGTCATCAAGTCTGTCCAAGAAAAAGTAAGCTGAAGTGCATATTCATTAATTCTCGACACCTTCTCGATAGCTACCTCGACACCTGCTATCTGTCAAGAATTACAAAATCAGATTTTCTGATCTGATTTCCTTGGGATCCGTGAATATGCTTTTGGGCCTTCTTTTCTTCTAACTCTAAACATATAAAATGATTGTTTTAAGAGCCGTCAAATTATACACAAGTTGCAAAAGCATTGAGCAATCTCTATTCAAGCAAATTGTGATCAAAAGACGAAGTTCTTGACCTAGTTCATCTTCTCTCAAGAAGTTGCTGTGTATTTGCACCAAAGGGTTTTGTAACCAAGCATCTTCCTGACCTTCATCGTAAAGGATGAACTGAAGAACTTTGCAGCCAACCTCTCCTTCTTAGCTGGTGTTTGAAGTCGCATACTGAGATCCGTGCATTGGTTAGTCACGTACTTGGGAGCCATGCATTAAAGGTGGAAATTGTCACTATAGATCAAGTCCAATTGGGTATTAGGGTAAGGGTTCAACTGTAGGTTAGTAAGGTACTTGGGATTCCTTTACTTGTAACCGCTTGATTTGATAATAGTGGAGTTTCGGGAGTGGTGACCTGAAAATCACCCGGTGGGGTTTTTGCCGCAAGGGTTTTCCCCATTCGTAAATAAATCACCGTGTCATTTACTTTCCGCTGCATATTTAGTTATTGGTGATTTGTTTGTGCTGCCATGTATTTGCATGTTAAATTGATTAATTAATAACTTGGCTAATTAATTAATTGGTTTAATCACAAGGGGTCATTCAGTTTGTGGCCTATCAAGTAATGCTTAGGCTGCTGGGTCAGCTGTCACAGCTATTCTGAAAAGGATGTTTCAACTGTCAGGAAAAGTTGTGACAGCTATCATGAAAAAGCTGTCCCAGCTGTTAGGAAAACCTGTGACAGCTATCATGAGACAGCTGTCATAAGACAGCTGTTTGCTTTGGGCAGAAACCAATGAGGTCAAATGGGTGATTTTAGACTGCTAGAGAGGTCATTTCATGGATTTGGCTGAAAAATGGTAAGATCTCTTTCAAGGGTATCTTGCCATTTTGGGTATAATAGCTGGTTGCTAGGATTTCAGCATTAAATGGCTGATGATATCACTTCCAGCTTGGTGTCAAGTGCTAAATACACTTCTGGGGTTCAATTGGAAATGTTTCATTTTTCGGGTGTTTGTGTTTTTGGTGCAAGGTTCCATTACAACACAATTCTAGTAAATAATAGAAGGATTGGTTGATAGTCAAAGAAGCTTTAGAGATTTAGTCAAGGTCTCATTGTGTTGTGACATAAACTTGGTGAGCAAGAAAAGTATTTAATGCTCTGCTCTAGCAGCTGACAGAGAAATATATGGTTTAATTGTGGCAGACAGCAGTTGGATATTAGAGATATCATGAATATTTTGTATATAGTTAGAGATTAAAGATAGTCAATCAGATTAGGCCATGTGTTTGAGTTGGATTTTAACTGAAAGTGGTAATATAGTTTATGTAGAATAATGTAATGAAGTTTCTAAATTTGTATAGCAACAGTGGGGAATTAAGTGAACAATTATTTTCTCAGCATTCAGATGGCTGGGGATATTGAGCATTTGTCATATGATGAATATCAAGTTTTAGGAAAAGAGCAATGAGGAATTTTATCATCTAAAGTGCTATGTGATGAGAGATGCTTACCATATGTTACCTGCTACACACAGACTCGTCAGAGTTTAGGGAGTTGGAGAAGACACACCAAGCAACATGTCTCTTTTATCAACTCTAAACCGTTGGAGCTTTATTGAACATAACTCTCGGCCTTCCAAACCACGACTCCCAAAGTTTCCCCAAAGAGACTTATGAGCTTGGGTCATAAGCCAAAGATGAGATGACGTACCTCGGGTTTTGTTGTCATTTTGTGTAAATATGGACTCTTGTTAAAAAAGCCGCTTGCCATGAGTGTAAGAGAGGTAATATGGGCCGTGAGTTTTGATTCATTGCTTAAGCCCGATTCATATGTTGATGTTGATGATATCATGGGTTATGATCCCAATTGATGAAAAGGAAATGTGGACTATGAATCTGCCTCTTGAAGTAAGGATCTCATGGGTCATGTGAGCCTAATCCATGAAGTTGAATGAGATATGAGCTTATTTTGGGCTTTAAAGAGATTTATCTAAAAAATCAATAATATGTTGATGTGGCATGAGTTGCCAATGAAGTAATGCCCTGTGGACCAAAAAAAGAGTCCTCAACAGTCGTTATGTTGCAAAATTTCTAAACGTTACAAACACGTTAAAGGAGCATTCTCATTGGTCAACGCGTGTCTAATTGCCAGCGACCTAATTAGGTTAAACATGGTCCAATTCTAATGTTTTAAACTTCCCTTAAAAGGTTTCATAACTTTTGAGTAAAATTGTGGTGTGCCTTTGTGTTAGAACTCATTTCCCTCTCCCTTATGTGTGTGTTTATTTCTAATAAAAAAAAAAGTCTCCAACTCATACATAGAGGGCACAATCTCAACATGCTTTTCTTGTGGTATATATATTCTCAAATATGTTTATACCAAATTACCAATTATGACCACGAACACTAAAGTTATAAATATTGTTCATTCTCAAAAAAAAAAAAAAAAAAGTTATATATATGGTTCATTATCAAAAGAAGTTATAAATATTGTTCCATATTGGTTGCCTTGATTAATCCTTTCAAATATACCAAATTAAATACCGATTAAGTTATTTTTGACCAATTCTTATTGTCTCCAAGTGTAAATTCAGACATTTTTGCACATGGGCCAATTCTAATAACAAAGATAATTTGTTTTTCTCTCTCTATTATCTACTCACAATTATTTATTTCATTTTTTTGAAAAGCAATTATCTAGGTACAATTGATGTGGGAATGTCCATATTTTAACCTATAAAAATTTATGTAAAAGAGAAATACAAACGAATACCCTTAGGGTAATAGTTAACAATCTATTTAAAGAAATTTTTTATGGGAAAGAAAAAGTTATTAATATTTTGACAGTTTTTTCTATTTTCCATAAAATTGATATCAAAACTTTCCTAAAATGAATTGTTAACTATTGCCCTAAGAGTATTCACAGCAGTGGAGCCAAATTTTTAGCTTTTTAGTACCACAAATAGTCAATTTATCTATTTTAGCTTCTCACATCCAACGACAATGATTTTATTTTAGTTTTTAATACAATAAAATAATATAAACACTACAATAAAATAATATTCTATTCAATCACCAAAACACAACCACAAACAAAAGTAGTGTGAGTGCATGGTGGACATTGGGAGAGACACGGAGAGGCGAGGAGAGAGACAAAAGCAGCGTGAATGCAATTTTTTTTTTACCTTTCAGCTACAGTGCACAGTCAAAAGTAGTTGTACATTATAGCCGTGGAGCCAAAAAATATAGTTTTGGCTCCACTATTGTAGGGTACATAATAATATTTAGTGGTGCTAAAAATAGCTATATAACTATTTAGCACCACTATTGGTGTTCTAAGAGTACCCGTTAACATAACCATATGTAAAATAATAAAAGTCTAAGAATCAAAACCCTAGTAAAAAAAACTCTATCGATTTTGGAAAGCTGGGGATGAAGATGAGAATGACTGCATACTGGAAAATTGTGTTAAAAAGATTGGTTGACTGCATGGCTCTACATTTACTCTCAGTGTTGGAAATTTGGTTAACAGAGAGTTTGGAATTGAGATTGTGAATGAATTGATGGGACCTGGTGGTGGAATTGAAAGGATAGGAATCACCTGCAGTTGCTGCAAAGCGACTGAAAATAAACAAGAGTATACAGCTGCTTAAGAAGTCCAAAGAAGTTGTTGCCAAGATCATGGACAAGGTTGGCACCTACGCTGATTAGTGATTAGTTTGTTTTTCTATGTTATTTACGATAAAGTTGTTTGCTTTCTATGCGTTTTGTTTTGTTTTCCTTTCTTGGAGTTGTGTAGTATTCGCTGTAGTATTATCATGTTTTAGTTGGTGAGAACCAATTTTTATTTCTTGAACCTAGTTATTAGTTTATTGCTTAACAAAATCAGAGTTCTAAGACAGGTCGGGCATTTGTGTACAAGCCCTTAAGTTTTGCCATGTTTACATAGCTTATATCCAAATGCTATTCGATTGTGACAGTTGATTCAGTAATCCTCTCGTCTTGTCATTCTCTAAATCCCTCCTTTCAATGCAATTATGCAACTAATATTCTTATGACTATTTGTATCTAGGCTATTTGCTACAATTACAAAACTTCTAATGAACTAATCTGAACACTGATTATGTCCCAGAAGGTCATCTAATTTTAGTAGGAATAAACTGAATTGTTAGATGAGAGCTTGCTCATTAGTAAGTGGGACGTGTTAATGGGTATAATCCATAGAACAGCAAGAACGAAACAGCATTCACTTGTGACTGATGAGAAGGAGCCAGTCTTTGTCATTAGGTAAGATAAAAGGTCTGTTTAGATACAGTTTATTTTGCTGAAAACTAAAAACACTATAACAAAATAATTTTTAAATGTGTGAATAGTGCTGTGAGACTCATTTTTAATATTTTTCTTTTCTGAATAAAGTGGTTGTGGGTCTCGTGAACAGTACATTTTGTCCCCTAAAGCTGAAACGCGTGCGGAAAGAAAGAAGAAGAAACAAAAAAAAAAAGTCATATGCAGTTTATTTCATCCGGTTCCAAACACATACAAAGTATATAAATAATAACCGATTTTTTTTTTCGAGGAACCAATAATAAAGATTTTTAAATAATGAATTTAAAAAGAACCTCATACCAATTTTCAAATTTCAAACAACGTTGTTGAATGACACATTCGTAAATATTTGTTTGGTCAATTGAGGGGATCTTTGAACCATATGGAACAAAAGCAATGGATAACCACATGAGTATGTAAATATCAAATCTAGCAAGTGCTCATCTACTATTTGTTATTAATTTATAAATTTCGCTTTTAATTTTTAATTTTTATATATAGCTTTTTAAAACTTCACATTTTTTTTTTATAGCTTTTTTCATATTTTTCATTTTTTTTCAAGGTACAAATATAATTTAACATATTTTTAACAAAAATTTAGATAAACTATTCTCAAAACAAGCATAATATTAATTATGTCTAAAGAGTAAAGTACATGTAATACTTTGCGTGATACAATAAATAATGTATATTCGTTGAAATTTCACAAAGAGAACCTATGTTAATTGTAAGGGCGAATCCTTTAATTCTTTACCACATACGACACTAAAGCATACAGCACTAAAGGCCAAAAATCAAAAGTGAATTGTGGCCCTCAAGTTGCTCCGCCTAAAGCTCTCTTTAAGTACAACACTCCCTGTCGAATGACCACACACTCAAAATATGCCTCGTTAATGCCACCTTACTAAGGAAATCTTATTGGAAAAGATCAAATGACGAAGGAAAAAGAGTAAAGCATTCTCATGATGCTCTAACTATATAATTGCCTTATTAAAAACCTTGCAAAGAAAAACATTGTGCGATGAAACCTAAGCGAAGGAAACAAAATACAATCATCATATATATATATATATATATATATATATATATTTGAATATTTATTCCTCATTAATACATAGAACTTCAATTGCGATAATCTTTAAGTGATTTGAGAAAATAACATAAATTATTTACTTAACAAATCTCTATGAAATAGCAATATTGTCACAAGTAAATAAATATTTTGCTTATGATTTGTCTTTTTGGTAGATTAGAAAGATAAGTTTCACCTGCATATCTAACCAACTGTGGATTAGTTTAATTTGAATAAAATAATCTCATGTAAATCGTCCCATGGAAGTAACATAATATATGCTTGATCTTATTCCAATGTTTTCGAGTTGGTGCAGAACTATCTTACTAGCAAGTTTACTAAAAATGCCATGCCAAGTTTTGTAATTTGAAAGATACATATGGGCATTGATTGCACTAAGATATGGTACTCCAAGACCAAGAATTTCTTCATTATCTTGATGGTGAAAGGGGACTTTCATGGCATCACATGACTAAACTACAATTGGAGTGCTTAAAGGATGAGTTTTATCCATTGAGAAAGTGTCTTATAACTTTTTATGAGTATGTTAGGTCCTAGGGGTATGCATGGGTCAGACTGAGTCAGGTTTTTTCAATTCAACTCACTATAATCGAGTTAAAAAAATCCAACCCAACCTAACCCATCACAGGAGTCTAACCCAATCCATCACCGCTTGCCTGGACCAGGTTAGAATTAGACCTATGGGTTGGAAAGTTTTTTATATTTTTAATTGAGCATTAGAACTATATCAATACAAATAAGAACAAATTTAAAATCAAATAAACCTGAGTATAGCACAAAACCAACACAAATCATTTAATTAGTGCTTCAAAGTTAGTAGGATATAACATAGTTATATTCCAACTTAGCACCCAACCCAACCCACCAAATTTTTTTTTGACAATTTAATCCAACCCACCAACCCTACAAACTGACCCAACCTGGTGGGTTGGATTGTATCGGGTTGGTTTTAGCAGATTGATGGCTTAACTTCATGCCCCTAATGTTTTTTATTTATTTATTTATTTGAGAATCCACACCCCTAATGTTGACTGATGAATAAGAATTCTATTTGGAAGATATTAAATTTATAAGCCACAAAAATATTTTGTTTTATGGATATCATTTATCTTGAACTCATTTTATATATAATTGACAGTTTTTATGAGCTCTTCAAAAGTCCCCTCAAGATTTAAATAGGAGGAAATAATAAGCAAGAACAAAGAAAAAAACCAAACAACTATGAGAGATATATAAATATGAAACCTTGCAAGTGCTCATCCACACATTCTATTGATAAGATGATATATCTAGAGTACATGTAATAATTTGTGTGATTGAATATATGTAAGAAAATGTTATAGATATATTATAAATTTTTCTACATAAAATTTTATAAAATAATATGACAATAATTATGATTGATATACTTCAATTATCTCATAAATAAATATTTAAATTTTCTCTTTACGATGACTAACAAATCAATTAGTAACCTTAATTTTTTTTTTTTTTTTTTTTTTTTTTGAGGAAGACATCAATTAGTAACCTCAATCTAGTAAAACTTTAACTTCATATATCACTACTCATATAATTTTTTTTTTTGGCATAAGCGAAGACTTTATTGAAATAAAGGATAACAAACACAACAGAGTTCACACTGCTAACTGAGGGAGCGGTAACTTACAAAACAAACTAAAACCCAACAAGCAAACCAAATACTAATTTAAAAACAAAACTTGAACTTCGAACACACAAAACTAAAAATAGTAGCTAAAGCTTTATTTGCAGACAACTTCACGAGATGAGACAAAACCCGTGGAATCGCAACAGAGAGGCATTGTAACAAAAAGTTGTAGCATGTGGCATATAGAATTTTTCTCTGTGATTGAGAAGCTCCTCACTTTGCCAATAGGTCTGCGCAAGTATTGGCTTCCCACAAAATGGGCACTTCCCAGTTCCCACCATGAGCAATGACTATTTTAGCTCAAAAAAGTATGCTTACGGAGAAGGCAAGGACGTTCATTGGTTAACACGTACAAGTCACTGTCCTCGTACAGCACTAAAGTTGCTTTGGCTAAAGCTATCTGTTACAACAAAGAATCAATTTCTTCTTCGAAAACTCTCGATGGTAAAATTCCATGTATTGAAAATTGGGTCAGGTTAATGTGTGGCTTTAATAAATTCATTTTTAGAAAAATTTTATTGGAGCAAAACTTTTTCAATTTTCAATAATTTTTTTTTAAAATTGGTTTCTTATTGTGTGCGCTTAAGACACACATTAGTAAAATTCCTGAAAATTTGAAGGGAGTTCTTACTCGCGCATTATTGTTGTACACATCTTCTTAGTTATTACATACAGTTGTACGCATAGCCTATAAAATTGTATTTTTGAAAATAAGATTTAAGTTATAATTGTGAAATGGTAAGATTCTAGATCTGTTTGGAATTCGCTTATTTTGCTGAAACTGAAAATTTTTCGCTGAAAGTACTGTAGATAAAGATAAAAGTTAGGTGAAATAGTACAGTGAAAACCATGAATAATACCAAAAAATACAGTTGGACCTATAAATAGTAGTAAAAATAAAGTGAATAGTAAAATAAGCTGGTAAAATTAATCATACCAAATGGACATTATGATTTCACAATTTTAACTGAAATTATGTTCCAAAACAGGATTTCAGCCGTGAGTTTCGTATACTGTAAACTCAATATGCTCTTGGAAGGAACTAGGTAATTTATATTTAAAACTTGTGAACCAAGTTTCCAAGTCACCGTGGTCTAGCAGACATTGACTTCACTCTTTCCACATGAAGAAGGTAATTAAGACCCCACATTTCTTTACTTTCCCATCTTTTAATGAATGAGACCAGTCTATAAAAATACTCTATCCTAGTTCACTCTTATGCATCACATACCACTTTTCTCCATAACACATACACTACATCTCTCTCTAGCTTTCTCTTGCATTTTTTCTCTAAGTTTTGCTCCTTTCTACTAAAACATGGAAGAAGAAAGCTCACTTGTAGTAGCTCAAGCAGTCCAAGATGCACCCATCATTTCATCCTACAATGATCGTATTCGCCCACTCCTTGATACAGTTGACAGCCTCCGTCACCTTATGATCACAAGAGAAGGCATTCAGCTCCCCACCATTGTTGTGGTTGGGGACCAGTCCTCAGGAAAGTCAAGTGTTCTTGAATCACTTGCCGGTATCAACCTTCCCCGTGGCCAGGGAATTTGCACAAGGGTGCCTCTCATAATGAGGCTCATGGACCAGCCAACTCTTGAACCTGATCTTTCCTTGGAGTTCAATGGTAAAGTTGTTCGAACTGATGAAGAACATGTTTCTGAGGCTATAAATCAAGCCACAGAGGAGATTGCCGGGTTCGGAAAAGGGATTTCCAACGCTCCTTTGACATTGGAGGTGAGAAAAAATGGTGTGCCTGATTTAACTATGGTTGATCTTCCTGGAATTACTAGAGTGCCAGTCCATGGTCAGCCAGAAAACATCTATGACCAGATAAAAGATATTATCATGGAGTATATCACTCCTGAAGAGAGTATTATACTCAATGTTCTTTCTGCAACAGTGGATTTCACTACTTGTGAATCTATCAGGATGTCACAGATGGTGGACAAGACTGGTGAACGGACTCTTGCTGTTGTTACTAAGTCTGACATGTCTCCTGAAGGCCTTCTTGACAAGGTTACTGCTGATGATGTCAATATTGGGCTTGGCTATGTCTGCGTAAGGAATCGGATAGGAGAAGAATCTTATGAAGAGGCGCGAGTGGAAGAGGCTAGACTTTTTGAATCACATCCTCAGCTTTCCAAGATTGATAAATCTATTGTGGGGATTCCTGTTCTGGCACAAAAGCTGGTGCAAATTCAAGCAGATAGTATAGCTAGAAATTTGCCAGCTATTGTGAAGAGCATTGATGACAAGTTGAACTTTATTGTTGCTGAGGCAAAAAGAATGCCCCAGAAGATGTCATCTCTTACTGAGGCAATGACAGCTTTCATGCAGATTATTGGATTAGCCAAAGAATCATTAAGGAAAATTCTTGTGAGTGGAGAATTTGATGAATACCCAGATGTGCAAAACATGCATTGCACTGCTCGGTTGGTTGAAAAGCTCAACCAATACTCCGATGAACTTCACAAGCATGCTGAAAGTGACCCTGCAGAGAAATTTTTGATGGAGGAGATTATGGTTTTGGAGGAAACCAAGGGTATTAGACTGCCGAATTTTCTTCCCCACACTGCCTTCCTTAATATCCTACAGAAAAGGGTGAAAGGCATATCTAGCATTCCAACTATTTTTGCTGAGAATGTCTGGAGTTATGTTGAGGGAATTGTTATTTCTGTCATGATGCACCACTCCGAACACTATAACCAGCTTCAGCTGTCTTTCAGGCGTGCTGGACATAATCTTATAGCCAAGATGAAAGAGCGCTCTATCAACTGGGTCATGGAGATCGTTGAAATGGAGAAGCAGACGGATTATACTTGTAATCCAGAGTACTTATCTGATTGGAATAAATTAATGGTTCAACAAGATGCGTTCATGAAGTACGTCTTGACTAATGTAGATTGGCTTTCAAGGAGAAAGCTTGAAGGTTTCGGTGAGATTGAAGTTAGTCATCTAAAGAAATATTCTCATGTTCTACAACAGGCTTTTGATTTGAAGATGAGAATTACAGCTTATTGGAAGATTGTGTTAAAGAGATTGGTTGACTGTATGGCTCTACATTTACAGCTCAGGATTAAAGACTTGGTGAACAAAGAGTTTGAAGCAGAGATTGTTAATGAGTTAATGGGACCTGGTGGTGGGATTGAAAGGATGCTAGAGGAGTCGCCTGCAGTTGCTTCAAAGCGACAGAAAATAAACAAGAGTATAGAGCTGCTCAAAAAGTCCAAAGAAGTGGTTGCCAAGATCATGGACAAGATCGGTACCTATAATGATTAGGGTGTTTGCTATGTTATTTAAAATAATTGCTATGCTTTCATGTTAACAAAGTAGTTTGCAACATATGTATTTTGTTTTGTTTTCCTTTCTATGTATTTGGTTTGTTTCACTTGAAACAGTGTAGTTTTATTATCTTTTTGTTGGTGGGG
The DNA here is from genome assembly GCA_019022515.1 of Quercus aquifolioides. Classification (NCBI taxonomy): domain Eukaryota; kingdom Viridiplantae; phylum Streptophyta; class Magnoliopsida; order Fagales; family Fagaceae; genus Quercus; species Quercus aquifolioides. The sequence goes on along the minus strand of CM032328.1, from coordinate 57,015,238 downwards.
AGAACCAATTTTAATATCATCACTACAACAAATATGAGCTTTTTCAACATATTTTTATCCACATTCACTAAAAAATGTTGATAAAAGTCTTTAGTTTTTACATTTGCCCTCAACAGTTGAAAAATTCATATATATATTTCTACAGTTGACAAAACTGTCGAAATAAGTGATGAGAAATTCCCATATATATTTCTACCGTTGGCATAACTGTTGAAATAAGCAGTAAATAAGTGCGGAGAAATTCATCCAGCTGATTAAAAAGTGCTAATTTATATCAACAGTTGGATGAATGTTGAAAAAAAAAAAAAACTAGTTTTTATCAACAGGTTATAAATGTTGAAAATAAAAACACGGAGCTTTTATAGCTATTTTACGATTAAATATATTTACCCTGCAATCACTCCCTCTCTTTTGCTCTATATCTCACTCTCACTCTCTCTCTCTCTCTATCGCGCTCTCTCTCTCATAGGTCTTGGTTGTCAATTTTCTTGTTATTTTCTACGCAACCAAACAGAATTCAATCGCTCCCTCTCTCTTGCTCTACATGTCGTTCTCGCTCTCGCTCTCTCGCTTTCACTCTCTCATAGGTCTTGGCGGTTGATTTTCCTATTATTTTCTAGGCAACCAAACAGATCAGGTATTTATTCTATTTCTCTCGACTTCGCTCAATTGATTACCCCTATTATTGTATTTGATCAATTAGATCTCAAATTCCAGTGTTTAGATTTTTTTTTCCACGGAATTTGATTCAAGTGGATTTCAATCATTTTAATTATTTGCTTGATATGAATGTTTCGTTTGATTTTGAATTTAAGTTTTTATTCGATTTTCTTTGCTTTGAATTTCGGCAAACGATGAAGCTTTAGCTAGAAATTACCATTGGTTTTTCTTGCGTTTTGGCATTGTCTCTCGGAATGAGTAATATTTCATATTTTAATCAGAAATTGATTAGTTTTTTGTTGAAATTTCCATTTATTAATTGAATTGTGACTATTCTCATTCAATTTTATTAATGAAACAATTGTCATATATGGTTCGAAATGACCTCAGTCTTTCACTCTGTATAGATTCTTTAATTCTCAGAAACGGTGATAGTTTTTTTAACTCATAAACCCCACCATAGTGGTTTAATGTGATAAATTTCAGAAAGGGCCCTAGAGATTTTCGCTTCTGAGTTGTTTTCGTGCGTGCTACATGGTTTTGATTTGAGAAATTTAAGATTTTATATTTAATGGGATTGGTTGCAGAGTTAGATGGCACTAGTAGTTAGGCTGATTTAATATGTAGTATGCAGGAGAGCATAGGAAATGGAAGCGTAATGTGAGCTGTATGTTCGTCAATAATAGACAAAACATAGCCGGTTGGGAGTAATAGGGACTGATTCACTTCTTTCTTGACCCTATGGAAATTTGCCTATCCCGTTATTGCCAAATAGATTGGACTTGACCACTCATAGGTGTTTGTTTTTTCTTAGACTTGAATTTTGTCCATATTCGCTTGAAAGATTTTGAACTTTTGTGGTTTTTGTTCTTGAATTTGAAATGCTATGTCAAAATTTAATTTGTGGTTTTGTGTATTGCGTGCTTTCAATGTGATTGCAGGTGCATTGGGAGTTCAGCTCAATGAATGGTCAAGGAGAGTTCAAATTTCACTATTTGTGGGATTGAAAGCTAGAACGTGTGTGAGTTCAATTTACAAGTGCTTGGTAAGTTCTTTAGCTGAGCTTCATGCTTAATGTGGTATCAAAGTCCATTGTTTATTTGTTTAATTACGTGGTTCGAATTTTCTGTGTTATGCTTATGAGGTTTTCAGGATCTAGTTTGTGTGGATCTATTGTATTTCATAATGAATAATTGTGTGGATTTGGGCCTTTTTCTTTCGGTTGATTTGTGAGGCTATGACTTTTGTGCTGTACAGATCAGCTGAATCTGTGGAGACTTTGTTAATGTCAAATTTTAATAAAGTTGTTCTAAAACTAATGTAATGACACAAGTTGGCGAGCAAGTTCCTTAAAAAAAAAGTTGGTGAGCAAGTGGTTATCATTTATTCCTTTCTTTTGTTCACTAATTTCTAATTTTTGTTTTTAAGTTTGTTTCTTTTGTTATTTTGCCCCTCTAAGTTACTTTTTAAGCCTTTGCAACCTATTCAAATGCTGCACAGGACCAAAGTTTTGGCTTCATTCATGAAAGAGGAAAAAATATAGTGGGCAGTAAAACCAATTAATAGGGGTAATGATGATCTTAAGTAATATCTTGATTTCCATTCATTTTTGCAGGAAACATGTGGAACCTATGGTATTTCCAGCATCTACACATTTAACAACAAGAATTAAAGCTCACTACAACTAGGTTTGATTATCAAACATTATTTTCTCCTTTTCATGTTCTTTTTGTCTATAACTTACTTTGCTGTACCATGTTGTTCATCATTTATATTATAATTTGTTGGTAAGCAGGAGATTGGAAGCTTGACTTTTAACAAAGATGATCAGTTAGCTGAGAAGTTTGTTACTGCTGCTGCAAATATAAGGATGTCTTCTTTTTGGGATCTCTTTGCATAGCCTTTTTAAAGCCGAAGGTATTACTGTAGAAAAATATTTTTTGGTTTTCCTTTTGAAGTACAATTAGCCTTTGATTTTGTACATACTTGTTCTCATGTTGTGATAGTGAAAGTAGCGGTTTTACAGTTTTGGCCTTAGAGTTTTTTATCTTGAAAAGTGCTCACTTAATTTCTTTTTTTTGGTTTGCTCGTCTTTCTTTGGAATACGTCCAGAACAACACCATATACTAAAGCTGAGGTTAAGGTACTCAAATTCAATACATTCTCTTTGGCATCTGTGTTAGAACATATTAGCCTTTTTTTTGGAGGGTTTATATTATAATTATTTTTTTTATAGCTAATTTTAAACTGCAAGTTTCTATTTTATATGTATATACACACACAGTTTGTTTCTTCTTTGGGAACATTGTAGGGAAACTTTGACCTTAAAACAAATAGTTGTAGTTACTGTTGGGGAATGGAGATGAGTTTAAGCATGTGCACAGTTATTTGTTTTTGTTTATTGCGTTTCTTTTAGTTTCAGTTAGTTCACTCTCTGTTCTGATATGGTCAGTTTAAATTTGAATTTTCGAAATGTTAATAGAATAAATTACCTCTTTTAAAATTTTGATAGTTCAGTTCAATCATTCACTTTCACATACCAAGTTTGCATCTATACATTTGTAAATTGCTAATACTTGACTTTTTTTTGTGTTGGTTTTATTTTATTTTATTTTTTTAGGCAGGTGCATTTTCTTCCTAAACGAACTACCCTTATTTGTCTTTTTGTTCAGGTTTGGCATTTATAACAATGACTGATGGACGGCACTTTTTGCAGGCATCAAAAGAACTTAGTGATTAATGGGATCTAATGCGTATTGAAGAGGGCCCAGCTATAGATCCAGATGTCTGGATGGCAGATGCGAGTCATTGTGTTTTTAAAATTTCTAATGAATTGGTCTTGAAGGTTAAAGGTTATAAGAATATTCTATTTTGAAAGGTAGATGAACAATGTAAATTTTAGAGTGTAAAGGGCAGTAGGCAGAGTAGTTGAGTTGTATTGATTTTTACAGTTTGTTCCAGATTATTAAATTTTGATTAATGCGAAAGAATGCATTCAAATTTATTTTTTTTTTAAAAAGAAAATACTTATTTCAACGGTTGGGTGCCTGTGGATAAAAGTAATAAGCATATTTTAATCTACATTTATGTGTATATATTTCGACAGTTATTAACCGTTGATAAATGTGTAATACTTTTTTCAACATTTGCATAGGCTGTAGAAAAATGTTCTCGACACGGTTTTTAACAACGGTTCTCTACGGTCATTCCAATCGTTGAAAATACTTTTTTCGACGGTTTTTAACACTTTTTTCAACGGTTTCAACCGTTGAAAATAGTCAAATTTTTTGTAGTGCATGAACCTACTTAGTAGTTTTAATTTCTTCATATCTGTGAGTTCTCTGTAATTCAAGATTACAAAACCAACTTATATGTTTAGAGTACTGAAAAAATCCTCAGAATACTAAGAAGCATTCTGAGAAAATTAGCTTCTTATAATGCATTCTGTGATTATTAAATATATATATATATATATATATATATATATATATATAAAATAGAAGAATGAAATGATTGGTTATGGTCATTTGCAATAATCAGGTAGATGACATATATACTGTTGGGTTACACGTGTGAGTGAAGTCTCACATTGAATAAAAATAAGAAGAATGAGTGGTTAATATAACATAATTGAGCATACTCATTGGGCTTAGGCCTTTTGGGTTAAAGTGTGTCTCTATATGTTATATTAATTATTCAAGAAAGCTCCCCAAACCAACTGGTCGCTCCTATAGTTGAAGTATCGGGCCCCTTTTTCGTTGCCCAGGTTACACCTTCGGAATACCCCAGAAGGGAATTTTGCTCGTGTTTATCTCCCCAACAAGTGGTATCAGAGCCCATGGTGGTTTGTGGCGAAGGTAATGAGGTGTTCATGGTTCCTACCCAGCGGGGACAGAGAAAACCTTAATGGCCCACACACAAAAATCCTGGAGAAAAGAAAAGCCTAACAAAGGAATATTGCAAATGGTGCTAAACAATGATGAGGTGCGAGGTTCCCATGGACATGAACGTGTGGGGTTGACACGTAGTTCCCATGGATGGCGTACGAGAGACCCATGGATGACGCGTTGATGAAGTGAAAAGCCCATTAGGCAAGGGGGAGCAAGTAGGACTTATTCATGGCCCACAAAGAAGTCTTGAAGCCCACAGAGTGGCAGAGACTCACACGTGAGAGGGAGATTGTTGGGTTACACGTGTGAATGAAGTCCCACATTGAATAAAAATAAGAAGAATGAGTGGTTAATATAACATAATTGAGCACATACTTATTGGGTTTAGGCCTTTTGGGTTAAAATGTGTCTCTATATGTTATATTAATTATTCAAGGAAGCTCCCCAAGGTGTTTATCTCCCCAACATATACAATAGAAGAATGAAATGATTGGTTATGGTCATTTGCAATAATTAGGTAGATGACCATTTCCTTGGAATTGGGTAGTGGCTTATGACTATAACTGCGGCATGTTGAACAGTTTAAGGCAACCAAGCAAAAAGATTAAGTACCTATTGATGGGAACAAACTGAAACTACATTTACATTTAAATCATGCCTTAATCTAAATCAATCAAGCTTTAACCTAAATCATAATAACTCGTTGATTCAATCTTTTCCCCCCTTGAATCAACCTACGCCCTGTTGAAGAACTTCCTTTTGGGTTTGTACGGTTGAAAGAATCTTGTATGTTTCTACCCATGGAAATTAAGGAGCAAAAATTTAGAATTAGCAATCTTAATACATTGATTGTCAACTTTGTTTAGGCTCACTTAATGGTATGAAGGAAAAGACAGTGATTTGCTAACCAAATTTAGAGTTTGAGCTTACAAGACCTTAAAATTGAATAGATTTCTGGATTTGGGATTTCATATGGATCTCATAGTCATTTCATATTTTGCATTTAAAAAAAAAAGTAGTGCTCAGGTATTTCTATGCTAACAATGTTTAGTAGATTGGCCAATTTACACAGTCAACCCAAGATTTCTGCCAAAAGGGGCACTACCATCACTAGCTACAAGTTGACTAAAATTGTTGCCGTATAAATGGGCAACCCCCCATGCAGCAGAGCACATTTTTCTTTTCCTTAAACTTCTCAGAAGCATACAAAGGAAAACATCCATTAACCCGGAAAGCATGAATGTTATCAAATAGCAGTGTCAATTGTACTTCCACAGTTATAAATTCAATGTGGTAGAACCAATGTGATTGGTTGAACATTGTAATGCAAAACTTTATGTAATTTTGTATATAACTTCCACTTTGACCTAACAGTTAGTGCCTAGATAATACTTTTAGAAGGATAAGCCACAGAAGCAGCGCATGAACTGCCATATCAAATGTTTTAATCATGTAAAGGGGCAATTTCTACTCAAATATATATTCAGCTTCATTTCACAGCTTATTTTCTTAAATTTTCTTCTTTTGTTTTTCCTAAGTTGACAAGAATATACAAGAAGCTTTATGAAACACATATATTTTGCAACCAGGGGATTCAATATATTTTCTTATCATTAGACAAGATTTTTTCATCTTGACAGGCAATGTAATGGTTACCTAACCCAGAATTAAGATTGACTCGATAATGTAGTGGAAGAGCCAATCCATGTTGCATCCGATGAATGAATGAGACTCTGGGTGTCATCTGAGCCCTGTCCCATGATCTGATCAAAGTATTCTCTTAGGGCCTTAAATCTCAAATCATCACCATAAATACTTGGATCCATGATCAACTCATGAACAGCAGTTTGGCCTTCAAGCATGCTTACTACGGCAGACATGGTAGGCCGAAGTGTTGGTGATGGATTAGTGCATAATAGAGCTACTTTCATAATTTTTACTGCCTCTTCTTTACTGAAATTAGATCTTAAGTTTGGATCCACCAAATCCATCAAATTCCCCTTTTGTTGTGAAACAAGGGCCTGTAAAAGAATATAGAAGAAAATGGAAAGAAGAAATTAATTAGCATTATATATTGAGCAAAACAATACAAATCTTAAACGATAAGATAATAATTTACTGAAGCCAAATACAAAAAACTTGTTCTTAAAAAGAAACTATATCTAAAAAGACTTCTAATGAAAATAAAAGTGAAATTTGTGATAGATTCATGCTATTCTTATATTGCCAACACTAACTCAATTTAACATTTTCATTTTATATCATTATTCAGGTCACCCCTCTGCCCACCAAAAAATAAAATAAAATAAAAATAAATAAAAAAAGAAGAAAGAAATTGTATATATGGAATGCTTAGCTCTTTAAATGTTTTAATCAGAACTCAGTAAATGTTATTTGGTTTCAATGAAGATAAGTCTTGTGCAAAATGGCACTTAAATCTGGATTGGTAAATAAACGCACAATACAGGGCCAAATAAAGAAGTCCTAAAAAAAGTGACGGGGTCTCAAAGCTGCCTTTAGTTTCAATTATAAGAAAATTTTGATGAAGATCTATCTTACCCAATCTAGAAGGCATACAAAATTTTCATTTGGTCGATATTTCATGTTGTTCTTCCCAGCAACAATTTCCAATGCAACAATCCCAAAACTATATACATCTGCTTTATATGTTAAATATCCCCATAATGCATATTCTGGTGCCATGTATCCTCTGCACAGAAAGATCATTCGATTAGTAAGGTTTCATTGGAATGAGGTTACAAGCTTCTCTAACAAACAAATCCATGACAAAATAGTTTTAGGTAACTATATTTCCTATCATAATAATTTTATTTCCATTTTGGCAAGCAATTATGCCATTAAAAAAGCTAGCATTATTTAATCACAAATTTGTTTCACATGAAAGAAACTTCACCTAAAACAAGATATGTACCGTTAACAATTGCAAGCCTTGGAAGGGGGGTGACTCTATTTCTCTACCTACCACTGATATTGCCACTTTGCAAGTTGATAATTGATTTAGTCATGCACCATTAGCCATACAGGAAAGCAGAATATAAATTAAAATTTCTCTATATTGCTTAATCCTTGTATAAAAAGGTAAAAATTTAGAGGTAGCATTCACCATATGAAATTTAATTTTTGAATAAAACAGAAATTTCTCATCCTTCTGTTTTATTCTGCAGTTTCTATTTGATAAGAAGTTTGAGATGTTGCTTCAATACATATAAAACTGAGGTAAACTAACTTTGCAGATTATTTCTATATCTATCATGTAAATGATTTGTAAAGCAGGAATACTAAATAAGAGTACAATTGGGTAGCAAATGCAGATGGCTAATATAAATAAAGCTCCTACTAATACTTAAAGTGAGGACTTTCCCATAGTACTGTGTATACTTGAACTTGTTTATGGAGACTTCAATTGCTGCCTTATTCTGGTTTTCTTTTAGGAAAGCAACTTGAAATTAGAGCCATTAAGATTCATATTTGTCGAAAAAAGAACACAAGAAAAATCTAAGTTCAGAATGAAGGAAGAAAAAAAGGTAGCTCACACAGTTCCTGCAACTCGGGTGCTAATGTGGCTGTTCTCCTCTTCGTAAAGCTTGGCCAACCCAAAGTCAGAAATCTTAGGATTAAGGTCCCCATCCAGTAGTATATTGCTAGTCTTGATGTCCCTATGAACAATTTTCAGGGGTGATTCCTCATGCAAGAAAGTCAGACCTCTTGCTATGCCAAGACATATTTTTTTCCTTGTAGGCCAGTCCAATTTCAGTCGGCTTTCCTCTGGACCAGCAATGTAGATAGCTCAATCAATGATATCCAAATTTTTAGTTCAACCTATAGGTCCTATATGATTCATGGAAATTGACTCCTACTCTTTTCAAGTCAAAATAATAATATACCAAAGATGAAAGATTAAGCTTACCAAATAATGCGTGTTCAAGGCTATTGTTTTCCATGTATTCATATACCAACAATAACTGATTTCGTTCAACACAGCATCCATACAGTCTAACGAGATTCGGATGTTGTAATCCAGAAATCATGCCTATTTCATTCACAAATTCACGATTCCCTTGCTTTGATTTAGAAGAAAGTTGCTTAACTGCAATTATGGTACCATCTAATAAAGTGCCCTGCATTGACAGTATAATTTGCGCTATTGGTTATGTATGAGGTCTATCTGGACCAGTGAAAATGCGAAGGGAATAAGAGAAAAAGGTATTAAATGCATTCATGCAAAGATAGAAGACCATGATGGAGTTGTAGATTACCTTGTATACAGCTCCAAAGCCACCTTGCCCTAGCTTGTTTGCAGCATCAAAATTGTTAGTGGCAGCTTTAATTTGCCTGAATGTAAAAAAACCAGTTTGCAGATCTAGGCCTCTCAGTTCTGTATGGAACAAGTTTCAGATATTAGAATACATCTTAAAAATTTACAAGACTGCTTCATTAGTATTCTGACTAGTCAATGATATCAATTCTAAGTTACCTTGTTCCCTTGATGTCCTGCCTCCCAAACATCCCTTCCACCGAAGAATTCCTAAAATCAGGAGGATAAGGCTTGACACCAAAACTACAGTTCCAACTGTGATGAGTATCTTCTTTTTTCTATCATCAGGAGGGTTGAAATCTACATAGAAGGAAAGTAGCAAAGAATAGTGATTGTAAAACTGCATTCGGTTTTGTACATTGTACTGTAAAGGCATACACATAGGTGGATCTAGTGTAAAACCAGATACTATAATTATTATTATTATTATTTTGAGAAGATAAAACCAGATACTATTATATGGTTCAAAACACAGGTTAGGTAATAAAAAATGGAATTAGAGAGGAAAAAGGAAAAAAAAAAAAATCTTTGTATGTCTTCCACCCAGCTGCACATTAACATTGTTTCAAGTATTTTACTTTGCATCCAGTAGTTTTGGGGACTGCTTCTCCATACACCATACAATAAGAATATATTACTTTCTAGTTTCAGAAAATAGAAACATTCAAAACTCAAAAATGAAAGAGTGAGAGTGAGAAATGCCTGACCATGTAAAAGAAGGAATACAGAACATACAACTTTTGTACTTACCAGCATCTATGGAGATAGCTGATATAAGAGGACCATATGTTCCTCTCTTTGGGACATCTGTTGTCCCTTTCCCAGACCAGTGAAAGCGGATCTCCAAAATTTTATTCTCAACAAATGCTGTAAAGTTCCTGACAACTGCTTTGTCAACTCCTTGTGCTTCCTTTTCAATATCAAAATCCTTGAGCACCAGTTCTTCCTACAACAACGTATTTAGGTTAAATTATCGTCTATAGCATTTAGGGAAGAAAAATGATCTGACTGACTTCCAGTACCTGGATATAAACATCAAACATCCGTCTTCCAACACTGAAAAAGGATCTGTTGTCTCTAAATATAATCTCAGCAAAGTGAAGTTTCACGGTATAATTTCCATTTGCCAAACAGCGTGCATAATATGTGAGAGAAAGAGGAGAGAGGCGTGCATCCATGTACAATTCGGAGTCATTCATTTTGAGTACAGATTCATTTGTTGCTATGTAGTCATGTGCGCCACTCCAAATACCCCAGAAATCTCCAGTGCTACTAAAGCCCCAACTATCATCCGACATCATGCGAACAAATTTTGCTGCACCTCCTAGCTCTAAATCTGCTTCATATTTGACATTTCCAATGGTGGTTGCTTTTCCGCCACAATTTATATTCAAAGAATACTGATCTAGAGAGCACCAAAGTAATCAGATACAATCAAACAAAACAGGAGATATTCAATTATCATTAATAATTTAATCTTCTTCTTGTTTTCTTGATCAAAATTCATTGATGGGGAAGGTGTGATATCGATAATTGAAGCATCTAAATGCTAGTTTGGTCCTAATATGTATATATACCTTTTGAACATGGATTATTCTTCAGACATTCCGTAAGAATTCTAGATTAAAATGTGGCATAAGGAAGAAGAATTAGCATATTTAAAAAAATGGAAAAAATAAAATTATAAAAAGTGCTCTCCTTAGAAGTCAAATAAATTAGAAGCTTACGAGTTGTTCTATCCAGAAAAGCTTCTGAACAAATTTCTGTTGAATTACAAATGAGTTACCTCTCCTCCTCCCTCCCTCCCTCCCCCCTCTAAAGGTGTTGAAAGCTCAAGTAGGTTGACTTTAAGAGGAAAAAGTTTCTTACAAGGTGTCTGGACAAGTGTTTGGCACAGAGCTTTCAGAAAAAATTATTGTAAGAGATATCTATTTGACTGCACGAAAACATAATTTCCTTTAATCTTCCAATACATAAAATTACATATCCATCAATTTTGATTTAAATTGATCTCAACGCTACAATTAAATTAATCTAATATGTAAAAAAGTTGAAAGAGGAAATTTGAGAGTTGTATACAAACTTATGACCATATTAACCACCAATTAATACAACCTTAATCCCTTCTTTCCTTAATTAGCTAAACAATTAACCAATTCAGTGATTTATACCATCCTTATGGATGTTCTAAGAAAGACATCTTACATGTATTCTATAACAGAATTGTGTTCTATATATCTACCATAATATGGCATTTCTTAAACTTCAAACTGGATTTATCAAAGCTAAAGCAAAATCAATTTAGGCCCACTTGGCCACCCCCACCCAGCATTTCTAGATAACAAACATTGAACAATGGAGCAAAATAATGCTGTTCTTTCAAGGTGATGCTACATGGAGAAAAATGCAAATTAAGCTGCCAGAAGAATGGGATTATTTCACCCATTTCGTGGAGGATGTTCTCTGCAACCTACCCATAAAGAGGTCATGAAATGAACCATTATCCAAATTAGGATTTCAAATATATACGTTTTCAGATATAAAACATTGTGTGTAATACCTTAAGAGAATATGCTTCTACTGTCCCAAATAAAATAAAATAAGTGAACAAAAATATCATGCAAATTCAGTGTAGAAGTTAAGATGGAAAACATACTAGCGGTTATCTCTGCCCTTGATCCAGTCTGGAATTGGCCCACCGAGCAAGTTTCTTGTCAGATATCTATCCAATAAGCATGAAATCATCACATTGTGATTAGAAACACACATATTGTTACTGTTTTGAATGTAAATAAAAGAAAATTTATTTTTAAACTTTTGTGAGCTGACTCTATTTGTATGAAACCTTTCAGACATACGACTTTGTACCATAATGCTTCATTCCAAAAACCTTTCAGACAAAAAGGCTCTTACACTATGTTGGTAAATCAACAATCTCAAAAGATTAATAAATTGCTTTAGAAAGCAGGCCAACATAGTATGTCCAGCTTAACATAAATGGCCCCAGGATCAGGTCGTAAGTTGCCCACTGCATGAATTTAGATTGCTTACATGGTGTCCACAATCAATGAAATAAATTATAAATTACACTGCAAGAGTATTGCATTGCTGATTGTAGAATTGACAATGAAATCATATATATATATATATATATATATATATATATATATATATATTCAGAACACTTGCTAAAAAGTGTGACATATGTGAAACATAATTCTAGTGATAAAAAAAAAAAATGTAAGCAAATTTGATTAGTAATACCTGCATCATCACCCAAAATAACCAAAAACAACTATTTACAAAGAAATCTAACAAACTAACAACCATTTATCACTTATTATTCTAAAGAAAAAAAAATTTATGGTAGTAATTTTGTGTTTAATGGTTTTGGTTCATTGAGTAGTTCTAACACAAAAGATTGTTGCCATTATCTTGATATAACCTTCTTAATTCTAATAAATTCAAGAACTTGTAAGAAGTTTATGCATATGAATATAAGAAAAAAGTACTAAAGAAATATGTATTACACTAAAATATTTAAGGAGTATTATGGATTGAAGAGCAATATGTCGTAGCCAAATTGAACTTGGAATAAGAGATAAGTTTAAGCTAAATAAGGTATGATGATTTAATTCATATAGAAGGGTACAAAATCATTGTGCTCTGTCTTAATAAATACAAAGAACATATTGAACTCAGAAAAAGAGATAATTTTAAGCATTTTTCCCCCTTGAGAATGAGATAAGCTTAAGCTAACTGAGGTGAGGTAATAATAGTGTGTGTGTGTGTAGCTAGCATGATTTGAATTAAGTTGTAGAATTTTCTAAGAATAAGTTACATCAAGGTATATGCTTCAATTGAGAGAATTTTTAAATCCAACGTAATGGATATTAGGTTAACCATGGAAAACATAAATAAATATTGCATGCATGCCCATAGTCATAAAATGGATACAATACTTAAACATTGTAAGTGTCCGTTTGGCAAAAATTAATTTTGCTAACTTATTTTACTATTTAGTTTATTTTTGCTACTATTCATGGGTTTTCCTGCATTTTTTGGTACTATTCATGAGTCTTACTGTACTATTTCAGCTAACTTTTACCTTTATCTATAGTACTTTTAGTAAAAAGTTTTCAGTTTTAGCAAAATAAGTGGATCCCAAATAGACCCTAAGTGTCCCATAATTATTTTCTTGAAAATTATAAATGGCAAGATTTAGAGATTAGATCTTAAAAAAAAAATCTTTAGTATGTTTGAATTACCATAATGTTATTTGCATTGTATTTTATTGAAAAATTAATGAAAAAACCATATAAAGATTAGATATAATCTCAAATACAAAGAAAAAGAGAAACACAAGGTATAATCCCAAATATAAAGGAAAAGAGAAACACCATACCTATGAATCATAATACTTTGTTTCCTCTCCCAAGGTATCCTAAGAAAGAAATTATAAATTAGCATATATTTAGACGAGATTAAAGGATTTTAGCAAGAATTTTTGTAGTATTTAATTTGAAAAATAACAAAGCTATTCAGAAAATAAAATAAACAAATGGAAGGCAAAAGACCATGTACTAAAACAAAATAAGAAATTAGCAAGATGGTAATGTATTTCGATATGATGGAAGCGATTTGGTAAACTATGATCAAGGAAGATAACCATTACTCAAAAGAAGAAGTAGAAAACATTTAAAATGTACCCAAAAAAAAAAAAAAAAATAGAGTGAAGATCAAGAGTATTGTAAGCACATAAATACTTACCAAATTGATACGGTGACTTTTTATTGAATTGTTATCTTTTTTTTTTTGATGGGATATTGAATTGTTATCTTTGATCGAAGAAATCATCTCAATATTAGTAAAGAAAATCTAGAGTTTCTTGATGGGTGTGTTTTCTTTTATTTTCTTTGTGGCTGTGTTTTATACCATTCATTTTCATATGACAATTTATTTTGTCATAATGCACTTTGGCATAACTTAATATATGACCGTTCAAGAGAATGTGTAAGGTCATAAACTCATAATGCAATATTGGGTGTGTTTTCTATTATTCTGTTCATATGACAATTTATTTTGCCATAATGCACTTGGGAATAATTTAGTATTCATATGTTCATTCAAAAGAATGTGTAAGGTCATAAGCTGATAATGCAATTTTGATTTTTTTTTTATATGTCCAATATTGAATATTTTAATATTTAATATGTTTAGTATTATATGTATATGTGTGTGTATATATAATATATATTGGAGTGTTAAGTGGTATTTCTATTTCTATCACGTCTCTTTTACTATAAATTACCACCAACAAAGTGGTATGCTGAAGATAATCCCACCATTTGTAGTTCTATGTCACATGTTTGATAAAATGCTTATGAGAAGGGATAACAAAAAAAAAAAAAAAAAGGACGGTATGTCCAGTGAAGAATTCCTGCTTTTATTTATTTATTTATTTATATTTTATTTATTTATTTATTTATATTTTTTATTATAAATTTTAGATATTATTATTATTTATAAATAACATATGGTATGACTACATGTTTTCAATGATAATAATAATAGCATTATTATAGTCAGTAAGTTACATGTATTTAATTATTATTTTAGAATGTGGAAAGTCATCTTTAGATATTTAGATATTAATATTTTATTATAGTTGGTAAGTTATATGTATTTTTTTATTATTTTAGAATGTGTAAAGTCATCTTTAGATATTAATATTTTTAAAAAATATGTTTTCTCTTTTATAAAGATGTCGTGGCTGCTAATGTGACTGAGTTGGGGCGTAGCAATAAAAAATGCTACGCTTCACCTTTTAGAAATATATAGATATAGATTTCCTCATTCCTTAAGAGATGAGAAATTTAAATAATAAATTTGAAACTTATAAAATTTAGTTGTATATTAGGCAATTTTTTTTTTTTTTTTTTTTTTAGAATACTAAGTATTTTAACACACATACTCATAGGGAGGGGAAAGAAAGTCTTGAAGAAATTGATAGTGGTATATATTAAACAAATATAATACACTATAATAGAAGTTAGAAGAATGTGGTTCACCTTTAAAAAATATTAATCAAACACACAAAAAATAATAAAATGATATATTTGTAGAGATCAAAAAATTAAAAAAAAATACTTGTAATTTTTTTCTTTAAAATAGAAAATACTTAAAGTAATTGTTACTTTTTATATATTACACCTTATTACATAATATTTATATTCTCATGTATTGCGTGGGTCTGCGGCTAGTTAAGTTAAAAAACCTAACACTCAAACACATAAAACTAGACCGTTAAAACCACAAAACTCCACATGTGGACCCCATAAAATAAGTCTTGAATTGGTGAATTTATCAAAAAGTAATAAATTAATCTTCTATGGTATATATGTCTCATTAAAGCTTTACTAAGGAACCTTCTCATAAAAAAATAAAAAAAAATAAAAAAAAAACTTTACTAAGGAAAAGCCTATCTGGAAAAAAAAAAATCAACGTAAAAAAAATAGTAAAGTATTCTAGCATTTCTTCAAGTGCCTTATAATTGCCTCATTAAAATTCTTGCAAAGAAAAACCTTGTGGGAAAAAACCTAGGCGTGGGAAAAAGAGTACAATCAACACATTCTTTTGAATATCTACTCCCCCTCATGAGTTCTTAAAACTTCAATTGCGATAATCTCTTAGTGATTTGAAGAAATAGCATAAATTGTTTACTTGACAAATCTCTATGAAATTGCAGTGTTGTCATGAGTAAATAAATATTTATGATTGACCTTTTTGTAGATTAGAAAGATAATCTACATCTGCATATCCAACCAATTGTGGATTAGATCCATTTGAATAAAATAATCACATGTAAATCGTCCCATGGATGTGACATAATATATGCTTGATCTTATTCCAATGTCGTCGAGTTGGTACATAACTATCTTATTAGCAAGTTGACTAAAAATGCTATGCCAGGTTTTGTAAGTTGTAAGATACATCTGGGCATTGATTGCACTAAGATATGGTACTTCAAGACCAAAAGTTTCTTCATTATCTGGACGGAGAAAAGGGATTTTCATGGCATCACATGACTAAATTACAATTGGAGTGCTTATAGGATGAGTTTTATCCATTGAAAAAGTGCTTCAAGACTTTTTCTATGTATGTTGAGTCCTAGGTAGACTGTAGACATGGAAAAACGGGCAGGTCGGGTCGGGTTCGGGTTGTGGGTCAAAAACGGGTCACGGGTTATTTTAAGCGGGTTAAAATTGAGTTCGGGTCAATCGGGTTGCGGGTTGGGTTGACTCGTATTTTTCACATGAGTTTTTATTTATTTAAAGAAAACAGTATTTGCCATTTGGAAAGTTATGCAACAAATTACTTGATGTAAAATGCATTATTTTGAATTCACCACTTATATCAAGAATGAACTCAGTTAAACTTATTAATATTTATTCAATAATTTTAAAATTATACAAATTCTAACATTACTATCTAAAACAAAATAACACAGTGATAAGTAAAACAAATACACAAGTTTTATTTCTACACAATATCAACATTCCAAAATATAAAACAAAATTACAAATGACTTATTGGATAACTCATTTGATAAAGAATAAAAACATATAAGAAATTTACAATCTCGAAAATTAATTTTATAATCTATTATCAGTTGTGGTTGACACTCTATTTCAATTTGAGATATATTTTAAAATTTGATTGCTTACGTATTTATACATGGTCTCTTTTATGAATATCATATTATTATTAAGCAACACACACTCTAGGAAATATCATAATTTATTTTGAAAAGCCGTTTATTTTGGACATAAATGATTAAAAAATAGGTTTAAGTATTCATAATTTATACTAATTTGATACTTTAGCTTCACTATTTTCACACTTGTGAATGTTTCTCACATGTCTACAATTTTAAATCTATGTTTTTAACTCTACTGTAACTAGATTATCTTGGCATGTACTTTGCTATTTGATATCTAAAAATATTTACTCATTACAGAATGTTCAACCATTTATCTTTCAATTAATTTGCATGTAGTTATGTAAATGTATTAATTGTTTCTTTAAAGTTCACAATAAACAATTAAACCAATATTGTCTTAGTTTTACTATTTTTTTACCCAAAAAAAAAAGTTAAAAAAAAAAGGTTCGGGTCTGGTCGAGTTGAGTTGACCTGCAAAAAACACGGGTCGGGTCACGGGTCAACCCTTCAAGTCAAAAAAATCGGGTTCGGGTTGGGTCGGGTCAGGTCAGGTCAGAAAATTCTGACCCGTTTTGCCATGTCTAGTCCTAGGGTGTGCATGGGTCAGATTTTTTTAATTCAACCCACCATGGTTAGGTTGGAAAAAATCCAACCTATCACAGGAGTCTAACCCTACCCATCACAGCTCACCCGAATCAGGATGGACCCATGGGTTGGAAATTTTTTTTTTTTTTTTTTTTAATTGAGCATTAGAACAACACAAATATAAATAAGAGCAAATTTGTAAAATAATAAACCTAAGCATAGAAACAAACCAACACAAACTATTTTATTAGTGCTTCAAAGCTAGTAGAACATCATATAGTTATATCCCAACTCAAATGATAAATAAAAGAGTAAATAATAAAATTATATAATATATATATATATATTTTAAATATATATTAAATATAGGTGGGTCTAGTTGGGTTAGGCGAATTTGTGAATCTACTAGCCCGCACCCCACTCGACCCACCATAAAATTTTGTTTTGACAATCTAATCTAACCCACCAACCCCTATAAACTTACTAAACTTGGTCGGTTGGGTTGAATCGGGTTGGTTCTGGCAGATTGACGGATTGGCTACACACCCCTAAATTGTTGAATGATGAATAAGAATTCTATTTGGAAGATGTTAAATTTATAAGCCACAACAATATTTTGTTTTATGAAGATCTTTTATCTCGAACTCATTTTATAAATAATTTACAATTTTTATGATCTCTTTTGGAGTCTCCACAAGATTTATATAGGAGGAAAAAATTAGTAAGAACAAAGAAAAGTATACAACTATGAGTATTATATAAATATGAAACCTTGAAAGAGGGGAGAAAATGGGCAAATGCTCCTTTCAAAAAAAAAAAATCCAGGATTTTGCCCCATTTCCCAAACTAATTAGGGAAATGCTCCTCTTTTGAAACTCGATTGTCTCCAAGTCGAGTTAAAAAAAAAAAAAAAAAAAAAAATCTGGAGCCCTATATTAGCATTTTAAGGAGCCTATAGTAACGTTTTAAGGACTTATAGTGGCGTTTTGTAACTCGATCTCCATGAAGTCGAGTTACATGCAATTTTTTTTCTTTTTTTTTATCTATAACTTGATTTCATAGAAATCGAGTTACAAAACGCCACTATAGGTCCTTAAAACATCACTATAGGCTCCTTAAAAACGCCACTATAGGGCTTAACTCGATTTTGAGAAAATTAATTTTCAAAAAATGGGCATTTCCCTAATTAGTTTGAAAAAGAGGGTAAAATGCTGAATTGTTTTTTTTAAAAGGGCAAAGGCCAATTTTTTCCTTGAAAGAGGTCATCCACACATTCTATTGATAAGATGATGTCTCTAGAGTACATTTAATAAACTGTGTGATACAATATATGTAGGAAAATGTTAAAAATATTACAGATTTTACTACACAAAACTTATAAACTGATGTGACAATAACTGTGATTAATATACTTTAACAATCTCATAAATAAATATTTGAATTTTGTCTTCATCTAACACATCAATTAGTAACCCAAATGTAGTAAAACTTTAACACTACATGTATCACAACTCATATATGTATATGGGCAATGACTATTTTAGTTCAAGAAATGGTGTACGGAGTTTGTAAGAGTAAAATGATGAAGTATACTTTGTTTCGGGTGTATGCTTCCTCCCCCTCACAGCTGGTGGGTCTCACCAGCTGTGAGGAGGGAGAAACATACACCCGAATTGGGTGTATTTTCTTGTATTAGAGACCTTTTCCTATTTATGATAGTTCACCTGTGGACATTTTAGATGTTTTTGAGGGAGATCTCAATGAGATGTATTCCATTAGGATATGTTCTGACCCTTCTTCTGTAGTTTACTTTAATTTTTCTTTAATGTTATCGACTTTCATCCAAAAAAAAAAAAGATATATTCCGTTGAAACTTCACAAAGAAGGCAAGGCCATTCATTGGTTACCACGTACAAGTCGGTAAAAACCGTAAAATAGGGAGACTAAGGTAAAGGCAAAACCTTTCATTGGTGACCTCGTACCGCACTAACGCATACAGTACTAAAGCATACTCATCATTCAGCCTTTCAAGTTGCTATCCTACATTCCTATCTATAAAAAATAAAAACAAAAGTTGCTTTGCCTTTTTTTTTTTTTTTTTTTTTAAATAAGTTGCTTTGCCTAAAGCTATCTTTTACAACAAAGAATCAATTTTCTTCTTGGAAAACTCTCCAAGGTAAAATTCCATATTGGAAAGGGAGCTCTTACTGATCATTCGTGTTCAACTTCTTTATTTCCTGCATCGCGAATTATTGCTACACATATTTTCTTAATTGCTACACACGGTTGGACACAACTTATAAAATCTTATTTTGAAAATAAGATTTAAGTAATAATTATGAAATAGTGAGAGTGTGATTTTACAATTTTAACTGAAATTATGTTATGATTTCAAAACACGATTTTAGTTATGAATTTTGTACACTATACACTCAGTATGTTCTTGGAAGGAACTAGGTAATTTATACGTTTAAAACTTGTGAACTAAGTTTCTAAGTCATAGTGGTCCGTGATCCAGCAGACATTCACTTCACTCTTTCACTCTTTCCACAAGAAGAAGGTAATTAAGACCCCACATTTCTTTACTTCCCCATCTTTTAATGAATGAGACCAGTCTATAAAAATACTCCATCCTAGTTCACTCTTATGCATCACATACCATTTTCTCCATAACACATACACTATATCTCTCTCTAGCTTTCTCTTGTTTTTTGCTCTAAGTTTCGCTCCTTTCTATTAAAACATGGGAGAAGAAAGCTCACTTGTAGTAGCTCAAGCAGTCCAAGATGCACCCATCATTTCATCCTACAATGATCGTATTCGCCCACTCCTCGATACAGTTGACAGCCTCCGTCACCTTATGATCACAAGAGAAGGCATTCAGCTCCCCACCATTGTTGTGGTTGGGGACCAGTCCTCAGGAAAGTCAAGTGTTCTTGAATCACTTGCCGGTATCAACCTTCCCCGTGGCCAGGGAATTTGCACAAGGGTGCCTCTCATAATGAGGCTCATGCACCAGCCAACTCCTGAACCTGATCTTTCCTTGGAGTTCAATGGTAAAGTTGTTCGAACTGATGAAGAACATGTTTCTGAGGCTATAAATCAAGCCACAGAGGAGATTGCCGGGTTCGGGAAGGGGATTTCCAACGCTCCTTTGACATTGGAGGTGAGAAAAAACGGTGTGCCTGATTTAACTATGGTTGATCTTCCTGGAATTACTAGAGTGCCAGTCCATGGTCAGCCTGAAAACATCTATGACCAGATAAAAGATATTATCATGGAGTATATCACTCCTGAAGAGAGTATTATACTCAATGTTCTATCTGCAACAGTGGATTTCACTACTTGTGAATCTATCAGGATGTCACAGATGGTGGACAAGACTGGTGAACGGACTCTTGCTGTTGTTACTAAGTCTGACAAGTCTCCTGAAGGCCTTCTTGAAAAGGTTACTGCTGATGATGTCAATATTGGGCTTGGCTATGTCTGCGTAAGGAATCGGATAGGAGAAGAATCTTATGAAGAGGCGCAAGTGGAAGAGGCTAGACTTTTTGAATCCCATCCTCTGCTTTCCAAGATTGATAAATCTATTGTGGGGATTCCTGTTCTGGCACATAAGCTGGTGCAAATTCAAGCAGCTAGTATAGCTAGAAATTTGCCAGCTATTGTGAAGAGCATTAATGACAAGTTGAACTTGAATGTTGCTGAGGCGAAAAGAATGCCCCAGAAGATGTCATCTCTTACTGAGGCAATGACAGCTTTCATGCAGATTATTGGATTAGCCAAAGAATCATTAAGGAAAATTCTTGTGAGAGGAGAATTTGATGAATACCCAGATGAGCAAAACATGCATTGCACTGCTCGGTTGGTTGAGATGTTCAACCAATTCTCCGATGAACTTCACAAGCATGCTGAAAGTGACCCTGCAGAGAAATTTTTGATGGAGGAGATTATGGTTTTGGAGGAAACCAAGGGTATTGGACTGCCAAATTTTCTTCCCCGCTCTGCCTTCCTTACTATCCTACAGAAAAGGGTGAAAGGCATATCTAGCATTCCAACTATTTTTGCTGAGAAGGTCTGGAGTTATGTTGAGGAAATTGTTATTTCTGTCATGATGCACCACTCTGAACACTATTACCAGCTTCAGCTGTCTTTCAGGCGTGCTGGACATAATCTTATAGCCAAGATGAAAGAGCGCTCTATCAACTGGGTCATGGAAATCGTTGAAATGGAGAAGCAGACGGATTATACTTGTAATCCAGATTACTTATCTGATTGGAATAAATTAATGGTTCAACAAGATGCCTTCATGACGTACGTCTTGACTAATGTAGATTGTCCTTCAATAATAAAGCTTGAAGGTTTCGGTGAGATTGACGTTAGTCATCTAAAGAAATATTCTCATGTTCTACAACAGGCTTTTGATTTGAAGATGAGAATGACAGCTTATTGGAAGATTGTGTTAAAGAGATTGGTTGACTGTATGGCTCTACATTTACTGCTCAGCATTGGAAACTTGGTGAACAAAGAGTTTGAAGCAGAGATTGTTAATGAGTTAATGGGACCTGGTGGTGGGATTGAAAGGATGCTTGAGGAGTCGCCTGCAGTTGCTTCAAAGCGACAGAAAATAAACAAGAGTATACAGCTGCTTAAAAAGTCCAAAGAAGTGGTTGCCAAGATCATCGACAAGATCGGTACCTATAATGATTAGGGTGTTTGCTATGTTATTTTAAATAATTGCTATGCTTTCATGTTAACAATGTAGTTTGCAATATATGTATTTGGTTTTGTTTTCCTTTCTATGTATTTGGTTTGTTTCACTTGAAACGGTGTAAGTTTATTATCTTTTTGTTGGTGGGGAGAACCAATTTTAATTTCATGAACCTACTTAGTAGTTTTAATTTCTTCATATCTTTGAGTTCTCTGTAATTCAAGATTACAAAACCAACTTGTATGTTTAGAGTCCTGAAGAAATCCTCAGAATACTAAGAAGCATTCTAAGAAAATTAGCTTCTTATAATGCATTCTGTGATTATATATATATATATAATAGAATGAAATGATTGGTTATGGTCATTTGCAATAATCAGGTAGATGAGGTGAAGTCTGTGAAATAGGGAATCATTTCCTTGGAATTGGGTAGTGGCTTATGACTATAACTGCTGTATGTAGAACAGTTTAAGGCAACCAAGTAAAAAGATTAATTACCTATTGATGGGAACAAACTGAAACTACGTTTACATTTAAATCATGCCTTAATCTAAATCAATCAAGCTTTAACCTAAATCATAATAACTCGTTGATTCAATCTTTTCTCCCCTTGAATCAACCTACGCCCTATTGAAGAACTTCCTTTTGGGTTTGTACGGTTGAAAGAATCTTGGATGTTTCTACCCATGGAAATTAAGGAGCAAAAATTTAGAATTAGAAATCTTAATACATTGATTGTCAACTTTGTTTAGGCTCACTTAATGGTATGAAGCTAAAGATAGTGATTTGCTAACCAAATTTAGAGTTTGAGCTTACAAGACCTTAAAATTGAATAGATTTCTGGGTTTGGGATTTCATATGGATCTCATAGTCATTTCATATTTTGCATTTAAAAAAAAGAAGAAGAAGTAGTGCTCAGGTATTTCTATGCTAACAATGTTTAGTACATTGGCCAATTTACATAGTCAACCCAAGATTTCTGCAAAAGGGGCACTACCATCACTAGCTACAAGTTGACTAAAATTGTTGCCGTATAAATGGGCAACCCCCCATGCAGCAGAGCACATTTTTCGTTTCCTCAAACTTCTCAGAAGCATACAAAGGAAACCATCCATTAACCCGGAAAGCATGAATGTTACCAAATAGCAGTGTCAATTGTACTTCCACAGTTATAAATTCAATGTGGTAGAACCAATGTGATTGGTTGAACATTGTAATGCAAAACTTTATATAATTTTGTATATAACTTCCACTTTGACGTAACAGTTAGTACCAAGATAACACTTTTAGAAGGATAAGCCACTGAAGCAGCGCATGAACTGCCATATCAAATGTTTTAATCATGTAAAGGGGCAATTTCTACTCAAATATATATTCAGCTTCATTTCACAGCTTATTTTCTTAAATTTTCTTCTTCTTTTTTTTTCCTAAGTTGACAAGAATATACAAGAAGCTTTATGAAAGAACTATGGGATTCAATATATTTTCTTATCATCAGACAAGAATTTTTCATCATGAAGGGCAATGTAATGGTTACCTAACCCAGAATTAAGATTGACTCGATAATGTAGTGGAAGAGCCAATCCATGTTGCACCCGATGAATGAATGAGACTCTGGATGTCATCTGAGCCCTGTCCCATGATCTGATCAAAGTATTCTCTTAGGGCCTTAAATCTCAAATCATCACCATAAATACTTGGATCCATGATCAACTCATGAACAGCAGTTTGGCCTTCAAGCATGCTTACTACGGCAGACTTGGTAGGCCGAAGTGTTGGTGATGGATTAGTGCATAATAGAGCTACTTTCATAATTTTTACTGCCTCTTCTTTACTGAAATTAGATTTTAAGTTTGGATCCACCAAATCCATCAAATTCCCCTTTTGTTGTGAAACAAGGGCCTGTAAAAGAATATAGAAGAAAATGGAAAGAAGAAATTAATTAGCATTATATATTGAGCAAAACAATACAAATCTTAAACGATAAGGTAATAATTTACTGAAGCAAAATACAAAAAACTGTTCTTAAAAGGAAATTATATCTAAAAAGACTTATAATGAAAATAAAAGTGAAATTTGTGCTAGATTCATGCTATTCTTATATTGCCAACACTAACTCAATTTAACATTTTCATTTTATATCATTATTCAGGTCACCCCTCTACCCACCAAAAAATAAAATAAAATAAAAAAGAAGAAAGAAAATTGTATATATGGAATGCTTAGCTCTTTAAATTTTTTAATCAGAACTCAGTAAATGTTATTTCGTTTCAATGAAGATAAGTCTTGTGCAAAATGGCACTTATATCTGGATTGGTAAATAAACGCACAATACAGGGCCAAATAAAAGTCCCAAAAAAAGTGACTAGGTCTCAAAGCTGCTTTTAGTTTCAATTATAAGAAAATTTTGATGAAGATCTATCTTACCCAATCTAGAAGGCATACAAAATTTTCATTTGGTAGATATTTCATGTTGTTCTTTCCAGCAACAATTTCCAATGTAACAATCTCAAAACTATATACATCTGCTTTATATGTTAAATATCCCCATAATGCATATTCTAGTGCCATGTATCCTCTGCACAAAAAGATCATTCGATTAGTAAGGTTTCACTGGAATGAGGTTACCAGCTTCTCTAACAAACAAATCCATGACAAAATAGTTTTAGGTAACTAGATTTCCTATCATAATAATTTTATTTCCATTTTGGCAAGCAATTATGCCATTAAAAAAGCTAGCATTATTTAGTCACAAATTTGTTTCACTTGAAAGAAAATTCACCTAAAACAAGATTTGTACCGTTAACAATTGCAAGCCTTGAAAAACTACACTTAATGTTGATTGGGTGGGTTGAGAGAGGGAGGGGAAGGGGGGTGACTCTATTTCTCTACCTATTACTGATATTGCCACTTTGCAAGTTAATAATTGATCATATTGATGTAGTCATGCACCATTAGCCATACAGGAAAGCAGTATAGAAATTAAAATTTCTCTATATTGCTTAATCCTTGTATAAAAAGGTAAAAATTTTGAGGAAGCATTCACCATATGAAATTTAATTTTTGAATAAAACAGAAATTTCTCATCCTTCTGTTTTATTCTGCAGTTTCTATCTGATGAGAAGTTTGAGATGTTGCTTCGATACATATAAAATTGAGGTAAACTAACTTTGCAGATTATTTCTGTATCTATCATGTAAATATTTGTAAAGCAGGAATACGTAATAGGACTACAATTGGGTAGCAAATGCAGATGGCTAATATAAATAAAGCTCCTACTAATACTTAAAGTGAGGACTTTCCCATAGTACTTTGTATACTTGAACTTGTTTATGGAGACTTCAATTGCTGCTTTATTCTGGTTTTCTTTTTGGAAAGCAACTTGAAATTAGAGCCATTAAGATTCATCTTTTTCTAAAAAAGAACACAAGAAAAATTTAAGTTCAGAATGAAGGAAGAGAAAAAGGTAGCTCACATAGTTCCTGCAACTCGGGTGCTAATGTGGCTGTTCTCCTCTTCGTAAAGCTTGGCCAACCCAAAGTCAGAAATCTTAGGATTAAGGTCCCCATCCAGTAGTATATTGCTAGTCTTGATGTCCCTATGAACAATTTTCAGGGTTGATTCCTCATGCAAGAAAGTCAGACCTCTTGCTATGCCAAGACATATTTTTTTCCTTCTAGGCCAGTCCAATTTCAGTCGGCTTTCCTCTGGACCAGCAATGTAGATAGCTCAATCTATGATATCCAAATTTTTAGTTCAACCTATAGGTCCTATATGATTCATGGAAATTGACTCCTACTCTTTTCAAGTCAAAATAATAATATGCCAAAGATGAAAGATTAAGCTTACCAAATAAAGCATGTTCAAGGCTATTGTTTTCCATGTATTCATATACCAACAACTGATTTTGTTCAATACAGCATCCATTGAGTCTAACAAGATTCAGATGTTGTAATCCAGAAATCATGCCTATTTCATTCACAAATTCATGATTCCCTTGCTTTGATTTAGAAGAAAGTTGCTTAACTGCAATTATGGTACCATCTAATAAAGTGCCCTGCATTGATGGTATAATTTGCGCTATTGGTTATGTATGAGGTCTATCTGGACCAGTGAAAATGCGAAGGGAATAAGAGAAAAAGGTATTAAATGCATTCATGCAAAGATAGAAGACCATGATGGAGTTGTAGATTACCTTGTATACAGCTCCAAAGCCACCTTGCCCTAGCTTGTTTGCAGCATCAAAATTGTTAGTGGCAGCTTTAATTTGCCTGAATGTAAAAAAACCAGTTTGCAGATCTAGGCCTCTCAGTTCTGTATGGAACAAGTTTCAGATATTAGAATACATCTTAAAAATTTACAAGACTGCTTCATTAGTATTCTGACTAGTCAATGATATCAAAACTAAGTTACCTTGTTCCCTTGATGTCCTGCCTCCCAAACATCCCTTCCACCGAAGAATTCCTAAAATCAGGAGGATAAGGCTTGACACCAAAACTACAGTTCCAACTGTGATGAGTATCTTCTTTTTTCTATCATCAGGAGGGTTGAAATCTACAAAGAAGGAAAGTAGCAAAGAATAGTGATTGTAAAACTGCATTCAATTTTGTATATTGTACTGTAAAGGCATACACGTAGGTGGATCTAGAGTAAAACCAGATACTATTAGATGGATCGAAACACAGGTTAGGTAATAAAAAAGGAATTAGAGAGGAATAAGAAAAAATATTTGTATGTCTTCGACCAAGCATCCAGTTGTTTTGGGACTGCTTCTCCGTAAACCATACAATAAGAATATATTACTTTTTAGTTTTCGAAAATAGAAACATTCAGAACTCAAAAATGAAAGAGTGAGAGTGAGAAATGCCTGACCATGTAAAAGAAGGAATACAGGACATACAACTTTTGTACTTACCAGCATCTATGGAGATAGCTGATATAAGAGGACCATATGTATCTCTCTTAGGGACATTTGTTGTCCCTTTCCCAGACCAGTGAAAGCGGATCTCCAAAATTTTATTCTTAACAAATGCTGTAAAGTTCCTAACAATTGCTTTGTCAACTCCTTGTGCTTCCTTCTCAATATCAAAATCCTTCAGCACCAGTTCTTCCTACAACAACATATTAATTATCGTCTATAGCATTTAGGGAAGAAGAATAATCTGACTGACTACCAGTACCTGGATATAAACATCAAACATCTGTCTTCCAACACTGAAAAAGGATCTGTTGTCTCTAAATATTATCTCAGCAAAGTGAAGTTTCACAGGGTAATTTCCATTTGCCAAGCAGCACGCATAATATGTGAGAGAAAGAGGAGAGAGGCGTGCATCTGTGTACAATTCGAAGTCATTCATTTTGAGTACAGATTCATTTGTTGCTATGTAGTCATGTGAGCCACTCCAAACACCCCAAAAATCTCCAGTGCTACTAAAGCCCCAACTATCATCCGTCATCATGCGAACAAATTTTGCTGCACCTCCTAGCTCTAAATCTGCTTCATATTTGATGTTTCCAATGGTGGTTGCTTTTCCACCACAATTTATATTCAAAGAATACTGATCTAGAGAGCACCAAAGTAATCAGATACAATCAAACAAAACAGGAGATATTCAATTATCAATAATAATTTAATCTTCTTTGTTTTATTGATAAAAAATCATTGATGAGTAAGGTGTGATATTGATAATTGAAGCATCAAAATGCTGGTTTGATTCTAGCATATATTTACCTTTTGAACATGGATTATTCTTCAGACATTCCGTAAGAATTCTAGATTAAAATGAAGCATAAGGAAGAAGAATTAGCATATTTAAAAAAAAGGAAATGATAAATAAAATTATAAAAACTGCCCTCCTTAGAAGTTAAATAAATTAGAAGCTTACGAGTTGTCCTGTCTAGAAAAGCTTCTGTACAAATTTCTGTTGAATAACAAATGAGTTACTTTCCACACACACAAAAAAATAAAAAAAAAAAAAAAAAAACTGAAGTAAATGAATAAAGCAAAGTGTTGAAAGCTCAAGTAGGTTGATTTTAATAGGAAAAAGTTTCTTACAAGGTGTCTGGACAAGTGTTTGGTGCAGAGCTTTCAGAAAAATTATTGTAAGAGATATCTATTTGACTGCATGAAAACATAATTTCCTTTAATCTTCCAAAACATAAAATTACATATTCATGAATTTTGATATAAATTGATTTTAATGCTACAATTGATCTGATATTTCATGAATTTTGATATAAATTGATCTTAATGCTACAATTGATCTAATATGTACAGAAGTTGAAAGAGGAAATTTGAGAGTTATATACAAACTTATGACCATATTAACCATCAATTTAGGCCCACTCGGCCACTCCCACTAAGCATTTCTAGATAACAAACATTGAACAATGGAAAAAAATAATGGTGTTCTTTCAAGGTGATGCTACATGGAGAAAAATGCAAATTAAGCTGCAAGAAAAATGGGATTATTAACCCATTCTGTGGAGAATGTTTTCCGCAACTTACCCCTAAAGAGGTCACGAAATGAACCATTATCTACTGTCGCAAATAAAGAATATAAATGAATGGAAATATCATGCAAATTCAGTGTAGAAGTTAAGATGGAAAACATACTAGCGGCTATCTCTGCCCTTAATCCAGTCTGGAATTGGCCCACTGAGCAAGTTTTTTGTCAGATATCTATCCAATGAGCATCAAATCATCACATTGTGATTAGAAACACAAATATTGTTACTGTTTCGAATGTACATAAAAGAAAATTTATTTTTAAACTTTTGTGAGCTGACTCTATTTGTATGAAACCTTTCAGACATATGACTTTGTACCATAATGTTTCATTCCAAAAACCTTTCAGACAAACAGGCTCTTACGCTATGTTGGTAAATCAACAATCTCAAAAGTTTAAATTGCTTTAGGAAGCAGGCCAACATAGTACGTCCAGCTTAACATAAATGGCCCCCAGGATCAGGTAGTAAGTTGGCCAACGCATGAATTTAGATTGCTTACATGGTGTCCAAACTAGTTAGAACTTCCAAATTTGGAATGTTTCCATCCAATCTGTTGAAGCTAAGATCCCTGCAAAAGGAAAAAGCAGATGTCAGTACGCTAAATAACTGTCCAAGTCAACATGGTGAACTTAGAGACATGCTTGTTCCCTAAATTTGAATGGACCTAGAAAATAACATAAATTTAGGTATAGCAGATTGATGGAGGACCTGATAATATGTTCACATACTTAATATATGGAGCTATAAATCTATTATAGTTTCCATTCATAATTGAAGAGTACTAAGCATGTATCTGACGAGGGCATTTCTGTACTGAGTAACTCAAGTAGGCACCAGTCAAATGGTCTTTAAACATGTGGCAGCTAATAGCATGGGTACAAGCATCTAGAATTTTTCCAATTACACACACTCCAAAACAAATGTTCATGTATAGTGTAAAACACCTAAACAACTAGTCTCAACTTTAATTCTTCTTGAATGACCTTACAAATTGTCTCAATCCCTGTCATATTATGGAAATTGAGAAAAGTATACAGCTAGTCCTCCAAACTTTACTTATTATTCATATTTCATATGACCTCTCTCAATTTTAAGTTACTAGTCTTTCTTTCCTATCATGAATTTTGGGCTCCACCTGACACTTTTATCAATGTATTATGTAGTATAACATTTTCAGTTTCTCACACCTACATTGGAGAGTGTAATAGGTTTTCATGGTATATACCAAATTAATGAGATTAAAGGTCTTCTTAAACATCATAATGTCATTATCGTTCTTATCTGTAGATATCCTTGGCTAACATTCTGTCTTAGCAGTTTAAATTACAATCACTAGACGAAAGAGGCAATAAATTCAGATCATATCTCTTGAGATACTAATTCTAATACTATACAATAATCTATTTGTCAAGCTAGGAATAAAAGGTCTCAAAATTTTGTGTCAAAAATTAGAATTTAGCAAGTTATCAATTGCAATGTAGCTTAAGTCCACACATTTTGAACTTCAATACCTGTCAAGTGTAAATATTTTTCTCAATATTTATTAATCTTTTTGTAATTCACTAAAAATTAAAGAGAAGAATGAACAGAGGAATTACAAAATTTTCAGCTGTGTCATTCCTGATATATATCCAGGGATTTGTCCTGAGATATTACAGCTTCTCAACATCCTGAAACATAAACCAACTTCATATAAGCAAAATTGCAATAACATGTGTATTATTCTAATTGCAGATAATTTTACAACATAAAAACCTTACAATCTTATCAGGCCTCCCATGTTACGTAGGTTCGGGAAAAGTGAACCCACTCCATGTAAGTCACTAATCCTTCTGCATGATATTGCACCATCAATAACTGTTATTTTCTTTGGCTATAAATTTTATTAGTTTAAAATCACATGAAATTATTGTAGAGATTATGCAACTCAATAACTTTTAACATAGAACACGGAACTCACAGCTCTGTTAAATTGCTTAAGACCGAAATGCTAGGAGGAATGGGCCCCTCAAGACCACTAGCTTGGATCTCTCTGTTAAGGACATAATTACAATGGATTTAGATTAAACCTGAGACTTTTAAGTAGAAGTGCTTTACATAAAATTGAAGGAATATCACATACAATTTCTGAAGTTGTTTCCAACTTTGAAAGGAATCAGGCATTCTTCCAGTGAAGTTGTTACTGCTAATCCTACTGCATATGGGCCAGATAGAAACAAGATAGAATGAAATACAAACCAGATCATTTTTCAACAAAAAATAAAAAATTACTGTTAGTACAGAAATTGAAAAGTTGACAACCACTTACAGTACTCTTAATTTGGTCAGACTAGTGAGAGCTACTGGCAACTCTCCCAAGAGATTGTTAGCATTAAGAACGCTGCAGTAAAAAAGGAAACTTAAGATCAGTTCAACATACGCTATTATTATGTTATGAAACTCATTGAGAATTTAGAAATGACTAATCAAATGTGATTTGAAAAGAAAGAATCACTAACAGAATCTCCAAGTCAACCAAGTTTGCAAGCCCAGGGGGAACAGGGCCAGAGAACAGGTTGCTTTCAATGGACCTGAAATACAGTCCAAGATTACAGACAGCAGAGCTTAACCAAATGAATTGTTGAAATTATTTAACATAGAGATCCAGAACATACAGAGCTCTCAGAGTGGTAATGTTTGCCAAGTAGTCAATACGTCCTGATAAGTTGTTTGTACTGATGGACCTGCACTTGATTCATTTTCATTAGTTTAATAATTAGCTTTAACCAGCTAACCTTGGACTTGAAAGGGTAGTGAGTCATTTACAGATATTCCAACTTCATTGAAGCCCATTCTCGTGGTATCATTCCACTAAGGTAGTTTCTATTCAAATCACTGTCAGCAAGAGGAAAGTCTGCTGTAAGTAGAAGCTTATAGTCTAATTTGCTGGCTAACAAGAAAAACAAATAATTGGAAGCCCTTCTTACATTTCCTTAAGGTTGGGTAGCTTAACCAAAGATGGTGGAAGTATACCAGCAAGATCCTGCCCTTTAAGAAATCTGTATAACAAAGATTAAAGTAAAATAAAAAAAGAGAGAGATTACAATTTTATGTAACAATTTCAAAGTAATGTCTTAGCTTAAATTCGATGACTAAAAGAGAGAAAAATTTAGCAAAATAAAGAAATAGGTGTTTATCCAATTTTCAACTAAGTTACACATCTTATTCAAATATTCATTGCTATTATTTGCCATTAACTGTTGTGTTATATGAGCAAAGGGAGTGTACATGCTAACCACGTGGCATACACCACCCGTGTTGGAGCAATTGCAGATGACAGAATTATTGTACAATGGCCTCTGACTTGAAGCTGGTGTAATCCAGCTTGAGTCATTGCATGGATTTACTTTGAAATTCCAGTCTTTCTTCCCCAGCTGTGTAGCTATTTCTTGAAGGGCTTCCACTGCACACATCAAACACATCAACTTCTCTACCAGGATTTTTTTGTTACCTAAATAATTGATAAGTATGCCTACTAGTGGAATGAACGTGCGGATAGTGCAGCTGAGAAAAAAAGTTAACCAGACAGCTGTTTCAAATCCTAAATTCAAATAATGCCTCAGTTATGAGGAATATCTGGTTGCCTTTACCCTGTCAAGCTTGTTGTGGGTTGCCTGGGTAAACAAATACTTATTGAAAGGACAAAATTCATGCTCTATGAAAATGCCTAGGGAATGTTCTTGGTGTTGGGGAAAATTGCTGAAGTTAAGGCCTATTACTCCTAATTCTGTAAGCATCTAATTGGGAATGGAATGGTTTTGTTCAGATTGAGTAATTGGCACATTAGAGAACTTCTCATTACCAAATATGGTCCTAGGATAGTTTATGATGCATCAATCCCATCAGTGACTTGGGTCCCTTATTTTATAGTTTTATTTTTATAAAAAAAATAAAGTTTAACTGCTATGTGGGATTCTATAAGAGGAAGAATCATAACTAGAGTGGTCTCATTTAATTTGGTTTCTCAAAGCAAATCCAAAGCATGGTTTCATAATTCTACAATCGACCCATTTAATGTGACCAGATATGGCCACGAAGAAGGTAAAAGTCATGTCTTGGTTTCTCTGTGATGATCCTTGAAATTCAGTTTCATTATGGGGTCTTATTGCAGTGCTAAAAAGGCTAATTAAATAGTATGAGAAGCATGTCAAGCCCTTAACCACATGAGGCCAAGTTACAACACAGGCAATAAGGATGCTGCTAACAGCTAATATAAACTTCATTAAGCTGAACAAACTGAAACTTCAATATACTGATTTCCAATTCCATAAACTTGAGCTTGATTACCAAAATAACATATAAATATATATAAACAAAAAGTACCTTCATTATCAGGAAGACTCCCTGGTGCTTGTGCTTCAACTTGGTTTGCTCCTGTGCACATAAACACAATTACAAACACAATTAAGCTAAACATGGTCACTGGAATACAAGCAAGCTTTGCCATCTTCCCCTCCAAAAATCCCACTGGGTATTGAGTATTGACAGCCCCACTTTCTCAAACACTCTCTACAAAACTCTCTCTCTCTCCCTCAATATCTCTCCCTAGATCTTTGCATACACGCCGCACACTTGTGCAAGACCCATTAAAGGCAAAACTGCATGTGTACAGCTTCTTTTTCCTTCAAAACTGTATATGTTTGATGTGTCATGCCAATGACAATTTAGTCATGGGGTCTTTTTTTTCTTTTTTTTTTAAGAAATCAAGAAAATTTCAATTAAAAGTGCATATGTTTACAAGTTTTTGTTCGTATATTGCTTTTACTATATAGTTTTATGAGTTGTATTACAACTTTATGTGGAAACTTTGTGCGTAAAACACTTGTCCAGTTGTGCCATCCACTGATTAGTATATATATATAACAATTGTTGACTCACTGTCTGAATTACGTACACATTGGTCAATCTCATAGATCTTCTATTCAAAGTAACAAACTTGACCCGTTTGATGTAACCACAGACTTCTGGGTTTTTAGTTCAACGGTGAAGATTGGTCTAAATCCAATGACAATCCAGGCCCCCACAATCTTTGACTAATAATAATAATATCTCTTTCATAGAATACAGTTTGGTTTTACGTGTACCATTGTCTATCTCTTTCAGCTTCCCCCGCCGGATGCAAGTTTTGTGAAAAAGAGTGAGTGATGACACGTGGTACCATCCAACGGGTTCATTAATATGAGGGGTGAAGAGTAAGAGTTACAAAAAAAAAAATGTTTGAATTGTACACATTCGATATTTTATATATGTAGATAGATAGATGTCCACAATATTATATATATATATATATTTATTTAGTTTACAGTGTCAATATTACATAAATAAAGGAATGTAGACCAACGGTTTTTCATTTTGGAATAGTATAATTTTGTCTCTCCAGGGCAATTGAAGCCATAACTAACTTTCATGCACATGATTTAGAGCCTTTTAAAGTTAGGTCCAGTTAACAGATATTCTTAAAGCATTTATTAATTAACAATTTAAAAAAAAAAAGTATTAATAGCACTTCTATAGTTTTGATTATTGTTTTTGATCATCTGACTAAGATTTTATCAATTATTTCCAATTTTTAACAAATAAGTAAATAAAAATTTCCAGCAAAACTAATCCAAAGTAAATAATCCTCATTATTATTTTTTTCCCCTTTTGCTTAGTGACATGAATACGTAAAGTTAATTAGATCCTCCTCCAATATGTACATGAATGTTGCGCGATATGAATTTTAGTTCAACAGTGAAGATTAATTGGTATAAATCCAATATAAATAAATAAATAAAACAATCAATCCATCCGAATTTTGATTAGTATGACCGCCAATTTTTCACTTAGACCTTGCTAACAGGTTGATCGGATCAGGTCAGTGGAGTTCAGATTAAAAAGTTTTGAAGTGAGTCACGTGTCAACCTATTTTTATCTCTAGTTTAGGCTCTTTCGAGTTCAAATCGAGAGTCCGGTCGAATTTTTTCATATTTGCTTTCACTAATAAAACTTTATCATTAAAGATAGATTGGTTTTGTCGTGCACCATTGTACATTTCTTTCGGCTTTTACTCTTCTCCCCATCCCATTTTTTTTTTTTTTTTTTTGGGTAAAAAAAATTAAGGATGCAAGTTTTGTGAAAGGATACAAGCGGTAGAAGTTCAAAAAATGTTTAAATTTTGGAATAGCATAAGAAATGAAATATAAACTATAAATCATGGTAAATTCCCTAAAATTAAATTCTTACATTCTTCAATGATATGTATAATACAAAAATAATTTTTTAAATTCTTGTTCTTCATGGCAATCACAACATTATGCTTTGTTAATAAAAATATTTTTTTAGCATCTACTATATATATAT
Organism: Quercus aquifolioides; assembly: GCA_019022515.1. Taxonomy (NCBI): domain Eukaryota; kingdom Viridiplantae; phylum Streptophyta; class Magnoliopsida; order Fagales; family Fagaceae; genus Quercus; species Quercus aquifolioides. The sequence continues at coordinate 56,980,443 of CM032328.1, read as the reverse complement.
ATATATGAAGACTAATTCTTAATCATAATTTTTAAAAAGAGATAGAGGACATTTTTTTTTATTGGTTAAAGAGTAGGTAGGAATGGTGAAATTATCAATTTATAAAAAAATAATGTAACTTTTTTCAGTGGTAAGGATGTGGATACCCACCTGTTGTTTTGAAGGGAATCCATATTCTTACAAAATTGGGGTCAAGTGAAAATTCAGATGCCTAAGGGCATTTGATCCCCTTGTGCAATATTTCGCAACTAAACATGGGAATGTTAGGAAATTTTTAAACATTTTCAAAAATCCTAAAATATTACCCCATATTAACTGTCACCTAAGGGTTTAAAATGCACAAATTTACAAGCAAAGTTTACCAACCTTGTGTGATATGTAGAGATAATTCATAATTCATGATTTTTTTTTCTTTTTGTATACATCAAGAAAAAAAAGACCAATATTAATAGAAGAGCCCAGGGTCAATTTCATTGACACTGGTCTTAGCAGTTTCCGTATCTTATTTTGATTTCTCAGTGAACTTTCAAAGTGCCTTTTTAATTTTCCATTTTACACGGTTGTGGTGAGCTATGGCTGTGAGGCCAATTCATTGCATAGTTCCGAATTTTCTGACTATGTGTCGGCAGGACATCTTAAAAGATTAGGTTTCTTTTGATATCTGAGTGAACATGCACGTCAAAAGAAACCTAACAAATTAAAGTAACACAATTTTATTTTGAGTTTTGCCTGAAAAGAAGAAATAAACAATTTCAGTTGTGCCCCACAAATTCAAAACAAAACGAGGTACCAGCATGGACACTTTCCATCATGTGACAAATTAACTCTTACTATTCAATTGTGCTAATATTTTTTTATTGACAATTAAATAGTAAGAGAATTTGTCAATTGTTCAAACTCTTACTATTCAAGTACATTATAGCTTACCATTCAATTAATTGTTATAATACTCTTTAATGACAACTTCGGAGCAGGTTAGAACAAAGTTTGTCTTGAAAGGATAATGCTAAAGTGGATGATGTTACAAGCTTCATTCTTAATTGTACAATAGATTAGGTGGGAGGAGTGAGAAATGGAATTACAATATAAAAAAAAAAAAATCCAGTTGAGCACAAAGTTTGTACAGTCAACGACTTGCTAGTATGAGGAATTACTCAACTAGCAAGAGCACCTTCACCAGCAAGGTTGTCGTAAGTTAAGCTAGGTCAACCTCACATGTCACATATAAACCCAAGAACATAAGCCCTCCCCTACGATTACGAAGGAGCAAAGAACATAAACCCTTCCTATGATGCATGAAGAACTTAAGCCCTCCCCTATATGAAGATACAAAAAACCCAAGCAGAGAGGTAAAACCTAGGAAACTGGCAAGAAACTTTGGTTGAAGGGAAATTTTAAACAGTAGTTGCCTAGGTCAACGGCTATAAATGAATGTTTATACTTTATAGTTTACAAAGGGCTCACGTGCTCAAGAAGCTCTTCCCCTCAACAACATCAAACCCTCACTCTTTCATCCAAGGGCGGAGCTAGGAATTTATGTTAGGGGGTGATCGAGTTCAAACTATCCTATTAATTTGTAAATTATAATTCAAGAAAAATTCAAACTACAACATACATAGGTATCTTCGTGCATTAGTTTTTTTTCATTAGTGTAATTCTTATTAGTAGTTAAAATATCAAGCCAAACAATCAAGTGAAAGGGCATATGTGAATTCCAATTAGCTTAACTGATAAAGTTTTTTGTCATTGAATAAGAGATCTGGGTTTGATCCTCGCCTACACAAAAAAAACTAATTGGTGTAGTGATACTCCTTATTTTTCTTTTATGGAAAAGTTTGACGTGTCAATATTTTATTGGATACGGTAAACATAGTGATTTACACCAAATTCTTACTAAATTTAAGTAGAATAATATGTTCACAATAAATCTTATGTGTCAGGTTGTTGCTTGTTGTTACTAATAAACAAAAAGTAATTTTAGTGATGGATTTAAAATTAGAAAGCTGTAACAATCTACAAACTCAAATTTATTGTAAAAATATGGTGTACGTAACAGTTCTACGTCTCTTTCTATTCTAGTGATTAAAAAAAAAAGTCGTTTATTAAAAAGAAAACCAACAGGGCCAATCACTTTTTTTATATTTTTTTGAGAAGAAAGGCCCAAATCACTTAAACACGTTACAGTAGTCAAGGCCTTCCTCGCGATAAGGCCTGGTGCTATTGTAGGCAGGGTTACACTATGCTTTTAGACCATTGGATAGTTCACACTGTCCGCGTTATGCGAATCACATATGCTGATATGCATCATGAATTTGCTATTCTAGGAGACTTGGAGAATGAAAGACAATCACAATCTGGATGATTTTGCTATTTCCATTTTATCTACATACACAATTTTTATGAATAAATGCAGTCTTAAAAAACACCACTTTTCTCAAAAGGATGCGGAGAGACAATTAAGCTATATTTATAGACATATATGCGCTATTGACTTGAGCTCTTGTAATGTCACAAATTCTATCATCTAGACGTAAATAATTTATGAGTGATCACAAATTAGCGTGTAACTCCGTACATATGCAATGATATAATTAAAAATAATCACAATTATACGGTTTAAATTATAATTGGTACTAACTTATACATATTTTAAACCATACTTTTTTTTATTTAAAATATGTAATGGTTTCTCATTATATGTATATATATATATATATATGATTTAGTATATAATTAGTTTTAGACTCTTCAATTTTTGCACCCAATAATTCACTTGTTACAAAAATTAAAAACTTAGATTGAAACATGGTGGAAAATTGGACTCCAATTGAAATCCAATTTAGAATGTAATTAGATTTGGACTCTTCGATTTTTACAATCAATAATTCACTTGAAACAAAATTAAAAATTAAATATGACACGTGGCGCAAAATGAGAATCCAATTCAGATCTAATTGGATTTTTTCCAAACTTTGGCTATATATATATATATATATATAGACTAGTCGCAAATCAGTGCAATGTACAGAAATATGTGATTATTTTGTAATGAAATATAATATATAATTTATTTTCTAAAATATTCGTAAAATCATATATTAAGATTAGTCATTTGTAACAAAGTATTTTTCTCATAAGAGAATTTCATTTTAGATATATTAAACTATTAATTAAAAATGCTCATTTTTTATATAACCTTTTACCAAACCAACAAAGGGAAATTTTTTATTTTTTATTTATAGAAAATAAAAAATGTCCATATTGCTTTATATTTTAAGTAATGAAATTTTGTGTTCTCTATAAATAAAAAATTATATTTTTTTTTTTACTTTCCTTTTATATTAAAATTTCCATTTACTCATATTATGAATTTATGAGCCAATTCGCTAATGATACAATATGGTGGAGATTAAGAATTTCCAATCATAGTTAGAAAGGAGTGAGAAAATAGAGTTTTCCATCCATTCAAAAAACTTCAACTTGTAACCTTCTATTTTATTGTTATCTTTAATCACAAAATAATCTATCTCTTTTGAAGTATACAAAGTATGATCATGATCTCTCTTCTTGAATATATTGGTATCAATACATTAATAAATATATAGCGAATCAAAACATACTCAAATGAATATGCTTTGCAAACAAAAAAAAAAAATCATATAAATTGTTGCTTAACAATGATTAATTGGACTGACTAAGAAGACAATTTGTTGTTGATAATCAATTGAGATTATTTTCTCTGCAAAAACTACAAATTCGTCCACCCAAAAAGATTATCAAATTAATAATTATTAGCAAAATCTCGTAATTAAGTTTCTATATGCATCATTAAAAAATAATAATTAAAAAACTGTAAATACACACACACACATATAATTATATAATTGCAAAAGCTAAAATATGTCATTTATCCAATTATTTTTGTTTGACTAACATTTGCTTTTGTTTGAACAAGTGGCGCTATAAAGTACTTCTAATACAACTATTAAGAGTATTTTCTTTACAAAAACTACAAATTTGTCAACCCAAAAGGATTAAATAATAAACAAAACTTCATAAAGTCTTATAGTTTAACATCTAAATGAATCAAATTCTAACTTTAAAAACAACTAATTATTAACCCAAATCAAATTAGACCAATAAGATAAAGAAAAAGAACATGTGATTGGGAATTGGAATACCAAAATACTGAAATATGCATAAAAGTTTATACAAATTTGCCAAAAAGATAAACAAATGTGACATGACAATTAAATCAACAATAACAAAAATAATCATTAGTGGAAAAAAAATTAAGTGGTAGAAAGAAAGAAAAAAAATGCACCAAAAGAGAAACAAATTTGTAGAGAGAGAGAGAGAGAATTGTCATTTTTCGTCTTGAAAAACTTATAAGGAATAAGGGAGAGAGGTGGAAATGATATAATACGAAATTTATATGAAAATTAAGATGGAAGAAGAAGGATGGAAGTAGATGAAAGGTTGAATAAAGCAAAATGGTAGAATTTAAGAAGATATAAAGGAGAAAATTTAAAAATCTTTAAAGGGAATCAAATGAAAATTTTAAGAAGAAAATGATTGGAGGAGATGAAAGATTGAACTAAGAAAATAATAATTGAAGAAGATGAAAGGTTGAACAAAGTAAAAATTGGGGGGAAAAAAAAAGATACTAATGACATGGTGCAAAAAGAGTTTTGTAAAATTTATTGCAAAGTTTCCATTATTATATATAGTATAAATAGATGCGTGTAGGCATCGTTTTCGGTTTTTGATTTTTCATTGAATTTATTATTTAGTTATAAACTGTGGGGCCCGTTATCTAAAAAGATACAGGAATCATCAGAAATGGGCTTGGGGCCCAACGGCCCAGTCCGAGGACACTCACGTGTTCAAGGATAGGTTAAAAGAATTATTGAGGGATTAGTATACAGAAAAGGGATGAAAGTCACGTATAGTGGCACAGGACACGTCCGAGGATGAAGTTCACCTCGGATACTACAGTCCGAGATGAATGTAACTACCATTTTGTTCAAAGTAATCCGCAAAGTTGTGTTAGAACTGGAATGTGAATATAGACCTAAGGAGGAGTCGGTAAAGATAACAAATATCTTCCAAGGTTACTACCTCCGCATTAAATGCGTTCCAACTAACTCTCTAGCCGCATTAATGTGGATGTGATACCTGAACAGTAACCAAGTAGCTTTATGGCCACTGAGCAAAGGTTCTGATAGGTAATGGATGGGATAGAAAAGAGTTCCCAGGATAGGAACTACACGTGTACGGTGGAAATGGAGTAAGGAGTAAGGAACGTAGTATATAACATGGAAGCAGATAACATTAAAGGGGACTTCTGGAAAAAAAGGAGAGAAGAACAATAGAGCACATAAAGAAGCCCACAGAAACCTAGCCGAGGAGAATCTTGATCATACAAACAGCTCGAAGTGTCTTTTATTTCACTATAACCATAACCTTTCCTATTAAGTAGATATAGTTCTTGTACCCACGCTCTAAAAATTTATTGTTTGGGCTTGTTGGGCTGAAAACCCATTCATATTCTGGATCCAATCCATTTTGAGTCCCTACATAAACATTTAAATTAAAGTAGAAGAATATACAAAGACAAAATTATATCTAAAGTAAAACCATCCAACATGAATGTATAAAGTCAATCTATTTATATATTTTATATTTTCAAAAAATTTAGGAATAAAAAATAAATAAGAAAAAGAATGATTATGTGACAAATGAGGTGGCACAATAAGAGCTTAGCAGTAATAATTTACTACGCTTCAACTTTTAGATATAACTAGTAGTGACCTAATGTATAATTTTGTAATTATTTTGGGAATAGATAATCATTTTGTAATTATAATATAATGTATAATTTGTTCTATAAAATTTTTGAAAATAAATTTTTTTCCCTAAAATTAACAATTTCTAAAATTATTTTTCATCTTTCTATTTCTACAAATATATCATTCTATTATTTTGGGTATGTTTGATTGATATTATTCCTCTATAAGGTGTTCCATATTCTTTGAAATTATGTTATAGTATGCTATTTTTTTTTTTGTACAAATAAAAATTTTAAGTTTCAAATAAATTATTCATTTTTTTTTCATTCTCTTAAAGGAGATTATCATGATAATCAAAACTCATAAAAATCTTATATTGAATATATATAATTTATTCTATAAATTTTATTGTAGATAATTTGTTCTTCCTAAAAATTAAAAAAATTTCAAAAAGTAATTTCCATCACTCTATTTTTACAAATATATATTAATAATTTTTTTTATGTTTTTTTATTGATATTATTAATATTTTTTGAAATGGTCCATATTCTTTTAATTATTGTTATTATACATTATATTTTCCTAATTGTTTATGGGACAATTAAAATTTTTAAGTTTTAAAGTTATTATTTAAATTCTTATTCTCTTAAGGAAATTGTTATAATAACAAAAAATTATCCTATAATTACAGATATTACTCAAATAATTGATAATACTCTTAACCATAACTTTTCTTTTTCTATTCTTAAGTAAGTATACTAAATTGGACTGAAGTGAATTGAAATGAACTGTTTTAGACCAAATGGACCGAAGTGGAATGAATTGAACCGAAATGGACTGAAGTGGACCAAGTTAGACCGAAGTAAACGAAGTATATAAAATGGACCGAATTGGACTAAAATGGACCGAAGTAGACCGGATAAACCGAAGTGGACCGAATAGGACTGATTTGATATGTTTCTAAATTTTTTTTTCTTTACAACTAAACCTTTTAACTTTCAAATATATTATTCAAAAGTCTCATTCTCTTAAAGAAAATTATTATGATAATCAAAACTCATCACAAAATTACACTTGATATTACTCAAATAATTGATAAGCACATTCAAATATATAGCCAAGATAGCATTTTGATATATATTCAAATTTTCACTTCCAAAATGACTAAATATTAACTCAAACAAAAATTAAACTAAAACTATAAGAGGAAGAGAGAAGAGTTGTGATAGGGAACTCAAAAAATACAACACCAAAAAGAATTAACCCAAATAGAGCTATAAGAAAAACAATGATTCGTCAACCTAAAGTAGGGTTGCAAGAAAGAAGGAAAAACAAAACAATATTAATCAAGAACTTTAAAGGTGAAGCATAAAATATCCTTTCCCATATAGTTTTTATTGATAGAATTTTGTACATAAGCTATGTTAGAAATTTGAAATTTTTTCTCAATATCCAAACTTTCTCTCCCTAATATCAAAAGCATAGAAAACATATATAAAAAATGTATAAGCCAAAGAAAGAATGAAACAACTACTCTTGGGACCTAAAATACAACAAAGTCATATTTCTAGAGAAAAAAAAAGTTACCTTTAATACGCTAAATATTTTCTAAAACTATTTCATCTTTCTATCTCTACCAATATATCATGCTATTATTTTGAGTGTTTGATTAGTATTATTCCTTTATGAAGTGGTACATATTCTTTAAAATTATGTTATATTTTTTAAGTTTCAAATAAATTATTCAAATTACTCATTCTCTTAAAGAAGATTATCATGAAAAATATATCATGCTATTATTTTGAGAGTGTTTGATTGGAACTATTCTTTTATGAGGTGGTACATATTCTTTAAAATAAAAAATCATAACAAAATTGCACTTAATATTACACAAATATGGGCACACTTAAATGCATAATCAATATTGTGTTTTAAAATAATTTCAATTATCACTTCCAAAATAACTAAGTATTAACTCAAAAAAAAAAATCAAACCAAAGTTATAGGAGGGAGATAAACTACTTGTAATGGGGAATTTAAAAAATACAAAACTAATAATGCTATTATTTTAAGAGTGTTTGATTGGTACTATTCCTTTATGAGGTGGTACATATTCTTTAAAATAAAAAATCATAACAAAATTGCACTTTTTTTTATACAAGATAAAAATTCTACTCTAATCTAATGTATATGTGTGTGAAAGCTCCTTACTAGAGATTTGAACCCCGGCCCTTGCACTTAATATTACACAAATATGGGAACACTTAAATGCATAATCAATATTGTGTTTTAAAATAATTTTAATTATCACTTCCAAAATAACTAAGTATTAACTCAAACAAAAATCAAACCAAAGCTATAGGAGGGAGATAGACTACTTGTAATGGGGAATTAAAAAATACAACACTAATACGTATTAACCCAAAATAGAGTTTTAAAAAATAAACGATTCATCAACCTAAAGTAGAGTTGCAAGGAAGAATATAAAATAAAGAGAGAAAATAATCACTTTTTCAGGAGAGAATATGAGAGAGAATAACAAATTTATAGAAAATAAGATGAGAATAAAAAGAATAAAAATAAAATAGTAATAATACAAAATTATCGAAGTCATGCTTTATAATTGAATAACGTTATATTTCTTGCATACTATATTTATAATTCAATAAGATAACATTTAACAAATCAAACAAAAGAAAAAAGATAACAACTTAAAAATACAAACCTATATCACATGAACCTAAGTAGTAGATATGCAAGAAAAATAATAAAATCCACCAAAAAATGAAAAAAAAAAAATGAGAAAGAGAGGGAGAGAAATAACCTTTTGTGTGTGGAAAACTATGTATAGAACGAGAGTAGTGAATTGCAAATTTATAGTAAGAGGATAGGAATAAGAAGAACCAAAAATAAAAGGAAGATAAAAGGATAGAGGAAGATTAAGGTAGATTGTAGTAGGGATATGAAAAGGTGAGAGGGAGGAGAAAGGTTGGAGAATGTGTAAAACTAAGTTGGGAATTTAATGATAGAAAGATGATGAGTTTTTTTTTTTTTTTTTGATAAGTTAGAAAGATGACAAGTTGAGAGAGAGAAAAGATGATTGATTATAGAGAAGGTGAGAAGTGGAAACTAAAAAAAAAAAAAAAATTGTGACATGACAATGATGTGGCTCAAACGGAGCGTAGCAACAATAAATGTTATGTTTTAGCTTTTAGATATATATATATATATATATATATATAAATTGTTAGCTTCATTTTATAGCATATTCTCTAATTCACAATAACCAAATTTCTCCGGCCCTAGGCCCTAGTACACTTAGGCCATGATGTGGAGGCAAGAAGTGATTTTTTTTTTTTTGACGTTAGATATAATAAAAAAAAAATTTAGTTGTACATTTTTCTTTCACTTTTAAGAAGGCAAAAAAAAGAAAAAAAAAAGAAAAAAGAAGAAGAAGGTAATGTTAAGAGATAATACAAATTTAAATACATAGATCTTATGAATAGATGTGTCGTCAATCACAAAAAAGTAATTCAAATAGGAAAATGTTAGAGATAATATAAATTTTACTACATAGCATTTACAAATTGATGTTGCAGTGCAGTGGCGGCTCCAGGAATTTTGTTTGGGGGGGTCATTAAAAATTTTTAATAAAAAAAGAACTTGAATATATCGAATTATTGACAAAAAAAAAAAAAAAAAATTAATACATGAAGTTTTACAATTTTCTTTTACAAGTTTTCAAATTTTAAATTGTTATATGATAGTTCATTATGAGTATCTATTGCCAATGTGGATAGCTATGAGGCTATGACTATTTTATTTTGTTAAGTTTATCTAACATTTTTTTTATGCAGTTGTTATTATCTATTTGTTATTGTTTTTATAAAATATTTTAAACTAAATGACTAAACTAAACTGATTAGCTTCGTATTAATTATTAATGCATACAACCACACTCATTCATACAGTAAAATGCTTGGACAATCACTAACTTTACAAATTTTTTCTTAAATTTTACTAACTTTATAACAAAAAGTTATTATAACATGATAACAATACACACACATGTAACAAACCATCTCTATTTCGTAATTATTAAATTATATAAATTTATATTATATTTATATTGTACATACAAACGTCTACACGCATCATAATTCACACAAATAGTATTATAACAAAAAGTAATGCATACAATCAATATTAGACACACTCACATACATAATATAAATTTATAAAAAAGAGTAATACTTACAATTCATAAACATTGACTCTTTACTCTTAGAGTTGGAAATACTTGTAATAAGGGTGTGCAAAATTTAAGTCAGGGTGTGCAAAAATATTTTTAAAAATAAATTAATGTATTAAACTAACAAAAAAAAATATTTTATATATATAATTTTTTTTTTTTTTGGAGGTCAGGGGGTTCATTTGAACCCCCTGAATATAGAATAGTGCTGCCCCTGTTGCAGTGAATATGATGGGTGAACTTTAACAACGTAATAAATGCATATTTGAATTACATTTTGTGATTGTTGAGTCATCTTTGTAAGCCACATGTTATAAAATTTGTAATATCCCTAACAATATCCATTCAAATATTCATTTATTACATTCATCCCCATCAGTTTTGTAAGTTTAAGAATAAAGGACTTTAAATAAAATATTATAATATAAAACACCAGGTAAAAAACCTGGCCAACACCAAACCAGAGTTGGTAAAGAGAATATAGTTTATAGTTTCTTGTTATCAAAACAAGCATTTTGTATGGATGTGGGGGCAACACTATACTTACATTATCGAGAATCCTTATTTATTGAATAGAGATCATTGGTGGTTATTGAAGAACCAACCCATTTTGCATTTAATGAAGTATTAAGGCTCTCAGGTTGTTGTAGGAGCTGATCTGTTAAGGCTTTAACCTTCAAGTCACTGCCATATAAACTTCTATCCATGCCAAGTTCATGAACAGCAGTTTCGCCATTAAGCATGCTTATCACTTCAGACATGTTGGGTCTAAGTGCTGGTGATGGATTAGTACATAAGAGAGCTACTTTTATCATTCTAACTGCCTCTTCCTTATTGAACTCTGACCCCAACTTTGGATCCACCAGCTCCATTAGACTACCCGTTTGTTGTAGAACATGGGCCTATGATAAGTAAAGAGAATTGGATGATGGAAATGAAAAGTAGCAAATTACTAGAAGTGCAAAAAGTAGCCAAACGTACATAGCAAACAAAATATACATGTCAACTAGCTGAACTAATGCCTGAAGTGAAGAAGTCAAACAATCTTCAACACAGTTAAGGTTATTCTGTTTCTCAAGTCTAGATTAACAGTTCAGGATGATCAAGTTAGGCAGAGGGACAAAGAAGCAACCAGCTCTCCAGACTGTGTCTTTAGTTTCATATATTAAAAGCAAAACATAGATCTTACCCAATCTAGAAGGCAAACATATTTCTCACTTGGTCGAAATTTCATGTTGCTCTTCCCAGCGACAATTTCCAATGCAACGACCCCAAAACTGTATACATCTGCTTTATTGGTTAAATAACCCCATAATACATATTCTGGTGCCATGTATCCTCTGCAAAGTAAAGATTATTTGTATGAAGCTCTAGTCTTTTCTATTCGACAAAGCCCAATTTCAATAGAAAATTAGGTACCAATTCATATTTCATTTGCATTGAGCATGAGATTATGAAATCAATAGGGCTACCAGAATTGATTGGTAAATTCATTCCATCATTGACCCAAAAACAATTTATGAGCAGGGAAGAAGAATTTTTTTTTCTTTTGCAACATGGAAGTGATAATAGATGTAGTCATGTACACGTTACTGAGATCCTAGAAATGACCTTGGAAGTTTTTTAGCCCCAACAACAAAGGAACAGGCATTTTAGCCACACAAGTTGTTTGGTAAGTTAGGTCATTAAACTCAAGTACTATCATTTGGCAAGATCCAAGATTTTTTTTTTTCTTCCTTCTTGGGTTACAATGGAGCAGATTTTTAGGTAATTGTAAACGGAGGCCAAAGCATAGAAATTAACAGTATAGGAAAATAGATTATTTGAACACAAGTTTCTCTAAGCTATTTATTTATTTTAATCTGTAAGATATTTACTTCTTAATTTAAGGTAGTCAGTGTTTAAGCATTAATTTTAATGGTTGAATAGACAGATGATTCTTCTCTCTGTGTGTGTGGCTTTGTGTTGTGTATTTTTTACTTTATGAAGAAATAGAGATGATTGTTTGTTGTATCAAGTATATTGGGGCATATGAAACTACCGCAAATTATTAGTACATGTTCCATGTTTGAACTTGTTTGCAAAGCAAGAAAATTGTTTCATAATTCTGGAATCACGTTGCTATGAATATCTCTACAAGCATGGTTGGGTCGCAATCCAGAGAAATATTAAATCCAGGAGCACCATAGCATTTTCCATATCCAAAATTCTCTGATATGAAAACTTTAAATGCTGCTGTGTTCTGGTTTAGTTTCAGCAGCATCTCGTACAAATATAAAATAAAGTGTCCATTACTAGTTATCTGTTAGCTAATAGGTCAGGGGGCCAAAATAAAGGAAGAATAGAATCACAAGTAGACTATAAAATGAAGGAAGGAGGGAAAAAAATGGCTCACATTGTTCCAGCAACTTGGGTGCTGATATGGGTGTCTTCCTCTTCATCAAGCTTGGCCAAGCCAAAGTCAGAAATCTTTGGGTTAAGGTCCATATCCAGCAGAACATTGGTACTTTTGATGTCTCTATGAACAATTTTCAGTGTCGATTCCTCATGCAAGAAAGCCAGACCTCTTGCTATGCCAACGCATATTTTCTGCCTCGTAGGCCAGTCCAATGTCAATAGTTGGTCATCTGAACCTGCATTTTCCGTAGAGTGTCCAATGGGGATGGATCAACTTATTTCTTGATATATATCATTCTCAGTGTTAGGTTTATATGCTTTCCAAAGCTGATATAAAAAATATTAAGCTTACCAAACATAGCACGTGCCAAGCTATTGTTTTCCATGTATTCATATACCAAGAATAGTTGATTTCCTTCAATACAACATCCATATAGTCTAACAAGGTTTCGGTGTTGTAATGCAGATATCATGCCTATTTCAGTTACAAATTCACGGTTTCCTTGTTTTGATCTTGAAGAAAGTTTCTTAACAGCAATTATAGTACCATCTAACAGTATACCCTGCATCGGAGTAGAAAACTACATATTCAGGTATGTAATTCACACTATGTAATGAGATATGTCTCCAGATATCATGAATAAGTAAGAATAAAGATAAAAATCCTGTAGCAGAAAGAATGACATTGTGGGACTGGGATACCTTGTATACAGTTCCAAAACCACCTTCCCCAAGCTTGTTTGCAGCATCAAAATTGTTGGTGGCAGCTTTAATTTGCTTGAAGGTGAAAAAACCGGTTTGTAGATCAAATCCTTTCAGCTCTGTCGAAGGAATAAAAAGGTGATGCTAAGATGTCACACTGCATATTATATATGATAACTTTAGAGAGAATGAGACAAAGTAAATGCCACAAGAAGGCTCCAGGCTCCAGTTGATCAGCTACTTAAACCCAATTGTTACAAGATTTAGAGTTTCATTTCTTTTCTTACTTCTTTCATGAAATCAAAAGTGTATTGGGAGTCAAAAACAAAATGAAAAAAAAGGGAGAATATTTCCATGAAGAATCTTAGGATGAGATGTACCTTGTGCCCTTCTTAACACTCGAAATAAGATCATTATTCGGCTATAAAAAGAATAGATTTCAGAAAAACTAATTCTCATGTGACTTTGAAAACATTTCATAAAAGATTTTTTTTTTTTTTTTTTTGAGAAACATTTCATAAAAGATTTAATTGAAAACAATACATTTTTTCTTTTCCGGGCACACTTGATTTTGCAGATCCTTCTTAGAAATTTGCTCAACCTCATTGACCTTAATCGATCAATTCATCTCCCATGTACAAATGTCTTTATTTAGATATTATAATAAGCAGTGATCTCATAGTTTTGCATGATTTTGTGAGATTATTTTATTATATTAACTGGAACTAAATTTCTCCAATTTACGCAGCATGGAAATTTCTAGGAAAGCTATTATGATTCTCAAGATAGCTTTGTATGCGCTGCAATCAAGCAAATATATGGTTCCTTTCAGAATTGTACTTTGGATTGCTAGTTTTTCAACTAGGAAAAGAGATGCAATAATAAAAACAAATAAACTGCAGGTGTATATAGGCCCTAAGGGCATTGCTGTATATTGCTCCAAGTTCACGCAATATTTGGGGAAGATAAAAAATAAAAAAAAAATAAAAAAAAATCCTGTCTAAATTCTACATCAGAAGATTCGTATCTTGATTACCTTTCTCCCTTGACATTTTGCCTCCTATGTAGCCTTTTGACCAAAGAATGCCTAAAATCATAAGGAAGAGGAATAACACTAATACTACAACTACAACTCCAGTTAATATCTTCATCATGCCATTTTTAGGAGGACCAAAATCTGCAGAAGAGAAAAATAGCTAAGGAAAGTGATTATGAAATTGCATTCTATAATATATGTAGCTCTGTAGACTTAAGCATAATTAGAGCAATCCACAAGAAGATATAGATGTTTCAAATAAAAAATTAGCACTGTAAGGGTAGAAAGAAAAAAGATGATAAAATTTTGATTTCTTCCATCAAGTTGCACTTGAACCTAGTTTTTGAGTAATAGGTTCTCACAGAATAATCATTGGTTCTACTACCACTATATCACTGTCCTTTTATTGTTCGTCAATCTAATGAGTTTGAAAGAAGTTGGACAACAATATAAGAATCTCATACTTCAAGAATTGGTTACCAGATTCCACAGAGATTGCTGATATGAGAGGACCATATGTTCCTCTCAGTGGCGCAGCAGTTGTCCCTTTTCCAGCCCAATGAAAGCGGATCTGTAGAACTTTGTTCCTCACAACTGCTTTAAATTCCATAACTGTTGCTTTATCAACCCCTTGTGCAACATTTTCAATATTAAAATCCTTCAAGACCAGTTGTTCCTGTAACAAATTAACTCAATAAAATTGTTTTCTATGCATACAGAAAAACAAATATGACTTCATACCTGGATATAAACATCAAATATCCGTCTTCCAAGACTGTAGAAAGATCTGTTATCTCTGATAACTATCTCTGCAAAGTGTAGTTTCACAGTATAATTTCGATTTGCCAAGCAACGTGCATAATATGTGAGAGAAAGAGGAGAGAGCCGTGCACTCATGTATAATTCAGAGTTGTTCATTCTGAGTATTGATACATTAGTTGCTTTATATTGATTTGAGGTACTGTTAACATCCCAAAAATTTCCACTGCTACTGAATCCCCAACTATCTCTTACGGAGACAAATTTTGCTGCACCTGCTGGGTCTAGATCCTCTTCATATTCTATCTTTCCAATGGTGGTTGCATTTCCACCACAATTTATATACAATGAATGTTGTTCTACACAAAAACAGCAGGTTTGTAAGGGAGTTTAGATAGAAGCAAACTTTGTAGAGCTAAAAGATGCTCAATATTGCTTGTTAGTTCAATTGTTAGTTGCCTAATGCAAGATGAAATATGTAACTGAATTTTTTTCTTTATTTACAAGGAGTTCTCAGAAGCTGAACAACATAGTTGAAGCATACACCCTACGTTTTGAGTTTTAGACAATATAATTACCTTTCAGACAAGGTTTGTTCTTCATGCACTCGGCAAGTAGTCTTAATTGGTGTAGCAAAAGAAAGAAGTGTGAGCTTATGCAAAATTATAATGGAAAAAAAAGAAAAAAATAAAAAGGAAAGGCTTCTGCAAAATCAAAGAAAAAGAAGACAAAAATTTGCTATTCTAATAAGTTTACATGTTAGGATCTTACGAGTTGTCCTGTCCAGAAAAGCTCTGAAAATAATTTCTGTTGAAATGAGAAAATAGTTAATTTTAAAAAGCTAGAAAGATTTTGAAGAGAGAAAAGTACAGAAAGCTCAGTTAGGCTGAAATTGATGTTGAAAAGGACAAAAAAGTTCTTACTGGTTTCCAGTACAAGTAGGCGGCATAGAGATTTCTGAAAAATTATTGTACGAGACATCTATTTGGCTGAACACAAACATAGTATTTGTTAATAAGTCATTATAAATCCAAAAACTTTGAACAACTATTAATGAGAAACTCATAAACATCAGCACAAAATTGTAAAAGGAAATGATTTCAATATTTTAGAAACATCTAGACAGATAAAATTTCCCATTTGGGCTGATAATTAATTAACCACCTTCTCTGCCATCATTGATGATTTTGGATAATCTGAACATTACTTACAGTGGTAGTATTATTGACTGCATATAACATGAAATATAAATTAGCAGTTTAACCTATGTACCATATTGCACTTCCTAAAACTACACACCTGGTTTTTGTCAATGCTAATCCTATGTCAATTCGGGCTCAAAGCACAAAACTTGTCCAGCCAACTTACAATTAACTGCCCTTATTATGTTGCAGAAAACAGATAACCAACATAAGAATGTAAAACAAATTTGTCCACGTCTTTTAAACTGGAGTCACATGGTGCAAGATTCAAATCAAAGCTGCCAACAAGGGCTAATTCACCTATTTCTTATGATTGAATGAGATCTGTTACTGATCCTAAAGAGGTTATAAGATGAATCAAAATTCAAAGAAATGTATATTTGAACAATATGCATTTTTTTTTTATAAAGAATTTATGATTGTAGACTCCATAAAGAATTACAAAAAAGAAAGGGAAAAATAAAAAGAAACATTTCATGCGAAACCAATACAAGATTTAAGATGAATTATATACAAGCCACTATCTCTGCTAGGGATCCAGTTTGGAATATGCCCACTGAGCAAGTTGTTTGTCAGAAACCTGTTCAAATAGCAAAGTAATGATGTTCTAGTTAAAGCTGATTTATAAGTTTACTGATGGAAGAAAAACTTACAAAATAATAATAATAATAGAAAATATTGGATGAAATTCAAAGGCAAAATACGTTTTGATGACTTAGTGCTATGATGCATCATATATATATATAAAGCCTTTCAACATATATGACTCGGTGTTGTGTTGCAACATAATAAGGCTGATGGCCAGAGCCATAGGAAAGTTAGGGGTGAACTGACACTCTTGTGGGAGATGATGAGTATTTGACTTGTATCTTTTAAGTTTCTGAAATTAGGCCTCCGGATTAACATAAAAAAGGATACTCATATAGACATAATACTTATATGGTTCAACAATCAAGACATTTCCATAATACATATAGCGACAGTATCTATAGGATCACATGAAAGGCACCTAGTCCTCATACTTGGTATTCTAGTCCCCTAATGAATCTACAAGCTTATTTTAGTATTTGTGTGAGACATAAGCACTACAATCTCATTGATTATAGTGAAATTCCTAGCATCTTTAACTGTAGACATAGTACAAAAAACAAATAATGTCAGATGACCGTTGTTAATTTTGTATTTGAACTAATCTGAAATGAAACTAGATTTAGAGTTTGACTCTAACATACATATATTTCAAGGAATCTAGACCACTCAAATCTGGAATATTTCCTTCCAATTTGTTGAAGCTGAGATCTCTGCAGGGATACAAGAAAGAGATGTTATATTGATACAAAAGAAGGTTTATAAAATAACTTAAAATGACATATATTAAACCTTATACATATGTATATATGTACAAGTATAATGTTCTCAATAAAGATAATTGACATGGTCTAATCAAATATCTAGGGTTTGCAGCTAACAGGGTTTTAGCAAAAGAAGCAAAACATAAAAGGAAGATGGAAAGGATAGCAAAAATACAAGTTTTGGAGTTCAGTCATTGCTGAAATGTATGCTGGGATAGGCCCAGAGAGATTGCAGTTCCTCAACATCCTGCAATATATACCAACATCATCTAGGCAAAATTTTTATAAATTTGTATTATTTATGTTGAAACCATATATAAAAAAGAATGACTTACAATCTTTTCATGCTTGTCATGTTATTCAAGGGTGGAAATTCCGAACCATTACCAATTAAGTCACTTATCCTCCTGCACAAAATTGCATCATTAATAATTGTTAATGTATTAAGCAATAAAGAATTTGAATATGCCACAAAAATATTGTAGGATTAAGCAACAAAAGAATACTTAGATGGTATAACTTACAGCCCGGTTAAATTACTTAAGACAGAAATGCTAGAAGGAATGGGCCCCTCAAGACCACTAGCTTGGATCTCTCTATTGAAAATACAACTCTAATGTGTTAGATTGCACCTGAAATTTTTACTAGAAGTGAACATTATGGGAAAAAATACATACAATTCTTGAAGTTGTTTCCAACTCTGGAAAAAGTCGGGTATTCTTCCAATGAAGTTGTTACTGTTAATCCTACTGCATGTTGCCCAAATTGGAAACTAGATTAAATAATAATAAAAAATTGAAGTTTTTCTGGGAAAATAAAAAATCACTTTTGGTACAGAAATGGGAAATTATATGATGACTTACAGTTCTCTTAATTTGGTTAGATTGGTGAGAGCAACTGGAATCTCGCCAGTGAGATTGTTTGCACTAAGAATGCTATAGTCACCAAAATGAAAAGTTTAGACCAGTTCAACTTACTTACTGTTGATTGACAAAATAAATCATTGATAATTTAGAAATGAATCCTCAAATGTGATTTACAAATGAATAAGAGGGAAGAAAGAAACACTGACAGATTTTCCAAGTTAACCAGATCCCCAAGTTGAGGGGGAAGATTTCCAGAAAATAGATTGTTCTCTATGTTCCTGAAAGTATAATCCTCTTCAATGTTAAAACAGGTCTACAAATCAAATAAAAGAAGAAGAAGAAGAAGAAGAAGGATACAAGAAGAGCATACATATATGTAAGAGTGGAAATGTTTCCCAAGTAGCTTGGGATTGGTCCTGATAAATTGTTTACATTAACGGACCTGCAGTGAATTAGTTTAACAAAAAGAATGGGCATTTACTGGTTAACCATTGACACTAAATGAGAAGTAACTTACAGATATTCCAACTTTGTAGAAGCCCATTCAGGTGGTATGGTACCAGAAAGGTAGTTTCGGGTGAGATCACTTCAAGTAAGAGTAAAGTGTGCTATTAGATCCAAAGCTCAAATCTCAATTTTCAGGTGCTAATAAGTAAAACAAATAATTAGTTACTTTTCTTACATTTTCTTTAGGGAGGGTAGCTTCACCAGGGACGGTGGAAGCATGCCATCAAGATCTTGCCCTTTAAGAAAGCTGTATGAAATAAATAATAGATTTAATGAACTAGCCCACGTATTTGGAATCCCATCAGAATCTTTTCAACCATAATCTACTAGAATATAAATCATCTTCATGCATATGTTTGAGCAAAGGATGAGAAAATTGAAATTTTCACTAAAGCAAGAGTTAAATAGCATATATCAGAATGGTTTATTATTGTTGCATACAGCTTGCTACACACAACATGCGAAATCATGTTTTGAAGATGAATTTAAATTGGACAATTTCTGAATGAAAAGGAAATGGTTCTATTGAGACTCTATTTAAATAGCATGTGCAGCTAATCGCTACTGTCTATGTATGGAAGGGAATACCATATATAAGGTGCACAATGCCAATTGCAAAGTGAAGAAACTCTTCTCAAAGAAACTTGTGCAGATGTCAGATTAAAAATATTAAGGTGCAGATTATAATCCAACAAGTCTTTCTAGATGTGTAAACACAACTCACACAAGAAGATGTGATTGAGCCTGTGATCTAATGCTCCATTCCTTCTATGGAAGGGAAGCTGATGCCATTTGGTTCCTGTATGTCATCACTGACTCTAGAATGAATAGGCCGGTGAAACATAGCAAGTCATTTTTCACATTGGTGACAATTCAAATTATGGATAGGCTGGTAAAACATAGCAAGTCATACCAAGCCACGTAAAAACTACCTGAACCCTAGGCATCACCACATAATAGTGTTTGGCATCACCACCAAACAAAAGAGGAGTTCATTCTCAACTCATAAAATTCTTATTCCAAATCTTCTGCCTTTCACTATTACAAGGGCACTAGTTTGATAGAGTTTAGGGATTACACCAATATGGAAAATAACTAATTAAATCCCTTAAAACCCTCAACATTAAAAACTCAATCCAAAATTCAAATTCAAAAACAAAATATTATACGACTTTAGAGCTTCTTGCATCATACTCCCTTGGTTAAAGAAAACTCGACTTTGAGTTTTGAAGTGGGGAAGGAGTAGAACTCCAGAATGCAGCACTTGCCTTAATATAAGAATTACTTTGGGAGCACGGAGAGTGGCTAAACCTTGCATTCCATGACTCTTCTAGAATCACAAAATCAATGTGTGGAATCAACACAATCTTATCTTGAACCATAGGAAGCACCATTGTATCCACTTTCTCTACTTTGTCAAGTTGTTTATCCTCATGCACCATGGAAGGTTGATCAGTAACACATTCAGTAAAATCTACTATCACATCATGTGCACCCTTAAAGGTTTTTCTGTTTTGCTGAACTTTTGTCTCATCAACTATTGACTCACCAATAGGTTGAATCAAGTCAACTACACATTGTTGAGGATGTACTAATTAAGCACTTCTTGGCACATGCATCTCCTTTTCATAACCAATTCTTGGTGCAAAACATTACTATATCTCTTGTCTGAAGCTTTACCCTCAAGCTTGCTGGGTAATTTT
This sequence comes from Quercus aquifolioides, assembly GCA_019022515.1. Taxonomy (NCBI): domain Eukaryota; kingdom Viridiplantae; phylum Streptophyta; class Magnoliopsida; order Fagales; family Fagaceae; genus Quercus; species Quercus aquifolioides. The sequence continues at coordinate 56,959,875 of CM032328.1, read as the reverse complement.
TGAGTGGATGCCATTATTCAGTGTAGTTGGGCATTAATCCTAGCATGGTCTTGTTAAATTTCAGGGATGGCCTTCAATATGTCTTAAAATGTTGTTGGGGTAGACTTAGAACTAGAAACTGTTTGAGCACTCATCTCATCTTTTGAGCTACATTGCCAGGTAGGTCTGTCCCACTGATTGAGATTGTTTTTTTGATTTAAAAAGCTACAATGATAGGGTTTGGACAAAACTCTCTTTTGATGATAGGATGTGGGAACATATTTCTCTAAGTTTTTCTTTCATTTCTTCCCAATCAGTTATGGGAGGCTTATCCTTTTCTATTGCAAAGGTTTTCAATATCATGCCAATAATCCCTAGGTCTACTGATCAAATTTATCTTAGCAAACCTAGCCCTTTTTACATATGACAAACCTGTTTGGTCAAAAAACTCATACATATCCTTGCGTCATAGAATTTCACAAAGATTTCACTTTTAACCAACAACTTTCTAGAAAATTGTCATGAGGTTTCACAAAGTTTTTGCAAACATCATTTATGGAAACTCAAGTATGGATTTTAACTTCATTTTCTCCAAAGCCTTGGCTATAATTCTTGTCGAAACTTCACAAAGATTCCACTAAAACTTCAAGTTGAAACTTGATTGCAGATTTACACAAAATTTTCACCGAAACTTGTGAAGAATCTCCAAATGAAGTTTCACAAAGTTTTCCTCATTTAGTGAAAATTCAGTAAAAATGGCTCTCCCACGTTTCTCCACATTGTGTTGGTGAGAATTTTGTGAAAAACTTTGCCAACTAGTTTCATCCCAAAGTTTCTTAGACTACTTTGTGAAACTTCGTGAATGAGATTCTACACAAATTTTTTTTGAAACTTATCTAAACTCTTGCTTACTAGTTTAATTACAAAATTTTGGTGAAAATTTTTGAGAAACTTTACTAAAATGTTTCCAGAAAAAAGCTAGGTGAAATCTTTGTGAAAATGCTTTAACAAGTTTTGGACAAAATTTTGGTAAAAACTTAGTGAAACTTTAATAATGAGCTTCTGCACAGTTACTTAATGAAAACTTTGTGAAACTTTGGACAAAATTTTGGTAAAAACTTAGTGAAACTTTAATAATGAGTTTCTGTACAATTACTTAATGAAAAATTTATGAAACTTTGATAATTAGTTTTTTTGCAATGTGATGGTGAAAAGTTTGTGAAGCTTCAAAAAACGGGCTTCTTCATAGTTTTGTTGAAAACTTTGTAAAGATCTTGCTCACAAGTTTTTGAACACCAAATTCTTTCATAGTATGGTGGCCTGATGGATATTAGTTGAGGAATGGCGGCTCAAAAATGGACATATTGGGAGATAGACACCAGTAATAGTGCTGGTTAGTTTAGCAACATACAATGGTCAAAGGATAACAAAATTGACAACACCGTTTACTAGAAGACATCAGTTAAGGATAGCTCATTGGAGTTGGAAGACATCAACTAATGACTAATGACAGCATAGTGGTGAGGTGTGTGAGCTGTGACTTGGCAGCCTTTGGTGACGTGCGATAAAATTGGAACGATACAAGGAATTATTGTTTGGATTAATAACGAGAGCGATAAAAAGAAGGTGGGAGAAGTAAAACAAATAATATTACATAGTTCCACCTAACAGCCTACATCCATAATAGAAGTCCTCTTTGGCAGTCAAAATTTTGACTCAGTCATTAAGAGACTACTTCTTTACTATTTGAGATCTATATTATATGAGTCTATTGAGAGTATATATACAAAGTCCATTGAGATTTTTTAGAGTATACATAAAGAGACTAACATACACGAACCAGCATAGTATAAGTAAGTTGTATGGTACAATAATATAAATAAGAAAATTGCACTGACCTCTCCTTAAGTTTTCTATTATTACACTAGCCTCATCTCTTATATGGAATAAAACACTTATCTCTTCTAAAATGTAAATTATTTAGTATTTACACTTACCTCCCCTAGATGAATGAAAAAAAGGCTTTTAAAATCTCTTTTTTTAGAAAAATCTGAAATTTACTACTAGGACCCTTTAAATGGAGGGTAAAAATCTGAAATTTTAGAATATTCCAAACTAAAGTGGGGGTGAGTGTAATAACAGAAACCTCAAAGGAGGTGAATGCAAAATATAGAGAGATAAATTAAAGCTGGACAAATATTTGAAACATAACAGGAAGGGAAATGAAGGGTGCGTACATTTCAATGACGTGACATTGACCCAAAGAATCGGAGCAATTGCAGACAAGAGAATTGTTGTACAATGGCCTCAAATTGGATTGTGGTGTTAACCAGCTTGGGTCTTGACTACATGGGTCTACTCCGAAATTCCAATCTTTCTTCCCTATATGCATAGCAATTTCACGAAGGGCTTGCACTGCAAAATAGTTAGTAGTACATCAGACTCAGACTCATCAAATTTTTTTTTTCCCCCTTTATTAATTTAATTTTTGTTTTAAAAATGTTCCATATTCGAGTCTGTTTAAACAATAAGGAAATGGGCTTTCATACATAAATATATAAATATCTAGCTCAAGCCCCCAACCCCCTTAATTGCAATAATTATCTTTTTAGGTTTGACTTTATTTCAGTACTTTTTAAATTAGATATATCGTTTTGTTTTAAATATATTATGACAAGTGGTAGTAGATTTTAATTTTTACCTTTTATTTAGTTAGTGGATGATGTGGCAGTCTCTCATTAAAACAAGAACATTTATCCGTATATGGTGTTTGTTTATAGAGAAATGCTAGTGTCACAAAAAAATCACAATTTTTGTCACAACTTGCCACATGACGAATTGTGAGTAGTGGAAAGAAAATAATGGGTTCATGGGGGTTCACATCCCCACCACTCACAACTCACCACGTGGCGAGTTGTGGCAAAAATTGTGATATTTTTTGTGATACTAATATTTCTCGTGTTGATGAGATTTTGGAGAGATAAAATATATTATTTAAATGAAGTAAAAAATAGAGTATTGAGTTTGATGTTTGTGCATAAAAAACATAGATAGCTAAAGTAGAAATAGTAGTGATTTTTAGGTTAGTTTAATTAAAAATTTGAGAATACTGATGTGAATGTTCTTAACTTTGCAACTTAAAACTCAACCTCAATACATCAGACATAGGCGGTAGGCCCAATTTGAACCCTTTCTTTTTATTTTTATCTTTTTGGATACTTTAATTGCTTTCATCTTTAGCATAGTAGATTTGATTATATATTTTTATTGGTTTTTATTTAAAACATTAATTGTGTAAGTTGTATTTAGAAATTACTCAAAGACATTGCCAAAGGCAATTGGTTGATAAAAATTCAAAGCAAGTATAACCCAATCGATAGAATATAATGGGAAGTGCATCCCCACCACGTAAATCACAAGATGGTATTCCATTTCCATGTCAAAATTTCATGTCCCTAACATTGTGTTCGACCAAACCGACACTGAGGTTCAATACCATTGTTCATAGTAGATTGGGGGTTAGAGAGCTAAAACCACAATAACTACGACACTGGTCTGGTCCCTTGTACTTTTTAAATTCTCATTCTTAATCAGGGACTCACATTACAGAATAAAGGGATAATGCCTCGGTTTAAAATTTTTTACCAATTGAGATGGGACCAATAATGCATATAGGGACTCGTCAATCTTACGGCACGACAATAAATAAATACCACATATACCACCGGGCTTTGATGAGATTGTCATCATAAATTCAATACATTTGTTAAAGTGCTACTACTCAAATCATCAACTCATGTCAAGAATCATGTAAAGCAATACAAAAACTCTTACTACCAAGTCAAACCCCATAGTACCAATAATAATGCATGTATAATTGTTATCCAAATTCATCACGACATTATCAACCTCAACTTACTAATAAATTATTCCGAAGAAGAAGAAAAAAGATAGTTTATTACCTTCATCGTCAGGAAGACGTAATTCATTGTCATCATCATTAGGAAGACGCCCTACTTGTGCCCTGACTTGGAATACTCCGGTGCATAATAGAAGCAGTGTTAGCGTATTAAGGATAATGTCCATCTCTGGATTCTGAGCATTTCTTGCTATATTAACTCCCCCAACTTGTTATGCACTGAGTTCTTCATTCAAAGTTGAATGAAAAGGGACGATAAAAAACATCAAGCTACATTATTTATCTATATTCAGCAAAAAAGAAAAAAGAAAAAAGAAAAGAGAGTTTGTCACTGGGGTTTCGGAACTTTTTTTTAATAAGACTATTTTTTGCCACTTTTTGTTTTAATTTCTTTGACTAGAGTATTCATTAGGTATAACGTGTGCAAAAATGTCTCTCTATTTTAGCATAAAATTCTACATTTTCTATTTTTACCTAACCACTTTTCAAAACAACCATATCAAATTATCTATTAAAATTGATTCTCAAAAAAAAAAAATTATCTATTAAATTTTTTTTTTAATATCAATTCATCTCTCTCTCTCTCTCTCTCTCTCTCTCTCTCCACATACTACAAGGTACAACTATTATCTACTATCTTCCCTCATTCTTGAAATAAAATAAAATAAAATAAAAACCTGAAATGTATAATTGCAGTGCTTGTGTATATTTGCACAAGTGCAATAGTAAAAATGCATTTTGTGCAATAAATGCATAAATTGATGTCGATGGTTTTTAGGGTTAGTTGGTAAAATTTGGCAGCCAATGAAAACATGCCATGTTTTTATTTGGCTTGATTCACAATTCTTATCTTCTTCTTTGGATTTTTCTTTCTCTCTCCGTTCCCTCTGCAACTCTCTCTTCTCGCGTCTTTTTTTCCCCCCCTTTTCCATAGCATCAAATCCATTGCTCTTCCCCACATTGATCCATGCATCAATGCAGTGGCAATGGGCATTAAATCTTAAAGTAAAAAAGAGAGCTAGAAAACAAGCATATCAACCTCAAAAAGTAAAAGTTTTTAATCTTTAAGCTCCCAAAAAACCCAGATTCAGCACCAAACAAAACCCACAAAAATTAATCATGAAATATCTCATTTATAAATTTAGAGCCACTTGAATTCATTCAAGATCAGTTCTAAACTTAATATGAAGAGCTAAAAATCCTCCATCACAACACAAAACACAATTTGTAATATTATAAATTAATTAATAAATAAATAAAAGCCAAAAAAAAGAAAGGTTTGGAGTATCACATTCACTCACATTGGTACTTTGAAACTACCAAATAGGCATACTTTATTCTAATTTCTAAGACTGTGAACCCAAACAAACAAAGAAGCAAAGAATTAGAATGTAGAGTAGCTCCTCTAACGCATTCATAGCAATAAACAAACAAAACCCATTAGAACAAATTCCAGAACAAATTTCGGCCCAATACGGTGTGTTTCGGCTATTTCGGTGCTTTTCGGTGAATACCGGCCAAAATGCAAGCTTCAACCGGAATAAGTTTTGGTGTTACTTTTCTTTTCCTTCAACTTGTTTCTGTCTGAAACTTTTAGATTTAATGTCCACTGCCACTGTGTTGATGTATGGATCAATGTAGGGAAGATGAGTACACAAGAGAAGGAAAGCAATGGATTTGATGGTATGGAAATGAAAAAGAAAGGCAAGAAGAAAGAGTTAATAGAGGGAACAGAGAGAGAGAAAATCTAAAGAAGAAGAAGATGATGAGTGGGTCCGTGAGAGGAGAGAGCTGAAACACAAAAATAAGTCAAATAATGATGTGGCATATTTTCATTGGCTAGAGTAAAAGCAGTTGTAGGTTCCTCAGATGGATGGATCTTCGGGCCAAGGGCTTTTTTCCTTGTAGCCTTTTACACCGCATCCTTTGGAGTCCCACATCGAAGGAAAATCCCCCCACTTGCTGCCTTATAAGCTGTGAAGCCAAGGGAGTAGTGTACCACTGAGAGTTCTAGTGGTACACTACTCCCTTGGCTTCACAGCTTATAAGGCAGCAAGTGTGGGGGTTTTCCTTTGATGTGGGACTCCAAAGGATGCGGTGTAAAAGGCTACAAGGCAAAAAAGCCCTTGGCCCGAAGATCCGTCCATCCGAGGAACCTACAATAAAAGGGATGGGAGTCAACAGCAGAGGCAGCAAATCCCATACGCGCATGAGCATTAGCGCAGAAATTTGCTTCTCTGAACACATGAGACAACTTAACTTAAGGCAACTACAGCAACAATTTCCTGCAATCATCAACAAGACCAGAAAGGTCCCTATTAGTACTGATATTGCTAGCAATTAAGGAAATTGTTGTGGATGCATCAAGTTCAATTTCTACAGCTTAGGCTTGCACATCTAAACAAAGGAGTAGGCCTTCTCTTAAGGCCCAAAGCTCAACTGCAATACTGGAGGTAACATTTATGGACTTTGCAAAACCCCCAACCCAGCAGCCCCTGCTATCCCTATTCACTCCACCATATCTAGCTAATCCACTAGCTCTCACCACCGAGCCATCAGTGTTCAGCTTGAGCCACCCATCTGCTAGTTTCAGCCATCGAACCTCCTTCTCAATCATTGCTTTCTCTTTACTTGGATCAACCACACAATAAATGAACTCTCTGACTTGCATCTCTACAGACTTATGGAGGTTTGGATTAACATCTTGCTGCTTGAAACCCTTCTTATTTCTTTGAAGCCAAAGGTTCTAAATTCCAAAAAGGAAGAAGGAGCTCCATGAGTAGTCTTTGCCAACTGCTAGGAGGGTGGATTTGGCATTGCATTGCAACCAAGTGTCCATATCCTCACTGAAAGAAGGCTCGAGGGAGAGGGGGCATCTGGTCACCCTTCAAAATCTCTTAGCAATCGGGCAGTCCCTTAGGACATGGATTATAGTATCCTCAATATCTGGGCAGTATCCACACCCACCTAGACCCTCAATACCTCTCTGGGCGAGGGTACTTTTCACGGACAGACTGTGGTGAAGGCATCTCCACAGGAAGATATGGATTTTGGGGGGGGGGGGGGGGGTTTGAGTTTCCATAGCCATTTACCACTGAAATCAGGCACCTTTAGGTCTTTTTCAACAATAAGCAAATAAGCATTCTTGGGATGAAAACCTCCATTTAGGCAAGATATCCAACTTTTCAGATCCTCCTTTACCAAGAACCTACGCAGGGGGTAGAGAGGATGTCACTTAGAACAAAGTTTGGGAAGTTGAAGGATAGAGTGGCCAAATTCCAACCACCATCAAATGTTACATCCATGATTGTCAAAGAGTCCTCCCCTCTGTTTAGGGGACATTCCACTAGCTCTCTCACTAAGCCAGCACCCATCCACTTGTCATGCCAAAAACTTAAGGAGCTGTTGCTACCAATAGTCCAATTTTGACCCCTTATTGCACACTTCTTTGCCCTTCATCATAGCTGTCCAAACTCTAGAGTGAACCTTGTTTTTTCTTGCAAGTCTGGCTTGGCATTTTTTTTTACAACACTTTTACCCAGTTTGCATTCTTGGAATTTTCCATCTACCAGCATAGCTTTGCAGCAAGAGACATGTTCCTTCCTTTATCATTGTGAACTCCTAGACCCCCCTTGCTTTTGGCTTTGTAATCTTTTTCCAACTCACCATGTGTATCTTCTTAACCTCGTCAGTTGACCCTCACACAAAGTTTCAGTTAATTTTGTCTATGCTATTAAGGACTCTTTGAGGAAGTATGCAGCCTTGCATGACATAGGTTAGGGTGGCAAAAATGACTGCTTGGGATAGAACAACCCGACCAGCCATAAATAAGAGCTTAGATTTCCAACCCTAGAGCTTATTTTGGACTCTCTCAATAATAAAGTTGAAATCTTGAGAGGATGCACCTGAATTTTAAAAGGGAACCCTAAATATTTCCCTAGGTTGGGAGTGGAGTTCATGCCTAGAACTTCACATAACTCTCTACGTGATATTGATCAACATTGGGGGAGAAATACACTTTGGATTTTATCAAGCTGACCTTCTGATCCGAGGGATCACAAAATGGGTTTAAAGTTTCACTGATGTTCCTACAATTTTTCATGTTAGCCTTGGCAAATAAGACCAGGTTATCAGCAAAGAACAAATTCGAGAAAATTGGTCCATTTCTTGAGGCTTTCATAGGATCCCGTAACTTTTCCTCACACTTTCCAGAGATGAGAAACCCTAGAATCTCCATACATATAATGAACAAGTAGGGAGATAAGGGGTCTCCTTGCCTAATACCCCTCAAAGGCTGAAAAGGGTCCAGTTTACCTCCATTAAAGAGCACTGATATATATGAGCTAGATATACAGCTCATAATGAGGTCTATAAGGCAGGTTGGGAGCCGATATAGATTCAGGACATCCCGAATGAAATGCCACTCCAATCTATCATATGTTTTTTCCAAATCAATTTTTATTGCCATATAGCCCACCTTCCTTTTCTTGAGACTCATGGAGTGAATAATTTCCTGAGTTATAATCATGTTGTCCAACCCCATTCTTCCTAGCACAAAGGTTGTTTGGAGGGGGGGGGGGGGGGGGGGGGAGATAAGCTTAGGAAGCATTGGTCTTAGTCTTTTGACTTTAATCTTAGTAACAACTTTATAGACTGTGTTACAAAGACTAATCGGCCTAAAAGAAGTTAAGCAGTCAACCCTTGGGCATTTTGGTATGAGAGTAGGGATGGCAATTTAGATCCGATCCACGGATACCCGGCCCGACCCGACCCTAATGGGCCGGATTTTACCCGGCCTGATAAAGAATAGGGTCGGGTATGGGTTTTTAAAAAAAAACCCGAAGCGGGTCCGGGTTTTATCATAAAAACCCGAAACCCGACCTAGTTAAGACCCGATTAAGACCCGGTTGTATTACATACAAAATTACTAAATTACCCTCATATATATATATATATATATATATATATAGTTAAAACCCTACACTTATCATTCCTCTCCTCATTTCAGCCTCTCACACCTCTCAATCTCTCATCTCTTCAGCTCTCTCACTGACTGCCTCTCATCTCTTCATCTCTCAGCGATCTCACACCGTCACATGCATGGCCACAAGCTGTATGTATAGCATCATGAGCATCATGAACTCATCAGACGAGCTAGTGGGACTCCCATTTCCGACAGATTTAAGAAGGGAAAGATGCAGTTTCGTCCTCGCCGTTCCCGTTTCTCTCAAGTCTCAACTTCGTTTCGTCCTCGCCGTCGCCGATATCGCACTGTCTCCATTTTTTTTTCTTTTTTCTTCTTTTTTTTTTTTTCTGGGTTCAGTTTGCCTCAATCATGTGAATTTGTGTTTGTGTTTGTGTTTGTGTTTATGATTTCTGAAAGGGAAAAATGAAAATCATAGATCTGAAATTTTTGTTTGGATTGTGATTTTGAAAGGGAAAATGTAGATCTGAAATTTGTGGTTATGATTGTGATTGTGATTGTGTTTGGATTGTGATTTTGAAAGGGAAAGATTTCTGTTATTGTGATTGTGGTTGTGTTTGGATCTGAAATTTTTTTTTTTTTTTTTTTTCCTTTTGGTTGGGCCACGAATTGGGCCCAATACTTTAACGGGGCCCGGCTGGGGCGGGTCTAGGGCCCAGGAAAAAAACCCGTTTAGTTAACGGGTCGGGTCTGGGCCATGGGTCTTGACCCGCGGGTCGGGTCCAGGTATAGAAAAACCCGGCCCGAACCCGACCCGTTGCCATTCCTATATGAGAGTGATTAAGGTTTCATATAGGTAGAGTCCCTAAATATTTTGCTCACTTCTTCAAAAACAGAGCTACCCATTGTGCTCCTATATGATTGGAAAAATCCTACATGGAGGCCATCTGGCCCCGGAGCTTTGAGGGGTTTGGGACACCAAAGGCCATCTTTAACTTCCTGAAAAGACAACCCCACGGTCAGCTCATTTGCCTCCTCCTCATCCAAAAAGCACGGCTAGGAAGGGATATTCCACATGCTCCTTTGCACACTTACAACACTTGTAGAGAAGAGATCACAAAACCCTTTCCTAATCAAGATTTCCACCTCCCTCTCGTTATGTACCCAATTGCCCTGATTGTCCTTTAAACAAGCAATTCTATTCCTTTTTCTTCTAATTAGAGTTGATGAGTGAAAAAACTTTGTGTTTCTATCACCTTGAATAAGCCAAATAAGCCTGGGCTTAACTGACCAAAACTCCTCTTGTTGTGGAATCTCCAAGTGCTCTTTTCTTAGTACTTCCTTAAGGTTCAATAGATATGCACTTGGGCCTTCAACGATGCTAGACTGAATACCTCTTAGTCTTGCCTCCCCTCGATTCTTCCTATGGAATATGTTGCCAAACACTTCTTTATTCCACACTATCACATCTCTTGTAAAACTTTCAATATTTACCTTTAGGGCCCTATCTTCCTCCCATGAGTCACTAACAACCTTTGGGAACAGAAGATGAGACATCCAAACAAGTTGGAAGCGGAAAGGTCCAGAACGATCTAATGAAGGGGGTTGTCCAATTTAAAGAGAACAGGGTAGTGGTCCGAGTAGGTGCAGGCCCAGTGGTGAATAGCTACTTCAAGATATAACTCCCTCCATTCAATGTTGGCAAACCCCCTATCAAGCCTTTCTTGGATAAAATGTCCCACCTCTCTCTTAATTACCCAAGTAAACCTAAGTCCATGAAACCCCAAGTCTACCATCTCACACGAATCGAGGCATTCTTTGAACATTTGTACATGTCTGGGGTTTAGAGGGTTACCATCAAGTTTATCATTACAAGAAAAAAGCCCATTAAAATCCCTCAGCATAAGCCTAGAAAGATGATGTAGAGGGGCAATAGCAATTAGGTTATTCCATAACAATTTTCTTTCCTCTAATCTAAGGCTAGCATAAATTGAAGAAGGGACCCAGGAAAAGTTAGAGGTACGTACCTTAACCTCAACATGGATTTCCTACTCAGTTTTGGCTAGCTGAGTAATCTTCACTTCATCTGAGTTCCACAAAACCCAAATGCCACCAGAGTAGCCAATAGTATTAACATGCAAAGCTCCGTCAAAAGATAGCCTATTAGTGATGTCCTTTGCTCTATCCCCACCCATTCTTGTCTCCGTGATGATCACTATAGATGGGGAGTGGACATTGATTAGGTTCGTTAAAACGGTGTGAAAACGAGGGTTTAATGCCCTTCTACAATTCCAAAGGACAATATTCATTGGGTAAAACTTTGTGGGTTGGGGATTGGTATCAAGTTGATTATGAGCCTCTATTCTGCTCAGCAACCTCCATCCCAATTCCCTCAACATCTTCTTGGGCCATGTCACCCCCTTTGCGAGTGTCACCGCATGCTCTAAGATCCCCAAAGGCTTCTCCCTCGAGCATAACATCAGACTGAAACTTGGCATTGATGTGTCCACTTGGATATCCATATTCTCCTTCCCACGTCTTCTTCCTCTAGACCCAATTTGCTTAAACTTTGCTCCAACGAATGTGGTGATAGGGCTTTATATCCGAAAACTTTTGCTTCCACCATCGTTGGCCTGTCTGAGGGGAATGTCCCCCAAGGGTATGCCCACTCCAACCACGCTGGATTCGACAGGGGTAGGTAACCCATCTTTCTGCTTTTTGGAGTTAGAGGGAATATGTGGCTCCACGCCTTCATTTCTTCCAAATCGAACCACCCCCAAAATCATTGTTAGACTTGCTCTTATTTGTGCCATTATTTTCGGAGACAGAGTCATACTCTTCCCTTTTTAAAGGATTGCCCATTCTTGTCTTTGCTTTGCTTCCATGATCACTTACCTTTTGCTTTCTTGTTACACTAGATGGGCGAGGTTGATGACTCTTCATGGACGGTCCACCAATCTCAGTGCAAGGAGGATGGCCTGGACCAGGAGAGGTCTTGTTTGAGCTTCCTGAGCCAAACAAAAACTAAGAGGGTGGAGGAAGCTGAAGGAATGTGCCTGGGCTAGAGTGATTTCAGATGTGATGGGACATGCCTTTTCCCCACTATCCGATGTTGTTTTGGGGTTGTCAAATCTTCCCCTTCTCCTATTACCATCCGAGGGCCCATGAGCCACTCTAGAGTTGACTCTAGGACTAGGGAAAGGCTCATGGATAATTTTGCCTTTTGAAGGAGGATTAGTACCAGGCTTTAGGTCCAAATCCACTTTTTTACTAAAGGTATGTGGAACTCCACCTTTCTGCCTTGCTTTCTTGCGCTTTACAAGCAACCAAGGCCCATACTCATCCTTTAGGTCTATGCTACTTGTTCCTGCCTCTTGGGAATTTTTTTCCTCCATCGCATCATTTCCCTTTTCCCCAAGCATGGGTTCCCGCTCCAACGTAGAGTCTGGAGTGGTTGCCTTAACAGTATAGGGGCACCCCTCTTTCCAATGACCTATGCGACCACAGAAGCACAATGAGTTTATGCCCTCATACTGAACTTCCTGGACCATTCCTTGGAGAAGGATGCTCCTAGTAAGGGATTCATTCAAATCCACTTGCACAAAAATTCTCGCATACCTTCCTCTAGCCTTTGTCACCATGTGTGAATCAACCTGTAACACTAGACCAATGGCACTTCCAATTTCTTTCAGAACACTAGGGTCATAAAACTCAATAGGGAGCTCCGGCAATCTCAACCAAACTGTAACTAAGCTGCAGGTGGCGTTGGAAGGCCTGAAGTTGGGTTCCTATGCTCTGATGGTGAGGAAATGCTCGCCAATAAACCACGGCCCACCTCTGATCACGTTTTCATAATCTTCTATGAGACCAACCCTTATGAGGAAGAAATCCTTGCCTAGGTCCACGCAGTCCAGCCTCCCCACCAGTTTCCATAGACTCATCACCTTGGAGTGGAGATAATGAAACCCCACCGTCCATCCAAATACTTTCATTATTAAGGCGTGTGTCCACCTGGTCCAAATGGCCCTCCTCATGTTTAGGTTGAGTGTTACTGCTATCATACCCTCAACCACATCTCCCAAATCCACAGGATTAGATGCCGACCATTCATTGTTTATACTTAGGTTGAAAGCCTGGGCAAAGGCACCCAGTATCTCACCCATAAGCTTGTCCTTGTAGGATGGCGGAGAGCCAAACTCAGGGGCTCCCACAGACTCCTTGACCTTTTTTGTGCTTTGTTAAAGCTCAGCTTTTTCCTATCTAGACCTCTCATGCTTAGAGAACTTGTATTCCATTCCTTCTAATTCTATTTTAGTAGAGTTTATAACAATATATTTTCAGTAAATAAATTCTTCATAAATGTAAAAATACTCTTTGGTACCATTATATATAATTCCAATTCTTAGCAAAATAATTTTGGCATGAGACTTTGATCATGGTTAAATTGGAAAATTAAATATGGTTAGTGCTGGCCAAGTCAGATCAAGTCATGTAGTTTAGTCATAAGCAAGAAAGATTGGTGGGGAGACAAGAAAGTAAAATAAAATTCCAGGTATAACCTATGTCAAGACATAGAAAAAAAAATCCAGGTATAGAGTATGTCAAGACATACAGAGTTGCAAAAGCTAAGCAGATATGCAACGATCTAAATTCATTCTAATTCACACAATTATATCTGGAAAAAGAAACTAACTTCCAATGTTTTGATAGCCTTTCTTTGATCACCTTTGGCAACATTTTAGATTTTCAAATGAGTTGGATGCATTATTTGCAACAAATTTTTCACTTCTTTATGAGTTGTAGATATATGTAACTATCACAATAGAAAATCATATCCTTTTCCATGACACCATTTGGGTGCTAATATATAAGCAATAGTGGAGAATATGTCTTTGATGATCCAATAGCTTATATGATATAATGCTATTTGTTATTATCATTTTAAGTTTTTGGGTTGGGTAATTGGGCTGCGGTTATAATCTTGGAGGGGAAGGGGCCTAAGGTTTTGGAAGAGGGGGTCCAACTATAAAATTAAAAGAACACACCTAGTAAATACACACACACAGACATATGTATGTATGTATGCATCCTTCTGATCTGAGTCCCTCTAATACTTGGAGAAGCATTTCTGAGTCTAGTCTAAGCTCGAGATTATCTTAATACTTGGAGAAGCATCCTTATGGTTAAAGAGGTGCTAGAGCTACTATGGTTACGTGCTTAATGGAATTTGGGTAGTGAGAAAAGTAAAGGTATAAAGTATGAATGAATATCTGGTTGCCAAGGTAACAATCTGAATCAAGGCTAGCTCTATATAGTTTGAGATCTAAGGTGATAAATTAAAGCAGGACAGGACATTAAGACATTTTATTAAAATATAAATTAAATAGTATTTATTTAATACAGTATTTACGAAATCAAGGTTAATTGGATAAATTAAGTACATAACTCGTTGAATTAGTTCTAACCAAACCAAGATTAATTTCATTTAGAAATCAAATAATATGGTTTAAGCATATAATTAAACTTTCTAAAAAACATAAAATTTAATAAAAACAAATTTCTTTTATGCGTGTTTAACATTGTAATATAATTTTTAACTTTTGGATGTGGTGTTAAGGGAGATAGAGATTATTTGGCGTGTAGCCATAAAATGGAAAGCTCGATAGGTTAAGGAAAACTAATTATTTTTTATAATTTGACATATTTATAACTTTTTTTTCCCAAACAATTTAGGATTATTGAATTAAGTTTCTATTGGTTTAATATTTTGAAGAACTCTTTTATTTAAATTTTTTTTTTAAACAATTACTATCAAAATACAAAATTGGGCCATTTTATAATAGAGGGTGGACCTTTTTGTTATGGGGCCTTAGGCTTAGGCCTTGGGCCGGCCTGGAGACAATTTTGCTCCAAACCTGCATATTGTACCAATGAGATGAAAAAATGGCATGTGGATGTGGAATGAACCCATGCAAGGCTTCCATCTGTGTTTGCCTACTCCTCTAGCTTATCAGATATGCTTCCAGGGTGAGAGAAAAGCAATGATGCATTGCATTTGGATTTGAATAGCCCGCAAATATATACAGTAGTTGTGTGGTGAATGAGCATAAGAAAGCTACAGAAAAAAGCATGCAAGCGTGGAGCAAGACTTCATGGAATTCTTTCGAGCTTTATTTAGATCAAAATCTGGTCAAAAATGAGGGGGAGCTGTGTGCAGTTACAATGTTTTTTCTATGGCGACGATGAAACTTGGCCATTTTTTAGGGGAAGCTGATGGAACCTGGGAAAATCTAAATTCACAGGTTGGGATGTAATATGCAACCAATGCAGATTCTGGTGTTGCCATGCTTCCTGGGGTCACGGATTCTTGAAAATTTTGCTTTGGTCTCCTCTCGTTTGCTTCAGTTAACTTCCTATGCAAGGGTAATGGAGCTCAATTCTTGATTGATAGAACTCAGCTATTGGTTGATTGATTGTGATGATCAATGGTTTTCTTGAGGTTAGTAATGGATTCATTCATGTGGGAAGTAGATTGAATTTCTGTCATGATTCAGGAAAGATTGGTTCTAAATACCAAATGTTAATGTTTTGAAAATGGAAGGTTATTGATAGGAAATTTATGAAATTGGCTAGATTCGAGGTTAGCCAGACCTCCTAAAAGAGAGAGAAAAAAAATTAGAAAAAACAAAGAAATTGATTTATTAAGGACCATGGCCAAAAATAGTGGCTAAATAATCGACCGTCGCATTTTATGCTACTTGTCCATTCCATCTACATATTAAAGTAGTATATACATCGCCACCAGCCAGCCCGAGGGAACAACTAGTTGGCATACTTAATTCCTAATTTTATGGTGATTGGAGCTAATACCCTAACACTCTTTCCCTTAGTTGACACAAGGAAAAAGGCCAATTAGCAAATCTACTACTAGGTTTTAGGGTGATTTCTGCAAAAAAATTTATCCCCCATCCTTTGCCCATTCACTTCGGGTATGTTTGATTGGAGATAAAATAGGGAGGATGGAAGATAAAGGAGAGAAAATAGATTTGGGTCTAGTTTAATAAGGAAAGAAAATATTGAAATCTTTTAGTGTGGTTCAGACATTTTCTCGTCTAACCTACAAAAAATTCATCTCTCCAAATTAGAGAGAAAACAAGCATGAAAACTCATATTCCAGTGAATGACCAAATTGGCCTCAAATTTTAATGCTTTTCACAGATCTCACCTACCCCACCCACTTCACCGCATGGCCCACACACATGACCAGGAGGCCTAGGACCATGTATATAAATAAGATTGAATTTGTGTTTTAGGTTTCAAGCACCTAATAAAGTCTTCTAATCATAAAAAAAAAGTCCAGATTTGCAAAATGGTCTTTCACAGTGGCAGCTCTAGGATTTTTTTTAGGGGGTCAATAGTGTCAATAGCTAGGATTTTGTTGAAGGGAGTAAAAAAAATAAATTGATTATTTTTTTTTGTATATATATATATATATACGATTTTCATATTACATACAATAATCTAACATAGTATTTTAAATAGTTTACAATACAACTATACTATACAAAAGTCTAAAAAAATTATTAATAGTTTAAAGATCAGTAAGAAAACAACAATTGAATGCATAAATAAATAAAAATAATAACTAATCATAATATTTGTCAAATTAATAATAAGTTATTATAATCATGTGTAATATCAATTAAATAAAAATATATGATAAAAAAGAATAGTAACACACCTAAGAGTAGGTTTGGGGGTAAACGTGAAACTAAGGAAAAAAAAATAGTAACTTATATAAGTTTTTGCTTTTGAAGTGTATGGATTTTTAACCACACACGTGGTCATTCTTTTGGAATTAGAGCAAATACTAAAAAACTTTTTAGACTCAAAAAACTATAGAATACTTATCAAACTGCTTGATTAGACATAAAGAAAACATAGAAGGGAGAAAGAGAGATTGAGAAAAGAATCATAGATGTAAATATAGATTAGTTCATTGCACAAGTGTAATTTTTTGCTGACAATGAAGAAAAGTGCAGGAAAAAACGGTTTCGATATTCTACCATCAATGGCAAAGTAAGCCAAAGTTCAGAGAGAATATTTATTTATTTTTTAACAAATGAGCAATTTTAAGAGTGAGTGCTACTGACACAATATTTACATAATAAAATCTAGATGGTAAGTTGTTAAAGGTATGTAAAAAGGTGATGTCGGTTATGAGTTTAGATAAAAATCCAATTACAACTTCTCACTTAACCTTTATTGTAAAAATAGCACTAAGATGGTCATATTTCAAGCTTATTTCAATTGGATTTAAACAAAATTTAGAGTTAAGGTGTTCAAAATTTTATTTTAGGGGTCACCAAAAAAAAGATTTACATATAAATTTTTTTTTGGGCCAGGCCATCTTTGAGCTGTAATATAGACCGGTGAATATGTCCAGCACCGTTATTGTTGCCCAGTTTTTTTTTTTTTTTTTTTTTTCCACCCAGTAACAGGTCCAGCCCAGTATATATTAGATTATAATATTTATAATAATTAATAAAGATAAATAATATAATTTTATATGTATGATTTGTTAATTTTTATATTATTTAATGAGTACAAATAGATCATTTATTACATATTATGTAATAAGAACATAAGAGAAAATTTATATAAACTAAATTTTTTATCCTTCCATTTTTTTCCTCAATCAAACAAAAGAATTTTTCATCATTCCCATTTTTCCACCCCTTCAACTAAACAAAATTTGGTTAAATTCAAAGCCCTTGTTGCGATTTTATTGTGTCCCCCCAAATTCATCGATCTACAAGCCTACAACTATGATGAAAAGAAAATTTTAAAGTGCAGATAAACACAAAAGAAAGAGAAAGAGAGATGAGAGTATTTATTGAGAAAGCTAGATGAGAAACATAGAGAAGAAGATTATTAAAAAAAAAAAAAAAAGAGTTTTCAATTAGGAGTGTATTTGTACGTGAATACTTCTTATTTTTCTTTTTGGAAAAGTATGACGTGGTAATATTTTATTAGATACTATAAACATAGTGATTTACACGGAATTCTTATTGAATTTAATTCATTTTTTATTTTTTTATTTTAGAGGTTTAAAAACAAAGAAGTTGTTTATTAAAAAGGAAACGAATAGGACCAAACCAAATCACTTAAACATGTTACAGCAATCAAGGCCTTCGTTACGATAGGGCCTTGCGCTATTGTAGCCAGTGTCACACTATGCTTAGACCATTGGGCACTTCACTGTTCACATATGCATCCTGTATGGCTGTATGTGCTATTTTAGGAGATTTGGAGTTTCATATAAAGCTGTGCCCGTGTCCGCGTGCGTGGTATGCAGCTGGTACTAATTAAGTTCAGCTTCACTATACAATCATCATAATTTTCCAATTACAATACCAAGTACACAAATAAATTGTCTCGATGAAGTCTTGAAGAGAATGAAAGATGTGTCATAATCCGGATGATTTTGACATTAACATTTTGCCTGCATACACAATGATCGCATAAATGCAGTCTAAAGCACTACTTTTCTCAAAAAGGACGTGGAGAGACAACTAAGGCTTATATTTATGGAGGTATATGTACTATTGGCTTGAGCTCTTACAATGTAACAAATTCTAGCATCCAGACGCGAAATCTTTTTATGACTTACAGCATATATTCTCTTATTCACAAGTCAACCTAATTCCTCCAGAAGCACCATGCCTTTTGCATGGATGTGGATACCTACATTATCAATAATTCAGATTTGTTGAATAGAGATCCAGGGTGGATATAGAAGAAGATCCAGCCCATGTTGCATCTGATGATTGAGTAAGACTCTCGGCTTCATTTGAGCTCATCGGTTGTTGTAGGATCTGACCAGACTGGTCTTTTAAGGCTCTAATGGTCAATCCATCGCCATATATACTTGGATCCGTGTCAAGTTCCTGAACAGCTGTTTGGCCTTTAAGCATGCTTACTACTGCAGACATATTGGGTCTAAGTGCTGGTGATGGATTAGTACATAAGAGTGCTACTTTTATCATTCTAACTGCCTCTTCCTTATTGAACTCTGATCCCAACTTTGGATCCACCAGCTCCATTAGATTACCCCTTTGTTGCAGAACAAGGGCCTGCAATAAGTATAGAAAAGATGATGGAAATGAAAAGTAGCAAGTTATCAGAAGAGAACAAATTAACCAAACGAACATAGGAAACAAAATAAACACGTCAACTAGCTGAACTAATGCCTGAAGTGAACTAGTCAAGCAATTTTCAACATAGTTTAGGCTATTTTGCTTCTCAAGATTAGATTAATAGATCAGGATGACCAAGTTAGGTGGAGGCACAAAGAACAACCAGCTCTTCAGACTGTGTTTTTGTTGCAGATACTAAAAGCAAAACAAAGATCTTACCCAATCTAGAAGGCAAACAAAATTCTCATTTGGTCGATATTTCATGTTGTTCTTCCCAGCGACAATTTCCAATGCAACGACCCCAAAACTGTATACGTCTGCTTTATAGGTTAAATAACCCCATAATGCATATTCTGGTGCCATGTATCCTCTGCAAAGTAAAGATTATATTATGACTTAGTGGTTCACTTGTATGAAACTCTGGTCTTTCCTCTTCAACAAAGCCCAATATGAAAAGAAACTTAGGTACCAATTTATATTTCATTTGCATTCAGCATGTGATTATGCAATCAATAAGGATACAAGAGTTGATTGGAAAATTTCATTCCATTGAAGATACAAAACAATTTATCAGCAAGGAAGAATAAAATTGTCTCTTTTGCAACTTGTAAGTGATAGCTGATGTAGTCATGTACACCTAACTGAGTTCCTAGAAATGAGTGAGGAAGATTTTTAGGCCCGACAACTAACAGCCATTCTAGCCACACAAGTTGTTTGGTCATTAAGCTCAAGTTATTATGATTCAGCAAAATCTGGGATTTCTTTTTTTCCTTGGGTAACAATGGAGCAGATTTTGAAATTATTGTAAATGGAGGCCACAGCATAGAAATTAACAGTATGGGAAAACAGAATATTTGAACACAAGTTTATTCTCTATGCTATTTATTTCTTGATTTAAGGGAGTCAGTGTTTAGGGTTAGCATTTATCTAATGGTTGAGTAAACAGATTCTGTGTGCGTGTGTGTGGTTTTTGTGTTTTATATTATTTATTTTATGAGGAAATAGAGCTGATTGTTTGTTGTATCAAGTATTGAGGCATATGAAACTACCGCAAATTATTAGTGCATATTTCACGTTTGGACTAGTTTTCAAAGCATGAAAATTGGTTGATAATTCTGGAATCATGTTGCTCTGAATTTCTCTACAAGCATGGTTGTGTTGCAATCCTAAGAAATACTGAATGCAGGAGTTCCATATTACTTTCCATATCCAAAACTTTTGGTATACGGACTTTCAAATGCTGCTATGTTCTGGGGACCAAAATGAAAAGGAGGAGTAGAATCATAAGTAGACTACAAATTGAAGGAAGGAGGGAAAAATGTAGCTTACATTGTTCCAGCAACTCGGGTGCTGATATGGGTGTTTTCCTCTTCATCAAGCTTGGCCAAACCAAAGTCAGAAATCTTTGGGTTAAGCTCCCTATCCAGTAGCACATTGGTGGTTTTGATGTCTCTATGAACAATTTTTAGCGTTGATTCCTCATGCAAGAAAGCCAGACCTCCTGCTATGCCAACACAAATATTCTGCCTCGTAAGCCAGTCCAATGTCAGTCGATGTTCATCTGAACCTTCATTTTCCGCAGATTGTCCAATGAGGATAGATCAACTTAGGTCTTGATATATATCATTTGGAATGCTAGGTTTATATGCTTTCCAAAGTTGATATAAAATATTCAAATAAAAATATTGAGCTTACCGAACAAAGCACGTGCCAAGCTATTGTTTTCCATGTATTCATATACCAAGAATAGTTGATTTCCTTCAATACAACATCCATACAGTCTAACAAGATTTGGGTGCTGTAATGCAGATATCATGCCTATTTCAGTGACAAATTCACGGTTTCCTTGTTTTGATCTTGAAGAAAGTTTCTTAACAGCAATCATACTACCATCTAACAGTATACCCTGCATTGGAATAGAAAAATATATATTCAGGTATGTATTTTATTATGTAAGAATAAAGAAAAAACCTGTAGCAGAAAGAATGACATTGTGGGACTTGGATACCTTGTATACAGTTCCAAAACCACCTTCCCCAAGCTTGTTTGCAGCATCAAAGTTGTTGGTGGCAGCTTTGATTTGCCTGTATTTGAAAAAACCGGTTTGCAAATCTAATCCTTGCAGCTCTGTCAAAGGAATGTAAAGGTGAGGCTAAGATGTCTCACTGCATATTATATATGATAAATTTAGAGAGAATGAGACAAAGCAAATGTCATAAGAAGGCTCCAGGCTCCAGTTGATCAGCTACTTAAACCCAACTTGCAACAAGATTTAGATTTTCATTTCTTTTCCTACTTCAGTTATGGAATTGCAAGTGTATTGGGAGTCAAAAAACAAAGTGAAAAAGAGAGAATATTTCCATGAAGAATCTTAGGATGAGATGTGCCTTGTGCCTCTATTAACACTTGAAAATTGAAATAGGATCATTGTAGAGCTAAAAAAGAATAGTCATCGGAAAAACTAATTCTCATGTGACTTAGAAAACATTTCGGGCCCATTTGGATTGAGGGGGAGGGAGGGGGAGTTGGGGGGGGGGGGGGGGAGTAGAGTAAAGTTGGCTAAAAATTAGGCTTGATTGCGCAGATCCTTCTTAGATATTTGCTTTCCTCATCTCCCATGTACAAATGACTCGATTTATATTTTATAATAAGCAGTGATCTCATAGTTTTGCATGATTTCGTGAGATCATTTTCCTATCATAACTGGAAGCAAATGAGTCCAATTTATGCGGAATGGAAATTTCCAGGAAAGCTATTATGAAGATAGCTTTGTATGCATTGCAATCAAGCACTATATTTTTTTTCCTTCGTGATTGTACATTGGATTGCTAACTTTTCATCTAGGAAAAGAGGTACAATGATAAAATATAAACGGCAATTGTATATAAGCCTTAGGGAATTTCTTTATATTGTTCCAACTTCATGCAATAGTTGGAGAAGATAAAAAAATATCCTATCTAAATTTTACATCAGAATATGCGAATCTTAATTACCTTTTTCTCTTGATATCCTGCCTCCTATGTAGCCTTTCCACCAAAGAATGACTAAAATCATAAAGAAGAGGAATAACACTGATACCCCAGCTCCAACTCCAATTAATATCTTCATCTTGCTATTTCCAGGTGGACTAAAATCTGCAGAAGAAAGAAATAGCCATGGAAAGTGATTATGAAATTGCATTCTGTAATATATGTAGCACCATACAGATGTGCATAGTTAGACCAAGCCACAAGAAGGTATAGATGTTTTAAATACAAAATAAGCAGTGCAAGGGTAGGTTGAAAAAAATGATAAATTTTGATGCCTTCCACTAGTTGCACTTTAACCTTTTTTTTAAATAATAAGCTCTCATGGCAAATAATCATTGGTTCTAGTTCCACTATATCCCTGTACTTTTATTGTTCACCGACTAATGAGTGTGAAAGAATTGTTTACCAGCTTCCACAGAGATTGCTGATATGAGAGGACCATATGTTCCTCTCTGTGGCGCAGCTGTTGTCCCTTTTCCAGCCCAATGAAAGCGTATCTGTAAAACTTTGTTCCTCACAATTGCTTTATATTCCATAACTATTGCTTTATCAACACCTTGAGCAGCATTTTCAATATTAAAATCCTTCAAGACCAGTTGTTCCTGTAACAAATTAACTCAATAAAATTGTTTTCTATGCAAACAGAAAAACAAATATGACTTTATACCTGGATGTAAACATCAAATATCCGTCTTCCAAGACTGTAGAAAGATCTGTTATCTCTGAATACTATCTCTGCAAAGTATAGTTTCACTGTATAATTTCCATTCGCCAAGCAACGTGCATAATATGTGAGAGAAAGAGGAGAGAGCCGTGCACTCGTGTATAATTCAGAGTTGTTCATTCTGAGTATTGATACGTTAGTTGCTATATATTGTTTTGAGGTACTGTCAACATCCCAAAAATTCCCACTGCTACTGAGTCCCCAACTATTTCCTACGGGGACAAATTTTGCAACCCCTGCTGGGTCTTGATCCTCTTCAAATTCTATGTTTCCAATGGTGGTTGCAATTCCACCACAATTTATATGCAATGAATATTGTTCTACACAAAAAAAGTAGGTTTGTAAGGGAAATTAGATAGAAGCAAACATCGTAGAGCTAAAAGAAGATCAATATTGTCTTGTTTGTTGCTTAGTTGCCCAATACGAGATGAAATATGTAACTGCATTGTTTTCTACATTTACAAGGAGTTCTCAGAAGCCGAAAACATAGTTAAAGCATGCAACCTAAGTTTTGATTCTACGGTAATATAATTACCTTTTGGACAAGGATTGTTCTTCAGGCACGTGGCAAGTAATCTTAATTGGTGCAGCAAAAGAAAGAAGTGTGAGCTTATGCAAAATGAAAGCGAATAAAAAAAGGAAATACTTCTGCAAAATCAAAGAAAAAGAAGACAAAAATTTTCTGTTCTTATAAGTTTATGAGTTAGGAGCTTACGAGTTGTCCTGTCCAGAAAAGCTCTGAAAAAAATTTCTGATGAAATGAGAAAATATTTGGATTAAAAAAGCTAGGAAGCTTTTGAAGAGACAAAAGTACACAAAGCCCATGTAAGGCCAAATTGAATTTGAAAAGGACAGGAAAAAGTTCTTACTGGCTTCCTGTACAAGTAGGTGGCACAGAGGTTTCTGAAAAATTATTGTATGAAAGATCTATTTGGCTGAACACAAACATAATATTTGTTAATAAGTCATTATAAATTCCAAAAGCAAAAAAAAAAAAAAAAAACCTACATTTTACAATAATTCTGATAAAATTTGTACAACTATAAATGATAAACATCAGCAGATAAATTGTAAAAGAAAATGATTTCAATATTTTAGAAACATCTAGACAGATAAAAACTTTCATTTGGGCTGATAATTAATTAATCACCCTTGCAGCTTTCTGCCGTTAATCTGACACAATGGATGATTTAGGCTAATCCACACAATACTTACAGTAGTAGTATTATTGACTGTATCTAAATTCGGAGTTTAACCTATGTACCATATTGCACTTTCTAAAACTAAACACCTTGCTTTTGTCAATGCTAATCCTATGTCAAATCAGGTTCAGACCACAAACTTGTCTGGCCAACTCAAAATTCTACTGCCCTTATAATGTTGCAGAGAACAGATAACCAACATAAGAATGTAAAAAAAATGTGTCCACAAGTCTTTTTAACTGGAGTCGCATGGTGCAAGATTCAAATCAAAGCTGCAAGGAAATTGGGTCAATTCACCTATTGTTTATGATTGAATGAGATCTGTCATTGATCCTAAAGAGGTTACAAGATGGATCAAAATCCAAAGAAATGTATATTTGAACATTATGCATTTTTGTAAAATTTAATAATAACCGCAGACTCCATAAAAAATTACACAATAAAAAGGAAACATGTCATGCAAAACTAATAAAAAATTTAAGGTGAATTGTATACTAGCGACTATCTCTGCTAGTGATCCAGTTTGGAATATTCCCAGTGAACAAGTTGCTTGTCAGAAACCTGTTCAAATAGCAAAGTAATGATGTTATAGTTAAAGCTGATTTATAAGATTACTAATGGAAGAAAAACTTATTAAAAAAAAAAATAATAATAGAAGATAATGGAGGAAATTCAAAGGTAAAATACTTTTTGACGACTTGGTGCTATGATGCATCATGTATATATGAAGTGTTTCCCACATATATGACTTGGTGCTATGATGCGACATAATAGGCTGATGGCCACAGCCATAGGAAAGTTAGGCCCATCCATCGGTGAACTGACATTCTTGTGGGAGATGGTGAGTATTTGACTTGTATCCACTAAGTTTCAGAAAGTAGGCCTCCGGATTAACATAAAAAGGATACTCAGATAGACAAAATACTTATATGGTTCAACAATCTAGAAATTTCCATAATTCATATAGTGACATTATCTATAGGATCACAGGAAAGGCCCCTATTCATCATACTTTGTATTCTAGTCCCCTCATGAATCTACATGTTTATTTTAGTCTTGTTGTCACTCAACCCCTAGATTTGCATTACACATGTAATGGGCCTTCCTCAAAGTATCACACGGGAGTCAAGAGGCAAAGCCCCCAACCCACCCTACACTGTGGTGTCCTTGTTTGGCAGAGCTTATTTCTATTGACTTATTGGACTTCAAAATATGCTGGGAAAAAGTATAGCTGCACATAGAAAACATGAAGTTCTAAGAGGGTTCATTTAGGATTTGTGTGAGACATAAGCACTACAATCTCCTTGATTATAGAGAAATTCCTAGCATCTTTGACTGTGGACATATGGCAAAAACCAAATCATGACACGTGACTTATGTTAATTTCTTATTTGAACTTCCCTGACATGCAACTTGATTTACAGTTTGACTCTAACTTACATAAATTGCAAGGAAGATAGACCACTCAAATCCGGAACATTTTCTTCCAATTTGTTGAAGCTGAGATCTCTGCAAGGATATAACAAAGAGGTGTTATAATGATACAAAAGAAGGTTTATTAAAAAAATTAAAATGAAATATAGTAAACCTTATACACGTGTATTTATGCAGGTATAATGTTCTCAATAGAGATAATTAACATGGTCTAATCCAACTATCTGGGTTTTTGCAGTTAACTAGTTTTTTAGCAAAAGAAGAAAATCCTATAAGGAAGATGGAAAGGGTAGAAAAAGTACAAAGTTATAAGGTTAGTCATTTGTGAAATGTATGCTGGGATAGGTCCAGAGAGATTGCAGCTCCTCAACATCCTGCAACACAAACTGACATCATCTCAGAAAATTTCTATAACCTTGTATTATTTTAGTTGATAACCTTATACCAAAAAGAATGACCTACAATCTGTTCATTCCTGTCATGCTATTCAAGGGTGGAAATTCCGAACCATTACCAAGTAAGTCACTTATCCTTCTGCACAAAGTTGCATCATCAATAATTGTTAATGGATTATGCAATAAAGAATTTGAATATGACATAAAAATATCACAAAGATTATGCAACAAAACAATACTTAGAAGGTATAACTTACAGCTCAGTTAAATTACTCAAGATAGAAATGCTAGAAGGAATGGGCCCCTCAAGACCACTAGCTTGGATCTCTCTATTGAAAATACAACTCTAATGTGTTAGATTACACCCAAAAGTTTTACTAGAAGAGATTCAAATAAAATTATGGGAAAAAAAGGCATACAATTTCTGAAGTTGTTTCCAACTCTGGAAAACGTCAGGTATTTTTCCAATGAAGTTGTTACTGCTAATCCTACTGCATATGGCCGAAAATTGAAACAAGACTAAATTACATAGAAACTTGAAATTTTCTGGGAAAAATATAAAATCACTTTTAGTATAGAAATGGAAAATTTTACAACCACTTACAGTTCTGTTAATTTGGTTAGATTAGTGAGAGCAACTGGCAATTCACCAGTGAGATTATTAGCACTAAGAATGCTGCAGTCACCAAATGATAAGTTCAGACCTGTTCAACTTACTTACTGTTGATTGACTAAGTAAATCATTGAGAATTTAGAAATGAATCGACAATTGTGATTTGCAAAAGAATAAGAGGGAAGAAAGAAACACTGACAGATTCTCCAAGCTAACCAGATTCCCAAGTTCAGGGGGAACAGTTCCAGAAAATAGATTGCTCTCTATGCTCCTGAAAGTTTACAATCTTCTTTAATGTTTAAGCAGGGCTAAGCTAAAAAAAATAAAATACTACTTAAACAAAAGGGGGAGTAAGAAGGATATAAGAAGAGCATACATGTATATAAGAGTGGTAATGTTTCCCAAGTAGCTTGGGATTGGTCCTGATAAATTGTTTACAGTAATGGACCTGCAGTGAATTAGTTTAATAAAAAGAATGAGCATTTACTAGCTAACCTGTGACACTAATTGAGAAGTAACTTACATGATTTCCAACTTTGTAGAAGCCCATTCAGGTGGTATTGTACCAGAAAGGTAGTTTCGAGTGAAATCACTTCAAGAGGAAAGTGTTTTATTAGATTTGAAGCTCAAATCCATTTTCATTCAGGTGCTAGTAAGTGAAACAAATAATTAGTTACTCTTCTTACATTGTATTTAGGTAGGGTAGCTTCACCAGGGATGGTGGAAGCACGCCATCAAGATCTTGCCCTTTAAGAAAGCTGTATGAAATAGGTAATAGATTAAATGTACTAGCTCATGTATTTGGAATACAATCATAATCTTCACGTATATATTTGAGCAGAAGATGAGAAAATTGAAATTTTAACTAGAGCAAGGGTTAAAGAGAATATATCAGAATACTAAGTCTAGTACTCGAGCTTGACAGCACCTTGGTGGTTCCAATAGGTGTGCTAGTGCTAGTTACTCTCTTATTGGAAACATATTTGGTTTACTAAATCAGGGATCATCTATACTATGATTGTGCTCTCTCCAGAATATAATAGGAAAAAGATGGTTCCTTAAGGCCTATTGCATTGATAAACAACTTGGCTGTTGGGAAGGTGGATTTAATTGGACAATTGCTGAAATAGTTCTATTGAGACTCTACTTAAACAGCATGTGCAGCTCATGCTACTGTGTATGTACGGGAGGGAATACCATATATGATGTTTACATTGAAGAAACTCGTTCTAGATTAAAAACACTGACTTGTAGATTATAATTCAACATTAAAAGTCTTTTTAGATGTGTGATTACAACTCACGTGACAAGATGTGATAGAGCCTGTGATTTGTTGCTCCATTCTTTTTACTGTATAGAAGGGAACATGATGCCATTTGGGTTCATGTAAGAGTACTCTAGATTGGATAGGCCGATGAATGAAACATAGCAAGTCATTTTTCACATAGTTTTCACTTATCAATTGTCTAGTCAGTGTAAATAGTTAACATTTTTGGGAAGGTAAGCGTCTAATTCTAAACTAGAGGCGAGTTCAGTGTAATAACAAAAAACTTCAGGGAGGGAGGTCAATGCAATGTAACCTGATATATAAGTTGTAAAGATTCTATAGATATAATTAAAGCTGGACAAACATTTATTTAAAACATGCGGAGTAATAAAATAGAAAGGAAATGAAGTGTGCGTACAGTTTAATCACGTGACATACACCAGAAGGATAGGAGCAATTGCAAATAAGAGAATTGTTGTACAATGGCCTCAAACTCGAACGTGGTGTTGCCCAGCTTGAGTCATTACTACATGGGTCTACTCCAAAATTCCAATCTTTCTTCCCCACTTGTGCGGCTATTTCACGAAGGGCTTGCACTGCAAAATAGAACTACATCAGACTTATCAATTTTTTGTTTCCATTTATTAATTTATTTTGTGTTTTAATGTTCCACATTTGAACCTGTTTATTACCAAAAAAAAGAAAAAGAATTCTTCACAAATTTTCCATTCTGCCTCAAGCCCTCCTCAACCCTCTTAATTGCAATAATATTCCACAATTCTAAAAAACTTTTGACAGATTGGGTGTGCTCACACAACAAGTTAAAATCAATAAATCTATAAAATACAATTTTCACGACTTTTATTTTTTTATATATTTTTTTGATAAGTTTTCACCATTGTTTTAAAAATTGGACCAACAGGTTAAATTAGTTCAAGAATTGGACTCAGAATGATCCGGTCAAAACTGATAAAAACCGGCCAAGAGCTGGTCTCTTTGCCAATTTTTTTTTACCGTTCTAGTTTTTAAAGCCATAATTTTCACACCGGTTAAAATAATTAGACACTTCAAGAAATATATTTGTCATTTAAAAAAAAATCGCAGAACATGTAATAAAGGTAATATATGTACAAAATTTTAATTGCCACATTTGTGGGAAGGCCCATATATTTATTTGGAAATAATCTATAATATTTTACTTTTCGTTTTCCACTCGGGGTCAAATCGATAAAATAAAAGGTAAATTTCATCGATTTTTTTTTTCCATCAAATAAATTGATAACATTTACTTTTTATTTTATCTTTGAAAAAAAAAAAAAAAAAAAAACTCTTGAATACACACTAACATACTCTTCGAAAATTGCAATTTAATTTAAAGTCACAATTTAAATTTCGCATGTGTGGACAGTTAAATTGTGTTAGTGTGTGCCTAAAAATAATTCTATGAAAAATGGAAACTTATATATACACACACAAAAGATAGAAATTATACTCTAACATAATCTAAGTGTATATTTGTGTGAAGTTCCCTCCTCGAGACTTAAACTCTAGCCCTTGCCCTTCATACTCCACAAATATTTTAGAAACAATGCATTGTTTGATTTTCCATGGAAAATTGAAAACATCTTCTTAAAATAAATAAATGGCATAGGTCTTTAAATATTTATGGGTTAAAGCATTCACATCTGCTCGTACAAAAATTTCTATTTATTTTAGCATAAAAAACCTACATTTTTTCCCCCCCTATTTTACATACTTACTTTTCAAAACATGTCATATCAAATTATTTATTTTACACTATAATTCAATAAAATATCAATTTCTCTTTATTTACATACGACTACCATCTACTCTCTTTATCCTTGAGATACGTAAAGAATTAATAAAATAAATAAATACAAAATGAATTGTGCCAGTGTAATTTACATGGTTATTATAGCAATTATGTATTTTTTACAATGGCTTTTAAAAACTGAATTGGACTGGTTGGTTCAACTGGGAATCAGACCTTTAACCTATCCAGTAAAAATCTTAAAAGTCGATGGTTCAACTATAAAATCATTAGTTAAAAGGGAACTAGGTCATTTTTCGGTTCTTTGACCAGTCCGATTTTTAAATCCATGATTTTTACACAATTTTGCATGGTCTAAAAGCAACCGCATCAGTTGTTGCAAAAGTTTGCAAAATATAATAAGTGCTTAATTTTGCACATTTTAACAAAAAAAAAAAAACACTCACATCAATCCTTGCAAAAGTATGCAAATATACACAACTGCTACAGTAACTGTGCATATATGAACGGCTATAGTAGCTTTTCTATACATTATTTTAATATTTTTTCTCTCCCCTCACATTCTCTCTTCCCCTAACTCTCTCTCTTCAACCCATAATCTCTGCAACTGATAACCCCTATTGCCAACCACACAGACCCAGCACCACCACCCACATCACCGCAACCCAGCACTGCCAAACACCACCACCACAACCCAGCACCGCCAACCACCACAACACAGACACACCACAAAATCAACCAAAAATCAAACAAACCCACACACGATCACAACACAAAATCAATCAAAAATCAAACACACCCAAACACAGACACACCAACAAAGACAAAGAAAGCATTTTTGTGAACTTGCGGTTGTGGGTCGACTGGAACGGTGTTTATGGATCATGGATCAGTGCTTGTGGTGCTTTAATTGTGGATTGTTGCTTGTGGATCATTGATCGGTGATCGTGGATCGGTGGATTGTGGATTGGTGATTGGAGAGGTGATTTCAACCAAGAGGGGGCGAGGGAGAGGCGATTTCATCACCGTCGCCGTCGCCGCATGTGGATCAATGCTGGCGGTATAGATAAGTGCTTGTGGGTTGACGGAGATTGGTGGTGCTTGTGGGTTTTGATGCTTGTGGGGCTTGTGATGGAGAGTTGATCTGACCATGAGAGAAAGAAGAAGAAAGAAGAGGAAGAAAAAGAAAGAAGAAACGGCAGAGAGATAAGGAAAAAGAAAGAAGAGGAAGAATAAGAAAAAAGGGGGGAATTTGCAGAGTAATGGTGTGAGGGGGTTGTATGTAGTAAGTTAGGCAACGTTTGAAAGATTTAAGAAAACTAGCATCTCGAGTTTTAGAAACTCGAGATCCAATTAAAAAACGATTTTTAGAAACTCGCTTTGCACTTGCTGTGAATTGCTGACTGGGCTTGAAGTGCCACATAGATCTCGAGTCTATAATACTCGAGTTCTAAAAAACCAAAACCGAGTCTTACAAACTCGATTTTTGTAAAGAAACACAAAACCTAAAGAATGCAACAAGAACAGAGCAAGAACAGAGACGAAGAGACCTGAAGAACGCAACGATCTGACAACGAAGAACAGGAACCCACGGAAGAACAGGATGAAGAAGAACACAACAGAGTTTCACCACCGCTGCCTCCGTCGCTCCTGGGTTAGGGAGATCTGGGTTCGTGTAGGTGTTTCTGATTTGGGATTTCTGATTTGTTGTTCAGATTTGTTGTCCCTTCGTGTTTCTTCTGATTTGTTGGTTATTCCTTTGTGTTCCTGTTCTGGTGTTCCTCGTGTTTCTGTGCGTTTCTGTTCTGGTGTTTTTCTATTCTGGTGTTCTTCATGTTTCTGTTATGGAGTGTGAAATCTCTTTATGGAACTCGAGTCTTTAAAACTCGAGTTCCACCCAGGAAATCAAGTTTTAAAAACTCGAGTTCTACGTGGACTTTTCCTCCACCTCAGCTACCACCACATGCAAATCGAGACTTAAAAACTCGAGTTTTATATTGGAACTCGAGTTTTAGACACTCGAGATGCTAGTTTTCAGCATTCTTTTGTAATGTGACAACTAACTAAAATTTTTAATATTTATTGTTATTTAGAAAAAAAATTCAGAAAAAAGACACGGCAGAGTAGAATATGATAAAATAATATTAAAAGAAGAATATAAAAATATTATTTATATAAAATATAGTGTATAATAGATGGACTAATGTGGGTGTTTTGTAAAGTGATGGTGTAAAATAGAAAAAGTAGTTTTTTTTTTAGTAAAATAGACAGAATCTTTTAAAAAAACTGATGTGGTTGCTCTAATACGAGTGACTTTTAGGTTTGGTTGACTAAAATGTGATAATTTTTATATTATATAAGCACTAATCCGTGGGCTATTAGCTTTCTACGTTAAATGTCAATACACAGACCAATTTGCACCCATCCTTTTTATTTTTATCTTATTTGTTTTTTTTGTTTATAATAACTTAAATGTGTAAATTTTATTTGGAAAATAAATAAAATATTAAAAAATCGTATAGTATATATCAAGTTATTAACAGTAAATTTATCAAAAAAAATTATTTAAAGTGAAAATGTATTATATAATATTTTATAGGTTTTATTAACAAGTGCTTTTAGAAATTTTTTAATAGACTATTTTAGAAAAACTTTGATTCTATTTTATGAGAAATATAAAAATATGATAAACAAGTCAACTATTTTTTTTTTACATAATTTTTTTTAATAATATTTCACAAACTAATATCTTTTAACGTATCCACTATCCATTACTTTTCTCATATTTTATAAACTTAAAAAAATCGACATGTTTAATTCGTTTCATTTGTCAACGACTAAACGGCATTGAGCGGGGATAAAAGCTCGAACATGACATTGAAATTCCACGTTAAAAGTGGCACAGCTCCCTCATATTTGACTAGCAAGGCCGATCCATTTGCTGAATGTTCTCTAGATGACCCCACACACATACACACACACATATATATATATATATATATGTATATATATATAAACCAATCGCAGAATGAACATAGTCACATGTTGCTTCTCTACATATTAATAGCGAATTACAACCACGCCTGGGCCTTTCTGTTTCTGATCTATGAACACAACATACTATAAAACATGACGTTGAGCAAAGAAAATAAGTTGCAAAAAGTCTTTTAGCTTAACTTATTGACACTTTTTAGGGTCCATTTGAGAATAGTTTATTTAGTCGAAATTAAAAATTTTTGTTCAAAGTATTGTAGAAAAAAAAGTTTAAAGCTAACTAAATAGTATAATAGAACCCATGAAAAGTATTAAAAAGTACAATAAGACCCACGAATATTATTAAAAAGAAGTTAAAAACTCAAATAAGCTGAAACTTGCCTCACATTCCAAATAGGCTCTTAGTGTTTTTAACTTTTGTATGTACTAAGGATTATCTAACTTTGTCATAAAGGGAAAGTATTTGTATGTTTGATTTTATGTCTAGAAGGATTTATGGCAACACATTAAAACCAGCTATATATTCGGAAATTGCTAGTGTAATTATTTAAAATATATATTGGGTGGTAAATTATTACCCAAAGCTGGTAGCCAACTGGCAAAAAACTACTAGTTATTATGGAACAAATGTTAGAGATATAAACTTTTGGGTAAATTATAATATTTGGTCTCTATCTTTTATATCATATTTCAATTTGGTCCCTAACTTTTTAGTGTCATGTCAATTTATTTCTTACCGTTATATCTTGGATGAAAATTGCTGACATGACAAATGGCCAAAATAGAATTTTAATTTATTTTTACACAATTGAAAGGTTAAGGATCAAATTGAAATATAGTGTATAGAATAGAGGCTAAAAACATAGTTTACCATAAATTTTTTTACAAAAACTTTTACAAACGGTTAATATGATGAATGATTATTGGTAAATAAAAAAAAATGATATTATCGATGAGCCCAAATGATAACTAGTAAGAAATTGACTATAACAACAATTTATAAAAATATTGTAAAATAGTTTCTGGCATAGTTATTGGCTTTTACTTCTACGAGAAAAAACAGATCGAGTGGGATTACATTACATTGCCAAAGCCAATTGGTTGATAAGAATTCCTAGCAAGCATAATCCAATCAATATAATATAATGGATAGTATAAAAAAGATAAATAATAATAATAATAATAATAATAGGAAGTGCATCCACACCACGGAAATCAAAAAATGGTATTCGATGTCCGTATCAGATTCACGTGTCTCTAACATTGTGTTTGACCAAACCGACACTGAGTTTCAATACCATTGATCATAGATTGGGCTTAGAAAGCTAAAACCACAATAATTGCGACACTGGTCTGGTCCCTTAATTAAGCAGAAACTCACATTACAGAATGAAGGGAATAATGCCTCGGATCAAATTTTTTTACAATTGAGATGGGACCAATATAATGCATATATATAATTGTTATCCAAATTCATCATGACATTATCAGCCTAGACTTAGTAATAAATTATTCCCCCCAAAAAACAAAAGAGTGGTTTTGAAATTAGTGCATAAAGAAGAAGAAGATTTGCTCAAAAAAAAAAAAAGGATGAAGAAGAAGAAAGATAGTTTATTATTACCTTCATCAGCAGGAAGACGCGCTACTTGTGCTTTGACTTGGAATACTCCGATGATGATCCATAGAAGAAGTATGAGCGTATTACGGGTGAAGCTGAAGCCCATCTCTGGATTCTTCTGAGCTTTAATTTCTTGCTATATTATCTATCTATCTCCACCAACTTGGTATGCACTGAGTTCTTCGTTCAAACTTGTATTTGTATGAATGAAAAGGACGATAAACACCATGCTACAATATTTATCTATACTTAGCAAAAAAAAAAAAAGCAAAAGAAAATAAAAGAGAGATTGTCACTACGGTTACGGAACTTTGTTATTTTAATAAGGGTCAGGCAGGCTCTGATTATTTGTTGCCCCTTCTTGTTTTAATTTCTTTGACTTGAGTTATTGAAGAAGAGATTTGATGTATCATATCATATGAAACTGAGATATATATATAGTCCAATACTTAGCCCCCCCCACCCCCCCAAAAAAAAATATTGTACTCTAATATGTCTTAGGGTCAAACGAGTATAACCTCCCCAGGAAGCCATCTTAGGGCCACAGGTAGGGTTATAAAAAAAAAAGAAAAAAAAAAAAAAAAAGACAACTAGACACGTGCAATGAAAAATGGTCTTCGTTTTGATTCCTAAAAAAAAAAAAAAAAAAAGGTCTTCGTTTTTTTTAGACTTTTCTGTTCTTGTATAGCTGGCTGACTGGCTGTTTTGCATTTGACTCTTTTATTTTCCCAATTTTAATTATATTATACGATTCAAATAAAACCAACTATTCCATGATGATATTATGATGGTACATTTATTATTAAGCCAAAACATTCATCCACAAATTTATGTAGACATTTTTTTCGACATGACTGTTGTTGGCTCTTGTTATGTGTCATGTTGGGTGAAAACATCTTAAAGAGACTCTAATTAAAGACATAATATAATGATTTAAAAATCGGACAAAACAAAGAACCGGAAGATATAATACTTTTTGGTTTCAAGGTCAGATTGATGACGTTAGGGATGGCAATTTTGCCCCACCCCGCTTGACCCGCCCCTCCTTCCTTCGCCCCACATGGATTTTCCCTACCCTGCAAAGGTGATGGGGTAGAGATAGGGTAAGATTTTAACCTTGCACCACGGGGTGGGGTAAGGATGGGTTTAGACCTTTTTAGACCCAACCCATCTTGCCCCACCCCATTCCCGCCCCGCCTCGCCCTGCATTGATAAGAGCTAAATTGTAAAATTTTCATATCCTAAAATCCTACTATTTAAAAAATATATTATCAACTTATTTTATTCTACTCAACAAGGCTTTCTGTCTCTTTTTTTTTTTTTTTTTTCTCTAGCAAGGTTGGAAATAAGGTACCAATTTTAACATTTTCTTTTGTCTTTATTATAAACAGATTTATATACTATTGAATCATTGATTTTGTATTTTGAGATTTTTGATTTTTTGTGATATTTTCTTGTTAAACATTTTAATAATATTATTCAATTTTTGCTAAAAATTAGTTTGTTTTAATGGGATAATTTTATTTGTAATTTCAAGTATATTTTTATTAATGAAATAGGTTTTATTTAAAACAATTGTAATAGTTGTGGGCAAATTAACAAGTAGTAGAGCTTTACGGGGTGGGGCGAGGCTTCGCGGAGCGGGTCCCCAAGGGGCAGGAATGGGGCAAGATAAAACCATGCAGGGCGAGGAAGACCCCATCCTTCGGACCTGCCCCGCCCCATTGCCATTCTTAGATGATGTCATAAATAATATAATAAAATTATAAAGCATATAATAAATTTATAATATATAAAATATTAACTAAAAAATCATAAAATTTAAACAAATTTCAAGTCAATCACAACTTATATGATATAACTTCTTAATTATGAACATCTTCAAACAATGACTACGAATGAAAAAAATATAACAATTGTTTATTTAATTACCTCAATAATGTTTTTTTTTTTTTTAATTACTTACTTGACAAAAACAAATAATAAATAACCCAAATTTTAAACATATCAAATCCTCAAACTTGGATGCCTTCGTTTGCTTGAAGAAATCAATAAAAGATTGTGCACATAACAAAAACCTTCAAGTCGATTCTACGTATTTAACTACAGAGAAGTAGGCGATAACTTATTTTTGGTGGTCTTTGAGGAGGAAGCTGACATGAACATCATTCTCCACAAGCCAAATTTTACTATTAGATTACATGTTTTATATCTTCTTAACATGCACGTCAAATTTTTTTATGAATTAGATGTTATTGTTATTTGATCCATAAACTCATGTTTTATACATAATTTTGAAACACAAAAACTTAAAATTTAAAATTTTTTAATTACCTCAATAATGTTTTTTTTTTTTAATTACTTACTTGACAAAAACAAATAATAAATAACACAAATTTTAAAGATATCAAATTCTCAAACTTGGATGCCTTTGTTTGCTTGAAGAAATCAATAAAAGATTGTGCACATAACAAAAATCTTCAAGCCGACTCTACGTATTTAACTACAGAGAAGTAGGCGATAGCTTATTTTTGGTGGTCTTTGAGGAGGAAGTTGACATTAACATCATTCTCCACAAGCCAAATTTTACTATTAGATTACATGTTTTATATCTTCTTAACATGCACATCAAATTTTCTTATGAATCAGATGTTATTGTTATTTGATCCATAAACTCATGTTTTATACATAATTTTGAAACACAAAAACTTAAAATTTAAATTTTTTTATAAATGAGATAATTAATGATTTCGGATATTGAATTTTTCTAAACATGAATAGTATAAGAAAAAAATGTAATCCAATAATGAAATTTATCCAAATTCTTATTTACCATTGCTTAAAGTTGACTTGAACTCAACCAAAATATTAAAATTACATAAATTGACATGTAGACATGCAAAAATATATATTTGTCTAATTGGACTCACTGTGATGATAACATGTGTGTACTTTTAAGTTTTAATAACGTGTTGCCCTCTCAACAAATCATATGGTTAATATTACTAATTCAGTACCCCTAAATTCGACCTGTCTTATGTTAGTCTTTGTAGTAATTATCTATTTTTTTAAAGATAGCAATTATATATTTCAGGTTGTCCATTTCAAAGTAGTTGCAACTTGCAACTTGCAACTTGCAAGTTACAAGTGACTACGAGGCTAAGGCTGTTTGACAAAGACCCCTTTGACCGCAATTTAATTAACAATTTTAAATTTTGAATACATACCAATCATTGATTTGTACTATCATTGCAAGCAAAAACTACTCTGGTAAGTTTGGAATTGTATAGCTTGTGCTTTAATAGCTATTTCTTGATAAATTTTTAAAGAATTGTATCCAAATTTTGTCCATATCAATTAGCCTCCCATTGATCAGTGAAATTGTCAAAAGGTTGGCTTGATTTTTCTCAATCATTTTTGTCAGGTGTAAACACAAGGTGTATCTTGTATCATCCTATGTGGCCCAGCTAGCTTGAAATATCGACCCTAACAATTAATAAATGCATGCATGGTTGCCGAAGTTGTTGACTTCCTTTGTTGCATGGCTTTCTTGCATATGCTTGCCGACACACAACCTTGTATATGTAAGAAGCTTGTTATTCAGAGAAGTGTGGAAGAGAGGCCAAGAGTGTGTCACAAATTGGTGATAACTCTCTCTGATGTGGCAATATTTGAGATTTTGCGGCAAATTAGAAGAATCATAGCAATTTCTTTATTCTTTGTTATTTGTGAAAGAGTTTTTATTTTTATTTTTAGTATTGGGATTTAGGTTTTGTGAGAGTTTCTATACACTTTTTTGTATCTTCATATTTATTAGTGAAATTTTCTCTCGTTACCACCCATAGATGTAGGCTAAAAATTAAACTAAACCATATAAGTTCTTGGTGTTTATGCTCATGATCTTTCTAAAATGTGAGGATGTTTCATTAGCAGACATAGGACATCTCATAGAATAAGCAAAGCTGTGTGGACACCAGTTCGATGTAATAGAGTATAGGCATGTTAAGAGGGAAGGAAATAAGGCAGCCCACAACATTGGTAGACATGCAAGACATGTTAGTGAGTTTTCGGTGTGGATGGAGGATGTTCATCCGCATCTCTTTGTTGTAATTCAAGCCGATTCGGCTTTCATTAATTAAAATTGTAGTGTTTTTTCTCCAAAAAAAAAAAAAAAGTCTTGTGTTAGAGTGCTATCTAAAAGTATTTTTTCAAAACAGAAGTATTTTCCTAAATAGTTTCAAACAAGAGGCATTTTGCTGAAAAGTTTTGGCGAAATGGGCAAATGTCCATTTTGGCCCAAGAATTGGATAATAGAGTTTTTGCTATTACAACTAGAAAATCCCAAAAAAATTACCAATGAGGTAGAAAATCAATCAAATTTTAAGCAAACTCACATTAATTAAGGTTGAATAAATGGCATCAAAAGATTAATGAAATTTTACACTCTGTTTGTACATTTTTCCTTATAAATATTTTACAAATTATCGTGTGGGCTGGATTAATATGGTGCACGTGCTCAACAATTTTATGGTTTTTGTTACTTATTTTTCAAATTTAGTCCCATCTAGCCACTTGGCCAAGTGCTTGCAGATCGTTTTAAAATTGCCGATTACGTTTATTAACTTAACGTAGACCGGTCAAATGTTCTATTGAAAATAAATTAATAAAAATAATAATAATAGTCTTGATAATGTTGAGAATTAAAATGGTCAATTATGTGCAACAATTAAAAAACCAATAAAGAAAGAATGAAAAATAAAATAAAAGAGTTCAATTGCTCATGCGTCATGCCAGTTACATATATATACGGGTCGGAATACGTGGCATCATGTGATGTGAATTTAAGCATTTTCGTAAGGGAAAAAAAAGGTGAATATAATAACAATTTAAAGCTATCTTGATTACAGTGGCGGCTCCAGAATTTGCTTTTAGGGGGGTCAATAGTGTCTTGAGCTAGGATTTTGTTGTGGGAGAGTAAAAAATAAAATGATTAATATATATATATATATATATATTGTATATACAATTGTCATATTACATACAATAATGTAACACAGTATTCTAAATAGTATACAATACAACTATATTGTAAAATAATCTAAAAAAATGATTAATAGTTTAAAGATCGGTAAGAAAATAACAATAGAATGCATATAAATAAATAACTAATCATAATATTTGTCAAATTAATAATAATTTATTATAATCATATGTAATATCAATTAAATAAAAATATATGATAAAAAAGAAATAGTAACACACTTAAGAGTAGGTTTGAGAGTAAACGTTAAACTAAAAAAAATAAATAGTAACTTATATAAGATTTTGCTTTTGAAGTTTATGGATTTTTAATCACACATGTGGTCATTCTCTTGGAATTGGAGCAAGCATTAAAAGACTTTTTGAACTCGAAAAACTGTAGAACACTTATCTAACTACTTGATTAAATAGAAAGAAAATATAGAAGGGAGAAAGAGAGAATGAAAAAGAATCATAGATGTAAATACAGATTAGTTGGTTATACAAGTGGTGTATTTTTTTGTTGATGAAGAAGTAAAGTGCAAGAAAAAACAGTTTCATTCTACCATCAACAGTAAAGTAATTAAGCCAGAGTTCAGAGAGAAGGTTTATTTATTTTTTAACAAATGAGCAATTTTAAGAGTAGTGCTATTGACAAAACATTTATGCAATAAAATCTAGATGTCAAGTTGTTAAATGTATGTAAAAAAATGATGTCAGTTATGGATTTAAATAAAAAGTCAATTACAATTTGTTACTTAACCTTTATTGTAAAAATATTGTGAAAATAGTACTAATATGGTCATATTTCAAGTTTATTTCAATTGAGTTTAAACAAAATTTAAGATCAGTGTTCAAAATTATATTTTAAGGGTCAAAACAAAACAAAACAAAAAAAAAAAAAAAATTTCTCTCTCTCTCTCTCTCTCTCTCTCTATATATATATATATATTTTTTTTTTTTTTTTTTGGGGCCAAACCCAAGGGGTTCATTTGAACCCCCTGGGCTGGCTGTAGAGCCGCCCTTGATCTTGAAGAATCTAAACCTTGACCAAGGAAAACATTATCATATCACTTCATTCGCAATATAGAGAAGTCAATGGTCATTCTTTTTATACTCAATTCTACTGTTCGTGTTATATCATATATGTTCTCTATTGTGATCTGTTAGCCTGGTAGGATACGTGTAACTCTTGCATATTTTCCACTGAGATGGATAATGGTACCGCTATAAGAAAAAGCTACTAGTATGGTAAAAATAGTGAAGGTGTAATGTCTCATACAAAAGAAAGAAAGAGAGAGACTGAATAAAAAACTGGAATTCCTCAACTTAATTACAAACGTAATCTGTTACAATTTAAGAAGCACGGATTAGGATACGAGTACCGGTACGGACATGGTGACACGAGCAATTCTGAAAAATTATAACATAAAATGTTCAGTACGACACCAGTATGATATATGTACGACATGAATACGACACGGGTATGACACTTTAAATGAAATATCCGTACTTTCTAAGTTACAATATATATACTCTAAGAGTAAGATCAAAATATCTCAAACCTGTTAGCTAAAATGTCCGAGATTGTTGTGCTAATCAATAACTAACTTATACATGCATTGATTGATGAGTAACTAACTTTACTTAACAAAACGGCAACACTTCAATACTCTGTAATCACAGCTTCATTGTTTATCCAAAACGACAACGTCTCATTTAATGAGATACGGTGTTATTCTTCTTTAACGTAGACACGCGTTTCACCAAATGCTTGGACGACATCGTTTTGGATCTCACCGTAAGAACGGTGTCTTCGTCTTCAACAGATGATGATTTGCTACAATTCCCTCTCATATCATATGGTCACCAATTGCCTCTAGTGAATACACTAATCCCTATATGTTGAATTCAGATTAGCAAATTTAGATGTTACCTGAAGAATTTTTTCGCTTTCTAGTTATGTTGTGTTAAATGGAAGAACCTAAGCCATTTTTTGTGTTATTTTTAAAGTTCCTTCTCCTTCTTTTAGTAGAGAGGTAGAGGACAAAAATTAAATAAAAAATTGAAGGCCATAAGGTAGTTTATGTTACGGGATGTAATGTTCAAGTTTTACATTTCACAATGTGATAGATCCTAAACAGAATGTGGTAATCATGCAGGTTCATTTTAATTCTGGTATTCTCATTCAAATGATCCAAGGAAATCAAATATATACCACACATACGAACAATTATGACACCATCAATTTCTCTACATACACAAAATCTAGAGATATATACAACATAAATCTACGGAGTCCAAAAAAGACTAATTAGCATTAACAAAATAGGGAGACAACTTGATCAGTAGAAGACAATTATTGGAAGCTCTATACCATATATTGTTTTAGATGAGCAGCTCTAGACTATACTGTCTAATGTAAAATTTATAATCTTCAGGAAGGAACAATTTGCGAAAATTACAGTTTAGCTTCATTCTAGAGCAAATACTGGTCCACAAGTTCACAATGGGTTTAGTGAATGAGTGTGCTTTCCGCAGAGCAATGTCTCATTCCTAACCAAATCCCATTCAAAGTATTATCTTGGAATTAAAACCACAAAGCTCATAGTTTCTTATCATTAAGAAAGCACATTGCCTGTCACATAAGCTGGTGGTGCCTTAGTTGCTTTTATATATGAATTTATTACCGAGAGTCAAGATTAGTGGAATAGAGATCATGGGCAGATGTAGAAGAAGAGCCAATCCATGTTGGATTTGCTGACTGAAAGAGGCTCTGACCTTCAACTGAGTTT
This sequence comes from Quercus aquifolioides, assembly GCA_019022515.1. Taxonomy (NCBI): domain Eukaryota; kingdom Viridiplantae; phylum Streptophyta; class Magnoliopsida; order Fagales; family Fagaceae; genus Quercus; species Quercus aquifolioides. The sequence goes on along the minus strand of CM032328.1, from coordinate 56,917,972 downwards.
AGTTGTGGGCTCTGACCAAATTGGTCTCTTAAGGTTAAGGCTTCAAACCTCCATTCATCGCCATAAATACCTGGATCCCTGGCCACTTCATCAAAAACTGTCTGGCCTTCAAGCATGCTCACTACAGCAGTCATGGTGGGCCTAAGGGCTGGTGATGTATTAGTGCATAATAAAGCTACTTTTATCATTCTAAGTACCTCTTCCTTACTGAACTCAGACCCCAATTCTGGATCTACCAACTCTATCAAATCCCCTCTCTGTTGTAAAACGGTTGCCTGCAGTGACAAAAGAATAGAGTTAGGAAGTGATTGAAAAAAATAATAATAATAATAAATAAAAAAAGCAAACAAAATTGATTTAATTTTTCTTTTTTACTATTAATTACTGTTGTTCTCCAAGTAAGAAGACAATAGAATACCCATTTAAAGGATGAAAAAAAAAAAAAAAAACCAAAATTTACCTACAAATTAGTTTTTCCGCAAATGCAATGGCTACAAATCCCTTTATATATATATATATATAATGTGAATTTTGATAAATCCATCATTAGATTGCATTTTTTTTATTATATTGTCTGTGCTTGCAAAATTTCAAAAAGATAAAAAATAATAGCTTTGTCATCAATTAAATGTTTAAATTTCAAATTTTTGCAGTCTTTAATTATGCATAAAAAATTAGTTTATGGATAAAATAGTAAATAACATTATATTTGAACAAAATATGACATGCATCTTAAAAAAATAAAGAACATGCAATCTAATGGTTAGATTTTCAAAATATGTAGCCATTTTAATTTTTTAGTGAGAGTTTGTAGCCATCACTTACAAACTAGCTTGCAAACTTTGTTAAAAAAAAAAAAAAACAATTAGTAATTTAATTACATGAATGACAAAATTTGGCAACAAACTTGGCTGTAACTTAAATCTACAACTCTACTTAATATCTTTTTATTGGATGTGAATGTTGACAAATCCATCATTAGATACATTTTCTTCTTATATCCTCTATACTTGTAAAATGTATAAAAAATCAAAGATCAATAATTATGTCATCAATTGAATGTTGAAATTTCTATTTTTTGTAATCAAAATTATGCATAAAAAATAAGTTTTTGGATTTAATAGTAAATAACATTTGATAGGTATAAAATTTTGCGTGTGTGTTAATAACATACAGAAAATGAAATTCATTGATTAGAATTTCAAAATATGTAGTCATGTTAATTTTTTGAGAGGGACTTATAGCCTTAGGCTACAACCAAAAATTTATAGCCAAACTTTGTCTCCAAAAAAAGAAAAAGATACAATTGGCCAAACTCTAGCTTTACATGTTTATTTCCCAACTTGAACCCAGTGGAAAATAAAGCAGGGTGACCTATAGTTAAATGGATTATTCCAAAATATGCAACTTGGGTTTATATTGCTGTTTTGGCGGTAAGTTTCAAAACAACATGCGAAGAATAATCTTACCCAATCCAAGAGGCATACAAATTTCTGATTTGGTCGATATTTTATGTTGTTCTTCCCAGCAACAATTTCCAATGCAACAACTCCAAAACTATAAACATCTGCTTTGTAGGTTAAATAACCCCATAATGCATATTCTGGAGCCATGTAGCCTCTGCAACACATACAATTACCATGATATTTCGTTCACTAGTATGATCTTACCAACATTGGTCAATTTCTAACCACCAGATTATCCAAACAACTGTTAGGCATGCAATCAGGCAATTAATGGCGCTATCATAACTGAGTTTAGCTTCATTAAGCTAGAAGCAATAACGAAATAACAAAAGCAAGAGTAAAAAGTAACAACAAAACTAGTTTTTTGGAAAATAAGCTAACTTTTTTTTTTTTTTTTTGTCTAACATGTAGCAAATAAGCTATCCAAAACTATGAGTGGGTAGCTTATTAAGTAGTAGCACTTAAAGAAAAATGAATGTCGAAAGGTGGGTGGGACAAATTATCTCATACACCCAGTCCATGGTCTACGTAGATCCATCTTTATGTGAGGGGAATGTGTCAAACACAAAGTGTAATAGCATTTACAATGTTGGTGCTAAAATAGCTAAAATGCTATTTTAGCGCCCAAAACACTAAAATGTATGCTACATTGATGGTGGCATACTTAAATTTTTTTGCAAATGGGCTAAATTGAACTGCCATTTATGGCAATCTACTATAGCTCAAAAGTCATAAAATAAAATATTTATTTATTGGAAAATGCTAACGAGTGCCCTTAGGGCACTGGTTAATAATCCATTTAAAGAAAGTTTTTATGGGAAAAGAAAAAAAGTAATTAATATTTTGATAGTTTTTTTATTTCCCATAAAAGTGGTATCAAAACTTTCCTAAAATGGATTATTAACGAGTGCCCTAAGGGCACTCGTTAGCATGACCCTTATTTATTTCATACCTTTTGATTTTTCTATTAAAGTAATGTGCTCTCTCTCTCTCTCTCTCTTCTTCATTAATTGGTTCACTTCTCTCTTTCTTGCTTTTGTATTTTTTTTCTTTCTCTCTGCATCCTCTCGCCCCAGTCACTCTATTGAAACTATGAAAGACTGAACCCAAGCCTGAAACTATGAACCACCAAATTCAATTCCTCTCTCTTCTCACATCTCTCACAAATTTCCTACACACTTATCTAGTCTATTCTCTCTCTTTGACTAAAACCCTCCATCTTTTCGCTTTCTCTCCTTTATATTCTCATCTCAAAACCGAAGTTTCAAAGGAAGGGATTTAGGCTTCCATATGGGTAAGACCGAAGCTCCATGGATGCATGAAATTTTCGTGGTTTATTTTTATTTTTTTTATCATTTGTGGAACTGATGGCTGATTTGTGTGTGATTTGGGCTTATTTTTCTTGGGTTTTGGTTGGATTTTTCTAAGATTGGTTCTAGGTTATTGTGTTTTTTTTTTCCTTTAGTTGGGTGGTTTTGCTTCATGGTATTCGCTACAAATGGTAGATTATGGGTGGTTATGTTGATTTTGGGTGAATGTAATTGGAAGGTTGCTTTTGTATTCTAGGTGTGGGTTTGTTGGTTGCTTTTGCTTTAGAGAAGAGAGAGAGACGAAGAGGAAGAGAGAGAAAGGGACAAAGGAAGAATAAATAAAGAATTACAAAAAAAATAATATTTAAATAAAGTGGTAATATAATAGAACTTTTCGATGTTGGTTGTATTGTAAAGTAATGTGTTAAAATAGATAAAATAATTTGAGTAAACTATATATTTGGTCCCTATCCTTTATACCATATTTCAATTTGGTCTCTAACCTTTCAATTGTGTTAATTTGGTTAATAACCTTTTAGTGTTGTATCAATTTAGTCCCTGCCGTTATATCTTAGATGAAAATTGCTGACATAGCAAACGGCCAAAATAAAATTTTAGTTTATTCTCACATCAACAGAAGCTAATTTTTTATTTTGGCCATTAGACACATCATCAATTTTCATTCAAAACATAACAGTAGAGACTAAATTGACACGGCACTAAAAGGTTGGGAACCAAATTGACACAATTGAAAGGTTATGGATCAAAATGAAATATGGTGTATAGGATAGGGACTAAAAATGTATTTTACCCAAATAATTTTTTGAGTTGCTAAAAGCCAAATTTGTTAGCACCACTACTATGAATGCTCTAATGAATAATTTCACAGGACATGAAGATATGAATGCTCTAATGAATAATTTCATAGGACATGAAGATATTGTAATGTACTAATGTGTACACAAAATTATACCTATTAATGGTAATTGACCTTTTTGGACCAATTGATCGTGATTGATGTCAATTGATGCTAATATAAGGATTTTATTTTACTTCCACATTTTATATAATCTGGATCCAGGGAATTCTTTGCTAGGGGAAGCCAAAGCAGCTTGGTGTGCTATCAGGTGTGCTGCTATGGAAGGTTATAGAAATATTTCAGAGGGCTTTAGAAGACTTGTATGCTTTATAAAGTGCAACTCTTCGTTGTGTATAAATAGTGTTCCATATTCATGAAAATAGATAATGATTATAGATTTTTATGGTCCCAAAAGCACATATAAATTTTGATAGTATGACATACAGTTGAATGTTGGCTATGTAGAGCTTAGTTGTGTATGATCTGAATCATGACCCGACCCAATATAAAAGTGTTACAGTTTTAATGAGAGATTTTATGAGGCTTAGTCCATGAATTTTTTTTTTGCTCGTTTTTAGCCATTGTGAATTTGTTGTGTAGACTATATAAATATTGTGATTTTCCAAATTACGGTTGTGTTGTTTTTTAGAGAGAAAAATTGTACTGCTACATCTTATACATTTCCTTATGAATAGTGAAATCACTACAACTCTATGGACGTAGGCAAATTGCCGAAGCACATAAGTATTGTCTTGTGTGATTGTTTTCTTTGGTACATATTTTTCTCTATTTTTGCATCTCACAGATCTGCAAATTTTGTGTATATTCCCTACAATTGGATTAGAGCCTAGGGTTAGGGTTTGAGTGGGAGCAATGGAAGAGGAACAAGAAAGGCGTTTGGAATAGAGAAATTCTATGGCACAGACTTTGGATTTTGGAGAATGCAAATCAAGGATTACCTTTATGGGAAGTTGCATCTGCCTCTTTTGGGAGACAAACTTGCAACTATGAAAGATGAAGAATGAAATCTTCTTAATAGGCAGGTACTAGGAGTATTCGATTAACTCTATCAAGATCAGTTGCACACAATGTTGTGAAGGAAAAGATCACATCATGTTTGGTATTTATAAAAAGCCATCAACAAATAACAAGGTGCGTATGATGAAGAAACTATTTAAACTAAAGATGGAAAAGAATATATCAATAGCACAACATTTGAACGAATTCAACATCATCGCAAATCAATTATCCTCTGTACAAGTCGATTTTGATGATGGGATCCATGCATTGATCATTTTGGCCTCTTTACCAAACAGTTGGGAGGCCACTAGAATGGAAGTAAGCAATTCTACTGAAAAAAAAAAAAAAAAAAAAAACGAAACTGAATTACAATGACATACTAGATTTAATTCTAGCTGAGAATGTTCGCAGAAGAGATACAGGTGAAACCTCAGAATTTGGTTCTGCCTTAAACCTTTAGACAAGGGGTAGAGGGAATGACAAAAATTCAAATTGCGGTAGATCAAAATCCAGAAATTCCAATCGGAACAGAAGTAAATCTAGATCTTGTAAACTAGTATGATGTTAGAGTTATGGCAAGGCTAGTCACATTAGGGGCACTACAAAAATCTAAAGAAGAAGAATGATGATGATTCTACTAAAGTTGTAATAGAAGAGGTACAGGATGCACTACTTCTTGCTGTAAATAATCCTCATGAAGATTGGGTTTTGGACTCAGGAGCTTTGTTTCATACCACTCTACACCAAGAAATCATATAGAATTATGTTGGAGATGATTTTGGAAAGGTGTATTTGGTTGATGGAGAAACCTTGTATATTGTGGGTATGGGAGACATTCAAATTCTACCGCCTAATGGGACTGTATGGTTATTGTAGAAGGTTTTGCATATTCCTGACCTAAAAAGGAATTTGATTTCTATAGGACAATTTGATGATGAAGGGCATGCGATACTCTTTGTTGGTGGTACCTGGAAGGTTCTAAAGGGAGCGTAGGTATTGGCTCATAGAAAGAAAATTGGTACTTTGTATATGACCTCAAGTCCAAGAGACACAATTGCATTTACTAAAACAGGTATTTGAGACATTTAAGTAGTGGAAGGCCATGGTTGAGACAGTAAAAGATTTGAAGGTAAAATGTCTGAAGTCAGACAATGGAGGAGAGTACATAGATGGAGGGTTTAAGGAGTATTGTGCTGCACATAGAATTAGGATGGAAAAGACCATTCTTGGGACACCATAACAGAATGGTGTGGCTGAGCTCATGAACAGGACTCTCAATGAGAGTGCTAGGAGTAGGAGGTTGCATGTTGGATTACCAAAACAATTTTGGGCTGATGTAGTTAACACTGCAGCTTACTTGATAACTGAGGACCATTAGCTCCCATGGAGTTTGAAATTCTTGAAAATGTATGGAGCAGTAAAAAGGTAAAGTTTTCCCATTTAAAATTTTTTGGTTGTATTTCTTATATTCATATTGATTTTGATGCACGTAGTAAACTTGATGGAAAGTCTAAAATATGTTTTTTTATTAACTACAGTGATGAGACCTTTGGCTACCATTTTTGGGATGAACATAATCGGAATATCATCATAAGTAAAATTGTGATATTTAATGAATAGGTTATGTATAAGGGCAGGTCAACTGTAGTGCCAGATGTTATAAGGATAAATTATAAGAAATCTGAGTTTGTCAACTTAAATGAATTGACTGAGAATATTGTCTAGAAAATGGGTGAAGACGACAAGGAAAATGTAAATTCACAAGTAGATTAGAGTACACATGTAGCTGAAGTCTACAGATCTTCTAGGATCACTAGACCTCCATAGCGTTATTCACCTACCTTAAATTATATCCTGTTGTCTAATGGTGGTGTGCCAAGGTGTTATGATGAAACCTTGCAAGATGAAAATTCAAGCAAATGGGAATTAGTCATGAAAGATGAGATAAATTCCTTGTTGGGAAATCAAACATGGGAATTGATTGAACTTCCAGTAGGAAAGAAGGCTTTGCACAATAAGTGAATGTACAGAATAAATAATGAGCATGATGGTAGAAAACACTACACGACCAGATTAGTTGTCAAAGGTTTTTCAGTAGAATAAAGGCAGTAATTGCATATAAATATTTTCTCCAGTTTTGAAGATGTCAACAATTAGAGTAGTATTGGGAATTGTTGCTGTAAAGAATCTACATGAGTAGATAGATGTGAAGACAACATTCCTATATGGTGATTTGGTGGAAGACATTTACATGTGTCAGCCACAGGGGTTCATTGTTCAAGGACAAGAGAGTCTAGTTTGTAAACCAAGAAAAAGCTTGTTTGGCTTAAAACAAGCTCCAAGATAGTGGTACAATAAATTTGATATTTTTATGTGTAGAATTGGATTCAAGAGATGTGAAGGTGATCATTGTTGAAATATTAAATTCTTCGACAACTCTTATATCATTTTATTGTTGTATGTGGATGATATGCTCATTGCGAGGTCCGATACTGATGAGATAAATAATTTGAAGAAGTAGTTGTCAAAACAGTTTGTAATGAAGAATTTGGGAGTTGCAAAACAAATCTTTGGTATGAGAATCACTAGAGACAGTGCTAATGGTCATTGGAACTTTCAAAGTTAGAATATGTGATGAAGGTACGTAGCATGTTTTAACAAGAATGGAGCTAAACTAGTGGGCACACCCTTGGGTAGTCATTTTAGACTAAAGTAAAAAATATTCACTGAAGACAAATGAAGAAAGGGACCATATGAGCAAGGTACCTTATGTCTCAGCTATTGGTAGCCTAATGTATGCTATGGTGTGTACAAGACCAAGCATTGAACATGCAGTGGGAGTTATGAGTAGATACATGAGCTGGTCAGGAAAGAAGTATTGGGAGGCAGTCAAGTGGATCTTGAGGTATCTAAGAGGTTCATCAGATACATGTCTTTGCTTCATAGGTGCAAGTTTGAAACTACTGGGTTATTTAGATGCTGATTTAGCAGGTGACATTGACAGTAGAAACAATACTACTGGGTTTGTATTTACTCTAGGTGATATAGCTATATCTTGGGCTTCAAATCTATAGAAGATTGTTGATTTGTTTACTACAAAAGCAGAGTATGTTGCAATGACTAAAGCTGCAATAGAGATGATTTGGCTACATAGTTTCTTGGATAAATTGGGCAAGAAGTAGGAGATGGGTATTCTATACAGTGACAATTAGAGTGGTATTTTTCTTGCTAAAAATTCAGTTTTCATTCAAAGTCAAAGTATATACAGATGAGATACCATTTTATCTATTATCTTGTTGAAGATGAACTGCTAATACTTGAAAAGATTTTTGGATCTAAGAATTTGACAGATATGTTGACTAAAGGTGTCACCATTGAGAAGTTGAAGCTGTGTGTAGCTTTAGTTGGTCTTTTAACTTGAGAACAAGAGGATGAGTTGCAGTGATGAGAGATTGTGTTTGAAGGTATGCGACTAATGTTGATTGAACTAGTTTCCAAGTGGTTGATTTGTTGGGCTATGTGGAGCCTAGTTGTATTTGATCCAGATTATGACCCAGATTATGACCCAACTCAATATAAAAGTGATACAGTTTTTAATGAGAGATTTTCTGAGGCTTAGTCCATGGGAAATTTTTGGCTTGTTTTTAGTTCATTGTGAATGTGTTGTGCAGATCGTAAATACTGTGGTTTTTCAAATTAGGGTTTGGTGTTGTTTTTTAAAGAGAAAAATTGTACTCTCATCTTTTATTTTTTCCTATGAATAGTGAAATGACTGCAACTTTGTGGACGTAGTAAATATTGTCTTGTGTGATTGTTTTCTTTGGCACATATTTTTATCTATTTTTGCATCTCACATCTGGGAATTTTGTATATATTTCCTACATTGAAGAGAAATTTTCATGATTCTCCAAGATTTCTACTTATAGAATTCGAACTTAGTTTTATCTTGGAGGTGATTATCCTAGAGCTCTATAGCAAACTCAATTGAGTGGATGTAAATACTATCTTAAAGATAGCAAATTTATTTGTTCATGTAAGTCAACTTCATTTATGTTTTCCATTATTTACCCCCAAAATTCTCAACACTCAATTCTTTAGTCTGCATCTTCAACTTCGACCTCAATGAATATCTCAGATTCACTCTTGATTTCTCCTCATTCGGGCCCTCCATGCAATCTCACAATCACGTCCTCACTCAGGGCTCATCTACCTCTCAACCAACTCGCCTATGTCAAGAAAGTAACTTGGGGTTTACAACCCCTTGACTTGATACTGTGTCCTAGTCACGCCACAAGTTTTCATTGTGGACTCCGAACCAACCAAGTCATGGTACTAACCGAACTCTGGGTCCCATACTTCACCATTTTAAACCAATGTCAAACTTAAGTCAAGTTAGCAAGCCAGAGAGGTTATAGATGTGATGCCCTGGATTGAGTGGATATTTATTGAGTGTGTTGTGGGATGTTTTTTGGGTTTCATGTCAAGCATATACTAGGGAGATTTGGTGATGTAGGACAAAATATTCAAATTAATTTCTATAATTTTTTATATTTGGTATTTTTATGTAATTTTCGTTATTTTAGGTTTAGGGCATTTTTCTTCCTTGTTTTTAGGTGCTTTTAATGCTCTTTAGGTCAAATTTGGTTCTTGATATAGTTAGGTATTAATTAGGACTTTTTTAGAATATATTTTCTTATCTGTCTAGTTTTACGGAGCCTTTAAATAGGCCTCCAAGTCTGTAAACGTTTTTCAGAGATTATTATTAATAAAATTGCAGAGTTTTTCTAAAACTTTTTCTGGTGGATTCAAGGAACCCCTTATGGATTCGAGGTTTACTACCAAAAACTAACAGTTTAGTTTCTATTCCATCAAAAGAGCATCGTATGTGCTTTCTTCAGGCTTCTGCGATATCAGTTGGTATCAAAGCCTTGACTTACCCTAGTCTGATTGCTAACTAGTGAGACGGTAGCCACCACCACAACAATAATGAATAACTTAGTGAATATTGCGTAACGTACAACAAACACTCACAAATATCTATGATAAGATGGTGCTGTTAAAGAATGGAAACAATAGGGATAACTACAGCAGAGACGTAACTCATGGGCAACCTATTGGTAAGCAAATCTCATATAGGCCTTATAAGAGAATTGCGAGTTTTAATGGTTGTTTTTTAAAAGAAGATTTTCTTGATTGGTTACTTGATATAGAGAATTTATTTGACTATGAGAATATTTGTTATGAGAGAAAAGTTGGCTTGCTTTGTATAAACTTAGTGAGTACACTTACGTTGGTGGGAACA